>CM064582.1:58791074-59391074 GCA_032716605.1 Paralithodes platypus
TCAACACACTGCCCAGATACTTAAAAGAGTTGACGATCTCCATAGCCTGACCGTTCAGCTTCACCTCACACTCTGTGACTTCACCCCTTTCGAAGACCATAACCTTGCTCTTCCCCGTATTTACCTTCAATTCCGTTTTTTCGCACACTGTTCCAAACTCATTTACCAGACCCTGCAACTCCCATTCATTATCACTCATCAGAACTGTATCATCCGCAAACAGCAGTATAGGTAGCTTCCACTCAATTCCCTCCCTTTTCAGCGATACACCAACATCCACTGCTCTTGATAGTATTTCTTTCATAACTCCATCCATATATACAGTAAACAACCACGGGGACATCACACACCCCTGTTTCAAACCAACATTCAGGTCAAAGAACTCGCTCTGCTCACTCTCCACACGTACTGCCGCCTTTGCACCCTCATACATGCTCTTCACTGCTTTCAGCAACTTACCCTCTACTCCGTATATTCTAAGTACTCTCCACAAACCTTCTCTATCCACTCTGTCATAGGCCTTCTCCAAGTCCATAAAGGCAACATACACCTTTTGTTTCTTCTCCAGATACTTCTCCACAACACAATTCAGGGTAAAAATCTGATCTACACATCCTCTTCCCTTCCTAAAACCTCCCTGCTCGTCGCCTATCCATTTCTCCGTTCTCACTCTCACTCTCTCAATCACTACCCTACTGTATACCTTCCCTACTACGCTTAGAAGACATATTCCTCGGTGGTTACCACACACTCCTCTTTCCCCTTTGCCCTTATATAGGGGGACTATTATGCCAGTCTTCCAGTCATCGGGTGCACTCACCTTCTCCCATGCTAGTTTGCACATTTTCCATACCCATTCTATCACTATCTCACCACCATACCTCAACATTTCCCCACACACTCCATCTGTTCCTGGTGCTTTCCCCAACTTCACTCTTTTCATGGCTTCCCACACTTCTGACCTCCTGATCCCCACCTCATCCTCCACTACTTCTCTTCTTCTCCCTCCCATACCATATCCAGCTATGTTTGCTGGCTCTTCATTCCTTTCATTTAGCAACTCACTGAAGTACTCCCTCCATCTTTCGACTCTCTCTTGCTTCTCGGCTAGCATTCTCCCATTCTTATCTTTCACACACTTACTGTTTCCCTTGCTACCTTCCCTAACTTTCTTGACTTCTTTCCAGAACAGTTTCTTACTCTCCCTCCATTTTACACTTAGATTCCTTCCAAATTCCTCATCTACTCTTCTCTTACTTTCCTTCACTACTCTCTTCACCACCCTCTTACTCTCCACGTACCACGATCGTTTCTGTCTCTCGGAATCTTCATTCCCTCTACTACCCAACCACTCTCTATATGCTTTCTTCTTTTCTTCCACAGCTATTTTTACCTCTTCTGTCCACCATGCTGTACCTTTCACTCCCCTCCCTCTTCTCCTCACTCCACACACCTCCTCACATGCTGCACAGATCTCATCCTTAAACACCTTGCCTCATCTCCTCCACTTCCTCCATACTTCAGCAGGTTCGAACCCACCTATTGGTCTTTCCTTGATTAATTTCATTATTCTCAAGATGCTTAATTATGTGATTGATTTAATATAAATTTCAAAGACCTTGGTACCATAGGGGATGGAACGTTACCAGTCCTCGTATCAGCTATTGGTCCTGTAGTTTGATTGGGATCTGAAAAGAGGCACATTTTTTCTTTTTTTAGGAACGGGATGGGATGTTTATGCTCTTTCCAGGGTATCTGGGAAAGCAATGGAGGGATGAGTACACAGACGGAAAATTTTTGCCAATACAGGAGCGAGCACCAAGGCAGCAAATTCTTAAGTACTATTGGCGTATTTCATCTGGACCAGGAGCCTTATCTACTGAGAGATTCTGCAAATAGTTTTTGACATGTTTCTGGTGTGGATCTTAAAGTGAGGGAATTTCAGGAGAATACCAATTATGTACCCCCTCGTAGTTCATCTGCAGATGCTCCCCACGTGACCATTCCGGTCCCCCCCCCCCCCCCCCAGCAGATGCTCCCCAACCCACCCGTGACCATATGATCAGGGCCCCCCCCCCCCCCACGAATTGGGTTATTTCATCTCCGAGAGGCCTGAAATCGACACTGACGGTGTCATTACAGGAAAGTCCTCTTGTATCTCTTTCACGCTAGACCAACCTGTGGGGAATATGCCCGCCGACATCACATTCAGAATAGTCTTTCACCAACTTCAACTTCAGAACAATTATCCGTTTTCACTAACTCTCGTAATCTAAAGCCACACTTCCTCCGCCAGTTCTTCAGCCACCAGAACACCCACAATCTTCCTTTCGCTTTTTCAGTCTCCACCCCCATCCAGTGAGATTCTATATCTTTTCTTTTTTTCCGACAATCCACTGTACCCCATGCCTCTTCCAGAGTGTTTCCTGGGTACAGCAGGAGGCCACTCGCCTCCTCTCACACATCTCAGCACTTCATTTGCCCCGAAAGGGGTTGAAATAGGGGAGCTATCCCCCTGCCCAAGGCGGCTTTCTAGGGCCTTTCCTACCGGAAGCTGAGAGGCTTGGGTCCTTGTCATGTGGTGATGGGCTGGGCTATCAGAGGGACAACTCAGCGACCTCTGCCATACCCATATCTTACTCTGACTGTTCCTTTTACTTATATATTTTCTAGATCTCAAGTGACGGCTTCTCTTCCGTGGATTGACCTCCCAATCTACCAAGATTGGAAGCCAAAGCGTCACATTTTTCCTTTGCCCCTTAACTTTCTCTTCATAATTGCTGAGGGGCACAGGGCCCTGGGTGGGGCTTTGGTTTCCCGGGCGTCTTCACCCTCCTCAGCTCCCCGCCATGGAGTGGCTTCGGTCACCCAGGCTTTTTTGTGGTCGGCAGGGAGGGTTCTGTGGGGGCGCTCGGTTATGACCTTGGCCTTATGACGGGGCCTTGGGGCTGTTCGGCCAGGCAGCTTGGGGAACAACAACAACAACAACAACCAACATTCACACTATCAAGTCTGTGATTGTGGGGGGCATTTGTCCTTGTCCTTAAAATTAATGGGGTAAATGAGGATGCGTTCTCGGACCAGCCAAAGCCCAAACCCAAACACCTAAAAACCTATAATAATATCGTAAATTGGGGCATTGGATAGTGAGGGAGACCTGCTAATTGAATTATTGCAGATGCCAGGCTCGGATCCAGTTTATCAGATACAGTAGATGTGCCTGTGTGATGCCATCTCCCCCCTTCCTTGCAGAACCTTTACAACACTATGCTGTGCAAGAGCAGCACTGTGGGTCCCTAAACTAAAACTATCTACAGTATCTATTGCTAGATGCCTTGATTTCCGAAGGCGTGGCCACAAATCAATTACTTCCATGCTCTTTTGTCCTTTGTCTATCTATACAGTATATTACCAGACAGAGTAATTCCTGATGGGGTGGCCACGATCAACCTCTTTCAGACTGCCCTGTCCCTTGCCAACATTCGTCCCTCCTCCTAGCTCATCCCCTTATCCCTCATACATCTCTCCACCTCATTCCTGATGTACCCCTCCCTCTAACCTCTTCTACCTCACTCTCATACACCCTCTTTGCCATTCACACGCTCTCCATTCGGTCCATGTGCTCATACCACCTCCTACATTTCGCCCAACATTCTCCACAACATCTACCTCAACACCACAGCTATCACGTACTTGTTCTTTTGTCAGTCTGTCCATCCACATGACTCCACAAGCTCCTCTTAGATACCTTATTTCGACAACTCTCACTCTCGACTTGTCTCCCTCTAGCAACGTCCATGCTTCACTTCCATATGTCAAGGTGAGGACCCACTGTCATGCAATGACCTCTTGGTTTCCATCCATACTAACCTCTTTATTCTTTATCACTTTCCTCAATGTACCTACAACACTCCTGCACTCTGTCCTGTATTTCACTCTCCAGACTTCCATCCTTACTCAACACACTGCCTAGATACTTAAAGGATCTCACATTCTCCATCTCCTGACCATTCAGCCGTATCTCACAGTTGGCTATCTCATTCCTCTCAAAGACCATAACTTTACACTTATCCACATTCACTTTCAAAATCTGCATCTCACACATCATTCCGAACCCTCTTCCTGAGCCTCGCAGCTCCCACTCATCATCACTTACCAGCACGGTATCGTCAGCAAGTAACAGCAGAGACAACTTCTCATTTCCCTCTCTTATCAATAGCACTTCAGTTATCCACTGTTCTCCCTTGAACCTCTTTAATTTTGCCATCCATGAATAAATTGAACCACCATGGTCTCATAAACTAACTTTTGGGTCTTCAACCCAACTTTCAAATCAAAGCATACTATCAACTCACCCTCCATGCACACTGCCACTTTTGCAGCTTCATACATACTCTGTACTGCTCTCAGCTACTTGACCCCTACTCCATATACTGTGTCATTAGAATCTTCCACATTCCTTGTCTCTCCACTCTGTCATAGGCCTTTTCTAGATCCATGAAAGCTGCATATATCTTATCACCCTTTTCCACATACTTCTCGACTATGCATCTCGGAGAGAAGATCTGGTCTACACATCCTCTCCTCTCCTGACGGGGCATCATGTCCTCGCCCACCAATTCCTACATCATGGGCTGGTCTATCAGAGTGAGAACTGCGCGATCTCTGCCATAACCCATAGCTTACTCTGACTGTTCCTTTGTAGGTAGTAGGGTAGGCAGCCCCGCCCAGGGAAGTACTACCGCCAAGGTTTCAGGAGACTCGGGGAATAGCCTGAATTCCATTTTCTCTCCCAGGCCTTGGTAGCTGGATACATATCTTTCTGCCTCACACATCAGGGGTATCAGGAAAACCCCCTTTATATAACATACACATCCAACTTCACGACATTGCCCTACATCGCTATCCTCTATTCATAAAACACTGCTCTTCCCACTACATATCATACATGCAACACTATTATAGGTTTGACTCCTGCAAGGAGATAAAGAAAACCTAATATTTAGTAGTGTCCCCGTACCCATTGACGATTATGCCTATTACATAAGGCTACCTCTTCAAACGCTCATACGCGTAGTTTGAATCTACCGCCGCAGAGCTCCGAGGACCTTCATCATAAGCACACGCAAAATCACTCATGGTTCGTCTTTATGATTGGGTTCTCACTACGAAAAAACTTCGTAACAAATAAAAAATAAAAATAAAATAAGAATAACTATTCATAAGCTTTCCATACTCCGTGGATGTACTTCTGTGGATTCTTGGACCAGACGCTGACTAGCGCATTGTTCCGCCTTCACTGACATATCAAGTATAACAAAATCCTTAATACATCAACGCATGGGAAGCGGATGGTCGGGAGGTCCCCAGACGTCAATGATTACGTGGCCACTACTAAATATTAGGTTTTCTTTATCTCCTTGCAGGAGTCAAACCTATAATTTATTAGTGGCCCCTCCATCATTGACGATTATGCCTGATATCTAAGACTGGAGGGGGACATTCGTAATCATATCATAACCATTGCAAATAGAATAGGCAGATAATCAAACAACCACATAGTATTCTTACTTTGTAAAAAATTATATATTTATGTATAAACTTTATACAACATATAAAAAGGGGTACAAGCAGGGTCGTGCTTAAAGAATCCTGCTTGAGGAAAAAAGGTAACTATGAGAATCTGTTCACAGATCTGAAAGTTAAAGGCACCCCACTTAAATTAAGTGGTGAAAAATAAAACTTTATGTTTACATGTGCACATATAAACCCCATTATTCTAATGTGTATATTCCTTAAAATTAGACACAAAAAATAGAATAAATTCTTGTACTATCGCAGATGTACTTACTAAAATGCTACTCGTAGTTGCAACTACCGAGAACTCTTAAAATTAAATTGCTTCAACAGTGTATCCCACTTAAAGAAACAATTGTTGTACTACATCCATTGTACCTCAACAACATTTCCTGTAGTCATTACTACAGAGAAATTTTAATCACAACACTTATACATTGTATCACAGCTCGTATACTCTGTACATATCCTCCGGCGGGGTCTATGGTGTCTTATGTTTCACTGACTGCAACCCCCCCCCCCCCCCCCCCACCCCACCCCCCCCTCTTTCTTAACCTAAACAATTAGTGACTTAGAGACCCATCTAGACCCTTTGCCGTAAAGCTACACATGGCATTGATGGTTTGTCTAGTGCTACCGACAGGTATCGAGTCAAAAACGTATGATTTGAAGCCCATAGTTGAGTAGTAGCTATGTCTTCAACAGAATTTTGTTTTTTTTAGAAAACGTAAAGATACGGCCCATTTGCGTAAATCGTGGGCCCTACCCACTACGCCGGGATTACTCTCTTTAATGACTTCTACTAGCAGAGAAGCCATTTTACGTTTCATTAATCTTTTACCTGTCCGCGATACCCATAAAGCACCCTGTTGGTTAAGAGGTGCCACTCTCATATATTTGGTTAAAGCTTGTACAGGACACAAATTATGGTGCACTTTACCCCGTTTCAACGCCGGCACCGTGAACTCTGAGAAAAGCATGTTCACTATGTTCATTCTTGGCGATGAACCCTGGGGAAGGTGCAATATGAATGCAATCATTTAGTCTACCAAACCTTCATGCAATTATGGGTGTGCGCATCGCCGCCAGCTCAGACACACCTGTTACCAGTTGCCAAAGCCATAAGGAACACCAGCCTTTTTTAACCCGAACTGCGGGAAGACTTAAGAGTCAGGGGGGAAAAAAAATCCATTTAAAAACACCCCCCCCTCCCCCCAAAAAAAAATATATATATATATTTTTTTTTTTATTGCCCTGGGCCTTGTCCAAATATCACTCCACCTCCCCTCCTTCCCCACTTTCCTCCCCTCCTTCAGGTATCACCTATTTTCCCTGTTATTCCCTTATTCTGTGGTATTTTCGTGCTAACATTAGCGAGTTGCAAGCAGGGCATTGTCATCACTGTTACCAAGCGAGTGCAAGAGAGAGAGAGAGAGAGAGTATCGATCGACAGTCTCTCTCCAGACGTGGAGAAAAGTGGTGGGAAGTGAGGTTGCCTCAGCCATACATTATGTAACTCCCGGCCTGTATCGCCGATTTTGACCATCCAAAACGCTGTTTCCACTTGTTTTATTGTTGTAACAGGTTACCTTTATAATCAACATAATATAGGCGCATATGGATAAGTATTAATGCTATTTATGGTAAAATAACGATGTTAGTGATGGGAACAGCTCAAATACGTCAGCACTGGAGTGTGGTGTCTCATCCCCCCCATGCGCACTTCAGAGGTTAATAGCAATTCAAAATCTGCCGTATTCTGATACAGAGGGAATGAAGCAAAGATAACGCTTTGTCAAGAGACCAGGTAGGCATGAGCTGATGGGGAGGTGGGCGGAGTTTGAAGCATGCTCTCATGAAACCCGTTTCCTCCGTTTGTGGTATGGTTAGACCTGTACGGTCAAAGAATGGCAACCCTGATAGCTGTTAAGTGATTTTTTTTTAGAGTCACTACAGATAGACGTTTTCTGTTCAAACAAATAGTTTAAATAATTAAAAACTAATGCCACCGAAGGTACTGTCTGTTCTGTTCTAACTATCCAAGAAGTACAAGGACTGCCAATGAGATTGATATTGCCTCTTGGTAGGATTGTGTGTACTGATTCATAAATTTATCTGTCACGTTTCTACCATACGGCGTTAGCCACTTGGCCTCCTGAATGTCCACAATGCAAAAGTCAGCGAGGTCTTTAGGTTGCCAATCGTGTCTAAGTGGAAATACCCGACCGGGAGCGACACCGGGTTCGGGCACCACGTTATCAATTGCTGGTACCACAACTGCGCCGGCCACAGGGGGCGCGATTAACGAGACTACGCCTCGATAATCCTGTAGTGTGGTTACTACGTGGCACATTAGAGAAGCGTCTGGTGGCGGAAACAGATACTGTAAATGGAACTCCACATGTTCCAATCCGTCACCAATGCGTCGGGCCCCCCCCGCCGGCGTTAATGTCCGGCGTGTGAGGTACCGAGGGAGTTTGTGATTCTCCTCTGACGCAAACAGATCCACTTGTGGACGGTAAGGCTCTGCAATCATTTGATCGAAAATGTTCTGCTTGAGTGCACACTCTACTGTTGTGCTCTGTCTCCGAGACAGAGCGTCTGCCCAGACGTTTGCTACGCCTGGGAGATATGAATGCGTGAAGATGAATGTTCAGCTTGTCGGCTAGGACAAAAATCTTTTCTGACACGACTAGCAACTTCCGAGACCTCGGTGACCCTTGTTTCTGGATGCAGTGAACTGCATTGAGATTGTCCATCCTGAAGGCCACCGACTTTTCCCGTAAAGTAGAGCCGTGAACCTGAAGGAAATACAAGGGGACTAGTAACTCTTTTACATTTATGTGGGAGGTTTCTGAATGGGACCAAAAAGCCCTTGACCCTGATGCCCGAGGTTTGACTGAAAGCCCCAACCTATCGTCCCTGACGCATCCGTGTCCACCCATACCGTCGGCGGAGGAGAGGTCCATGACATGACTGAGTGCAACATTTCCCTCTTCGCCCAGACCGCTAGTAAGCTGTGTATTAATGTTGGGATAGGCCATACTGTTCCCGCCGGTAATAGTGGGAAATATTTGTTGCCCTCCAAGATTAAACGTTTGACTTTCAACCGGCCCAACTTCACAGTTTAGTTGAACCCAGTTGAGAGAACCGACTAGAGATTCACAGAGTCTCCGTGTCGTAGTCAGACTGTGGCGAAACATAATTTTTTTTTTGTGAAATCTGTTTCGATTGTCCACACTCTGACTCAGAGTGAGAGATGCTGTGTCCCAGACCAGCCCTATCCACTGAATTACTCGTGAGGGAACAAGGTTTTACTTTACTAAGTTGACCTTGAATCCTAGAGATTTGACATGGTTTAACGTAATGTTGACATGAGTGTTTGCAATAACTTTTCTGTCTCTGCCACCACCAGCCAGTCGTCCAGATACCACAAGATCCTGATCCCCTGTTCTAAAATGGGCATCAGGGCTTGCCGGACTAATTTTGTGAATATGCGTGGCGCTAGGTTCAATCCAAACGGCATCCTTTGAAATTCATAAGTCTGATGCATTATTCTTAACCCTTAAAGCCAGACATTTTTTAAATCTCTTGTTTACCGGGACGTGCCAATACACGTCTGTCAGGTCTAATGAACACATCCACCCTCCCGGCGGAAGTGTTAGCCTGATTTGATTCACTGTCAGCATCCTGAAGGACACGTTGTGAATGTGGAGATTCAAATAAGACAGGTCTACGACCGGTCTCATCTGAATACTGTCCCTTTTTGGTACTAGAAATAGTTTGGATCTAAACACCGGGTAAGTCGGGGGGACTGGGATAATGACACTCTTGGTAATCATCTCCTGAACTAGTGACTCCACCTCTAAAGAAACATGATTGGCCTTTGTCGGCTGACGTAAGCGAGGTCGCCGGAGCCACTGCCAAGTGATGCCTTTGCTTACCACAGTCCTCAGCCCATGTTCTTAATGGCCATGCCTTGATGACACGCCCGGAATGACCCAGTTAGCAGACTGGGGTTCGCCGGCTGGACTACCCTCTGTTCCAACACGCCTTTGACTGGCCCCGGGAGTGAGAGAGGACCTTAGTTTTTTGCTGGTGGTGGTGTACCCTTGGACGACTGGCCGGGTATGGCTGGAGGTGGGCCCTGACCTGGTCGTTGGTGAAACCTGTGGCCTTTACCTGAGATTTTACCCTGTTTATACCTGACTTGTGCCTGACCCTGGGTGGAAGGGGACTTTGGCTGATGAAATGGCTTAGACCCACAACCTTGAGCTTTCGTCACTGGTGAGGGCTTAAGGAAAGGGGATGTAGACTTCTTAGGTTGAGGGGAACTTTGTTTGAATGCTTGTGCCATATTGAAAACAGTCTTCCAAACTGCTGGTGAAATCAAAGAAAGAATTAGAACTGGAGACAGAACTACTTGGCTTGCAATACGGTCAGGAAGTTTCTTCACTAAGAACATCCTCAGATCCTGCCTTGCTCGAACTGCCTTTAATAAGGCTGTCCAAATATCTCCTAAAGACTGAATGGAAATTTGGAGAAGCAAGCGCCGGGAAAGTTCAATGGCCTTCCTGACTTCCGCAGCTTCGATCGCCTGAGAAGAGCGTAACATAGACTTTGTTACTTGCTGGGTAACAATATATTGCGAAAACAGTCTAAACGCTTTTCCTCGTAACCTAAACTCGCGGTCTAGGTGAGCCGGGTAAGGCGTGCTAAAAGGATCTTTTAATTCGCACAAATTGATTTTAGGGGCAGCCAAGAAATCAAACAAAGCAGAGGGGACTCCTCCGGCACTAAAAACCGGAAGAGAGAACCAAGTATGGTTTTCTTGAGGGATTTGGTGAGAAGATTTTGAAGTGAAAGTAGTGGCAAAATTTTGAGCCTCTGTTTCCCATTCCACCCAAGGTCCCGTACCCAACTACCCCACCTGCAAGACTGGATTAGAGGCTGAGTCTGTGATCGGAAACATATCCAACTCCGGCGTCAAAGCAGAAAGTGCCTTGATGTCGTTAAAGCCATCATTCTTAGTCCAGTCAGAAAATCGCTTTGAAGCTGAGTAGGGCTGGTGTTGATGCATACACAAAAAAGTCATGGTTATAATAATTTGGAATGGCCTTAATATGAACATCTAAAACATTTCCTCGACTATCCAATGCTCTGAGTTTTCTAGACTTTATTGCCTTGGATTACCCACTCATGTGGTACAGGGAGCTCCCCCGAAATAGTAGCTTGTGCTGCCTCTGGCTTAGTTGGTAACATTGCTACCCATGACTCATCAGGCCCGTATAAAAGAGGCATAGCTCCTTTTTTGACTGGTGCCTTGTCTAAAGGGGGGGGGAGTTATGTCTGATATGACTCGCACATTGGAAGTAGTGAGAGCTGCTGTGCCTGGCACATTGGAAATTGGATCTGACACAAGAGGAGGGTTAGGTATTTTAGCTAAAGCAATGGATGTAGCCAGAGGTCGCACATTCGTCGACGTCGCGGGAGCTCCCATACCAACTGTAGGCGTTTCTGGCGTAGGGCCAAAGAACTTATTAAGTGCATTTAATAGTAATCCATCAATCTCTTCTGTAGTTACATACCTAGCAGATGACGAACTCCGTGGAGATTCGACAGTACCCTGAGAGTCGTCTAGATGGTGACCTGACTCTTCAACTTCCATCTCTGAGACCTAGAACGCTGTTCTTCATCCCTTAAGTCTGGCCTATCATGGAAGATCCCGCCGAAGCCAGGGCCTCCACATGCCGCCATGTTAAATCTGGGATAGAAGATGGTACATCGGCACCCCCCCCCCCGCTCTGCCTGCTTCGTTGGTTTCACTTTTGAACACGTGCGGGGGCTGACGGAGGCGGCAGGAGGGGGGGGCATGCCCGCCTGCCCACCCTTCCTGCCGCCCCCCACTAATTGTAGTGGGCCCTATCATTTCTCATCCTTTCTGTTTTCCGTTTTTCCCTTCTTCCCGCTGCCCCCTCCTTTGGGAGCACCGTGACTGTCATGAGGTAAACGACCGTACTCACTCTTTGGTTTCGTTGGAGGGTGTTGTGGGTCGGCAATCCCTACACCCGTCGAACTGTGGTACCCGACGTGTTCGAGCGAGGGGAAACTTTTATGCCAAACCCTAACCCTTGTGCTGGGTCGGCGATCGACGGATCGACGGCCCTTAAGGTGCATTAGTCGGGGTGTATATCTGCAAGAATTCCTAGGGCGGTCGTCCCGTCCTCTAATTGTGGCTCCATGGTGGGTTTAGAATCTGACTCAGATGAATTTAGAAATATTCGTCCTATGGAATCTAAAATTGCCCCCTCCGACGCCGACCCCTGCGAGAAATTGGACTGCCTCAAGGACCCTTCCCCTGCTGCCAACAGTGCCGGAGTTCCCCACTCAGGCCATGGGCACCCACAGACCTTGGCAAACCTCCTAAGGATACTGTGACGAATTCTCCATCGTCGGGTAGTGAGATCCATCAGGTGATCTCCCCGGCATCAATTCCTATGCACAGTACTGCCTCTGTGATCAATAATAGTGATGACAACCCCACAGTCTCGACTTTAACTTCTAAATTCCCAGATTATGATTCTAGCCTTAGCCTACCTCTTCATTCTGTTGGACAACCTTAATGAAGAACCTCGCATGCCCTCAGCTGACACCCCTACGGATGCTTCTTGCATCCCTGACCCGTCTGTGACTCCATCTGTTACCATCTTCCCTCCGGATGCTGGATCTCCTACCTCAATTAAACCTGCTTCTGTACCTCCCACGATCTCAACGGGCCATTAATGCAGGTACAGGAAAAGACCTTGCCGGTATTTCCTCTGCCATTCACACGCTTCAACCGTTCGTACCTTCACATAACCGACAAAGGCGTAAACGTAACACGTATACCCCTGCTTCGAAAGGACACTTATAACGCTATGTTCAGTCCCCCTGATTTGGTCACGGTTTTTTCACGGTCTCTGGTGAACCTATGGATGATTTCAGTCTATACGATACTCTCGCACAAGATATTGGTGACTTCACCATGCATGCTGTTGGATCGGCCAAGCGCATGATTGAGGTGAAAACACAGGAGCAATCAGAAGCCTTACAAGCCTACCTCGACACCCCCAACGACAGATACACAGGTAAACCAGATGAATACCTGAATCAGTGTACTGGCACGGTTGTGCTCCCTTCCGACTTCGAATTTGCAGATGTGACGCATGTCCAGTGTGAGCTGCTGTACAGAACACCTAGTCATGCCCCACTCTCGCTAGGGTCGTCAGGGCAGGAACTTTGGCTGTAGTCTATGTAGAGTTTCCTAACTTAGTTCATGTGAGCCGTTGTACTATAAGTAATATGAATATGTATTTTGTTTTCATCTGAGTCAACGAGTTCTATTTTATATCATTAGTTATAAGTATTGTGTGTAAAACTTATTTGTAATGATGTGAGAAGCAGCAGCCACCGTTGGGGGGGTCAGTGGGTGCGCCATGCGGGAGGTGGGCCTAACTCACTAGACACTCCCCCCCTCCCCCCTCCCCTCAGTGCTAGGGGAGCCTTTGTCTATCCCAGAGGAGAGAGAGAAATTACGTAATGGTTGTCAGTGGGCGGTCCTTAGTAGTTCACGTTGGGCTCACTAGAGGGCCGGGTATAAAAAGGGAAGTCTAGCCATTTTTTCATCAGAACTCATTAGGCAGAGCGACTTCTCATTTCCCTTGCTAACTATATATATTCTTCTGACTGATGTGAACTTTCTCTACTACCTTACATTCTTATCTCCTCTTTTCCCTGCCTGTTTAACTTCCATGGTCCCGTTGGTGCAGAGCTAGTCAGCCAACGTATTATCGCTTGAGTTCTCACTAGATACTTGCCTATTAGATAGCCTATTTTGGAAGGGTTAACTTAGAATAGGATTGATTTATA
Source organism: Paralithodes platypus (assembly GCA_032716605.1). NCBI lineage: Eukaryota > Metazoa > Arthropoda > Malacostraca > Decapoda > Lithodidae > Paralithodes > Paralithodes platypus. Next base: position 58,804,560 of record CM064582.1, read on the forward strand.
TTTGTTGCACTTGTATATGCATTTCCCTGTGTGTTATTATTATTATTCCTGTTTTCTGCTAGTCTAGGTAATGCTAGACTGGGGTAAGGCTTTTCTGTGTTACGAGTTGTTGTTTGATGCAGTGGTTAAGCGATAAACCTGCATACTCGTTTCGGTTTCAGTGAAGCCTAGGTTGTCTTCGCGGCTGACTGTGTTGAGTGAATAATTTACAGTGCGTGAGGGCAAGAGCATAACCACCCTGTATTTTTTTGACAGTGTGTTTTTACTTTGTCAAGGAGCTGGGAGAAAACCAGATACAAGGGACCTGGATTTCTCAAAGGTGCAACTTGTTAGTTTTAACGTAATACTTTAAAAAACAGTTGTGAGGGCTTCGCTAGGCTACGAGCCGTTTTTGCTCAGTCACTGCTACCTTTTGCCCACAGTACCCCAGCTAGACTTTACTCGATTAGTAGATACAGAATAGTATTGAAGCTTTCCTTATGTATGATATTGTTTATGCCCTATTGATTTCATGTGTTGCACGCTTGGCTACTTTAGTGATTAGTGGCCCACGAGCACAATCCGAGTAGGCTATTTCCGTTGCATTTACGGAGTACTTGTTTGTAATGTTTGCCATTTACTATTGCATATTCTTTTAATTATTCTTATGCCAATTTAAATCTTTAATAGTATTTAATTGCCAGTGTTTTTGCTTATTGAATTACTGTTTCAAAATCCGATACGTACTTCTTACGAGCATCCGAGAAGTATCTAACTTTTTTCAGAAGATTCCTTGCTCGATGCTTAAGGACTATTAATTAACGTAACGTAATAGTGCCGATCCTAAGTAGAGGGTGGAGGACTTCTTAAGTTCTTAGTCAAGGGTGGATTACTTCGGCTTCGGCCAACACTATTCTTTGGTGTTGTTGTTTCTTACTTCTTTGTTTGATTGTTGACCAGACTAGAGAATTCCTGTCTCTTTATTAGTCTGTTGTTTGAACACTAGTACCGAGTTCTTGGACACCCCGTTATCGCAGATTGAACTCTGGACGGTATTGGTGTTTTTGTTCGGCTGGCAGTACTCAGGGGTTGGGATCGTGTGTTTCCGTTGTGGCAGCGAGCCGTATTAGAGTCCTGATTGAGAGCCCTTGTGTACCCGAGTGCCAGTTCGTAACACAGATCAGAGCTTTACAGACTCAAAACCAATCGTATCTTAAAATTATTGCAAAGACTGACCCCACTGTTGTTAAAGTTGACACTTATACTGCTCCTCAGCGTGGAAATCGGCCCCCACTACGCATTGTCAAAATCTATTTTAAGCGCCATGACCTCCCTATGCATGTCCGTCTTGCAGGTCGCCAACTTCAGGTACGAAGGTATGTTAACAAGCCGAGACCAATGCACAAATTGCTGGAAGCTTGGGCATTCAACCCCACGGTGTCGGGCTCTCAATGCTCGTTGCTTAAATTGCGGCTCTGAACAACATGCTCTCAACAATTGTCAAGCCAGCGCGCCCCGTTGTGCAAATTGTGACGGGTCCCACAAAGCCACTGACAGAACATGCCCGCACTTTGCGTTTCATCGTGACGTATTACATTTACAGGCCACAAAAGGACTCCCCTTCCGGTCTGCTGCAGCACAATTAAGGCAGGAAGGTAAATCTCCTCCATATCGACGGTTTGAATCAACTACACCTGCTGACTCCTCTGACCACCAGCATCCAGAGCAGCCTCCGGCACCACCTATTAGCCCACAACATTACCCCACCAATGATACCTTCCGTTTAGTTCACCTTAACTCCCCGGACCTATCCACCTCTAACAGGTTCGAGGGATTTACTAACTTGACCGATGATACTGAGTTTTGGAAGCTGACTGCCGAAGAGAACCTCATGGAATGTAACACAGTACCGGATATAGAGACTTCTCCCCAATCTCGCTCCACCCAGTCTCAGCCTCGGAAAAAGCGTAAGGTTGCAAGTCCTATCCGGTCATTATCCCGGACCTCGAAACTCGGTTCCACCACACAGAAGTGGGTTATGGCCTACCACGATCCGGAGTGTGGCTGCCATAACTGCGGCCGATTCTTTCTACTTCAGCACAAGACTTCTACCCGTACAGTACTCACCGAACATCTTCACAAATTTCTTTTCCAAGCGAGCTCCAGCGGAAGATGCTCAAATTCACCCGACTCCTTGTTATTGTGTCACCCATATTTGTGAATCTGATCCTACGCCCAAGGACTTGATGCAGAGATTCCTGAAGGACAATAACCTGTTGGATTCTGACCTTGACTAATATAGAGCCATCACAATCCCGATTTGATGTTCACCAACCTCCTGTCAATGTGCGTACCACCCTCACCACGCCTGATCCTCCTGTAACCTTGAGCGACATGTTCCGTTAGCCGCTCCCCACTGCCCAGATCCCGATGCTCCCAAACCTAGAGACATTCCCCCACAAACTCCTGCTAACCCTACGACACCATCATCTGACGAACCTTCGATAAAGACTCGTCATACCCCGAGCCCCTCACAATCTCCTGTATTGATATGTCACACCAATATCCCACCTGACAAATGTGGATGTCCAATTTGTTTCCGTAATTACATCACACCCAATCTCTGTGCCCCGGATCCCTGCCTCCTTGCTTCGGACGCAGGAATTTGTCACCACACGTACACTTCCCCCTAACCCTGATGAAAGATGTTACCCCTCCCGCTTATCTATTTATGAACACTCTGCGCGCAAAAACTCCTCCCTGCCCCACCCTTGTTCCTAAAACTACGTCCCACACCACACATTCACAGCTATTTCTGAAAAATGTACAGGACTTACATCTACCCCTTTCAACCTCCATCCACAACAACCCTCTCCACACTCACAACCTTTATCCAGACTCTCTTCAAGAGATCTCTATTGTCGATGGACCCTCTGACAATTTCCTATTCTTGATGGCATGGTTTTATAATATTTTGCAATGGCAATATAAACCGGATACCAAACTCGCCTCCGTATGGGAGAATGTACACGATTTACTTAAATTATAATTCACCATTATGCATTTGCCTCCAAAGCATGTAGGCCCAAATTTTGTTATCCCCCCCAGGCATTTATCCTGTTGCTTGCTAGCTCCCCTATAACCCCTTCACATCTCCGAACGGCCATCCTTGTGCACTAATAAGTGCGTATTTGTTCCTGTCCACACCTTGACCCCAACCCTTTTCAACACAACGGCCGTCTCCATTTCATTACCAAACCTTCCTTCCTTGGCTGTTTGCTCCTCCTACAATCAACCCTCCTGTCATTAAAATACCTTCAGACCTTCATCAACTAGTACAACAACTGAACACCCACCGTACCTTATTCTAGGCGACTTTAACGCACACTCTCCCTTTGGGGCAACCCAAAACACCAGGACATCCCTAGGCGAATAAAATTGAAATATCTCCTTCATTGCTACTCTTTGTTGTCTCACAACTTATGACACCCCCACCTACAGATTCTGCATACCCACTGTACATTTTCCGCTGTTGATCTCACTTTGCCTCGGATGACGCAGCTCCCCTATTTTGACTGGTCAGTTTGTTTACAGGATCTGCTTCTGTGCCAGCGGACTCAGCTACCCTATACTCCTTATAGGTATTTGTGCCCTGCATCCTCCCCTCAAATATCGAGTTTAATAATCTGCTCTAAAGCCGATGTGGACGTCGTTATACGCAGCTCCTCTGCAGACGTTTCGGGACGTTCTACCCATACCTCTTGCCCCTGCCACCCAATTTTGATTATTTTTCGTCCTTCCTGAACTCCATTGTCTCAGCGCCTTACCTCCTAGCGACCCTGACGCACCCTCCCTCGCCCAGGTCCCTTGGTGGACGCGCCCAACACTCTAGCCCAAATGGATAAAATTCAAGCATCGTGTGGAAACGCCTTCTTATCGTCTGAGGTGTTTAGGCAGCGCCGTTTTTAAAAAGACTGTTTTCCCCCCCGACTTTTTTCCACTACTCTTTACTTTTGGGACCTTATAACCATCACTGGTTGAAAAAAATTGCCCCTTAAAACGTTCTATAACAAGATCTGTGGGGCAGTTGTCAACCAACGCAGGTATCCTTGAGCAACAAGGATACTTTTCCCGGGCGTTTCCTGCACCCTCCTCAGCTCCCCGCCATGGAGGTGGCTTCGGTCACCCAGGCTTTATTGGTGGGTCAGGCAGGGAGGATTCTGTGGGGGCTCTCGGTTATGGGCTTGGCCTTGCTCGGGGCCTTGGGGCTGTTCGGCCATGGCAGCTTGGGGAAGAACAACAACAAACAACAACTCAAGATACTTTCATGGCGATCATATACTACTCGTCCTTCAATTCCCGCACTGAATCCTCTCTCTACTTTATCGGAAAAAGTTTCGCCAGTATCAAACGGGAACGCACACCTTGTACGGGCCTCCACTCTCTCCACTCAAAGACCCTGCCTCGGACAATCGCTTACACATGACCCCCTTGACATCGCTGCCATACATTGCCAAACATTTCTGTCACGTCAGCCTCAGACCAGTCATTGATCTCGTCCAATTTCTTTGTTATAAATGGTACTGGAGGGAATCTCGCGCCCGCTATCGTTTTCATAGCGGGAAAACACATGAATATAAACACCCCTTTTTTCAATTCCGGAATTGCGAGCACGCACTCAACATGTGTACAGACACTCCTCCTGGCCCGGATGGATTCCCAGTACGCATCTCATCCGTCACTTTCCATCCACGTGGCGTAACAACATCTTTTACAAAAACTGTACAATCAGTTTTTGGATGAGTAACTACTTACCACCGTCTTGGCGCGCATGCGTACACTATACCCGTACGCGAAAGCTGGAAATGATCATAGTCTTCCCACCAAATTACAGAAGTAGCTGGTGAGGAGGTTAACTTGAAGGTAGGAGATAATTCCAAGCGCATCCCAGTGAGAGGGGGAATGATAAGGGTAGCCCCCCTCCACAGAGTGAGAGTCGGCGCGAACCCCCTGCGAGGAAATTGGAACTGGGGGGACCCAAGGGACCCTTTCCCCTGCGCACACAAAGCTGCCGGAGTTCGCACAAGGCATGAGCACGGTCCCCGATTGTGGACCATTAACCTACATTGCCTCTCCCAAATTAATGGAACAATATAAGAAGAATTATCAAGTCCTCGACTTGTTTTTACATTACACTGAGTCATCACCTTGCCCATCCTATACCCCCTATCAGAATGGTTTCCCGCCACTTGGACCCTGTTCTAACACATGCACTCACTTGGATATCGCCACTTTGAATAACCAAATAAAACGTTGATGGTGGTTGTCTCCAAGAACCGCAAACCCACAGTATGGCAATATAGAGTTTTTGTACCATTCACTTGCTAATGGCCTGCTTATGACGCAACATGGAGGACCAAACAGGATTTTAAAAAATTTACCACCGGAGTTTCTGGAATCACGGTATCGCGGGGAGGGTCCTCTCTCCCTCTGCATTTTTTAACAAAACTTTTTCGCTCTCTATACCGTAACATTTCCAGTGTTGCAAAAATAATTGGTCTCCTATCGGAACATTATGTCACAAATTAATGGAATACCACGTAAGGATGTGCCCTTAGCAGCTTGACTCTTATTAGTAATTCCTTATGGCGGCATAATCAATAGTGTCATAGCGGCAGCCTCCCCAACCTGAAAAATATCGATAGTATATCTTGTTATGAGTGGACGAATTACTTCTTGCAATATATTATACTTCTCCCAGTCTGACTCGAAAACATACAACGGCGTAATCTCAACATTGCTCTAAAATCCATCCACTCTTGTGGCATCCCCTGCTCGAGTTTTCAATTTTCTGTGTCTTCTGTAAAAGACTAATACACGCCCGTTGTATTCTATAGAACTGTAAATCGACATTGCTTGCCGGCCGGGTAAACAGTCCATTTTACTCTCCACCATGGGGGACATTCTAATATGTCGATCCTTCCACCTATACCATTTCCTTGGTTTAATCTCTTGATACTCACCTCAAGTGGAAAGAGGGGGGGATGTCACATTGCCCGTTGCTTTAAAGGCACGTTGCCCCTCCAGAGGTCATGGAATTTTCTGTGAGGGGAAAACAGTCGCACGGAGTCCATTGGGGCGCAAGAGATCGCGCTACGCTCTTGTACTGTTCTACAGAGCTTCCCATCCTCTCAGCCCTCGATTATGGTAGACCTATTGTCTATGGCACGGCCTCTGCTTCCACATTAGGCCCCCTCGACAGCGTACACCATTTGGGCCTCCGAATTCAATTAGCTCGGGGGCATTCCGTGTTTCCTATCGTCTTGTCTCCAATATCCTATGTGCGGCTGGGAACCTACCTCTAGCCTACCAACGTCGTTTAGTCCTCATGCGGACGGCTGTTCGCCTCCGTCATCACCCAACTCTCCTAGAAACTATTCCATTCCACAGATAACTATCGTTCAACCCTCCCAGTGCCATTCCCAATCTTGTCTCGCCAATTGCTCTCCACTTACAGTATCACCGTTCCTCCCATTAACTCCCCCTCCTAGTCAAATCCTTACGTGGACCCTAAAACAACCTACAGTTTTGGCGTTCACTTAGCGGAATCAACTTGATGCCCCAAGCCCAATCTCCAATGAGACATCTCGCTTTACAACATCTTGATGATCACAGCCCAGCTGTTTAATTTACACCGATGGCTACGAAAACTTGCGTGATGCTCGTGGGTTGCCACTGCAGTCTCAGACCATGGCTTGTATCAAAGTACCTTACACCATCACTCAACGGTTTTCAACTGATGAATTATGGGCTATTCAAGGTGCTTTAAAGCCACCATCTCTTCATTGTCGAAGGAACTCTCCACGGGTCGTTATCTGTAGGGAAATAACAAGAGTGCCCTGCAAGCCTTATGTGTATTTGCCACCAAGGACCCATTGGTCAAGACTATTCATCCACACCAATCCACAAATTACAGTGCGCTAATCGTTCCATCACACTGTGCTGGATCTCCGCACATGTAGGAATTCCAGGGAATGAGAGTGCAGACTTCCTCGCTAAGCAAGCGTGTCATGCATATAAATAAAATAACTTGGTGAAACCTATGGAGTGGTGACTAACATGAGAATAGCTCTGAATTATTTAGATGAAGAGATGGTTAGAAAAAATAATAGGGACAATAATACGACAAAAACTGGAGTATGCAGCAGTGGTGTGGTACTCCACACCTTATAAAACATAATAAAAAACTGGAAAGAGTTCAGAGAGTTGCCACTAAGATGATTAGACTAGCCTTAGAGACCTACTTTCTGAGAGAGAGATTGGAGAGGCTAAAGCTGCCAACGCTTGAGGGAGAGGAGAGAGAGAGAGACGGTGACATGATCATGATGTTTAAGCGTGTGAAAGGTTTTGAGAAGATCGACAAGGGACGGATTTTGTGGTGAGGGATGAGGGAAAAGAACCACGGGGTCATGATTGTAAGATTGCGGAAAGTTATATGTAAGTCTGATGTAAGGAAAGTTCAGCTTCCCGTATAGAAGCATGGAGTGTTGGAATAAGTTGGATGGGGAATGGTTGGTGGGAGCAAGAAATATCCAAACTTTTAAACGCAAAATTGGATAAATGTAGAAGAGCGAGAAAGGGAACAACAAGAGCTTAGGCTCAAATCATGTATACTACAAGTAGGTGCGTACAATTAGGTGAGTACATCCTCTCCTACTTTGCTGCGTTCGGAGGATATGCTCCCTGTCCTCCGTCGCCATGTTTATGACGCTTGGCGAGTTGAGTGGACTAGCGCAACCCATTAAACTGGCAACCTTCGCTCCATTAAGGAGAACATACACTTGTGGCACTCTTCAATCAAAGGTTCACGTGCAGACCAAACCCAATTAAAGTAGATTACGTTTAGGCCACACACGACTCACACATGGTTACCTGATGTCCACCCCTCGTGGTCCACCACATGAATGCCCAACATTGACATACATCATTGACTGGTTTTTCACTTTCTTTGTATTTGTCCCGTCTATGCATCTGAAAGACGGGAGATTCTTGCTGAACACCTCATTCCATGGCATCCTCTCTGACTCAGGACTCTTTCAATTTCACCCATATTCGTCACTTCCTGAGAGCGGATAAATTTATACAATGACAGTAACTACTGACCTATACGTGACTTTAAACTCTGATACCACCTCCTCCACCAATAGCCTTTGGGAAGGGACTAGGCCCAGTGGGATAGTATAAAATAAAAGGCATCATCAACAACAAAATCCGCCGCCCGGTGGACGTCCGGCCACTACTTGAGGCACAAAAGGAGGTGTGCGGGGTCCTGCCAGGGCTGTGAGTATCGCCATACACCTTGGCTGTGGCTGTTTACTCGCTTGCGAGCCTGTCATAATCTCCAATTGGGAGCCCTCACCCGAGCACCCTAGAGGTTTCTAGTTTCCGTAAGATACGTTCTAAATCTGAGGCTGACACACGTGACCTGGTAGAAAAAGCATGAATATTCAGTGATGGGAATGTTTCGCGTGAGGTAAATAACCTCTTTAACCATCTTGTATGGTGAGAGAAGCAGAGCCTGTTCAATTGAACACATTGGTTGAGGAGTTTTCGTGGTATCTGTGAATAGTCTGCGGAAGAAAAACATTGTAGAAATTTCCAGATTTAGTAAATCGAGAGCCGTCTATGATCTCACTAAAAACCTATACAGTGAATAGGAAAGAAAAACTCACCAAAATGCTCAAAACCCCTAGAGTTGAGAATGGACATGTTAAAATTTTCACTGTATGTAATCAACACCTAAAGAAAAGACATGTGCTCAAATTATTGGGAATGTCAAATGCCACACCCTAGGAGTATAACAAAGAGTTAAAAATCCATGATTCAATGATTCAGAAAGTGATGATCCTATGACACATCTCATCTAATTTAAAAATCTGACACAATCCGATAAAATTATGGAATCTCTTGAAAATGGTTATGTGATACAAATTTAACTTATGTGTGGGATATTATATTCCATCACAAACATCAGACGATAGCTCCTCTGAAAGACATACGAATTAAAGCATCAGACATGGATCAACAATGATATACACCATCTGGAACATAGAGACAATCTAAAAAGTGTGAAAAATAGACAATCAAACTGAATGAGTTCAACAGGGCTAGATAAACTAAGTAGGAAAATTAAATCAGCGAACTAATATTTCCACAGTAAGGCAGAGGAATATCAGAGTAACCCCACTATGGAGGTACTAAAAACAAGGGCTACAGCAACAAGGAATTCATCTAACGAATATTGCTCTCAAAATTAATTACAGGTCCATGATAAACGACAAATTTCAACCTACTTCAATCCTTCTCATCCATAGCAAACACATGCACAGACATCCCCGTGAACGGATAGCCTCTGGCTAAAAAGCTTCGAGACCCAAGAGACATTCAAGTCTCTAACGGTGTAGCCTCTGTTCACCTAGCAGAAAATAGGCCTGGAATAAGGACGATTGTGACATCCCTTCTGGGGTTGGTGACTTACAAAGTGAGATGTATCGTAGTCACCTAAGCTAGGTCAACCTAAATTCGAGATGGTAACATAGTGAGAATGTACCGTACAGATTAACCCTAAGTCTTCATTTTCAAATGTCGCCAATGGCTAAAATACAGATACACACACATCCACAGCAATTCAAACACATAAACTTAAAGCATTGCAGCATACATTTCCAGTTAAAAGACGATAATGAGCTTAGCTTGCATTTGGATTCCCCTTGACGAACAAGTGAGTGAGAACCTACCGCAACCTCTCAACAAATACACCACAACAACTGCCACCTTTCAAAATTTCTACAGGATAAAGGCCATACACCCGAACTCTTTTGGATTGCAAAATGTTACACCAAAATACACATTTGAGGAGCTCTCTAACCTAAATGTACATAAAAGCACAGGACCGGACAAAATTCCTGACAAATTCTACGAGATGGAGCCATTGGTATAGCAGGTCCCCTAACCCACATCATCAACCTGTCAATTAACACCAACACTGTACCTGCTGAACTGAAGGAAGCTATTGTAACCCCTCTATTCAAGAAAGGAAATAAAGATATAACTACAGACCAGTTAGCATATTATGTATTGTATCAAAATCCTTGAAAGAGCTGTTACACCCAAATTGAACACTACCTCAAAGGAAATGATCTATTCTATAAGTTTCAATCAGGTTTCAGAGGCATGTACTCGACAGACTCCTGTCTCATCCATTTAACAGATCACATTCGTAATGAAATGTCTAAAGGTAACTACACCGGTATGGTTCATCTTGACCTACGAAAGCGTTTGATACAATAGACCATAATATCCTATGTAATAAACTACAAGCAATGGGCATTGGGTCAGTGAACTGGTTTAAATCTTATCTTAGTGGTAGAACACAAAGAGTCAAATTTGATGATAATCTTTCTGATCCTATGCCAATTAACTGTGGGGTCCCGCAGGGAAGCATCCTTGGTCCCTTACTCTTTCTCTGTTATGTGAACGACATGGAGCTGAGCGTATCGTGTAAATTATACTGTATGCTGACGACAGTGTGCTTCTGGTTTCAGGAAAAGACCAATAAGTATTGCCGCTCACCTTCCAAAGAACTAGAATCGTGTAGTGATTGGCTAGTGGACAATAGACTATATCTTCACCTGGGCAAGACAGAAGCCATCTTATGTGGAACAAAACGCAAATTGAAAGATTGAGGGCTTCTCGGTCAACTGTAATGATATTCCCATAACAACTGTGTCACAAGTGAAATATCTTGGACTAAAACTGGACTCGACTCTGTCAGGTGAAACAATCTTGGAATCTCCTGAGTAATGTAGAGCACGTATTAAATACCTGTATAGACAATTGGGATGCTTGCCAGCGGCGACCAAAAAGACCCTATGCCAAGTGCTTGTTCAATGTCATTTTGACTATTCTGTGTCATCCTGGTACTCTGCATCATCTAAATCAGCAACGCACAAACTTCTGGTCACTCAAAATAAAATGGTTAGGTTCATGCTGAACCTAGGACCCAGATCGCATATTGGCCAGGAACAACTTCAGTCACTTGGTATGCTCAATGTCTCTGATAGGGCCAAACAATCAGACTCATAAATGCCTTTAAGATATTTTATGATAGGGCTCCAGAGTATTTAAAGAGTAATTTTGTTAAAGCAAATGAGAGGATTGGACACAATACAAGGAATAGGTTGTATAATTTTACGGTCCCGAGAATCCAAGGACAGGGTAAGCTAACATTCTTCTTCACTGCCATCAAAGACTGGAACAACCTACCCCAGTCAGTCCGTGAAAAGAGAACACTGTATTCCTTCAGACGTAGCTTGAAGGAGCACCTGAACCGGACAGCTGCGAGAAGGGAGCACCAAGCTTATGTCTACTACTAAATACTACTACTATCTGTAGGTAGTAGGGGTAGGCAGCCCCGCCCAGGGAAGTACTACCGCCAAGGTTTCGGGAGACTCAGGGAATAGCCTGAATTCCATTTTCTCTCCCAGGCCTTGGTAGCTGGATACATATCTTTCTGCCTCACACATCAGGGGTATCAGGAAAACCCTCTTTATATAACATACACATCCAACTTCACGACATTGCCCTACATTGCTATCCTCTATCCATAAAACACTACTCTTCCCACTACATATCATACATGTAACACCATACACCTTACCCAATAAATATGGCAGTACAATTGTTAAGAGCAAACCTGGTGGTCCCTCGGATATCCACCCCCGGCAGGGTTGGGTCATTGACACAGGGCCCTCCCGGTCGTCATCATGCGACTGTGTCAAGAGCATTGCAACGTCCCAAAGCTGCTCGTCGGTGCAGCTTTTTCTTTAGCAATATAAGGGGACTTCACTCTAACATCAATTCTGTACACCAATTTCTTCAAGCAGAATCCCCTACTCTCCTTTTTTTGACAGAGACTCAAGTAACATCCACATCTGACACGTCTAGATTTAATTTTCCAGGTTATCAACTGCTCCAAAATTTCAGACCTAAAGGAGGTGTATGTTGCTTCGCAAAATCTGAAATTGCCCTGGAGGAGGTTACTAGTTTCAATTGTCCCTATTTTGATTATTCTATATACAAATTAATTTCTGCTGGTAAATTTAAATACATATGTTGCATCTACCGTTCCCCAAATACTCCTCCAGAGCAAAGTCTTTTTGATTCTCTGTCCTCACAACTCAGTGTCCTCAACTTAAATGCTTCTTCTGAAATCACTGTGTTGGGTGATTTTAATGTCCATAATGTTGAATGGCTCACTCATTCAGCCAGGACTGATGATGCTGGTCTTGAATGTGAGCTATTTGCAGACTCATTTAATCTCACTCAACTAGTCAACCAACCCACCCGTGTACCAGATAATCCTAATCATAATTCCCACCTACTGGACTTATTTTTAACAACCAATTCAGAAAATTATGATGTTACAGTGAGGTCCCCGCTTGGATCTTCTGATCACTGTCTGATACAGGCCACCTGTCTATCACCTACCACACCTTCCCACTCTGAACCTGTTTTGGTGACTAAATGGCATTACGATAGGGCAGACTGGGAGGGTCTTCAAGGTTTCTTTATTGATATTCCCTGGACCTCTTTCTTTTCTAATGATGCACACTCCACCTTGAGCCACATACAAGATTTTGTAAAAATTGGAATGGAAACTTTTATTCCTCATCAAAAGTACAGTAAAAGATCTAATTCACCTAAATGGTTTGACCATAATTGTGCTAGAGTAACTGAACAAAAAGCAATAGCCTACAATGCATACACAAGATCAAAACACATGAAGCCTTTAATTACTTTAGAAACATCAGAAATCATGCCAAAACTGTATTAAACCTAACTAAATCAAACTTTCTCCACAAGCAGGCAAATAAACTTCTAAATAATCCAAATGATAACAAAATATTTTGGTCTACTCTTAACTCATTTAAATCCAACTTCACTACTGCTTCATCCATTCCACCATTAAAATCTCCGACTGGCAATCTTGTAAGTGACCCACGAGGTAAAGCTAACCTTCTTGCGGATATTTTCTCCACCAACTCAACCTTAGATGAAATAAATCAAGATGTCCCTGTACTTAATTTTAATTCGCCTGAAATTCCCTCACTTAAGATCCACACCAGACATGTCAAAACTATTTTGCAGAATCTCTCAGTAGATAAGGCTCCTGGTCCAGATGAAATTCCTCCAATAGTACTTAAGAATTGCTCCTTGGTGCTCGCTCCTGTATTGGCAAAATTTTTCCGTCTGTGTACTCATACCTCATGCTTCCCAGTACCCTGGAAAGAAGCAAACATCCATCCAGTTCCTAAAAAAGGTGCCTCTTCAGATCCATCAAACTACAGACCAATAGCTATAACTTCCACTCTTGGTAAAGTCTTTGAAATTATATTAAATAATCACATAATTAAGCATCTTGAGAATAATAAATTAATCAGTGATAGGCAATATGGTTTTAGACGATGTCGATCAACTGCAGACATGCTTTGCCTTCTTACGCATCAAATCAACCAAGCTACAGACCAACATGGTGAAACACATACAATAGCACTGGATATATCAAAGGCATTTGATAGAGTCTGGCATCAATCCTTATTGTCGAAGATGTCACACTACGGCCTTGCATCATTAGTTCCACTAATTTCTTCTTATCTTCATAACAGAAAATATGTGTAATGGTAGATGGCCTTTATTCTCAATTTCACTCAATAAATGCTGGTGTTCCCCAGGGATCAGTTTTGGCCCCAATTCTGTTCCTCATTCATATCAATGATCTCATATCTACCACTCATAATCCAATACATTCCTACGCAGATGACTCAACACTCCACAGTTCCTTCACATTTACCAATTCTTTCACCCAACCCGATCTTATAAATTCAAAAATAAACTGCAATTTCTCTGAACCAGGACCTTTCTAGAATTAATGGATGGGGACAAAAGAATCTAGTTTCCTTTAATGCACAGAAAACCAAGTACATTCAATTTTCTAACCGACAGAATCTCACTGACTCCCATATATTTTTTAATGATGTAAATATTCCCACTTCCCCTAGTATTGACATTCTCGGTGTAACATTAACTACTAACTTGAGCTGGACACATTATGTTAGAAGCATTGCTAAGAATGCCTCTAAAAAACTGGGACTCCTGTACAGAGTTCGAGAATTCTTCACTGACGAGCAGTTGGCCGTGATATATAAAAGTCATGTGCGTTCTCAGATGGATTACTGTTCACCTCTGTGGGGTGGAAGTGGAGTGGTTGCATTGAGGCAGTTGGACAAAATTCAAAATAAAGCTATTAGATTAATCAATAACCCTGCAATCACACAGGACCTTCCTACATTATCCATACGAAGAAACGTTGCATCCCTTGCATTATTCTACAGATATTTTCACAGCAATTGTTCCGAGGAACTTGCTTCAATTGTGCCGCCTCTCCACATCTTTCCCCGTAGAACTAGGGCAGCTGAGAGCGCCCATGAATTTACACTTTCTCCTCCACAATGCAGAACTTCTGCTTATCAGAATTCATTTATCCCAGAGCTACTACTCTTTGGAATTCACTTCCCGAATTGCTTTCCACAAACTTACAATCTACAAATGTTTAAATCCAGTTGTTACAAACATTTTATGAATGGAGGATGCCTTTAGGCACATGGACCTTTTTGTTTTATCTGTGTTTTCCTTCCTCCGTTCATTGTCTTTAAAAAAAAATTTGTAGAGTTCACGTATCAGTTTGATACTTCAAACTTGTTCCCTGAAATGCTCTGTTCCACATAGTCAAACACAATGTTCTGAAACATTTGTATGAAAAATTACTGTTTTGTTTATCTTGTTTTTCCCCAGAACGAGAAGCCAAAAAAAAAAAAACAAAAAAAAAAAAAAATGGACAAACGAACACTACGTCAGAGTGCAGACCAAAATTCGAAGACACTTACCACAGATTGAGAGATGTGTAGAAGATATAGATGTGGAGACACTTGAGTAGAAAAAAATACGAGAAACGAGAGAACAGCAACAAAGAAAGACAAAAAAAAAGACGAGTGACAGAGAGAAGGAGAAGCACCACAGAGAGAGAACCACCAACACAGTTCTACCACGTAAAATGCAACCACTCGCGTTGCCAACTCACACAGACACATAACAAAACACGCCCCCCCCATCCCCCCCCCCCCTCCCCCCCCCCCCCCCCCCCCCCCCCACCCCCCCCCCCCCACCCCCCCCCCCCCCCCCCCCCCCCCACCCCCCCCCCCCCCCTAGATTAAGTACACAATGATACCCATGGGTACACCATTGTATATATAACCATTATTCCTGTAAGACCTAGACAGAGATAATGACTGAAGATGTTAGCAACCATGCAGTAACTCTAATTCTTACCCCAACCAGAGATTGTATAGATAACCCTCTTTTACCATTGTCTCGACGCATATCTACCACGAAACAATAACGAAGCTACCCCTACGAACTGTCGTTTTCTTTGATATATATTTCATAGAAAACGCAGTTCCCAGGGACAACTAGATCAGCAAGAAATCGTGTCAACTAATAGTGAACATAACCCATCGTATTGACGAGTAATGATACACTATGTTTTTCTCTACTTTTATCCACAGTCAAGCACACACCTACAGCTAACCTCATCTTCCCCACAGTCCACATGATTCTATAATTTCCAGACTCCTATACCACCACCTATTGCTCATCCCCCAGTAGCGTTTGATTAACCTACCTTCCCTGTCGTTAACCCCCAGTCTAAGATACCAACTGTAGCCTAATGCCACCCCTACGCCCAGAGACCTTAGGGTCAAACTTCCACGTAGCCCCCCTTAACCCTCTCCCTCTCGTTAACCCCCCACGCTCCTCGACTCCCTCCTGACCTAGCCTCTCCACCATACCCCCTGAATATCCTTAACTTTTCCGTTACTAACATTCTCAAACCTTTTGTATATATACTCCTATCCAGCCTACCTTCCCCCAGTAGGAAGGAACACCATTAGAACTTTACTAACCCTTTGCATGCCATCTATTCCCTCACAACCCATTCACAACCCTGTACCAAATTATCGTCAGTGCGAGGCTAGCCGCCTCACCAATGACTAACCTCTATTGCCATACTTCCAGATAAATGTGGCAGAGTTAGCAACCCAGTCTCCACCACATCCAACAAACCATGCAATTAACAACCCAACCAATTAAACCAGCTGATCAAGGCACCTTCGGTTTTGGTATTACGAACACCCACATCTGTCTCATAAACAGAGGGTTATTACAAACACTTGTAATATGGCAAGCCCCCAGACGACCATCACAGAGAGAGGACGCGCGCCTACACCTTTCACCCACCCGAGGAGGGAGACCCCTACCCCTGCGGAGGTACACCTGACCCCTGTTTTGACTTCCGGGTCATTGCCAGGTAGCACAGGAATTCTTCCTATCAATGAACTAACCATGTATGACTAACACCCTTACTAACCTCTATTAACCCACAATAACCCATTAACCTTTCTTGCATACTCCGATAACCAAATTAGCACCTCCGCTATACCATAGAATGAAGACTGAGCAATCTAAGAGAGACGCTCCTATCAAAGATGTCCCAAACCTCCTCGCAAAGTAGATCCAGTCTCTCTCCCCTAAATACTTCCAGTATAGCCAAAATAGTACCTCTTACTAAGGCTCAGTTATATCACATTATGAAGGCTCCATACAGCCATGTGCCACAACAGTAATCACCACCTTACCTAGTTCCCGTATCAATTGAGAGCTCAAATAAGTCCATCAAAACTCGAGATCCCTATTGCCTACAGGGTCCAAAACCGAACCTATAAACCGAGCTCCAGCCCCCAGTAAAATCAGTTGAAAGATAGACACCAAACAGTGGCTGGTCCCTTGTGTTGACCTCTAGCTCTATCATTGTTTGTTCCTGAGAATTGAGTTCTAGAGCCTGCAGACTCTGTGGCAGATTTAGATAGAAGGATCTGTCCACGTAAAAGAAATCTACGTACACCTTATAACCTTCATACAGACCGGGAAGCTGAGCGATCGACGTGAGATGCGCTTGGCGTTAATTCCGATCCAGATTGACAGGAAGATCCTAATATCTGTGATTCAGGTCTAGAAACCAGAGGGTAAATAAGAGTGTAACCAGCAACGATCGCTAAGAGATCCGTCTTGAGAACTTTCTACATATGGACCATCTGGACGGCCGCGGAACCAGTCGTTAGCCCCCAGCATCACGGACGCAAGATAACCAGGACCAGACCAATCAAATACTACCCAAGATTCACTCTATCAGTGCTACAGTGTTACAGTGCTATTTAGAGACTCACTTATTAATATTTCTATGAAGTGGCTATATCTTTGCCCCAGTATAATTCATATATAACCATTCAATTAGGAAGTGCTAAGCGTATTAGTGTTTATTAATTAACAGGCGATATTAACTCTCGTAATTACCCATATATCCAGATATTATTACATAGAAGTGAAACCCTAGTGATATCTGATGTTCGCCCACTGATTTGCGTTCTATGTGTTTCTGATACAAGAATATAAAACTTAGATCAGTACCCCCCTGAGGTTACTAGAATTCCCGTGCTCTAAAATACGCGTGTCTAATCTAGTCTGTGAACTACTACTTGTGCATCAGAGCTACCAGTGATAAATCTAATAGTGAATATGAATCTATAAGTAACATTTATGGTCTCCAGTATATCAACTTGTGAATAAAGCCAGTGATCAGAAGATTAATACATGAACGTTGGAAGTAGGAGACTAGGCTCCATCCAGATTCACTTATGCTAGTGTTGTTCAATTCTATAATTTGTCTTGTAAGAGTATTCATACCTTCTTATGCTTCATATTAATCATCATCAAGGAAACTATAGAAGTGTGTACATCAATAAAAGTGATCGTGTGTCTTGTTACCGTGTGTTTATTTTGTGTTCTCTATTCCTCATACCTTGTTTTGTGCATGCAGCCTTCTATACCCAGTCAGTTAGAACTCACATTACCCAAGTTAATCCTGTAGAAAAAACAGGGCATAACATGACTTAAGGGGAGGTATTTAGTTTGTTCCCTACGTTTTCATCAAGCTTAAAATTACACCCCCTTGACCCCCTTTCAAGACAAATTTGTATATTTTTCGGTAAAAAAATGACCCGGCCGAAGGCCGATTCCTCTTAAATTACAGGCTCGCTATCGCTCGCCAGGAAATAATCGACACCTAAATGGAACGAAATGTCTTAAAAGTGACATAAATGGGGTGAAACTTCTTAAAATCGCCAAACTAATGGGGCGAACGTCTTAAAACTTCAAATGCAATGGGGCAGAAAGGGGTAAAGAAAAAATCCCTCAAGTGGAGATCTCCCCTTAAGTCGGCTTCGATCCATAGGCACGTTATTAGTTTCTACAATAATGGTTTTTACCGAGCCCTGCTGTGTCTACTCCAGAGACCAGGGCATTAATGAATCATACCTTTATTCACTTAAAAACAAGAACATCGAAATGATATACTTTTACTGGGCCTACTATGTCTACTCCAGAGACCAAGGCGTTACTACATAATTATGACCTTTCAATTATTATATCCTCTTAACCATATATGCCTACTATAGCCTACATTTACTAATATGACAAGGGCGTAGTTACAATCTGACCTTAACTTCCCTTCTAAATACTCTTTGATTATATATTATCCTAGTTACTCCATACAATACATTTCCTCTAAATGACCAGGGCGTTGTTACAAGTTACCTCGATTGCCTTATCTAAATACTCTTGGATTATATATACGCGTAATCCTATTACAAACCATTTATATTCACATATATCACCTGGTCAATAATAATTCTTAACCTAATGTAAGCAGCACCTCAATAACTCTACATGCATGGACAAGGTTCTCCGCTTTTATCCCTTTACATAGATTCCTATGATTACAATATTATCCTGGACTTAACACCCGTAACGCTTAACACAGACCGAATATTCCTTTAACTATGATAACAGATAATGTTTCCTTTATAACCAAAGATTTCGTTGATCATACGGACTAGTGTCCTTCCTACCTATTTCTCAAACTAAAGCTAGTCTAATGGCAAATATTATTTATTCCCCTGAGCCTTATAGTTGCGTGTCTATCTTCATGAATTATTCCCTTTTACTTTACTATTAATATCTATGTGCTGTCCTAGCAGATCTTATGCTAGCTATAACTAATCGGCATGGAGCCTTCTCTAACAAGAATAACTATTTCCCTCTTAACACATCATCATTTTATTTATCAACAAAAGTCTAGTATCTTTTCTCTTTAGTCTGTCCTATAAGAACACATCAATTATTATGGAACCACTGGGTTAGTCAAGCATTTTCTCTCTTTCTTTAAGTCTGGTTCGGGTCCAATATGGGTCCTTTAAAAATATATATTTATGCTATACTGCTAGGTGTGTACTGGAACAATTTCACCACCTCAGAGCTGGCCAATAGTTCTGGAAATTCTCGCTCCCGTCTACTATCTGTCGTCCCTCTTGAATCGCTTGGCTGTAAGTATGCAAGCCAGCGATGTGACGACAGGTGGCCGGATACTGAAGGTGTATCTGCCTAGTAGGTGAGAGTGATGCTAGGCCTGAGGTGGTCTTTACTGGAACATTTGAGGAGGGCTGGGTGGCTGGAATAAGTGGTTCCGAGTTCCCTTTGGTGCCCAAGCGAGAGAGAGGAAGTGGGTTGCAAGATACACACCCAGTGGGTTCCGAGAGGTGAATGACTGCTGCAGCCTCCCCAACCCCCCTAATATAGTCACGCCTCCCGCTCTCTGGCGCTGTGATTGGCCGAGCCGGCCGCTCGGCCCCCCCCGCATCTTGAATTCTCTGTCGCTTCGCCTCCACTCTTTTCTCTTCATAATATGTTCCTGGAAGCTGGTTGCAAATGTCTTTTAGTGGCTTACGGGAGTGTAGGGCTGGCACTGATATATTAGACCCATTGCAACCAGAGGAAACGGCCTGTGAAGAGGGCGAGAGCGAGTTTAAAGGTGTGGCGGTACACGTAGCCGTGCGCTCCGAAAATGGAAGCTTCTGATTGGTCGGCCGGGAAGGCGTGGCATGTTTATGACGTGAGCCCGAAGTGTCAAACTCAGCTGATGAAGAGAGAAGGTAAAAGGGGGTGCGCTGATTGGTGGATGGCCTTTTTACTTTTATTATTATTATTATTATTATATGTAGTGGGGAAAGAAATAATAGGCTCACACCATGCATTAGCCCTAGTGAAAACAGTGACTGTGTAGGCCTATCTAGCTAGTAATAGCACTGGGCAGAGGGAGACCAGGACCAAAAGTGGTAGACTGGTGTACCCCCCTAGGAAATTAGATTTATGAACTAATCCTATTAACCCGGGAACTGCGGGGAGACTCTTAAGAGTTCCCCTGGCGGACTGCGGGAAGACTCTTAACCCGGGAACTGCGGGAAGACTCTTAAGAGTTCCCCCGGCGGACTGCGGGAAGACTCTTAAGAGTCAGAGAAAAAAAAAAATCAACTTTAATCATTGAAAAAAAAAAAAAAAAAAAAATTGGGGGCCCCTGGGCCATGCAAAATATCACTCCTCTACCTCCCCTCCTTCCCCACTTTCCTCCCCTCCTTCAGTTATCACCTATTTTCCCTGTTATTCCCTTATTCTGAGGTATATTTTCGTGCTAACATTAGCGAGTTGCAAGCAGGGCATTGTCATCAGTGTTAGCAAGCGAGTGCAAGGGAGAGAGAGAATATCGATCGACTGTCTCAGTGGCCTTGGGGGAAATTGGCGGGAAAGCAGGTTGCCTCACCCATACATTATATAACTCGCGGCCTATATCTCCGATTTTGACCATCCAAACGCTGTTTTCACTCGTTTTATTGTTGTTTCAGGTTAATACCTTTATAATCAACCCATAATAGGCGCATATGGATAAGTATTAATGCTATTTATGGTAAAATGAATATTTTAGTGATGGAAACAGATCAAATACGTCAGCACAGGGGGACGTTTCTAATTACCCCCATGCGCACTTCTTAGGTTAAGAGTCAGAGAAAAAAAAAATCAACTTTTGACATCGAAAAAAAAATATATATATATATTTTTTTATTTTTTTATTTTTTTTTTGGCCCCTGGGCCATGCAAAATCTCAGTCCTCTACCTCCCCTCCTTCCCCACTTTCCTCCTCTCCTTCAGTTATAACCTATTTTCCCTGTTATTCCCTTATTCTGAGGTATATTTTCGTGCTAACATTAGAAATCCGGTTGTAGGGTGTGGTCATCACTGATAGCAAGCGAATGCAAGAGAGAGAGAGAGAGTATCGATCGACTGTGTCTCAGTGGCCTTGGGGGAAATTGGCGGGAAAGCAGCTTGCCTCACCCATACATTATACAACTCGCGGGCTATATCTCCGATTTTGACCATCCAAACGCTGTTTTCACTCGTTTTATTGTTGTTTCAGGTTAATTACCTTTATAATCAACCCATAATAGGCGCATATGGATAAGTATTAATGCTATTAATGGTACAATGAATATTTTAGTGACGGAAACACCTCAAATACATGCGCACAGGGAGAGGTGTCTAATTACCCCCATGCGCACTTGTTAGGTTAATTTGCAGTATCAAAGAATCAAACCTTTGTAATGTCTTATGCTGTCATAATTTTGTTTTATTTATAAAAGGGAAGATGTAATGATTATATATATTAGCCTATATACACAATATTATATTATATTACTGATAAAAATATGTAGGGTATATTACTACATTAAAATATCCTATATAGTGATATTGGAATATATCATACATTATGTTTAAAATACTAAAATTACGGATGTTGAGTTATCTACTATTATTGGAACATGACAGTTCAGTTTGAATACACCTTCTAGCTCAACTAGGTGTTTGATTGCCATCCTCTCTATATTATGGCTGTATAAGACAACTATGAGAAATATTACAGTCTGTGGCAGAGTTTATTGGGCCAGTCCTTCAATCAAGAACATTGGCACTTTTAATTTCGGTGAAAAACGCGCCTCAAGATGCGAGAAATGTGGCTTACGTGAGTTGGCAACAATGTCATAATAAAAACAAGTTAGCCTATTACAGGGCGATATGTAGGCTACAACTATTTTGACCTCCGTGAATTGCTTGTACCCAATTAATAGCAAGGTAAGATTCAATTTAGATTATAACATGAAAGTAAGAGTGCAGCAATTAAAAAATTGGCTATATAAAAGGAGGGGAAATCTCCAGTAATGTTTGTTATTGTCTGGAGGAGACGGACGCCATTTTCCGATTTTTTTTTCTTAAAAAATACATCTATGTAGATTATAGGCTATAATTGCCAAAGTAGGAAAATATTTATGGTCAATATACAGGAGGCGCTACAATATAGGTAGCAAAATTATAATGGTAGTAAAATTATAATGGTAGTTTTGGGTTCCTATCATCATATGCTTCATTTCTATATTCTTTTTATCCCCGGGAAAAAAAAAAAAAATCTTGGGTTTTTTATTTTTGTCTTGGATTTTTTTTTTTTTTTTTTATTAACCTAACCTAAAAACCTAACCTAACCTAACCTAAATGTATTTGGGGGCTATTAGGTTAGGTTAGGTTTTTTGGCTAGGTTAATGACCAAAACAAAAAATTACAAGAAAATAAATGAAAAATTCCAAGATTTTTTTTTTTTTTTCCCGGGGATAAAAAGTATATAGAAATGAAGCATATGATGATAGGAACCCAAAACTACCATTATAATTTTGCTACCTATATTGTAGCGCCTCATGTATATTGACCATAATTGACATTTTTAGGCTAGGCTAGGCCTATACCACGATGTTTCCCAGTGTTTTTATATTTTTATTTTGTTAATTTGCATCAATAGCCTATAGGCTAGGCCTAGGGTTTTTCATTAGGCTAATTAGAAATCTCGGCAAGAGTTGTGGGCAAGAATTTTAAGTGCGCGCCAGCCTTGTTTACACTATGCGTAGTGGCGTCGGACCTTTCCCATCATGTTCCCGTCTATTTTGACTGCCTTTGGATATAAAAATACATTAGCCTAACCAAACAACCTAACCTAACCTAACCTAGTATTCATGTAGTAGGCTAATGACAGGGGGCAAATAGCAGAAAATATAGCGTCGAAATAGACGGGAACGTAACTGCGAGCGCACATGACGAACGTACGCCCGATCACTACATCCATCCCGAGTTGTGTTAGCGGGCATATCACCTACGGTCAGGGTGTCAATCCACAAAATGTGAATTGTGTTATCATTATGGTTTATTATTTTGTTATCATTATAGCGCAGCGAAGACGCGAGCTCTAGGGGGGTCCGGGGGCATGCCCCCCCCAGTTTTTTTTTTTTGAGAATTTAGGTGTCTAAAACAGTATTTCCTGCAATAAAAAAACAATCAAGATGGAAAATATGGAGACCAAAATTGTGTCAATTTAGCCTAGCCTACCTTTTTTTTTTGGGGGGGGGGGGAGTTTCTGTTATCATTATACAAAAAGTTCATTGCGTTATCACTCAAAAAAACAGCGTCGTTTGACACCCTGCCTACGGTACCTCTGACCGGGTATATCCTACTGTTTATTATAGGCCTACCCCTTTGAAAGGACATTAGCCTAACCTAACCACCTTGCCTAACCTATCCTAGTAGGGCTAGGCTAAGTAGGCTATTATGGGTGGGGGCTGCCGCGGCGCTGCCCCCACACCCCCGCTATTTGACATCAACTCACGTTTTTACAGTTTTACACGACGTACGCCCGGTAACAACTCATTCCGAAATCTCTGAAAACCAATTTCCCCATTTTTCGATCAATGTTGAGACACGCGGCACACGGGGAGCAAGACGTTTCGCAGCAAGTGACGGTTCGCCTTACCGCGGCGAACGAGCCCGGACGATAATTGGAACTGCGGCGAACCGTCCCACAGCTACCAAATCAAGATGCTTATACCGCTAGTGTCGTGGGAAAGTACGGTAGGCTAGCTAAATTGACACTGACCAACACAGGGTTATTAGGCCTAGGCTATTATTATTTTTGTATTAATATTGTTATGCCAGGTTTTTACTGGGGCTGATTGGTTTGACTAAGTGGATTCTTCCTAACTGGAGAAGTCAAAATCTTTTGACCCAGGGTGTCAAACGACGCTGTTTTTTTGAGTGATAACGCAAATGAACTTTTTGTATAATGATAACAGAAACTCCCCCAACCCTTTTTTTTTTTTTTTTAAGAAACAAAAAAGGTAAATTGACATAATTTTGGTCTCCATATTTTCCATCTTGATTACTTTTAGATTGCAGGAAATGCTGTTTTAGATCCCTAAATTCTCAAAAAAATCACGGGGGGGGGGGCATGCCCCCGGACCCCCCTAGAGCTCGCGCCTTCGCCGCTCCGTCGCGCTATAGGCTAATGATAACAAAATAATAAACCATAATGATAACACAATTCATATTTTGTGGATTGACACCCTGTTTTGACCACAGACACAGAAAGTAATAGTATTTCTTAATAAACTTAATAAAATAGTCTAGGCCTAATAGTTGCCAGAACATAATATACTGGATGGGTTAATATCAGCTAGCCAAAAATATAATTATATGATAGCCTACGGTATATAATTACCACTAAACCCAGTAGGCTACAGCCGCTACACTACACCAATTTAGGAATTTGACCACTTGCGAGTTTCAGGCTATAAGGAAGTTGAAGATGTAGACATGCATCAATTGTAAACAGAAATGCAATAATAGGCTTAATGTAGGTTTCTGATGGCTAAAGGGTATATGTTGAATTGGATTCTATGTATATATAAATTAACTACAACCGTATTTAAGCTGGTAATCCTGCTAAATATCGATGTCTACAGCTCCAACTTCCTTATAGAACGAAACTCGCAAGTGTTCAATTGAGACAAATATACGCTAGACTGACATTAGGAATGCGCTAGAGAATGTATCATAGATAGTATACACATAATAATGTTTCAAATGAACATATAAATCATAACACACAAAGATGATAAGTCTGATCAAATCAGAAGACAAAGTCCCGAATTAAATAGGCCTACAAAGCTCACGAGGAAGTCCCGGGACTCGAACCTGGGATATCTCACACAGAAAACTAAAACTTGCCAGCACCACGAGAGACCTAGACAGATTGTTTTATAATGGGAGACAGGAAAAACGTTGTCGAATTTGAGAGTAATATGTCTGTAACATTGATACATATAGAAATGAGTGATATTTTGATGACGTTTTCCTGTCCCCCATTGCTAGCCTAAGTCTTTCTTAATAAACTGAATCAAATGGTCTAATAGTTGCCAGAACATAATATTTGTTAGTAGTCTTGGCAAATCCAACGTCAAGGCTATTAACCTAATTGCAATGATGACTTGTCTATTTTGACTGCTATGTCGTCATTCCAACCGCGGTTAAAAAAGAAAACGTCTAGAGTCTACTCCTTATCTTGCTCTAGGAGACGTTGTACATTAACCAAAACTACCACCGAAGGTGAAAAAAGCATAGAAGAGAAGAAAAAGGGGTTTACCTTAGTTACCGCTTAAGGCCCATTCCGTGTTCCGTCATGTGCAGATCCCTGTCGAACGTGCGCATGAGCGACCCTCTCTTGTTATAATTTTTTCACGCGCCTCCATTGATTGAGTCCGCTTTTGTTGTGCTCCTTTAATTCACCCTGTTTAGGTTCGTTTTCGGCTTATCTGGCTTTCTTTTTTTGTTAGACAGATGTTACGTGATCTAGGGCACACGTAAATGGGCTCCTAAGTGTGTATAATGGAGACGCGTGTGGAAATAGCCTACCGAAGGTACGGGGGCGCCTGGCGTTCCTCGTATATGTTTTTCATTCTTTCTCTTTTCATATTCTTTTTTCCTGTTAGTCTGGGCATAGTTTAGCTTTTAGCTTATTTTAGCCTAGCTCGTTTTCTCATTCAGGAATTGCTATGCCCCTATGAGTTTTCATTTTTTCATAGCCTAAGGTGTAAAGTTGGTAAACAATCTGAGATTTCGATGGTGGCGGTGCTGTTTGTAGAGTTTGTGTCGGCCGCATTTTTAGCGTTATTCCCGAGTCCCCCCTTTCGAGCCTTCACTGTGTCTCAAGGGCCTGGGCGACAGGTGGTTCGTGATATTCCAGGGGTACCCCAGGGGGGCCCCTCCTTCACACCACAGGGTTTTTTTCGCACCTGACACATTCTCTGCTCACGGCTAGGCCACCCTTTTTCTCACCAGTTTCGTTTACTGGTTTTTGTTTTCCCTTCCTGTTTTCACCTCCATCCTTTCATAGTCTTTTTGCCCAATCCAGGGGTACCCCAGGGGGGCCCCTGTTTGTGCGAAACCACCCTCCCTGCCACTTCTCCTCATGGGCTTTGCTCTATCTCTGTGGGTTGGGTGGTTCCTGGGGGATGTGCCTCCTCTCCCCTGGTGTGTCTTCCTTGCCTCTCCCTTTACCGGTTGAGTTAGGATCATATATCAAGGAAGACACTGCTCAGCTTGATGGCCATCCACGCTTGGAGTTCATAAGGAGATGACGCATTTTTGTGGCCTTTTTTGGTATTCCCTAGACGCTCCTCTCGCTTTTTCGGCTCCGGACCATCTCGGCCGGTCCCGCAAATTTGCGGGAGCTCGATTCGGTCCTCTGGGACGTTTCGGCTCCCTGCAAATTTGCGGAGATCGCTGGGGGGTCCCTCAACGATGCGGGAGGGTTGTGTCGGTACGGTTATGCCTCCATTGGCCCGCAAATTTGCGGTAATAGTTGGCTTTCACTGTTGACCTTTTTTATGTCATCTTGTTGCCTGAAACTATCTTGGTGTGTGCACTTTACTGGTGTTATAGGCCCTGCATGTAAGCTGTTGAGTGGTGGTTAACACTTTCTCCATCTTTGCAGGTTCTGCTAGTGCTCTTCCACCTCGCCCGCCCTACTCACCTACCTCTGTGCTCCCGGTTTAGGGTGAGTACGGATACCTGTTTGCATGTGTGTTCCTGTTTCCCCATGCTCCTTCCCTGGTTCTTATTGGACATTCTCTCCACTTACTCCTTCGAACGTGCTGATTATGGTGTGTGTTCTTCCAGTGCAGGTAGGCTGCCTTGCTTTTGCCATGGTTGTAGCTCCCCGTGCTTGGAGAGCCACAAGTCCTGCTTGCGCCACTCGCACTGTGTGTCCTCTACGGCCTACCTCCCTGCTCTGTGTGGCCCGTGTCTGGCCCTGGTGGATGTGGTGCAACCATAGCCCTGGTTCCTCAGCGGCGGCAGTGGCCTCTGCTTCCCTTCAGTCGGTGTGGGCGATAGTCTCCCGCCACATTAGGACTGTGGGCCACCGTTCCCCGGCCTTTGTTGCCGCCCGGATCCGCGTCGCCCTGGGTATCCCTGACCCGACTGAAGGCCGTTCGCCTGGCCCTCTCTCTGCTCGGGCCCTCTCCCCTGGGTCCCGCAGCCGGTCGTCACATCGTCGGGGGGATCCCCTGCTCCGTCCACGCTCTCGCTCGCCTCGTCGCCCGTCCTCTCCTGCCCTCGTTGTCCTCCTGATCGCCTTGACGGCGCCCATCGCCCTCGTCATGGTTCTCGCCCTGCGGCCGGGGTTAGCGGCTCTGCCCCTGTGCGCCCTCCCCTGGCCTCTACGGGTAGGGGCTCTACTACCTTCCGCCCGCTTCCCCTGCTCGAACGACGTCCTCTTCCTTTGTCCTCTACGCGTGCGGAGGTTCAGGCTGTAGCTGGCCCTCTGCTCCCTCCTCCTACACTGTCCAGGAGGGTCCGCCAGGATGTAGTTGCTTCTCCTCCTACTTCACCTGCTTCGGTGCCTATTCTTCCTTCACGGTCTCGTCCCACGGCGGTCCCTCCCTCCTCCGCCTCGGTGTCGGGCCGCCCTGTTATCTCAGCCCCGGGGATCCTTGCTCTGTTTCCCCCCGCGGCTCCTTCTGACCTCTTTTCACCCGGCCAGCCTTCCCACTCCCGTCATCCTGCTCCTCCTCCTTCTTCTCTCCCTGACCTTCACTTACCGTCTCGCCACGGGGGTACCCCTCCTCTTGGCTCGGTGGGGTATAGCGAGGTTTCGGGGTCCCCTTTCTCAGGGGCTGACGTGTCGCTGGAAGAGGGGGATGGTGCTGTTTCCCCCTCGGGCGTTCAGGGACCAGTCCCTCAGCGGCGACACAACTGTGGCCGCTCGCCTTCCTTGGGCCGCGACTCTGCTGGTTCGTGTCGTGGATCTCGCTACCGCTCACGCTCGCCCCTGCGGGCCGACCAATCTTGGGGGGGGGGGTCGCCTCTCTCGGATCGATTGTCGGCTATGCAGGGGTGGCTTGTGTCACGCATCGACGGGCGCTTGGAGTCGATGCAAGACTCCCTCTTATCGCGCTTCTTGGCGGTGACACACCCTCAGCGCCTCACCCTACCTACCTCGAGCACCTCCTGGCCTCCCAAGAGTGGCCAATACATCCCGAAGACTATTAGGTACACATAGTACTCCAAACAATCCCTCCCCAATCTTGTTTGCAAATATCCAAGGCCTAAAAAATAGAACCACGAACAAAGTACCATTTATTAGGGGCCTGCTAGAAGAAGGAAACGCTATATTTGCAGCTCTCACAGAAACTCACATTAAAGATCAGGAAGATAGTGAGGTATGGATTCCTGGTTACAACCTACATAGGGCGGACAGAACGCATAGATCACATGGAGGTGTAGCCTTGTACATACATGACTCACTGATATGTACTGAATTCCTAAATAACAGTAATGAAGTGGTGGAAATACTTGGAGTTAAAATAGAATCCCTAAATTTAGCAGTTATTGTTACATACAGGCCTCCAGACTCATCCCGAGAAGAATTTAAAACCCAGCTCAACAAAATAAAATCAGAAGTGGAAACCCTGGGGAACCCAACACCAAATATTATATGGCTAGGAGACTTTAACCTACCAAACATTAAATGGAGACAACTAGAAAACCAGTTAGTGGCAAATAACACCGGAGAAGCAAATACTAATACGAGAGAGCTTTTTGAACTTTGTGATTTTTTTAGTCCCAACATATTGCTGAACCCACACGGGAAAACAATATCTTAGACCTGGTCTTCACTAACAACGACTCTCTAGTACACAACATACTCAGATCATAAATTAATTGAGATCAAAACAACCTTAGAAAGTGTACAGACAACCTCAGAATCGAGAACAAAAACCGGCCCCTTCAGTAAATTTAACTTCAATAACAAAAACATTAGGTGGGAAGAGGTAAATCAAGAAATGGAGGAAATAGACTGGGAAGATTTAATGGATAACCTGACACCAGCAGAATGTCTAGTCTTAATAACAGAAACCATGAACCAAATCTGTAGCCACCATATACCTGCAAGACAAACAAAACAAAGAAGCAAACAAGATCGGGAAAGGAGGAGGCTGTACAGAAGAAGAAAATTACTCACACAAAGACGCACACATCAAAATCTACAGGATAGGCAAAAGGTCGAAATAGATAGAGAAATTGTGGAAATTGAACAAAGGCTAAGAATATCATATGAACTACAACATATGGAAGAGGAGAGGAAAGCTATTGCAGGTATAAAGGAAAATTCCAAATACTGTACTTCTTTTCATACGCCAAACAAAAGGCTAAAACAACATCAAACATCGGCCCACTGAGCAAAGGGGACGGCTCTTTCACAGGGGACAAAAAGGAAATGAGCGAACTCTTAAGCAGGCAGTATGAAATGGCATTCAGTGAGCCTGATGAAACAAAAGTCATCAGAGACCAAAATATATTTTTCATGGAAACCTCCCCCATGGAAACCCCTCAGATGCTGGATATTGATTTCGGTCCAAAAGACATAGAAGAGGCCATTTCCAACATGCCATCCCACTCGGCGCCAGGCCCAGACTCATGGAATTCGATCCTAATGAAAAAATGTAAGGAAAACCTCACAAAACCCCTGGCTATAATGTGGAGAAGGAGTCTAGACACTGGTGACATACCAGATAGCTTGAAAAACGCAATAATTGCCCCACTGCATAAAGGAGGGAGTAAAGCACTACCAAAAAACTACCGCCCGGTAGCTCTAACCTCTCACATCATTAAAGTTTTCGAGCGAGTCCTGCGAAGCAAAATTTCAACATTCATGGAGGCAAATGAACTACACAACACCGGTCAACATGGGTTCAGAGCGGGAAGATCATGTCTCTCACAACTTTTGGAACACTATGACAAAATTCTTAAAGCGCTAGAAGAAAAGAAAAACGTGGATGTCATTTACACCGATTTTGCTAAGGCATTTGATAAATGTGACCATGGTATAATAGCCCACAAACTGAAAGTAAAAGGTATAACTGGGAAAATCGGACGGTGGATATACAATTTCCTCGTAAACCGAAAACAATCGGTAGCAGTAAACCAAGTCACTTCTGAGCCTTCGGATGTCAAAAGCTCAGTGCCCCAAGGAACAGTGCTAGCGCCCCTTCTGTTCCTCATACTAATTTGCGACATAGATACCAACACCAGACACAGTACGGTGTCGTCTTTTGCTGATGACACAAAATTAAGCAATATAGTAAACACACAAGAGGACACGGGCCGACTGCAGGAAGACATGAATGTAGTGTTCCAGTGGACCAGGGAAAACAACATGCAATTCAATGAGGAAAAATTTCAATTAATACGGTACGGAGATAATAATGGTGTTAAAGAAATTACAAATTACTTAACAGAATCTAACCACATAATAGAACGGAAAGACAGTGTGAAAGACCTTGGGGTATTAATGTCTGAAAATATGGGTTTCAAAGTACATAACCAGGTCAAAGTGGCGGCTGCGAAGCGTCTAACGGGTTGGATTCTGCGTACTTTTAAAACACGCGGTGAATTGCCTATGATAACGTTCTTCAAATCTCTAGTGCTACCGCGGCTTGAATACCGTAAAATGCTGTAACTTCGGACATTTTTCGATGTTTTTTAACAATTTCTCCTGAGTGTAAACACATTATAGAGATTTAACTAGGTCAAGTGATGTATGGTGATAGTGCACCGTAATCCAGGAAGCCTCCTAAAATTATCCTCCATAAGAAGAGAGCTATCCTTATCCTAAATGATGTCCGAAGTTTGCTTGAAAAGTTGATAACTTCGGACCTGTATGGCTAACTTCGGACATAGGTGATTTCTTATGGAAAATGGTTGCCAAGAAAGCTGAGATAACTTCGGACGAACGGAGGAGAACTTCGGACCTACGTTCGTGGCCCTATTTCATTCATTTTTCGGCTCCTACTATTTTATATGAATATTTTATTATTGCTGCTTATTCTTGTCCGATGTTATAGTGGAAAATGCACAGTCAATACTTTTAGGCCTGTATAATCAGTGTAGGAGGGGGATATATACGATGTTTAACATATATTCTGTTTGGATCTGTTTTCGTTAGGCATCGAGCTCACTCCTAGAAAATATTGAGCAGGAAAAATAACCAATGCTGTCAAATCAATAAATCGAAAATTAACTAGGCCTAGTGAAAATATATAGGTATGTATAATATATCAATGCATATACACTTTTATGAATTTGAGCATTTTTATAGGTATAACGTATTTGTTGGTGTTTCTTTCGGCAGATAAAAAAAAATTTGGACAAGATATATGCCTCTCCTAATTTATATATATTATATATCCAGAATTATCCGAAATACATAAATCGGTTAGCATAGTATCATATTTTTATGGGTTTTTTTACTCAGAGAATGATGATTTGATCTTTTACCACCATGTTAATGATGTACAAGTATTATGAATGATTTTCATAGGGCAAATAATAACAAACGATTGTTTTGTTCCATTTCCGAAGTTACCATGTATTTTTTTTTAAACACAATCGGTTAAATGATACTGTTCTAGCTAGAGCGTTATACAAGTGTAACAAATTTCCTTTGGTGGATGTTGTCTCTGGTAATGTTACTACAAAATTATATCATTCACAACATCATTCATACAAACAAATTTCTTCAGGGTGATAGAAGTTTGGCAGGGTAGCGAAAAATTTACATATTTTCGTCACATATATAATATTTTTTTCGTGTACATATACTCATATCAGTTCCCTAGGACTTTTACATGCTCTTCCTTTGCCATTTCTCTAAACGGACCCCACAAAAAAATAAAAAAACAGATTTTCCATTATATAATGACAATGTCTAATTACTTATTATCGCCGATGTCCGAAGTTATGACCCAAGTCCGAAGTTACCCCACTTTACGGTACTGTAGCGTATTAACATCCCCATACAAAACAGGTGAAATAAATGACGTAGAGAGTGTACAAAGAAATTTCACTTCGCATATAAGTTCGATAAAACATCTACACTATTGGGAGCGTTTAAGAGCACTGAATCTGTACTCACTGGAACGTAGAAGAGAACGTTACCTAATAATATACACATGGAAAATCGCAGAGGGTTTAGTACCAAACCTACATACTCCGATAGTCATGAAATTCAGTGATAGGAGAGGCTGGGAATGCGAAATCCCCCGGATGAATAACAGGGGTGCTATGGGCTCTCTGCGAGAGGGCTGGTTATCACACAGAGGCCCACGTCTCTTCAACAAACTCCCACGGCGAGTAAGAGACATGAGGGACATCTCGTTAGACAATTTCAAGAGAGCCCTAGATGTCGAACTGCAAAAAGTGCCAGACGAGCCCATCCTCGCAAGGGAGCGAGCTGTCGCTTCAAACAGTCTACTGCACCAAATCACCACCCATAACGAGGGGCGTCGCGCTCCTTGGTGCCGCTAGAGGAGTGG
The DNA here is from genome assembly GCA_032716605.1 of Paralithodes platypus. NCBI lineage: Eukaryota > Metazoa > Arthropoda > Malacostraca > Decapoda > Lithodidae > Paralithodes > Paralithodes platypus. Next base: position 58,837,406 of record CM064582.1, read on the forward strand.
CGAACACATCCAAAGGTATCCAAAGGTAAGGTACCCCTGCTACGGTCCCCCTCCCTTCTGCAGGCCTCCGCTCTGGTCAGACTTCAGCCGCCGGGACATCCTTCGGGATGGTCAGTCCCTGGCTGTGTTGACGGGACTGTCCTCCTATGGGACTGGTTTGTGCGCCGACGGTACGCCTGGCTTAGCCACCATGCTTGATCACCCTCCCATTGGGGGCCTGGTTTGCTGAGGCCTTTTACTTCGCCGACCGATCCGTCGACGGCTCTCCTTCAGTCCCTCCCCCGGAGTCGTCACTGCTTTTGCCTCCTCTTGTGTCTGTCGGCGGGTTGGACGGCACGTTCTGGTCCTGGATAAGCGCGCCCGTTCTTGAACTTTGTTCTATTGCTACCCCGTTCTTCTCTCACCCAGATAAGTCCTCTGTCGCCAGGGATTTTCCCTTACGACGGTGGGTGACTCACTTCTTATCTTGTCTTTTAGGTTCCCTCCAGACTTCTGTTCACCACCTGCGGCTTATCGGGGCGTCTGCCCCAGGCGTTCTTCGCGAGGGTTTGGTACGCGTTTGGCGGGTCCACCTTCGGCTCGCGGTGTCTTTGGTTCCCGAGCTGAAGGCGGTTTTGTGCGTGGCAACTCGGCAACGCTGGACGGTACGGTCCTCGTTCTGCCGGACAGCCCCCTTGGATATTCGTCAGGGTTTGTTGTCCTCTGCGCTGTCTACGTTGGGGCTTTTTGCGCAGGGGGCTTGGGTACGCTACGCTTCTCTGTCGGCGGACCCTCCTTACGTCCCGCAACGACGCGCTGTGTCGCGAGCGGGTTCTTCTCAGTCCCGTCCTTCTGACGGTCCTCTTCGGGGTGCTGCTGCACGTGCTACCACCATGTACGGGTGCAGGACAGGGCCGTTTGCAGGCCAGTGCGTCGGTTCCGCCTCGCACTTCTGTTCTTGCCCCCTTTCATCCCCGCCGTGTCGGGGCTGGCCAGCCTTCCACTTCCGGCCGCCCTTCGACGGGGCGGCCCCAGCGACGAACGGGGGGGGGGGGGGTGGCCCGCCCTTTTCGACGAAGTTGGGGGGGGGGGGGGGTAGAGGGGGTCAACGTGGCGCTCATGACCGCAAGGACCGTACCGGGGGTACCTCCACGTCAACACAATGTGTCGGTTCTCCGGGTCGGTCTCCTTGTTCTCCTTCTCGCCTAGCCGCCCGGGTTGCTCCCCTCCTCTCGGGAGCTCCCACAGGTTGTTTTTGCCCTTGCGCCCCTCGATGGCCGCGAGGGACGTGGGGGCGGCAGATTGCGCGGAGGGGTCTAACCTGGAGATGGAGGTCCAGACCCCCACTCCGCTCTTGTCACCGACGCCGGCCCGTCTCTTCAGAGGTGGCCGACGTGTTCACATCCATGCACGAGCAGGGCATCGTCGAGGGGGTGAACGCCGGTCACCCGGTTTTCCTCTCCCGTGTATTTCTGGTACCGATGAAGAACTGCGACGCGATGCGACCGGTGGTGGATCTGTCGGCCCTCAATGGGCACATCGTGCACATACGGCTTCGGATGCTGCTGATACCCCAGGTGCGCCTGGCCCTGCGCCCTCTGTCGTGGGTAGTGTCGCTGGCCTCCAGGATGCGTCTTGGCTCGTTCCTCTCCATCCTCGATTCCAGCGATTCTTGGCCGTTCGGACTTCCGATCGTGTGTTCCTGTTCGTCAGACTTCCCTTCGGTCTCCACATCGCGCCACGGATCTTCTCCACACTGGTGGGGCAGGCTCTGGGTCCTCTCCTCAGGAGCGGGCTCCAGATCCTGTTTTCCTTGGCCGATTGGTTGATAGTTTCCGAAGCCCTAGGACTGTGCGTACGCGACACCCTCACGGTCGTTCGCCACGTCGCACAGTTAGGGTTCCCCATCAATGTTCCCAAGTCACGCTTGATCCCGTCGCGTGTCGTGCCGTGGGTCGGTCTCGCATGGGATTTGTCCAGCGCTACGGTGATCCAGAGTCTGCCAAACGCGGTGCACCTTCGACGGAAGGTCTTCACCGTGTTGCACTCGGTCTCCCTCCCGGGGTGGCTCTGGGACTCGTTAGTGGGTTCGCTGAATTTGGGCAGCTCTGCCCATTCCCTTAGGGGGCCTCTGGCTACGCCGCCTCCTCCTCATGGGCACCGAGGTGTTTCCGTTGACCCCTATGGATCGGCTCCTGCCGCTCCCGCGTACCATTCGCCGACACTTCGGACACTGAGTTGCTCGGGGCACGCTCTCTGCGGCTGTGCCCTGGACCGCCCCCCCCCGCCGACGTTCTGGGTAGTGTTACGTTACGAGCGGGGTTCGAACCCATAACATAAAGAAACATTCCACTAAACACCACAAAACGAGGACTTATTATTTAGCCTCACAAAATGCGGAATATATGACTATCAGTTTCAGTCAAGAATAAGTGGTATGTTAAACTTCCACAAAACTAGCAACTCTCTTTGTAGTCACTAAAACCTTGGTAGGTGAAAAGATGTGGCAAGTTCATAAAATATCAGTTGATATCAAATGGCTGTTTTAGCCTAAAAACCCCAAAGTTATTCCTTTCTTATCACTCGTTCAGAATTAGTTATCTTTAGTTACTTTGACTTAGATTTATCCCAACAATCAAAAGAATAATATATTAGCATATAAAGGTAAAATGTAAAGAGTATGTAAAATATAATTATAATTTATTTAAATGATTAATTATACACAAAAGTTACTTCTAGTGAAAATATGAAATTTGAGAAACATTGATGTGAAATAATAAAGAAACTCTTAAGAAAAATAATACATAGTTATATCAATACTAGTTATATAAATAATAGTTATATAAATACCCTCCAAGAGAGTAAGTGAAAGCAATCAATAAACATAGAAAAAATCCTAGGCGATACTTATTCAACTCATGGTGATTCTTTTACAAACGAACTCAGGGCAGAGCAGCTTATGATGGTGGTGGATCATACACTACCTGTGGTTACGGTACTAGCGGTTTATATAACCTTAGCGCACCTGGCTCTGTTACCAACTTCTCTAACTGTATTAATCTCAACTCATTATGTACTTGCTGAATTAAAGTATTACTTTTACCAAGAACTCTATGATATATCTTTTAAACATTAATTATGATTAGAAAAGCCAAATACATTATTACCTAGTTATAATCAATATCATTCGTACGTCAGGCAACGAAGAAGAGCAAGGGGGTTGGAAGAAAGGGGGGAGAATGAATAGGGTTAAGAGTGTAGGACGATAGGGGGTAGAATGGAATGTGAACGAAAGGGGGGTAGTCTGCACCAAGCCTCCCTCACCTCACCTCACTCGTTCCTGTACACACTTGAACAAAAATATCTTCCTATATGAAACTAAGCTGTCTACAGGTTAAATTAATTATACCGGGCTCATAACATTGCATACGATGTTCAATCATAAATAATTAAAGATCATACCCACCATAACAAGCACAATACCTCAATTACAACCAGTGACACTTTAATGAAATAGAAATCCCTAACAGTAGACACAGATGCGTCGAGCGAGGTAGGGTGAGGTTACCAATCAAACCTGGGACGTCAACTTCCCGGCAGATGGGTGGGACTCACACCCCTTACCCATCTCTGCCCTCGAACTGTTGGTTCCTTTGTTCTTCCTGAGGGACCACGCGCTGGCCCTTCGGGGAAAGTCGGTGGCCTTCGGGATGGATGCTGTCCACTGTTTCCAAAAGTGGGGGTCCTCCAGGTCATTGACTCTATTGGGGATCTCGGTGAAGTTGTTCTTCCTCGCGAACCGACGCACCTTCTCCCTGCATGCCTCCTCCCTGCCCGGGACTGCCACCCTGTGGGCGGACGCCCTGTCGAGAGGACAGGGCGTTCTTGTAGAATGGGCAATGCGGCAGACTGTGTTCGACGACCTCGCGGCTTCCTGGGGTGTTCCGGAGGTCGACTTGTTCGCATCGAAGGTGCCGCACCAGTTGCCTCGGTACCTATCCCTCCGGCCTCGCACTCCGGAGGGGGGTCCGGACGCTTTCATGGTAGACTGGAACAGGTGGCAGTCGATGTCCATATTTCCGCCACCAGACGCACTGTTGATGTGCAAAGTCCTCGCGAGGCTGCGGCTGTACCGCGGCAGAGTCTGGCTACTCGCGCCTCTGTGGCCGGCACAGGCTTGGTACGCCCAGTTGACGCGGTGGTGCCCGAGTCCGGTCCCTCTCCCTGTCTCCGACTTCCACTTGAGCTAGGTTGGGGACCTGCGGACCTCGTTAGCCTTCGCGTCGTGGATGTTCATGAGGCACGGTGGCTCCCGGTCCACGGACGGGACCTGACTGCCTTCCTGAAGCGTTCCTGGCCGACTTATCCTTGGGGGACTTACGGGTCCCGCTGGAGGTCTTTTACTAGGTGGATACAGGACACTCGCCAGACAGTTGGCTCTCCTTCCCTCGTCCTACACTCCTTGTTTCACCTCTTCCGTACACGTCGCTTTCACGTCGACGCTATACGTAACCACTTGTCTGCCGTCCGGGGGGTCTTTGAGTCCGTCGCTGGTCTGGTCGTTCCGCCGCAGGAGCTGGATTCCTTCATGACGGCTACCTTCCGGGAACGACCGCCTCCGCGCCAGGTCCCTCCACTGTGGGATCTGGGGCGGGCTCTGGCCCTTCTGGCTTCGCCCACGTATACACGGGCCGCTACACCGGTTCCGTTGCTCGGGCGTACACTCTTCCTTGTCGCTCTGGCCACTGGGGATCGAGTGTCTGCACTAGCGGCTTTGTCACGGCCCCAGGACTGCGTGCGATTCTCCTCGTCCTTGCATGGCGTCGCGTTCGCCCCCTCCCCTCATTTTGTTGCCACGGATGAGAGGGAGACCCACGTTTTCCGGCCTTTCACCGTCCTGGCTTTACAGCGTGGGCATACTCGCCATGTGTTGTGCCCAGTGTCGGCCTTGCCCTCCTCTGTTGCGTCTGTGGCGCCGCCTTCGGGTACTGCTGTGTGGGTGTCTCCTCGGACAGGTGGGAGGCTCTCGCAGGTGCAGATAGGACGCCACATTTGTCGGACCATTCGTGCCAGTAACCCTGTTTGTAGGGGTTCTGCGCACGATGTGTGATCCTTTGCTGCCTCCTTCCGGTTCCTGCAAAGTCAATCCTTACCTGACATCGCCTCAGCGGTTTTGTGGTATTCTATCAATTCCTTCATCTCCTCCTACCTCTCCATGTCCAGTGTTCGACCCCCTCGGCCGGTGATAGCTCTCGGGAGTAGTGTTTCCTAGTGCTCTGGCGAAGATACCTGGTCTTCCCCCCTTGTCCCTCGTTCTTTTACTTTGTTTTATTTGACAAAGGGGGGGGGGGGGGGAGTACGGGTTTGCAACACTTGATTGCAAGTTTGGGATTATGTATTATGTATACAGTACATAAGTGTTTTTGCCACATTGAAAATTGTGTTTTGTTATTGTGTTCAATGTTTTTGTTGGTTTTGGAAGAAAAGGGATTTTGGGTACGGTACCTTTTTGGTTTAAGACAAGTCTATATTTTTGCATTACTATGAATGATGGGCACGTGTTAAAACTGTTCTTTTTAGCTACTCCTCAGTTTTTCACTCTTTTATTAAACTCTCTTGTTTAAATTGTGTCTTTGTCATTCGTAATTTTGTTTTATGCATTGTTTTTTTTGGTATGTTGGGCTTGGATGTCCTCCTCCTATTTGTTATGCAGCCTTGACGTTGGATTTGCCAAGACTACTAACAAATTGGGAGGTTTGACGTACCTCCCAACCTACCAAATAGGAAAACCTACTATTTGGTAGTAGTCTTGTAAAATCCAACGTACATAATACCCTCCCTCACGCCGGACCCCTGCCCATCTGCGTTCTTCTGCTGACGTGAGATGTGATAACAAGAGAGGGTCGCTCATGCGCACGTTCGACAGGGATCTGCACATGACGGAACACGGGATGGGCCTTGAGCGGTAACTAAGGTAAACCCCTTTTTCTTCTCTTCTATACTTTTTTCACCTTCGGTGGTAGTTTTGGTTAATGTACAACGTCTCCTAGAGCAAGATAAGGAGTAGACTCTAGACGTTTTCTTTTTTAACCGCGGTTGGAATGACGACATAGCAGTCAAAATAGACAAGTCGTCATTGCAATTAGGTTAATAGCCTTGACGTTGGATTTTCCAAGACTACTACCAAATAGTAGGTTTTCCTATTTGGTAGGTTGGGGGGTACGTCAAACCTCCCAATACTGGACGGGTCAGCTAGCCAAAAATTTAATTATATGATATATAATTACCACTAAACCCAGTACACTACACCAATTAGGAAATCTTGTGTAAAATTATGGTAGAGACAAATATACTCTAGACTGACATTAGGAATGCGATGCGATGATGTTGAGGAATAGCCTTAAGGAATGCGCTAGAATGTATCATAGATAGTACCGGTACGGTAATACCTGCATAATTACACTAGGCCTATACAAAAAATATCGCTTAGGATCTTTTGTATTGGAATACAAAATATATATATATTTACTAAGAAAGTTAAAACAAAAAAATATTCAGAATAAAAGGTGTGGAAGAACTGCATGCATAATCGTATTTTGGATGGTGAACTAAAAAGCCTGCTTTCCGGTACCGGTCTATATTTTAAAAGTCAGCAGTATTGGTATCGGGCGGGTGCCCGACCCCGAAAGGGGTTGAAATAGGGGAGCTATCCCCCCGCCAAAGGTGGCTTTCTAGGGCCTTTCCTAGCTGATGCTGAGAGGATTGGGTTCTAGTCATGTGGTGATGGGCTGGTCTATCAGAGTGAGAACTGTGCGATCTCTGCCATACCCATAGCTTACTCTGACTGTTCTTTTAACTTACTGTATATATTTTCTAGATCTCAAGTGACGGCGTCTTTTCCGTGGATTGACCTCCCAGTCTACCAAGATTGGAAGCCAAAGCGTGACATTTTTCCCTTGCCCCTCAACTTCCTCTTCATAATTGCTGAGGGGCACAGGGCCCTGGGTGGGGCTTTGGTTTCCCGGGCGTTTCCGCACCCTCCTCAGCTCCCCGCCATGGAATGGCTTCGGTCACCCAGGCTTTATTGTGGTCGGCAGGGAGGGTTCTGTGGGGGTGCTCGGTTATGGCCTTGGAATTGCTCGGGGCCTTGGGGCTGTTCGGCCAGGCAGCTTGGGGAACAACAACAACTAGGGAACACTGCTGTAAGACAAGTGACAAAAGCTGGAGTTTATAGGCCTATCTTATTGTATTTGTTGTTCTCTAAGCTGCTGCTAACTGTCTCATTGCAGTTAAACGAATCTGCTGCGAACCGTCTCATTCATTTGTTGCGAACAGGCATAACCGATTCTGACCGAACCTGAGGCGAAACGTCACTTGCTGCGAAACGTCTCGACCCCGGCACACGCCCCCCGATATGTGGGAGGGCAATGATTTGAAAAGACATTAGCCTAACCTAACAACCTTACCTAACCTATCCTAGTATTATGGGTGGGGGCTGCCGCCTCCACACCCCCGCTGATTGGGTAGGCCTAGGCCTACTAATCCCTTAGTAAAAAAAACAAAATTGGCTGTCGATAATACGAAGGTGAAAGAAAAGTCGATGAAGTCTACGGTGTTTACTCTGCCATCTTCAGCTTTGATTGTACGTTGATAACAGGAAAGGGTATATTCCTGCGTAGCAGCGTAACGGTATGCATTATATCTCAAGAACTGGGCAGTGTTATAGCATATTTGTTGTTTGTACATAGCCTATATATGTATTATGTATGTTGCTTCGTAGTAGGCCTATACTATAAATGGAAAATATACGGGAAGGATGTAGGCCTAGTTACCGGGTGTACCACTACCGACATACAACATAAATCATCTATAAATACTTATAATAAAATAAATACTTATAAATCTATAATACTAGGTTAGGTTAGGTTAGGTTGTTTGGTTAGGCTAATATATTTTTCTATCCAAAGGCAGTCAAAATAGACGGGAACATGATGGTGAGCGTCCGCGTAGTGTAAACAAGACGGGCGGTACACCCGGTAACTACATTCTTGCCAAATATACTTGGTAAATGAATAATTAGAGAGCATCTGTGGACCCGCTTTGGGATGGATGTAGTTTCCGGGTGTACCACTACCGACATACAACATAAATCATCTATAAATACTTACAATAAAATAAATACTTATAAATCTATAATACTAGGTTAGGTTAGGTTAGGTTGTTTGGTTAGGGTGATGTATTTTTGTATCCAAAGGCAGTCAAAATAGACGGGAACATGATGGTGAGCGTCCGCATAGTGTAAACAAGACGGGTGGTACAGCCGGTAACTACATTCTTGCCCTCGCTTTCTACAATTTCCCAGCTCAGCTGATGGACGACGAGTGGAGGCGAGTCGAGTTGTAAACTGATATTCTATTGGTCAATAAACTGGGTGTGACGTCACAAACGATGTTGGGATATGATTGGCTGTTGCGGGAGTACGTCACTGTACAGGTGTCTAGACGGTGACGTCACAAATGTTCGCGATATTTGAATGGCTATAGAAATACACATCAGTCCATATAATGAGCCTCTTTTGTTTCCCAATCCCTCTATGACGTCACATTAATTAATTTATTAGTATCGTCCTTGGTGTTTATAACATCTCAGTGTCGGCCATATTTGAAATTTGGAAGTGTTCTTCAACGAATAGTGAAGTGTTTTTGCTTTATGAAAACACCTACATCATCTTCTATTTAACGGGATTATGAACGGAGCTTTCAGCTGCATTGTGGTAATTTGGCTGCTGACCATTATTCTACACTACACACAGGGTAAGGGTTTTATAGATCGTTATTTGGGTCCAGGGCCTAGGCTACGTTTACCACGGAATCTTTAATGTATATCCTCAATACAGACTTATTTCCTTCACTTACCTCGTCAATAATAACCCATATAGGTGCAGAGGGCATGAATTATATCAAAGAAAAGGTGATGTTGAAACATTATCTGCAATTTAGCCATGTTGATGAACTCTTACCCCACTTAATTTAATATTGTGGTACAGATCTACAGTAGCCTACCGGTATTTAGGTGGTACCGTGGTTTCCATTTGTGGATTTGTATTTTTTTCAAACAACGAGTAGGCTATTATGACATAATTAGTGCACTGTAATTCGCATATTAATATTCAAACAGTAATTGAATGACCGAGGTTAGTCTGATTGATATTGACTAACCTCAGTGGTTTTTTTACCTCTGAGGTTAGTCTAGTATGTATTTGCTGACCATGAATCCTCCGAGGTTAGTCTAATGTTTATTTGCTGACCATGAGTCCTCCGAGGTTAGTATACAGTAATTTGTATTTTTTAGTTGCTAATAGCGGGGGTGTGGGGGCGGCAGCCCCCACTACGGACACTAGATTAGGTTGTTGTTGTTGTTGTTCCCTAAGCTGCCTGGCTGAACAGCCCCGAGTCCCTGAGAAAGGCCATGGCCACGATCGGGCTTTCCCACAGAGCTCTCATTGAGTGTAGATTGTGTTGTTGGCGTAAGTGGTTGTGTGAAATGCAGTCTTCTATGATGTGTTTAATGGTATGGGGTGCTGTGTTACATCCCGGGCAGGCGTCGACAACGGAGTCATCCAGTCTCTTCTGATAGCTCAGGAGAGCTGGATGGTGTCCGCATCTCAGCCTGGCCAGGTGGACTCTGTCTTCGCGAGGAAGGGAGGATTCGGAAGGATGGATTTCGGGAGGTCGTGCATGCAGCTGCATGTCTGTGAATGAGTGGATGGATCGGTGAGAGATATGAGTATGGATGTGCTTCTGGAAGTTGGTTCGGGGTGGGCAGGGAGGGAGAGAGGACAATAATTGTGTGTGATACCGTGTGCTGGGTGTTGTTTTGATATTTCTTGGTGTCTGTGGGTGTGTTGCCATGTAGTTTAGTGGGTGGTCTTGGTTCGTGGAGGCTGCTGCCAGGAATTGAGTGCCTCTCATGTCCAGATGGTCTTTGACTTTGAGGATTTTGGTTTCTTGATGTAGGTGATCTGTGGGTGCAGTAGCTGTGTAGCCTGTAATGATCTTCAGGGCTTTGTTTTGAATAGTCTGTAAGGTCTTATGATGTGTTTCAGCTAGGTTAGAAGTCCAGGCTGGGCTTGCGTATTCCATCACTGATCTTATGTATTGTTTATATACTGTGGTGGTAGTTTCTTTGTTGTGTCCAAATTTTGTGTGAGCAAATGACCTGAGGGCGTTAAGTCTGGGTGTCAGTTTCTTTTTAATGTTTGTGGTGTGCTGTTTGAATGTCATATGAGTATCATATGTTACTCCTAGGATTTTGTGTGTGTGTGTATGTGTTAGGGGTGTGTTGTTTATGGTGAGTTGAGGGATGTATTCGTGTTCTCCTGTCCAACTTGTGAGCAGGGTTGCGGTGGATTTGGCTGGGGCTAGATTAAGTCTGTTTGTAGTGCACCAGCCATGTAGTGTGTTGAGATAGGGTTGAAGGAGATCTGTTGCTCTTTTTGGGTCATGGTGTGTGCATGTGAGTGTTATGTCATCTGCATAGGAGGCTAAGTTTATTTGGGGCGTATTGGGTGTAGTTATATCGTGCATCTACAGATTGAAGAGTGCGGGCGATAGGACGGATCCTTGTGGGACTCCGTTTGGAAAGTTTCTGATTTTAGATGACTGACCGGCAAAAGATACGTGTGCACATCTGCCTGCTAGGAAGTTGGCCAGCCACCGTTTTGTGTTGTTGTGCATGTTTGTGTTGTAGATTTTGTTTGTTAGGTTGTGGCGGGGGATGGCATCGAAGGCTTTACTAATGTCGAGTGTGGCTAATAGTGATCTGTGTGGTGGTCTAGCTGAATTGATGCCGTCGAAAGCTCTTTGTGTAAGGTCTGTGAGAAGAGTGTTTGTGGAGTGCAGTGGCCTAAAGCCATGTTGTGTTGGAGCTAGGGGTAGGTCAGGTGTAATTAGTTGTAATACTAGGCGTTCCATGACTTTGGAGGGGGAGCAAAGGAGTGTGATCGGGCGGTGCGAGGAGGGTAGCGTGGGGTCTTTGTTGGGTTTGGGGAATGTGATGATGATACCATGCTTCCAAATGTCTGGTATTGTGTTGTGTGAATAGCTGTAGTTTGATATGTTAGTGAGTGCTTGTATGCCTTGTGGTCCCAGGTGTCTGAGGTGTATGTTGCTTATGTTGTCTAGGCCACAGGCGGGTGAGTGCTTGAGATTGTTGATGATATGCTTTGTCTGGTGATTGGTGAAGGGTGTATAGTCAGGGTCTGTGGGGAATTGTCTCTTACGTCGGATGACACGTCGGTCGTCTTTGTGAGGTTTTAGGTGGCTGACATGTGAAAAGTGATTGATGAGAGTGTTTGCTTGTTGTTTACATGAAGGAGTAGAGTCTGTTGTTGTGATTGCAGCATGTGATTGTGTTGTGTTGCTGTTGGAAAGTGTGATGCTGTTTAGTGTTTTGTAGATTTTTTGGGGGTTTGTTTTGTGATCAAGTGTTTGTAGGAAGTTATTCCAATTTAGTTTTTGTTGTTCTTGTATTTTTTTGTTAGTTTGGGTGTTGAGTGCTTGAATTTGTTGTGTGATGTCTTGTGTGTGGGGTGCTGGGGAGTGTTTCAGTATTTCGCATTGTCTGATGAGGTTTTGAATTTCTGGTGTGAAGTTGGGGTTGTGTCTTTTTCTGTTACCTCTTGGAATGTGTTTCTTGTCAGCATTTTGGATAGTTTTATTGAGTATGTGTACTCACCTAATTGTAGTATACAGGATTTGAGCCTAAGCTCGTGTTGTCCTGTCTCTCTCTCTACATTTATCCAATTTTGCTTTAAAAGTTTGGATATTTCTTGCTCCCACCACCTCCCCATCCAACTTATTCCAACACTCAATGCTTCTATACGGGAAGCTGAACTTTCTTACATCAGACTTACATATAACTTTCCTCAACTTACAATCATGACCCCTGGTTCTTCCCTCGTCCCTCACCACAAAATCTCCCTTGTCGATCTTCTCAAAACCTTTCACACACTTAAACATCATGATCATGTCACCTCTCTCTCTCCTCTCCCTCAGCGTTGGCAGCTTTAGCCTCTCCAATCTCTCCTCATAAGGCAGGTCTCTAAGGCTAGCTATCATCTTAGTGGCAACTCTCTGAACTCTTTCCAGTTTTTTATTATGTTTTATAAGGTGTGGAGACCACACCACTGCTGCATACTCCAGTCTTGGTCGTATTATTGTCCCTATTATTTTTGCTAACATCTCTTCATCTAAATAATTCAGAGCTATTCTCATGTTAGTCAACACTGCATAGGTTTCACCAGTTATTTTATTTATATGCTGTTCAGGTGACAAGCTGTCTGCCACAACTACCCCTAGGTCTTTTGCTTTCACAGCTTTACTAATTATTTCATCTCCTATTTTATATCCCCAAGAAGGTCTATATTTACTTTTTCCCATCTCAAGAACCTGACACTTACTCGTGTTGAATTCCATTTTCCAAGTTTGACTCCACTCATATAACTTATCTAGGTCTCTCTGTAATTCTTCACAACTACTCCTACTTGTAATATGCTTCATTAATTTTGCATCATCAGCAAACATAGATATATATGAGCCTATTCCCATTTGAAGGTCGTTGATGAAAACCAAAAACATGATTGGGGCCAACACCGATCCTTGAGGCACATCGCTTTTTACCCTTTTCCACGAGGGGTGTACAGCATTGTTGATGTTAGTGATGGGTGTACTGTTTAGAGTTGTGAAGTGTTGTTCTGTCTCATTTGTGAATGCTTCCCAGTTAGCTCTTTTATAATTGGTGTATGTGTGTTTGTGGCTAGCTGGGGTGAGTCTGGTTTTGGTGGTGATAATGATCGGGAGGTGGTCAGAGCCTAAGGTTCTGACCACCCTCCAGGATGTTGTGGGGGCGAGTTCTGGGGAGCAAAAGGTGATGTCTGGAGATGATGGGTTATAGAGGGCTTGGTGAGGAATATGGGTATGTTGATGGATGTCGTTAAGGATGATGAGGTTATCGGTTTGGTTTTGTAGTACCAGCCCTCTGTCTGTGTCGGGGTTGTCGACAAACCAGGCCGACGTCTTGGCGTTGAAGTCACCACCCAGGATGGTGTGTGGGGTGTTTGTGATGTGTTGTAAGTGTGGTCTGTATTCATTTGGTACTGTAGGGGATGTTTGGGGAGGGATGTATGTGTTTATGATGGTTATGTTGGAGTTGTTGCCAGTGCATATTTTAATTGACTGTATTTCTGTTGTGTTATCATTTGGGGGGAGGAGTGATTTGGTTTGTACACTGGTTACTATGTATGATATTTCTTTGTGTACCAGGGTGATGAGTCCACCGCCCCCGCCGACAGCCCGGTCTTGTCTGATGGTGGTGAAATTATGAAATGTGGGTGTTTTTTGTGTTGTGCGGAGTTTTGTTTCTTGTAAGATGGCAATGTGTATGTTGTGTTGTTTGATGAAGTGTGAGAGTTCATGTTTCTTTGTGTTGATGCCATCTATGTTCAGTTGAAGAATGTTAATGTTATGTGCACGATGTATGTTGGGTGCTGCTGCACGAGGATGGGGTAGGGGTGGGGGTGAGGGAGGGGCTGGGGGTTGGGATGGGTGAGGTGGGGGTGGGCATTGGGGAGCAGGAGATGGGGGTTGGAATGGATTAGGATGGGGTGTGGTGTGTTGAGTTGAGGATGTGGATGGTATGGGAAGGTTAGGTGGGTTAGGGAGGAGAGGTGGATGGGTTTTAGGGGGGGAGTGGATGATATGGGAAGGTTAGGTGGGTTGAGGAGGAGAGGTGGATGGGTTTTAGGTGAGGGATTTGACTGGGAGAGGGAGGGGCATGAGGAACAGGTCCAGGTGTTTGTGTAGTGTTTCTTGGAGGCAAGTGTTGTGCAGGTGAAGTGGGTCCAGTTCCCGCATGAAGTGCAGAGAACTGAACCCTTAGTATGGCGACTCGAAGTGATGGGTTTTGAGCAAGTTGGACATATGTATGTGAACGTGGGTCCTGGGTTGCTCTCAATGTCTCCGGCTAGAAGAAGTCTTCGAGAAATGACAGCCGGAGAGTCATTTCTCGGTGTAGGAAAAACTGTGATGTGTGTGTGTGGTGTGAGAGGTGTGGAAATTCCCGGCGCGACCGAAGCCGCTCCAAGGACCCGTGCCCCCAGGGAGGGGGCAGGGGATGGTTGTGACGGTTTGGCTCCCGAAACTGCTCCCCGCGGCCGGCATCCGATTTTCCTCCACTGGTCGTTGATTTTGTCTTCGGCCGTGGAGGGTCGGCAGCCATCCGCGGTTGGCAGCCTCGGGAGGTGGCCCCACGGCGTAGACGCCGCCACATCAGGACCTAGGTTAGGTTAGGTTGGCTTGTTTGGTTAGGTTAATGACAATTTAAGAGCATAAGAACATTGAAAATCTGGTGTCTGTTTGGTAGGGGTTTAGTGTTAGCGGGCTGTTTATCATGAATCCTCCGAGGTTAGGGCCTAGTCTAGTTTGTATTTGCTGACCATGAATCCTCCGAGGTTAGTCTAGACCTAATTATTATCCCTCGATTTATATAGCTTAGTTAACGCTTGGTTCAACCAGCGGGGATGTGGGGGAGGCAGCCCCCACCCATTATACTAGGATAGGTTAGGTAAGGTTGTTAGGTTAGGGTAATGTAAAAACAAAATATTATTTGCTGACTATGAATCCTCCGAGGTTAGTCTAATATGTATTTGCTGACCATGAATCCTCCGAGGTTAGTCTAATTTTGATTTGCTGACCATGAATCCTCCGAGGTTAGTCTGATATGTAGTTGCTAACAGCGGGGGTGTGGGGGCAGCAGCCCCCACTACAGACACTAGGTTTGGTTAGGTTAATGACAATTTAAGAGCATAAGAACATTGAAAATCGATAATTATAGGGAATAGGCTCGCAGCCTTATTATACATAATTTATTAGGGACAATGTAGGTCTATGGAATCCTTATACTGTACTCATGTATAATCCACTGTGGGAGAATAATTTTGATCACAATTATAAAACCCGACAATAATAGAAAAAACGCCCATTCTGATCAATCTCAGAGCTCTTTCGGACATCCTCAGTTTACAAACGCCTTCTTCATGCAGTATAATCGATATTTAACCCCTGCTGGCAACATAGATGACGATTTCAATAATTCATGGGGGGGTGAGCGGGGGCAAAGCCCCCCCTCAACCCATCGTGTATCCAACATTGGCATTATAACTAAGACCATGAAAACATTCATTTCTCAAAATCTGGAAGAAAAAACATGAAAAATAAGGATGCGAGCCTATTCCCTATAATTACCCTCGCAGTTACGCTAATTAAGTTCGCGTCTCATTTTACTGATACCGCTCACGAGTCTAGTGTGGTAGGGTCCAAATATATCAGTTCATCTTGGGACGATACCGCTCTCGCAGAATAACCTTACCGTTCACGAGCCAAATACGGGGGGAAGGGGGCTTGAATACTTAGTACAATATTGATAAATAGAAACACTTTGAATATCAAGACGCAAATTACACAGTGCACTAATGACATTATAATACACGTTGTGTGAAACATATACACCGCTGATGTAAAATTAACCGGGTGTAAGATTAAGCGGGCTTTAAAATAAGCGGGTGTAATGACGCCTTGTTGGCCGAGGGCTGGAATGACGTCATCGCTGAGGCCCGCCTTGGCTGATGACGTCACGATAGTCAACAACCAATCACAAGCAAGGATACACAACGTCTTGGCTTTGTTAATCAACATGGCTATATTCTAGTTAATCGCCGTGTATCAACCCCTCTCTTTCCCCGATATATTTCATACCCTCCCCAGCTATCGGGATTAATATTGTTGAGGTAAGTGAAGAAAATAACTAAGAGATATGAGGATATAAATAAAGATTCTTAGTTAAATGGGAATATATAATACGGTTCCTCCCGCTACAAAGGATCTTACCCAGGAAAGTACCGTATTGACAACCTTGTTACGAAAAATTCATTTTAGTAGGCTAGCATACTTTTATATTAGTTTTTTTCTGAGGGTTAAAACAAATTTTCATATGATCTTTAGGGAAAATATAACCAAAACTACCACTAATTTTCCCATGATTTTTTTATATTGGTTTTAGGTAGTTTTCATCATTATACAGTAGGCCTAGTTGAAATTAGTTACAATCCTCGGCAAATGTTATTTCTCCCATTATCCAACGATCTTAAAACACTCAGATGTAAGTAATTTTCAGAGTAAATATAAAATTTGTTTAGCCTTTGGATACAGGATGGGTTGAGGAGGGAGGCTTTGCCGCCCCGGCAAGAATGTACTTACCGGGTGTACCGCCCGTCTTGTTTACACTATGCGGACGCTCACCATCATGTTCCCGTCTATTTTGACTGCCTTTGGACACAAAAATACATTACCCTAACCAAACAACCCTAACCTAACCTAACCTAGTACAGTATTATAGATTTATAAGTATTTATTTTATTATAAGTATTTATAGATGATTTATGTTGTATGTCGGTAGTGGTACACCCGGTAACTACATCCTTCCCCCCCCCCCATGAATTATTGGAATCTGCATCTATTTTAACAGTAAGGGGCTTAATAAGAGTTTCACTACCGGCAATAGGGAGATTTTTTTTTTTATAAAATGTATCTCCGGAGGTTGAAACACATTTTAATATGATCTTTGCAACATCCATATTCTATAATAGCCTTCAAATATTGAGAAATAATTAGTGGTAGTTTCGGTAATAAGTACCGATCTTTAAAGCCGTCGATAACTGGAAGTACCGTGTTAACAGACAACCTTGTTCTGAAAAAAAAACATTTTAGTACCATACTTTTTTATTAGGTTTTTTGCCGAGGGTTAAAACAAAATTTCATATGATCTTTAGAGCATATAGATTCCATATGTATCTTAAAATATAGCCTATCAACAAAAATTGTGATATTAAAATAAAGTTATAGCCTACTCCAAAGTAAATAGTTGTCATTACCCTAATCTAACGTGGGGGCTGCTGCCCCCAGACCCCCGCTGGTCTTAGAACATAACATAAGAACATAAGAACATAAGAAAATGGGAGTCTGCAGAAAGCCGATTGGCCTAAGCAAGGCAGATCCCTGTCCCACACAACCCCAATTACAAAGCCCAATTATAGCTCAACACTCTAATACCCTGAGGATCATCTTACCAAAACGGTTAGAGATTAACGCAGGATTACGGGGTCTGCAGAGCGCTGATTGGCCCAACCCGGCTGATCCCCCTTCACACCCAACCCTTCTCGTCCATATGCTTATCCAATTTTATCTTAAAGCTCCCTACCGTTTGTAATCCCACTATAGCACTTGGTAGTCAATTCCACCCATCTACAACTCTGTTACCAAACCAATATTTGCCTATATCTTTTCTGAAACGAAATTTATCTAATTTGAAACCATTGGTACGAGTTCTTTCGCTATCACTGAGCTTTAGTACATTTGTCATGTCCCCTTTGTTAATCCCACTAACCCACTTGAACACCTCTATCATATCCCCTCTAACTCTGCATCTCTCTAACGAATGTAAACCTAATTTCTTCAACCTTTCTTCATACGGAAGATTTCTAATATTATGGATAATTTTTGTCATTCTACGCTGAACTCTCTCCAATGAATCTATGTCCATTCTGTAATAAGGACACCAAAATTGGACAGCATAATCCATATGGGGTCTCACTAATCACAAGTAAAGTTTTAAGCTAACATCAGCAGTTCTGTTACTCACACTCCTAGAGATGAACCCGAGAATCCTGTTTGCCTTATTACGAACGCTTATACACTGTTTTCTAGGCTTCAAATCATTGCTAACAAACACACCTAGATCTTTCTCGCAGTCTGAATTTTCTAATTCTAAATTAGCTAGTTTTTATTTAACATTTGTTTGCATCTTCCCTATCTTTAATACCTTGCATTTGTCAATGTTAAACTTCATCTGCCAATTTACTGACCATTCATGTAAGGTATCTAGATCCCTTTGGAGGCACTCTATATCGCTATCTGAATCAATTGATCTCCCCATTTTAGTATCGTCTGCGAATTTACTTATCCTACTAGTTATACCTAAATCTAGGTCATTTATGTACATAAGAAACAACAGGGGACCTATTACCGATCTCTGGGGGACACCACTTTTGACTGCTCCCCACTCTGACTTGGTACCATTTATGCTGACTCTCTGTTTCCTACCAATTAGCCATGACCTAATCCATCCCAACAACGACCCTCCTATTCCATGTGCCTCAACCTTTCTCATCAATCTCTCATGAGGGACTCTGTCGAAAGCTTTACTGAAATCTAAATATATAATATCATATGACTTGTCACTATCTACTGCTTCATATACCTCTGAGAAAAAGCTAAGCAAATTAGTAAGGCAAGAATGTCCCTGAGTGAATCCATGCTGAGAAGAATTTATTAAGTTAAATTTTACTAAGTGGCTTCTAATTTTCCTAGCAATAATAGACTCTAGCAACTTTCCTATGATTGATGTGAGACTAATGGGACGGTAATTGGATGCTATCGATTTATCACCTTTTTTGAAGATCGGAACTATATTTGCAAGCTTCCAAGCTTCTGGAACTAAACCTGTTTCTAATGACTTGTTAAATAAAAATGCTAATGGGCTACTTAACTCATCTCTGCATTCTTTTAATACTCTAGCATATACCTCGTCAGGACCAGGCGATTTTTGAGGTTTCAGTCTGTCAATTTCCTTAAGCACATCATTTCTACTTATACTAACTGTACTTAACATATTTTCTATACTATCACTATATACCATATTGACTTCTGGAATCTGTGCCAAATTTTCATTAGTGAAAACGGAAAGAAACTGACTATTTAATGTACTGCACATTTCTAAATCATTTTCTGTTATTTCTCCTATTGAAGTTTTTAGGGGGCCTATTACATCTCTAACTTTAGATTTATATAGTTGGTAAAAAGCTTTAGGGTTATTTTTTGAGTCACTGGCTATCCTTATTTCATAATTTCTTTTTGCTTTCCTGATTTCCTTTTTGACCTGTCTTAATTAATAGAGTCTGATAGTATATATGTAAATGATTTTCGCTTTTCTTTATTTTTCGATATATTCCTTTCTTTTTTCCTATAAGATCTATTAGCTTATTAGTCATCAATTTTGGTTGGTTCTGCGTCGATCAACGTTGTACTAGGCATAGGCCTATTTTCGTTATTTTAACTCCTAGAGAATTCACACAAATCTCAAAATGTAGCCCTGTTTTGTATCTGTAGACTGAAGTTGAGTAGAGCTCTCTAGGTCAACTGGTTCAGTTGTGATGACTATTTCCATGGAGAGAGTTTTGATGCGGTTTTGGCAATATCGGACATTTACAAGCACCTTTCTTTCTACCAAACAACAACAATGGTCCAATTTCTTCTTGTTTTTGAAGCTGCGCGTCGCTCCGACCGACTTTGTTTACAAACGTTTCGCCGCGCGGCTTTCAAACCACGCTTAATAGGCTTTCAAGCTTAAGGATTTCAAAAGGACACCCGGGCTCCTGCCCTTCGCAAGGGGTGTCATTTTAAAATGACACCCGGACAGGAAGGGTTAAAGCCTCTAATCATTTCTTTGTTTTTCTCTGCGTTCGAACGTACCCTATAATAGTTTTTGTGGGACCATAATTTTTTTATGTAAACTATAGTCTTTAATTTTGTTTTGTCGCTACTCCTTTCCACTTTCTTACATACAAGTATGTACAGTAGGGTTCCGCATAAAACGAGAAATTGGTCAATAAACGAGGGCGTTCTATGCGATTTCGTTCTATGTGAACACAGCATTTTGGTGGCCCAATATGGTCAATGTTCACTGTAAGCGTAAATTTCCGTCAGGAGCGTACGATATTTTGTACGTTTTGTACGATATTTCGGCGCTCTATATGAGAACTCCTCTGATTTGCCCCACTTTGGCGGCGGACTCGTTTTATGTGATCACATTCGTTCTTATCGAAAATTAAATATTAATATTTTAGGTCGCTCGTTTTAATCGAGACTCGTTTTATCTGAACACGTTTTATGCGGGATCCTACTGTATAATTACTTACGATGTATATTAGGGGAGTATGAAAACGTATATTTCTTATTTTAAAAGGATGTATCGATATATTTTACTAACTCCAAAAAGTTGGGAGTATTCTTCAAAGTCAAGATTTCCTAGGCATATCTTGCGACTTTTTTATGTTTTTTTGGGCCTTTACATGTGAATTCAACAAATTCATTGATTGTATAAGAGGCGGGCATGCCTCTATAATCCCGCGAGTGCAATGATTCGACATGTTGATGCGAGATCAGGGCAAAATAGGCTTGATATTAGAAAAATTGCAGGGTACTTTTCGAATATCAGTTATGCTAGTCTATTTTAAAGCTCCCTGGCAAGCTTATCCAGCCTACCCACCAATGTTTCGAGGCAAATGACAGTTCATAGCGTTCATTGACTGAGTGATAGATAGGTGAGCCACGCATTTTTATTGGGTTTCAGACGTTAAGTAACGAGATTTGTAAAGATTGTAGTGTTTAAAGTACCGGTATAGAGAAGTGTTTATATACTTATGTTTGAGCCAAGAAAGCTACCTACAGTAGTCCAAATTAACAGCTCTAGCCTAAATGACAAATACTTGTAATTCCTGGTGCACCCATGTGGTCTTCTAAAGTTACAAAGAACTGACTAATCATAGGCTAATAGCCTAATAAACCTATGACATTTAATGACAATTAGCTTAGGCTAGGCCTACTGTGTATATTTAGCCTATTCCCTTAACGACAACAGGCCACCCACAGCGTTTTATAGCCTTACTTTTTATATAAAGAAAAGAATAGGCCTAGGCCTAGAGTATTTTTTGTTATTTATATATATATATATATATATATATATATATATATATATATATATATATATATATACTTAGCCTAGGCCTAGGCCTAATATAAAATAACATGGGTGTGGCTGTGGTTTACTCTTAATTTACTTGAAGATGTCTAGAGGTGGAGGCCTCACAGCCATGATGCTCCACCGCTGCGCCCCAGTCCTGCGCCCTTTTCTTGAGGTCCAGCTGGTCCGGGATAGAAATTGATACCGCTGTGCAGAGCTGGGTGTATCCTGAGACCGGAGGCTCGTCCGGGATATTTCTAAGAAAAATTTCCAGTTTGGTCTTAAACAGTCTTGGTCTTGGGCAGTCAGTGAGATTTCTTAGTTCCTTTGGTAGGCAATTGAATATTTTTGCTCCATTGATCCTGAAGCTGGCTCCTAAGAGGCTCTTTACTCTTTGGGGTGCCTGGCTGGATAGTGTCCTCCTTTCACACTGCCGTCCAGCACGGTCAGTATAGTGTGGCACTATGCCTGTAGATTCGGATATATACAAATTTAATGAAAGTGTAACTTGAGGATTAGCCTAGCCTAATAAGCATTTACAGTACACAGTCTTATCATTGAATGGTTTTCGTAAATGAAACAAACATTACTATAATTTATATAAATAGTTAAGCTATAGGCCTAGGCTAAGTGACTCAATACTTGGACAAGGTTACTTTTTATCCTCTAATTCAGGCACCTTAACTCGGCAACGGCAACGGCGAGAAAGCTCTTAAGAAGTTTTACTGGGCAACGGCGGCAAAGCTCTTAAGAGGGAAGGCCTAAAAAAAACATTTGAAACGGCCCCAGTAGCACTAAAAGATTTTTTTTTTTTTTTTTTTTTTTTTCCCTATACCTCATATCACTCCTCCACATCCCCTCCTTCCCCCCTTTCCTCTCCCCCTTCAATTATCACCTATTTTCCCTGTTATTCCCTAATTCGTTGGTATAATTTTGTGCTAACATTAGCAAACTGTGTGGAGGTTGTGCTTATGTGCCTAGCGAGAGTGTGAATGAGTAAGCTCAGTCAGGCTTGAGGCCTCGTGAAGGGAGGGGTTGCCTCAATTTGTTCCATACTTCATGAATGGGCTGCTCCATGTATATTCGCGATTTTGACCAGAAAAATTATATTTCCACTTGTTTTATTGTTGTTACAGGTTACTATCTTCATAGTGAAGGTAAAATAGGCTCATATGAATAAGTAATAACGATATTTATCGTAAAATGGCGATTATAGGCATGAATGGAGCCAATATGCTCGCCCAGAACAGTGGTGTTCAATACACCCTGCTCGCCGTTTATAGGTTAATAATGACGTCATATATTCAGTACACACTTTGTGAAATATATATTAGACGACCACAATTATTTTGCAGGTTTATATTTTTGGTTTTAAGTAGTTTTCATCAATATACAGTGGTTTAAATTACTTACAATCCTTGTAATATACGATTTCCTCATTATCCAATGATCTTAACCCTTTGGCTGCGGGAACCGTTCTGGAACGTCCCGGCAAGTAAGCGGTAGCGCGGCAGGCCCCCGTGGCCCCTTCCGCTCACCAGTCTAGCGGCTGGTGCACCGAGATATGTCGGCCATGTCTTACGAGACCTATGCAGCGCTGCCAAAGGCAAATGTAACGCGACATTGCTCATTCTTAGCTAAAATTTGCCAATTTTTATGGTAACGCTGCGGATAAACCCCGCGTGCTACAAAGCTCGTTCTGGTGGCAATTTGAAGCTATTTTCTTCTAGTTTTGGGCTGAATAAATTTAATTTAATTCAGACACTTGCTTAATCATTCAGGAGTGCTTGAATGAGTCCTTATATAGCGGAAATATGCCCGCAGCGTAAGTGTTAAAACACTCGGATGTAGGCCTCGTCTACATTTTTTTTTTCAAGTTATAAAAACAAAACGGTCAATATAAAGTAGGGTAAGACGGGGTAATTTCGCCGAAAATTGCGTATTTTGACGAATAGAAACTGCCACAAATGGAATTTTTAAATTTTTAATTTGTTATCTATACATTCAGCCTTTCTGCTATAGATGCCAAAAAACCGAAAACAAAATATAATGTTTCGGTCATGCTGCCGAATTTTTGAAAAAAGTCACTCTCGCGGCGAAATTACCCCGCCGGGCGGGGTAATTTCGCCGCGACCTATTTGACGCATCATCTAGCTAGTAAACTAGATAACATTATATGAGTAATGGCCAGACAAAACACTAGCGCACTGGTAAAAGCAATGAAAACATTCACAAACCCAAACTGACACTAAACATGCCAATAGAAAAACACACACAACTGAACAGGGCGGGCAGAGATGCAGGTGTGTCACACGTGTAGGCCTAGGCGCCACTGTGTCTAGTGCGGGTGTGGAGTTGTGGACATGTAGTGCGGGTGTGGACGTGTCTAGTGCGGTTGTGGACGTATTTATTAGGCCTACGGGTGTGGAAGTATTTAGTGCGGGTGTGGACATGTCTCGTGTGGGTGCGGCGTGTAGGTTGCTAGTACAAAGTACCAGGCAGCAGCTGACGGCTACTGCCAACACTGTGTCACACGCAAACATACAAACAAACAAACACACATACAAATCACCCACAAACACCCCCACACACACCCGACCATACCGTCAGACGCGCCGCTAGCCCCGGCTCCAGGCCCCGCGAAACTGCAACAAAACCTAAGCCAAACTAGATCTACAACCTAAGCCAAACTAGCTATACAACCTAAACCAAACTTGCTCTACAACCTAAACCAAAACTGCTCTACAACCGAAGCCAAACTGCAGCCGAATTCATGCAATAGTTTTGGAGATATCGGCGTTTGAATGCAAATTATTAGCGCCGCGGCGAAATTACCCCGTCGTACCCTATATGTAATTAAATTGCTAAATATTTATTTTGCTAGTTTTTATAAATTTTAAAGGTTTGAGTCTCTCCACCAAAGTCCATGCTTCGCTCCTGTAAGTCAATATCGGGATTATTGCACTGTCATGCAAGGACTTCTTTACTTCCGTGCTGATCACCCTATTTCTTGTTACTGCTTTCAGCGTTCCTACAACCATCTTCCCCTGTTGAACCCTCTCCCGCACTTCTTCATCCATACTTCCATCTTTAATCAACACACTGCCAAAAATACTTAAATGAACTGACATTCTAATTAAAGAAAAGTTCAATTATTCTTCCAGGATGTAATGTTTTGTTTTGTTACAGGTACACAACAACAATGAAGCATCATCAAGAAGCAGCAAGTGTGTGGCTGTCAACAACACCTGTACCATCATTACCCAGCCCACATTAATTAGTTATGTATTAATGCAGTACACATATTACCATACACATACTACAATCAACTATTAAAGCCAGGAATATACTAGAAATATTGTTTTGTTCATCTGTTGTACTGGATGCAGTAACTCACCATTATGTAAACAAGTATTTAGATATATTCTCTTAACCGTGTCAGCCCCTGGAGGTATCTGGAGGCACACATTGCTGAAAGGTTGCCATCTTTCACTAAATATTTTGTTAATGCTGAGTAGTAGTATTTAGTTGCTATTATAAACTGTCCAATACTTGGGGTATAGCCTAAAGAGAGGATTTTGAATAGGGAGTTTAGAGTAAAAAATAGGCATGTCACCTATATTATCAAAGTTTGGCACAGACCCAAAATAAGGGTATACAGATAGGCCTCATCAGTTGTTGTTAACATAATATACAAGTAAGTCTTAAACTGAACAAAATAGGAGAGCATTACAATAGTCAGAACTATTTCATGAGTATCTATCTTCTCTGTACAGATGATATTTGTAATAAAGTATATTCTCCTTTTGAACATTAAGAGAGTCAGAAGTTTATAATGGATCCAAGATCAGTTGTCCCGGACTTTTATGGTCATGGAAATCCCAGTGCCTATATGTATCTACTACAGCACCACTATGGCTATGGCCAGAATGAGAGACACACTGCTGGTTATGACAACACTGAGAGACGTACTGCTGGTTTTGATAACAATATGAGATGTACTGTTGGTTATGATAATGAGAGACGTATTGTTGGTTATGATAATGAGAGACGTACTGTTGGTTATGATAACATTGAGAGACGCACTGCTGGTTATGATAACAATGAGAGACGCACTGCTGGTTATGATAACAATGAGAGACATACTGCTGGTTATGATAACAATGAGAGACGCACTATTGGTTATGATAACAATGAGAGACATACTGTTGGTTATGACAACAATGAAAGACATACTGCTGGTTATGATAACAATGAGAGACATACTGCTGGTTATGATAACAATGTAAACTCTGAACCTTCATGGAGAAATGCAGCGAGAGAAGTGGGCCAATGTGAGGTGAACCCTCAGGAAGCTACTTTTACTGACAGAGCAGCTACTAACAATGAGGGAGCCACCGCAAAGTCTGATGTGACAAAACCAGTTAAGAAGTACACTTGTGACGTGTGTGGTAAGTCATTTAAGAGTAACAACCATCTTACTCGACACTCTGAAGTTCATTCAAAAGCGAAGAACTATGCTTGTGATGTCTGTGGGAAACGCTATGCTCATAAGAGTGGCCTCAAAACACACTCACTAGTTCATACTGGGCCAGCACTCTACAAGTGTAATGTGTGTGGACAAGAATTTTCTCTAAAGAGAGACCTGAGAAGTCATTCATCAATTCATATAGGAATGAATAAATTCATCTATAAATGTGTGGTGTGTGAGAAAGAGTTTGCACGTAAGGATAACCTGAAGGCGCACTCATTAGTTCATTCGGGAGTAAAAAAACACAAGTGTGATGAGTGTGGAAAACGGTTTTCTCTAAAGAGTAGCCTCAAAATGCATTCATTAGTTCATTCAGGTGTTAAAAAACACAAGTGCGATGTGTGTGGGAAACAGTTTTCTCAAATGGGTAACCTCAAATTACATGCATTAGTCCATTCTAACGAGAAAAACTACAAGTGTATGATATGTAAGAAAGAGTTTACTCAGAAGGGTGGCCTGAACACACATTACTTAACTCATTCAGGAGTAAAGAACTACAAATGTAAAGTGTGTGGGAAACTGTTTGCTCAGAAAAGTCATCTCGAAAAACATTCTATGAAACATGGAGGATTGGAATGTAGTAAATGTGGTGACATTTTCTCACAAAAGAGTAAACTGAAAAGTCATATTGCCAAAGATCACGCTGAATCTGACTCTGACAATGTAGCTGGTTATGATAATGAGACACATACTGCTGATTGTGATAATAATGAGAGCCGTACTGCTGCTTATGACAACAATGAGAGAAATACTGCTGGTTATGACAACAATGATAGACATACTGCTGGTTATAACAACAATGAGAGACATACTGCTGGTTATAACATTGAGAGACCTACTGCTGGTTATGACAACAATGTAAACGCTGAACCTTCATGGAGATTTGCAGAGAGAGAAGTGCTTCAATGTATGGTGAACCCTCAGGAAGCTACTTATACTGACAAAGCTGCTACCAACAATAAGGGAGCCACCTCACAGTCTCAGACCGTGACAAAACCAGTTAAGAGGTACATTTGTAATGTGTGTGGTAAGGCATTTAAGAGTGAAAGCAATCTTACTCGACACTCTGGAGTTCATTCAGACGCGAAGAACTTTGCTTGTGATGTCTGTGGGGAACGCTATGCTCATAAAAGCGGCCTCACAAGACACACACTGGTTCATACTGGGCCAGTGGTCTACAAGTGTGAGGTGTGTGGGCAAGAGTTTTCTCTACAGAGAGACCTCAGAAGTCATTCATCAATTCATTTAGGAGTGAATCAATTCATCTACAAATGTGAGGTGTGTGATAAAGAGTTTTCACGAAAGGATACCCTGAAGGCGCACTCATTAGTTCATTCAGGAGTAAAAAACCACAAGTGTGATGTGTGTGGGAAACAGTTTTCTAAAAAGAGTAACCTCAAATTACATTCATTAGTTCATTCAGGCATTAAAATTCACAAGTGTGATGTGTGTGGGAAACAGTTTTCTCAAAAGGGTAACCTCAAATTACATTTATTAGGTCATTCAGGTGTAAAGAATCACAAATGTGATGTGTGTGGGAAACTGTTTTCTCAAAAGGGTAACCTTGATTTACATTTGTTACGTCATTCAGGCGTAAAAAATCACAAATGTGATGTGTGTGGGAAACAGTTTTCTCATAAGGCTGGCCTTGACAAACATTTGTTAGTTCATTCAGGGGAAAAGAAATACAAAGTTCATTCAGAGGAAAAGAAATACAAATGTGAGGTGTGTGAGAAAGAGTTTGCTCAAAAGACTAGCCTTAAGCAACATTTATTAGTTCATTCTACGGAGAAAAACTACAAGTGTGAGGTGTGTGAGAAAGCGTTTACTCGGAAGTATGGCCTCGAAAAACATATGTCAGTTCATTCTATGGACAAAAAGTATCAGTGTGAGCTGTGTGATAAAGAGTTTGCTCTGAAGGATGGCCTCAACAAACATATGTCAGTTCATTCTATGGAGAAAAACTACAAGTGTCAGGTGTGTGATAAAGAGTTTGCTCGGAAGGATGGCCTCAACAAACATTTATTAATTCATTCAAGAATAAAGAAGCATGAAGATCTTGAGCAATGTGTTGATCCTGAAGATCTTGAGCAATGTGTTGATTCTGGCGAAGATCTTGAGAAATGTGTTGATTCTGACAAAGATCTTGAAAAATGTATTAATTCTATCAGAGATCTTGAGAAATGTGTTGATCCTGACAAAGATCTTGAGAAATGTGTTGATCCCGACAAAGATCTTGAGAAATGTGTTGATCCTGACAAAGATCTTGAGAAATGTGTTGATCCCGACAAAGATCTTGAGAAATGTGTTAATTCTGACGAAGATCTTCAGAAATGTATTAATTCTATCAGAGAACTTGAGAAATGTGTTTATCCTGACAAAGATCTTGAGAAATAAGTTGATCCTGATGAAGATCATTCAGGAAAAAAGAACTAAAAGTGTAAAGTGTGTGGGTGACAGTTTACTCAGAAAAGTGGTCTTGGTACACATCCATTGACTCATGCATGTAACATGGACTTTGAATGTAGTCAATGTGGTGACGTTTTTTCACAAAAGAGTAAACAAAAAAATCATATTGTCATGGATCCGACTGAATATTTGGATTATGAGAAATGGATCGATCCTGACTAAGTAGCTATTTAGTGGTTCTGACAGGTATGTATTGGTTCTAACAGGTAGCTATAGTAATGGTTCTGACACATATGTATTGGTCCTGCCAAGTAGCTACTTAGTGGTTCTGACTTCTGACAAGTATGTATTGATCCTGGCAAATAGCTATAGTAATGATTCTTACAAGTATCTAATAGTTCTGACAAGTATGGTTCTTCCTGGGTTACCTTGTTGCCACAGGGAATCCTTTATGGTAAACCTGAGACTCCAAGAGGCCAGCCACAGCCAGGGGGTGTTTCCAGAGTTCCTTCAGTGTCCAGCTTCTTGGAAGTTAGATTAACTCCTTCAGCATGATGATGCCTTTTTATCATTGATTGTGGTTAACATTGGATAAAGTTTTTGCAGTTTAAGAAGGACCTATGTTATTCAGAGGGTTTATTGTCTTGATAGCGTAATGCATAAATGCGCAGAATTTTGGTGCGAGTATCCTGGGTTTGAGTCTTGGAGTGCCACATGTATTTGTTGATTTCATTAATTGAGTTTAGAAGGGAAGTTGGTTGGTGAAAAAATATTAATTACATTTACTCTGAGTTCTAGTGGTAGATTATATACTAAAGAAAACAGTTTACTGGTAACCAGAATATGATGAAAATTAGATCATTGTGCTGAAGGGATTAACAATTAGATCATTGTGCTGAAGGGATTAACAATTAGATCATTGTGCTGAAGTGATTAACAATTAGATCATTGTGCTGAAGGGATTAACAATTAAATCATTGTGCTGAAGGGATTAACAATTAGATCATTGTGCTGAAGGGATTAACAATTAGATCATTGTGCTGAAGGGATTAACAATTAGATCATTGTGCTGAAGGGATTAACAATTAGATCATTGTGCTGAAGGGATTAACAATTAGATCATTGTGCTGAAGGGATTAACAATTAGATCATTGTGCTGAAGGGATTAACAATTAGATCATTGTGCTGAAGGGATTAACAATTAGATCATTGTGCTGAAGGGATTAACAATTAGATCATTGTGCTGAAGGGATTAACAATTAGATCATTATGCTGAAGGGATTAACAATTAGATCATTGTGCTGAAGGGATTAACAATTAGATCATTGTGCTGAAGGGATTAACAATTAGATCTTTGTGCTGAAGGGATTAACAATTAGATCTTTGTGCTGAAGGGATTAACAATTAGATCATTGTGCTGAAGGGATTAACAATTCTTTTGTAATTATTTACTGGACGGGAAAAAAAGAAAAATAATGCTTGAACTGACCCCCATAGACAATTGATTCTGATGTGTGTCTTGGAAAATATAAGTATATTTGTTGGTTCTGTAGGCTATTATCAATGTAATAATTTTAAGCAATTAAGTTCACCATAGAGAACTTATATATTATCTAGTTGTATTTATGTATGTGTACAGTAGAGTCTCGCTGTTAATGATATATTGCGATAGATGTGTTATTAACCCTTTCACGCACCTCTGGACGCGATTGCGTCGTTACAGGGATACTATAAAACCTTGTGACCATCAGGGGTGTTTAGAAACCTTTAGTTTAATTACTTCAACTTCTGCAGTTGTCTTTGAGCGAGTTGAGGGCAGAAAACTAATTTAGAGAGGTAATTATGAGACTAAGAAAATTCTATTCATGAAAACTAAACATCAACCCCCAGAGCTGAAAGGGTTAAGTGTGAATTATGTTGAACTCTAGACTATTTACCTTATGGAAAACAATACCAATTGCCTACTTGGTTGAAGCTGTAAACGTTGATATGTAACCTAATTACTAATTGAAATACAGTTGTGGTATATTTATTAATACATAAATCAACTTCAACATATATTTATCCATCAGAAAATTACATTATTATTGTATTTCTGATTAATATTATGGTATACTGCTTCAACTTACTTGAAATTCACTGGTCTAACCCATAATTTACCACTTCATCTTGACTTTGTTACTATAACCAATATCAATAATATTATCACATATACAATCTTTATAATGAGATATGGGAAAGGAAATAGATACGGTAATAAGGGCAATTACTTGATGTAAGATTATTTTTGTTATTACAAAGCAACAAAACATTTCTGTATTATGTTTGTCAACTTTTTTGAGGCCTCTAATGCTCGGTGCAGGATTAGTGAAGATTGGGTAGGGTAAGACGGGGTAATTTCGCCACGGCGCTAATAATTTGCATTCAAACGCCGATATCTCCGAAACTATTGCATGGATTCGGCTGCAGTTTGGCTT
Source organism: Paralithodes platypus (assembly GCA_032716605.1). NCBI lineage: Eukaryota > Metazoa > Arthropoda > Malacostraca > Decapoda > Lithodidae > Paralithodes > Paralithodes platypus. The sequence goes on from CM064582.1 coordinate 58,867,715, forward strand.
AGGTTGTAGAGCAGTTTTGGTTCAGGTTGTAGAGCAAGTTTGGCTTAGGTTGTGTAGCTAGTTTGGCTTAGGTTGTAGATCTAGTTTGGCTTAGGTTTTGTTGCAGTTTCGCGGGGCCTGGAGCCGGGGCTAGCGGCGCGTCTGACGGTATGGTCGGGTGTGTGTGGGGGTGTTTGTGGGTGGTTTGTATGTGTGTTTGTTTGTTTGTATGTTTGTGTGTGACACAGTGTTGGCAGTAGCCGTCAGCTGCTGACTGGTACTTTGTACTAGCAACCTACACGCCGCACCCACACGAGACACGTCCACACCCGCACTAAATACTTCCACACCTGTAGGCCTAATAAATACGTCCACAACCGCACTAGACACGTCCACACCCGCACTACATGTCCACAACTCCACACCCGCGCTAGACACGTCCACACCCGCACTAGAAACAGTGGCGCCTAGGCCTACACGTGTGACACACCTGCATCTCTGCCCACCCTGTTCAGTTGTGTGTTGTGCGTGCAACGTTTTTCTATTGGCATGTTTAGTGTCAGTTTGGGTTTGTGAATGTTTTCATTGCTTTTACCTGCGCGCTAGTGTTTTGTCTGGCCATTACTCATATAATGTTATCTAGTTTACTAGCTAGATGATGCGTCAAATAGGTCGCGGCGAAATTACCCCGCCAGGCGGGGTAATTTCGACGCGAGAGTGACTTTTTTTAAAAATTCGGCACCATGACCAAAACATTATATATTTTTTTCGTTTTTTGGGCATCTATAGCAGAAAGGCTGAACGTATAGATAAAAAATTAAAAATTTTAAAATTCCATTTGTAGCAGTTTCTATTCGTCAAAATACGCGATTTTCGGCGAAATTACCCCGTCTTACCCTACTCTTGATGAAATTATATTGATGCTGGAAGATAAGATTATAGATAGATAGATAGATAGATAGATAGATACATACATGAAAAGGTAAATGTTGGTATCACCAAAGGAGGTTTTACTGTACACACTACAGAATGTGTCACTGCTTTTGCAGCTTCTCTTGGCTCTTCTTTGTCACATTCAGGAATTATATTTCATTATTCAGCTGATTTTATTATTATATTTTCTTCATATAAAGCTCTGGCCACTTGGTACAGTTGGTAGAGACCTATGTCACCAAGGTCACAGACAGATCTAGCCACTTGGTACAGTTGGTAGAGACCTATGTCACCAAGGTCACAGACAGATCTAGCCACTTGGTACAGACCTATGTCACCAAGGTCACAGACAGATCTAGCCACTTGGTATAGTTGGTAGAGACCTATGTCACCAAGGTCACAGACAGATCTAGCCACTTGGTACAGTTGGCAGAGACCTAGGTCACCAAGGTCACAGACAGATCTAGCCACTTGGTACAGTTGGTAGAGACCTATGTCACCAAGGTCACAGACAGATCTAGTCACTTGGTACAGTTGGTAGAGGCCTATGTCACCAAGGTCACAGACAGATCTAGCCACTTGGTACAGTTGGTAGAGACCTATGTCACCAAGGTCACAGACAGATCTAGCCACTTGGTACAGTTGGTAGAGACCTGTGTCACCAAGGTCACAGACAGATCTAGTCAGTTGGTAGAGACCTATGTCACCAAGGTCACAGACAGATCTAGCCACTTGGTACAGTTGGTAGAGGCCTATGTCACCAAGGTCACAGACAGATCTAGCCACTTGGTACAGTTGGTAGAGGCCCATGTCACCAAGGTCACAGACAGATCTAGCCACTTGGTACAGTTGGTAGAGACCTATGTCACCAAGGTCACAGACAGATCTAGCCACTTGGTACAGTTGGTAGAGGCCTATGTCACCAAGGTCACAGAAAGATCTAGCCACTTGGTACAGTTGGTAGAGGCCTATGTCACCAAGGTCACAGACAGATCTAGCCACTTGGTACAGTTGGTAGAGACCTATGTCACCAAGGTCACAGACAGATCTAGCCACTTGGTACAGTTGGTAGAGGCCTATGTCACCAAGGTCACAGACAGATCTAGCCACTTGGTACAGTTGGTAGAGGCCTATGTCACCAAGGTCACAGACAGATCTAGCCACTTGGTACAGTTGGTAGAGACCTATGTCACCAAGGTCACAGACAGATCTAGCCACTTGGTACAGTTGGTAGAGGCCTATGTCACCAAGGTCACAGACAGATCTAGCCACTTGGTACAGTTGGTAGAGACCTATGTCACCAAGGTCACAGACAGATCTAGCCACTTGGTACAGTTGGTAGAGGCCTATGTCCAAGAGGGAAACTAGTTGATAATTGAGGAGGGGGTTGAAAAGGGGGGGCGAGGGGGGAGTGGGACACATGTGAATGCGTTTTGGGAGGTACTAGAGGAGAATTATCTCACCTAATCACGTATTCCTTTGTTTTGAGAGCCCGTAGGGTGGTTTGGAAGGATTTCTCTATGGTCTTGCTTCTGTGAGGTCTATCACGTTCACTATAGTGACCATTCCGTGATGCTTATCACGTTTCTTGGGTTAACTCGTGGTAGATAACTAATATGCTCTATAATTTCTGTATTAATTTTCTTATTCCCGATGATTGCAAGTTACTCCTATACAATTATTGTAGGTACAGTCGGGGACAGTGATATGTACATTCACGGACAAAAGCGACGTCCCTTTCTTGGTTCTAAACTAAAATATAATCAATGGATAATAGGTCAATAAAACAGTGAATCATGTTCCTATAGTTCAAGCTACACCATATGTACCCGATTAACTGCTTCACTCGCTAATTAAACATTGATTTGGGTTAAATTTAAGACTTAGAAAGAAGTGCAACTTTAGTCTGTGAAAGGATGTTGCTTTAATCCCCGACTGTACAATGGATTAATTCAATATAAGAGCTCTTACATTATATTAATAATTATAGGCCTAGTTAACTATTTTAAGGTTAAATGGGGACAGTACAACAATTATTTGTAAACAAATACAGTGAACCCTCAAAATATGCGCAATTTATCTACGCGCAATCAAAACTACTCTTAAACCACAATTGAGGCAAAAAATAGAAAAATACACTCAATTATACAAATGTACGCGATTCCGCGCCGAGCGAGAGACGATTCGTATCTGTTCCAGAGTGTCGGGCGGCCACATTGGTGTGACGCGGCGACGCTGGGCCCTCCATCGTCGTCGCCTTGACTGTGGACAGACACACATCTCCCGTGGTACCAAACTATTATGTATCTATAAAGCACAGCAGGGTATTATGAATCTATTAACCCGGGAACGGCAAGAAGACTTAAGAGGTTTTTGGTGGTGAAAGGCGACGAACCTCTTAAGATCCAAGGCCTAAAAAAAGCCTTTTAAAAGGCCCCAGTAGCACTTAAAACAAAGGAATATATGATTATGAGATCATTCCCCTCCATACCTATCATTCCTCCACATGTGTCAAAACCCCCTCCTTCCTCCCTTTCCCTCCCCTCCCCCCCTTCAATGATCACCTATTTTTCCTCTTATTCCCTTGTTTATCGGTGTATTTACCGCGCCAATATCTCCAACCCGGTTCCAAGGTCCGGCCCTGCACCTATCGAGTGCGTGGTGAGAGAGAGAGAGTGAGAGACTTAAGTCTGCCTCTAGGCTTCGGAGAGAGAGGGTATACGTCGCGTTTGCCTCACATTTCATGACTGGACGGTCGGCAATAATTCGCTATTTTCACCTCCCACTTGTTTTATTGCTGTTACATGTTAATATCTTCATATTAAACGTAAAATAGGCTCATATGAATAAGTAATAACGATATTTATCGTAAAATTACGGTTTTAGGCGGGAATGAAGCCTATTATCGTCGCCTAGCTGTAGGGTGTTCACTACATAGCTCGCGCTTTAAAGGTTAAAAGACGGTTCTTCGTTTTTCATTGCATGCATCTTATATTGACCAATTATAATTGGAAATGAAAATCTGTTTCTGTTCAGGAGTTGGGCGAGGTTGTTTACACTTCTCTCGAAAGACGTTTCAAAGCTTCCTGCTCTCCCTTGATTAATGATGCTAATCCAATTCTTTAATACTGTATATATATGAGCTATTGAACTATCTCACTTGATAGGCTACTATATATGAAACTATATACAGTACTGTATTACCACGTAACGGGAAAATAAATATTTATCCTCTAAACATGAAACCGCGAATTTTATATACGCGAAACACAGGGTTTCACTGTATGTACAGTATGTATGTACCTTTTTCACCCTTACTGCAGTTTGTGGGTTCTCGTACTTCTTTATTATCAAACGTACTACAACTCCTATATGCCAAGTTCTCTCATGCCCACTGCACAACATCTCTGGACAAGCTATTGAAGGCCTTTCCAGGTCTACAAACACAAGGTACAGATCACTATCTATAAGTAAAATATCTTTCCTGTAGCTGCCTGACTATGAAGATAGCATCAATTGTTCCACAGCACTGTCAATTTCTCTTCTCATGCAAGCTCATAAGTTGGAGTCACACGATCGCTTTTTCCATCAATTTACACGGGCCATTGTAGACTGCAGCAATGAAATTTAAGTTGTCTAATAATTCAGCCACCTAATATAATCTACTTTCAGTCTTTTCGATGCCGATGCAACTTAGCTTCCAAATATTACGAGTAAAACTTGCTCTTTGAAATTAGCTGGATAAAGCGCTGGTGTGACACCGGGTTGTATGTAGGGTGAATTATCCCAGGTGATTCATCCCTTTGACCTGTTATTAAGTAGCATATTGTCTTGAAGACTAACATCTTAACTAAGATTATTAAAATTTAGTTTTAGCCTACCTAGATTAAATAATATTGTAATTATTTTGTGTATTGTTACTGTACTGTAGTTAACCCTTTCACGCACATATGATGCAGAGGTTGCCAGATTAGCAATAAGAAATAGAGTTCTCTCACTCTTATAATTACCTCTCCAAAATTAGTTTTCTGCCCACAGCTAACTCAAAGACAACTGCAGAGATTGAAGTAACTAAACAAAGGTTTATAAATACCCCTGATGGTAACAAAGGCTTTAAAGTATCCCTAATAGGCTCAAAATCGCGTCATATGTCGGAGAGGGTTAATTGACCACTTGCGAGTATAAATGAGTTGTAGCTGTAAATATTACTATTAAACAAATTCAAAATAATAAAGGTTTTTAATAGATAAAACAAATGTTAAATTTTATTTTATGTACAGTATATATAAATGCACTACATATAACTGTATACTTCTTGGTTATTCTGCTAAATATTGATGTCGACAACTACAAGTTCCTTTTAACCCTAAACTCACAAGTGGTCAATTGTGTAAGTTGATAGTGTGGCTTCTCAATAAATGGTGTTTAGGTCTGTCCACATTTTTTTCTTGTCCTTGTGATTGTGTGAAGCTGTTCTGTCAAGATAAAAGTAAGAACTTATTATGGTCAGTAACAGTTCAGATAAATGGAAGGATTTGATATGGCTGTCAGTTGCTGTTTCTTTATGATAAAAGTAAGGACTAGGTATGGTTATTAGTTGCTCTGTCAAGTTAACCTTTAATTAGCGGCGACCGTCATATGACGTGAGAGAGGAAATACCCCTTCTGTACGGTGCTCGTCATATGATGGGCACCATTTTTAGGCTATTAAGAGCCCTGAGAGAGAGATCAGGCATTGGAGGGAGCATAGGGGGACACCAACCACTCCTTACAGTGTGCTGGCACACACTGAGGGCGAGAGACAGCTGTCTCAGTCTCACTCATGTGCAGTGTCACACATAGCAAAAACAGACAAAATTGATGTTTTTTTTAACCGATTTTGGCCTTCGTTTGCAAGATCGTTGCAAGATAACCAGATGTTGTACAGGTGTAATTAGAATGCTCTATCATTGTACTTTACGGATATATACTTGTATTACGCTCGGGCTCTTGCTTATGCATGAAAAAGAGCATGGAATGAAGGTAATTTTTGGCAATTACGCCAGCTTGGCACTACGGTGATGTAAACAAGATAGCCCGCAATAATGGAGTTAATGGTTATGTCCATCACTCTAGATTATTACACTAAGTCTTTATCATCATGGTGTTAGTGAATTATTAATTACATTGGTACAAAAACCTAAGATTCATTCCCAAATGTTTTGAGCAATCCACAAAATAGACAGAGCTTACATCTTGGAATACTGTACAAAGGTCAGAAAAACTGTGACAAGAGCCTAAACGGAAAAACCAATGCGTTAATATACTTGGACTACCAGCCCAAGTGAGGTACCTTTATTGGACTCGTGGTTAAGTGTTCGCCTTGAATGCAGGGGACCCAAGTTCAAATCTCATCCCGGGATAAGTTGTCAATACATCTATTTAATAGGGCCCCTTCATCATTGACGACTTTGCCTATTAGTAATAATAGTCTCCATTCAACATCCTGCGCCAGCATTTTGAATAGCCCGCGCGGAAGTATCATGGAGTACTCGTCATAAGTGCACGCTTAATTCCCTCATAGGATCGTCATTTTAATCGGGTACCCTACAGAAAAAAAACTCTGTAAAAAATTAAAAAGAAAAGATAACTTAATATCTGTTATCATATGACTTGCCATATTCGTGGATTTCTCATGCTTTGCTTCCCCGACACCAGGCCCCCTAGCGGCCATCTTCGTCCTTCCTACTTCCGCGTCCCTCCTGTCAACAGGGCTCGCGCCGTGTCCGCTTCATTCGACCTTCGCAGAGCTTCTAGTGAGTCCTTACTCATTTGTATACATCTGTGTTGTAGTAACAGGGTTTAGATTAGCTAGCACGGCTGCCCGATTGGTAGGTCCGCAGGAAGTGTGTGTTAAATTAGGGTACCATTGTCACAGGCGTCTACGAGTCCCGGATTGTCGTACCGCGTGTGTTGTTTTTGTGATACGCCTTTAGCTGTTGTGTTTACTTAGCTAGAAGGCGACCACTCTACGAGGCATGATACAGACTGTCAATATTGAGGAAAGTACATGCCATTATCTTCAGATATCAGCAAAAGCTCTGGTTTAAGGGTGTCTGCACGTGGTGCTCCACCTTCCAGGGTTCGTGTTTTGCTTGGGCCCCTTGGGTGGGCCTCCCTCTTCATGGTGCTGCTGCTGGGTGCCGGAGCGTCGCCTGCCGGGATGTTCTTCGGACCACGTGGTCGACCTAGTTAGGGGTCTCCGGCATAGGCTTCAGGTAATTTAGGTTTCTAAATTTTCTGTCATTATTTTATGCCTATGTATGCCCCCTTTTTGGTTCATGCATGCGGGCTTGTTCTTTTGGGGTAAGGGAGACGTCCCTATATGTCATTATGTATTTTATATATATGTGTGGGACTGCGGGAAAAGGGCTGTGCCAACCCTGTTTCCCGGCAGTTTTTGTCTGTTCCGGCGGCCCCGTGCGGTGGGTCCAAGTTATCCGTCTCTAACGGGTAGGAACATTCAAAAGATCCCGGCGTGGTTTAGCTGAACCACACTCTCCCGGCGGAATTGCATTCCTAGCAGGGCTACAAACTCGGCCCGCCGGGTTAACTCGCCCTGACTGGCCCCGTGACACGTTAAGACTTTCTCGCCTGCGGCGCCACCAGTCGAGTGTACACGAAGTGATATGATTAGTTTTGCAAACTTGTTCAGTATGATCAGACACTAAAAGGGTCAAGGGACCTGTGGCTCTTGTCACAGGTAAGTTATTGAAAGTCAGCTAGACAGATCCGGCGGAAGGCTAGAGTAGTAGTGTGTTATAGCTAACTTTCCGGCGGATTTGGGTTAGGATGTGTAATACCTCGCAGGTTATCCTTATGAGCATTGATTCCTGGAAATTTTTCTTTCCAGGCCCCAGAGACTGCTTCTCCGGCGGAGTTGGCCACCTATCCCGGCGGAGGGGGGGATCCTCTCATTACGGCAACATGCCTAGGTTTGAACTTTGCGTCATGCCCAATTGCTCCCTTTTACCCATTTTTGCTCACAAACTTTGCATCAAGTGTGCCAAGTGCTTAGATCGCTCTCGAGGCGTGTGGTTATCTAAAAGATGCGCCATCTGCTCTGAATTAAAAACCGCCTTGCTGGCGAAGAAAGATTTATCTTGTTTAGCAGCCTTACATGAGATGAAAGCCGCGTTTAATTCTTATGCAAAGGACACAGCCCATAAGGCGCTTCAGTGTGATGACGAAGTCCTTTGGGAAATCTCATTATTAAGTCACCCTTAGTGAAACCCGGCTCCTCCAAATCTGTCAGACCCAAAGTCAAAACAAAATCCCTCGGCAAAGAGACAGTGAGTAGTAGCGGTGAGAGCGAAGTCACCGAGGTTCCCCCCTCTGATCATTCCAAGAGGAGACGCTCGCCCTCCCCGCGGCGGAAGTCGAGGTCTAGGTCGAAGTCTCCCCGGAAATACTCTCGCCGCCACTCTACCTCGGACTCTTCCCGGTCTCACAAGCGCCGGAGAGAGGAATATGAGGACACGTCTAGCAGCCGGCAGGACACTCCTCAACCACCTCCCCCCACACCTCCTTCTGACATGCCTATACAGTGGTCCCTCGCGTTTAGCGGATTTCAGCTTGGCGAAACACAGTATTGGCGATAGGTTGGATATGGTACCAGAATCCGAATTTGGCGCTTCAAATACACTTTTGGCGAGAATGCTGACGTCACGGAATGGCGTCGGCCCAGAATGCGCCGCCCGCAAGCTAGTCTCACCAGGCCTAACTCTAAATAATTCATGGTAAATAAAATCTGTTATCTATTATCTATTGTCTTTTCTATTGCTGTTAATGTTTCATGTAGGCTACAGTAGAGCGCCGTATTGAGAGATACTCTTAGGCCGAGGCTAGGCTATAGATAGGCTTAGGCCTACTCACAAAACCCTAACTGAGCTGCTTGGATAGCGAGAATATCCCAGGTATATTTCATAAACGTATATTAACAGAGTAATCTTGACCAAACCGATTTGTGAACCTCATATCTCTTGTGTTTTGCTTTGTTTATTGTGCCGAACAGTCTGCGACACACAAACACACACGCGCGCATCAGCTGACTCAGGGGCCCAATCGATAAATATAATTAATCAAAGAAGTGACCACGGATCCAAAACCAATTTCATTATTTTGCTCAATCGAAAAGCAGTTGGTATAGAAAATTCTAGTCTTCACCATTCACAAGGTAAAAGTGATTTATGCCTCCTGATATATATCTAAGCTAGGTTAGACCATTTCTTGGTCTGGCTAGCTAGTGACTTAGCAACTTGTTGCTAAGGTTATGTGGTTATTCCTTATCAATAAGACTATTCACAAGATAACAATTAATTCTGCTGCCTGATATACATCTAACCTAGGTTAGGTCAATTCTTTGTGGAGATATATAGGCTAGCCCTATGTCTTCTAGCAAAAACAGAGTAAGCAGACGGCGCCGAGTGTGTCGGCGATCGACGATGCGCATGGCGGGCAGTTTGAAAAGGCCCAAAAGGGTGAACTCGTACCTCGTCAAAGACTAATGGATAATTTTCCCATTTAAAGTACTATTCGCATTTGGCGAAATTCACTTTTGGCGATGGTTGGGCTAGACTAATGAATTCGCTAAATGAGAGGGACGACTGTACGTGATTCAGAGGAGTCGGAAGTAGGATCTGAGATATTGGAATCCACACCTAGTCATGAACAATCCTTGCGTGTGCCTACTAATGTGACTTTTTGCCATACCAAAATTGAATGTTGTTCCCCGTAGTGTTAGGTCGACAGGCCCGAAGAGGGTGCTAGCCGACCAATATAGAGGTTTTCCGGCGGGGGCCCATTTAAGCTCACAAGTGACTCATGACTCCCAGCCTTTAGCGGCAGGGGGCTATTGGCATCACTCAGACCATCTCTCTCTTTCCTAAACGTCATTCCAGAACGGTCTGATGACGGTAACATAAACGTGTTACCGTCGTCAGTGCCAGATTTGTCTTGGCCCCCGGCGGATATTGAGGTAGAATCACAAGAGACCTTTGAGCAGAGTGAGGAGCCGGCGGACGGAGTGTTCTCCCCGGCTCCTCAGTCTATCCCTAGTAATTATTCTGAGGCTAGTTCACATTCATCCAAAGATCCCTATAGGAAATGGATGACTTCTGATCAGGTAAATGAGTTGTTACATAAAGTGATACAGCATTATCAAGTCCCTGCCTCGTCGGATCCCCCGGTTACTCCCTTAGCTGCGCCCCCCAGTACCTCTGTTATCAGACCTCTAGAAACCCCAGCATTTACTCCTTCTTGTCCGACCCCGGTGGTAGCAGCTGCCCCAGGCCCTACAGTGCCGGCGACGCTAGCTATGTCCACCCTCAGGGTTGTTACTGATGTCCAACCTCCTCCTTTAGATAAGGCGCCTCTGAGGAAGGGCCCCATGCCCCTCCTCTATGGTATGAATGTAAATGTAGATCCGACCAGAACCAAAAATTTGATTAAAGAACGTTCTGTGAGTTCTAAAACCGCAACTTTAAAGGTTTTCTATGCAAACGCTCGTAGCATACGCAATAAATTTTCAGATTTAGAGGAACTAGTGTTTACTGAAAATTATGATGTGATTGGTATAACAGAATCTTGGCTCAATACAGAAGATAGAGACTTTTTAGCAGAGTATTCACTTCCCGGTTATGTAATGTTTGAGAAAAGCCGAATAAATAAAAATGGAGGTGGCGTTTTATTTTATATCAAAGAAAGTCTTAACCCGACCCTCTTGTCAAAACCTCAAATTGTGAACGTCGACACATCTTTTGTGCTAATAAAGAATAATAAAGGTACAAAATAATACTTGCATTAATATACAGACCTCCAGCTCAATCAGTGCAAACTGACCGAGAAATTTATGAACAAATTGCAGATGTAAGTAACTCACAAGATACCGTATTTTTTGGCGACTTTAATTTACCTGTGACCAAGTGGGGCGATACTCTTACTTCACACTCCGGACATGACTTGTATACGAACTTGCAAGAGAGTTCGCTTTATCAATTTGTTCGAACACCGACCCGTGGTAATAACGTTCTTGACATTGTACTTGCAACAAAAGAAGAATTAATAGAGAATTTGAATGTTGGTGATGAATTCAGTAACAGCGACCATCGTACGATAACTTTCACTTTAAACTTTACTAGTAACGAACCAAATAGTAGCATCGAAAAAGTCCCTAATTTCAAGAAAGCAAACTTTCATAAACTTAGAGCTATGTTTAAAGAAACTGACTGGAGCTTTTTAATTAACAATAACGACATAAATACATCTTGGAAGTTATTCGAAACCACTTACCTAAAAGCAGTGCAAGACTGCATACCATCGAAAATACGGCGTCCAGGCCATAATAATAAGCCCAAATGGTGGAATAAAGATATTTCAAATTGCCTGCTTGCTAAAAAATTTGCTAATGATAGATTAAAATCCTCACAAAATGACGAAGAACGGGTGAAATTTGTAGAGCTACGACGCAAAGCCAAAAAGTTAATTAAGCAAAGTAAAAAGACCCTAGAGTTACATATTGCGAATCAAAGTAAAACAAACCCGAAAGAATTCTATAGTTATATCAGAAAGAAAAAAGTAGTTACTTCAACTGTTGGACCATTAGTCGATGAAAATGGAGAATACACCAAAGACGAAGTACAAATGAGTAATGCCCTCAATACCTTCTTTGCATCAGTTTTTACAACAGAAGACCTCAGTGATATCCCTACACCATCGCCGATTCAGATTGATAATTCAGATGTTCTAAGCAATATCACCGTTACAGAGAGAGAAGTATTGAATTGTTTAGATAAACTCAAGGTAAATAAAACGCCTGGACCTGATACAATCTCGCCTAGAGTTCTAAAGGAAGCTAAGGATGAGCTCTCCAAACCACTGACATTACTATTCAATAAATCCTTGCAGTCTGGAACTATGCCTGATCAGTGGAAGATAGCCAACGTAACACCGATATTAAAAAAAGGCAGCAAATCCCTACCCAGTAACTATCGTCCAATTAGCTTAACCTCAGTTGTATGTAAAATGCTAGAAACGGTCATAAGAGACAGACTCGTAAATCACTTAGAGGAAAATAACATACTTAACCCTTGTCTAGCGGGGTGTTTTGGGCTCATTTGGGCATATTCAGGCCCTCCTGCATGATAAATCAAGCATCTGCATGAAAAAAAAAATATTTAGCAAAAATATAGGCACTAAAAGCTTCAAAATGAGACCAGAATGAGCTCTGTAGCACTCGTGGTTCTCTTGCAGTGATGCCACGAACATGGGAGTTTAGCATATATCGGTATATTTTCCCCAGCTATGCTCACTACTGGCTACACTGCCGCCCTCTCGAGAACACAGGGAACATGAGTTAATGGGCGGCGGTAAGCCCTGGGAGTCGGCTGTCTGGCCCGCTGTGCTCCCGGCCATTTGCACTCGATTTTAACCCTTTAACCCGTACAGCCCCAGCGACGCGTCTGACGCGTCGGCGATGTATGTAACGCACAGCCCCAGAGACGCGCCTGGCGCGTCACCCTAATTGCGCCGACCGTAACCTCAGGTGTAGCCACTCAAGAGGGCTCAGATTTGTATGGGAACTGTGTACGTATCCCACGCAACCGTGCCGATGGTTGAAAACTCTCAAAGTCCACGTGCGTGCGTGCGCGTGAGCGTGCAATAACCTGTTTTTTTGGGGTAATTGCCTTCAATTTTTTACTCTTGTAAAATACGTTTTCGGGGGCTCTGTAGGACCATTTTTTAAGCTTTTTGAGCGGTTTTTCGTGGTTTTTCCTTCATTCCTAACCCATTCGCAATTGTTTCTGGAATAAAACCATTTTTTGAAAACCGGCCGGGTTCTGGTGAACAAACATTACAAAACTAGCCGGGGCTCCACGGGTTAAAATCCTTAATAATGCTCCTAACTTGCAGCAAATTGGTGCACGACTTAAGTCGAGCGCCGCCAATAAGGGGTTAAAGATACTCAACACGGCTTTCGTAAAAAACGTTCCTGTTTAACAAACCTCTTAGACTTCTTCCACGATATCCTCAACCTCTACGATGAGAGTAAAGCTGTAGATATTATATACCTTGATTTTCAAAAGGCCTTTGACAAAGTTCCCCACAAACGTTTACTACTAAAACTAAAAGCGCATGGAATACAAGACGGTGTGTTGAAATGGATAGAAAATTGGCTCAGCGACAGAAAGCAAAGAGTAGTCATAAACGGTAAGGCATCTAAATGGACCAATGTAAGTAGCGGGGTACCCCAGGGATCGGTACTAGGACCAATTCTCTTTCTAATTTACATCAACGACATAGATGAGGGTCTCACCTGTACAATCTCAAAATTTGCTGACGATACAAAATTGCAAATAGCGTACTCTCAAAAGATCAAGTTGACGATATGCAACACAATCTAGATAAATTGTCACATTGGGCCCAAATTTGGCAAATGAGTTTCAATGCGGATAAATGTAAAGTACTACATATCGGATACCTAAATGAGAAAGCAAACTATTCGATGAATGGCACTCAGCTTAAGAATGTAAACAGAGAAACCGATCTGGGAGTAACAATATCGAGTAACCTAAAACCGAGTCAACAATGTTCAGAAGTTGTTAAGAAGGCAAACAAAATAATTGGCTTTATAGGCAGGTCATTTGAGCATAAATCCAAAGACGTTATCCTAACCCTTTACAATTCCTTAGTCCGCCCTCTTCTGGAATACTGCGTTCAATGCTGGTGCCCTTATTACCAAAAAAGAACATAAACAAGCTAGAACGAGTTCAACGTAGAGTTACCAAAATGATACCTAGCCTAAAGAACAAACCATACGAAGAGCGTCTTAGAGAATTAAATCTATTTCCTTTAACCCAGCGCAGATTAAGAGGTGACTTAATTCAAGTGTTCAAAATCATCAAAGGCATCGACAATATGAACTCTAGTAAGTACTTCACTATCGACCAATCTAATTACACGCGGGGAAAACGGTTGCAAAATTATTGGTAAATCTTTTAACTCACACGAATCTAAGAATTTCTTCTTCAATCGAGTTGTCAACTTGTGGAATGGGCTTCCCCGAGACGTTATAGACTGCAGCACCGTTGATTCATTTAAACTCCGCTTAGACAAATATCTCGCATCAAACCCGCGACTGACTGCGTTTGTAAATGAATAACTTTATTTTATCCTCCCCTCAGTTACTAACCCATATGTCCCCTACTAACTTCCTAGTCCTGCCACGGACATTAGGTCCAGGGCAGTAGTTCCCTTTCCAATGTTCCCTTACCCACTCTAAACCACTGTTTGGACACTTGATCCTCAGTGTTTTGGAGGACAAGCAGCCTAGAAGGGTCACCAGATCTGTTGTTGCTTTATTTCCTTTGTACTCCTTTGTACTGACTGCTCTTGGGTACCTGTGGTACCAGAGAATCCCCTTTTGGCTCAACCTTCGGTGTCAGGGGACCCCCCAGTTCCCGGCGAGTGGTCAATTGAGATCAATAAGAACCGTAAATTTAGGGCCAAAGACGAGGCACGGATGTACTGATTAAGGGTGTACCAAGTTCACTTAACCCGGCGTACTTTGTTTATTCAGCCGCGCCGGCAGTTCCTCCCGCCGCATCTGCAAGACTATTTGCTGACTGGTCGAAGGCTGATGGCATCAATGATGTCAAAGCCTTGAATGCTCTTACGCCGGAGTTGGCTACAACTCCGGCCCTGGACCAAGCTCAGACTCCAGTACTGCAGATGGGGCAGGTGGGAGTAGGCCCTTGGGTAGATTGGGAGTTAGAAGCTCAGGTTTTTGCCACTACTATCACCTCCAAATCTTCTCACCAGATTCCTCCGGATAACCATACTTACTTTTCCCTGCCGGTATCCAAAGCAGAAGGGGTGTCACCAGCATTACTAGCATTTCTGGCGGCCCCTAAAGTGTCATTACATGCCCTTGATGAACCTTTTTCTCCCCCCCCCCCCCGGCTGCTCACCTGGAGCGGGATTTTAAGTTACGCAATAAAGCCTACCGGATGTTCTCTCAGTACTTAGTGAGTCATCAAATAGCCACCTCTCTTGCACGCACTATCTCGGCCATAGCTGACCCCCAAATTAGAAAAACTACTGAGCTGTCTCGTAGACTATTGCAACAAAATGCCATTCAGTCACTAGGGGACATTAGAATTGCAATTTTGGAAGCGGTTCGAGCCCGTCAAGATCTGAGAGTCCATCTGGTAAGGAAGTTTCCGGCGGACATAGGTCGCCGGGTAACTCTCTCCCCGGTTCTTGCTGCCACCCTGCTTAACTCTGAGACTTGGAGTCTAGTTTTTAATATGG
The DNA here is from genome assembly GCA_032716605.1 of Paralithodes platypus. Taxonomy (NCBI): domain Eukaryota; kingdom Metazoa; phylum Arthropoda; class Malacostraca; order Decapoda; family Lithodidae; genus Paralithodes; species Paralithodes platypus. The sequence goes on from CM064582.1 coordinate 58,882,975, forward strand.
AGAGTGGGTGGAAGCAGGTTACCTCCCAAGCTAGGAAGGACCCACCTAAGAAACCCTTTCATAAATCAAAGGGCGGTAACAAACCGTCCCAACCCCAACCTATGCAGTCACCAAGAGACCCCAGACCATCTCCTCAGCAGGGAGGTAATCAGCACAAACCCAAACAAGGTAAACAGCACGGGTATAAGGGTAAGGCCCCATACAAAGGTCATCAGGGCACTATACCAGCCAAAACTAGTCAAGCGTCCGATGCCAACCCACCTCCCCCTCCAAAACACTAGCCACTCAGACTCCACATCCCAGGGCCGAGCTTAATGGACCAGGATTGGAGAGTTGCCTTGAAGGACGAACCCCGGTTGCACCTGGGTTCGTTCCATTCATTCCGCTCAGCCTGGCCCTAGCATACTTGGGCCAGGAAGGTAGTGAGCAAAGGAATCACCTGGCGGTGGCGCCGGCGGCCTCGACTGCGTCGGGCGCAGGAATATACCCCGGTGTCTCAGGAGGAGGAGGTCATATTACAGGAAATGATTGCCAAACAGGTCCTTATTCAAGTCAATGCCTATCAGCCAGTATTCACGTCAAGACTCTTCTTAGTGCCAAAAAGGGACAGTGTGCAGATGCGACCAGTTCTAGATCTCTCACACCTGAACACCTTTATAGAGAATTCACCCTTCAGGATGTTGACTGTACAGCAACTCAGACTCGCACTTCCGCCGCAAGGTTCGATGTGCTCGAACGATCTCAAAGAGGACTATTGGCATGTCCCTATAAACAAGAGGTTCCAAAATTTTCTCGCTCTGAGAATCCGGCACGAGACATGTCTTTCAAAGGATGCCGTTCGGGTTGAACCTAGCACCGAGAGTATTTACCAAACTCGTCCGGCAAGCTCTTTTACCCCTGTTAGTTCGAGGCATACAGGTGTTTTGGTATCTGGACGATTGGCTAGTAGTGGCGAACTCTTTAGAATTATGTCAAGACCATGTAAATCAAGAGTTAGCTCATGTACAAACCCTAGGGTTCAAGGTGAACTTGGCAAAGTCCTCAAGGACTATTCAGTGGTTAGGACTGGTCTGGGACACCTACGCTCTGACTCTTACTCAGAGTGTGAACAACCGCAACAGCTTTTAGTCCCCCTGTTCTTTCTCCAAACTCACGGCAGGACATTGAAGAACAAATCAATAGCGTTCAGAATGGACAATCAAACCGCAGTTTTTTGCATTCAGAAACAAGGCTCAGTGAGGTCACGAGAGTTGTTGAACGTTTCAGAACAAATTTTTACCCTAGCCAACTCGCTAGGGATTTCCCTGCATGCCACCTACCTCCCCGGCGTGGAAAACGTCTGGGCAGACGCTCTCTCTCGCCGGCGGAGCACTCTAGTAGAATGGACAATCAAACAGGCTATCTTCAACAAGATGATTGCAAAGCCGGCCCGTCCACAGGTGGACTTGTTTGCGTCAGTAGAGAACCACAGACTCCCACTCTTTCTTACACGTCACGGGGTAACCCCGGCGGGGGGACCCGATGCATTACTGGTGGACTGGAACAGGTGGACCTCAATCTATCTGTTTCCGCCGCCAGACTCTGTGTTAATGTGCAAAGTCATTCACAAACTGAGGGATTACCGGGGCCAGGTAGCTTTGATCGCGCCGCTTTGGCCGGCCCAGGTTTGGTACCACCAATTGCAACAGTGGTGCAGGACCCCGGTGTCCCTCCCGGTCTCCGTTTTTCACTTGGAAACGGTTGGCAACCTTCGGACCTCGCTCAGTTTTGCCTTATGGATATTTACTATGCCAAATGGTTAAATCAATTTGGGCCAAGTGTCACTAAGAAGCTAATGAATCAGTACACACCATCTACCAGGAGACAATATCAATCACATTGGAAAACTTTTACAACCTGGATTGTTGAGTCAGGGCAAACGACTGCCTCGGGAGCCTTAATTTTCAAGTACGCCTACTTAGACTATCTATTTGAGCAGAAGCATTTTTCGGTCATAACGTTAAAATATCATCTGTCTGCCATTAGGACCCCCTTCCTTGATCTCACCAGCCTTTCCATACCGCAGGCGGAGGAGAAAGGTTTTATGAGGGCGTGTTTCAAGCTTCGTCCACCTCCCCGCCAGCTCATGCCCACCTGGTCCCTTGCTAAAGCCTTAGAATTGCTTCAATCGCGCAAGTATATTAATGCGCCAGATTTTGATTCACTTTAAAAAAAAAAAAAAAAATCTTTCTCATGGCACTTGCCACCGGAAACCGGGTGTCGGAGCTGGCGGCGATGAGCAACAAACCAAACTGTCTCAGGTTTGGGAGACTGCACGACCATGTTCAAATCGCGCCGTCTCCTTCCTTTATTGCTAAGAACGAACATTCGGACCATGTTTTTCTGAATTTTCCGTCCCGGCCTTGAAGAGAGGCCTCATTCATCACATTTTATGTCTTGTGCAAGCACTCACAAAGTTTATGAGGGCTGCGCAACCTCGCCAACCAGGTGCTTTATGGGTTAACCGGACAGGTAAACGTGTTACAAAACGGAAGTTAGCTTCCTTGCTTGTCGACGGTATCAGGGAAAGCAATCCCGGCGTGATAGGCAGGGCTCACGATATTAGGAAATGGGCAGTATCCCTCAGATTTTTGCAATTTTTTTCGATTGACGATATTGCTAAAACCCAACTTTGGGCTTCCAATCATACTTTCCTTTCACGCTACCTGTCTGTTGCTCTAGATAAACCAAAGCGTACCTGTGTAGCTTTACGGCAACGGGTACAGTAGGTATTGTTATATTATAAGTTGTGTTGTTTTAAAAGGGGGGGGGGGAATAGTCCATATCCCCCCTGTACCCTTGGAGATTGTGATGCATCACGAGCTGTGATAGGACAGGTTCTATAGTCCAGTAGGAGTTTTATTTGTTTTAATTTTAAGAAGATATATCGCATAGTTGCAACTATGTCTGTTTTACCAAAGTGTACAAAAATATTACTGTACAATTAGTTAAAGGAGAGAACGAATAACTACTGCCGAGTTATAGTTCTACAGGACACATGCGTGTCAACCTTTCTTTCATGCATACGATCGATTGCAATGATCTGACCATGAAGCAAGCAGTTTCTTAATGCCACGCACTGCTAGCAAATCTTTTATACCTTTTTTCTATTTTTGTATTGCATACAATAAAACTTAAGAAAATGTTATCCAGATTCTTCTTCCCTAAGGTTAGGATATTTTGCGAATGTCCCGCCTCCAGTCTTGATATTCAGGCGAAGTAGTCAATGATGAAGGGGCCCTATTAAATTATAGGTTTGATTCCCGAAGTGAAGTAGTGAAAACCTAATATTTAGTAGGGCCCCGTAATCATTGACGACTCGGGCCCTCCCAACCATCCCACTTCCCATTCGCTGATTTCTATAGTTTATTCTTGGTATATCAGTGAAGGACGAAGATGGCCACTAGGGGGCCTGGTGTCGGGGAAGCAAAGCATGAGAAATCCACGAATATGGCAAGTCATATGATAACAGACATTAAGTTATCTTTTCTTTTTCTTTTTTTACAGAGTTTTTTTCTGTAGGGTACCCGATTAAAATGACGATCCCATGAGGGAATTAAGCGTGCACTTATGATGAGTACTCCATGATACTTCTGCGCGGGCTATTCAAAATGCTGGCGCAGGATGTTGAATGGAGACTATTATTACTAATAGGCGAAGTCGTCAATGATTACGGGGCCCTAAATATTAGATTTTCACTACTTCCCTTCGGGAATCAAACCTATAATTCCACCTAACCTAAATTTCCACATTAACCTGACAAGCGCGATATGACAGTAGGTGCTAGGGTAGTTATTTGTGCATTTCTAGCCCTGGATTCTGACAGAATTCGTTATATTTACAATATAAACCATTATTTGTTTTCGGTATGCTTTTATTTTACATATATGATGTATATATGAACCTTCAAGAGTGCTAAAATAAGTGGGAAAAGCATTTGGGTGGTGAAAAACGAAGATATTGGCCACCCGGTCATAATCTCAGGCGAGAGAGAGAGACAGGCAGCCCTCCCCTCTCGCTGTCTGGGAGTCAACTGAGAAGAGCGGGGCGGTGTGTGCCGGTGTCTGGGTGTTGCATAACGATCTTTTATGCAACCCACTTGTGCTACATTATCGCGGGAGAGAAAAATAACCGATAAATGATGATAATAAGAGGAAAAACAGGTGATAATTGAGGTGGGGAAGGAGGGGAGGGGGGTGGGTGAGATTTACATGGATGAGTACTGGAGGGGAATTATCTCACCTAGAGACAAATTCCTTTGTTTTGATAGGCCCTTTTTTTTTATGGAAGGCTTTTTTTATGGTCCTGCTTCCGTGAGGCCTATCGCGTTCCCTATAGGAAGCCTTCCGTGAGGCCTATCGCGCTTGCCGGGTTAAAGAAGGTTAGCCACTCAGATAATGTTGTATACAGTAGAATACAAATATTTGTGAGTAAACATAATTTGGGGTTACATTCTCGTTTTAATAAAAAGAAGGGAAGGAGGTTTTGGGAGTTGACACACATGTGGTTGTGTTTAGCTGTGAGTTGCCATGTCCAAGAGGTAACTTAATGTGATGTTGTTCCAGTGCCTTTCTGCCATCTCCCCCCCCCCCCACCCCCTTATCTGCCTAACCCACATAATTTGCTCAGACTTGTTTCTCTCTTTTTTTCTTTTTTCTTTAAGTCTTTGCATCCCGGAGGATGAAGTGATGTAAAACTTAGAAAACTGTGACAAAAGCCTAAACAGAAAACATGATGCAGATAAATACTTGGACTGCCAGCTCCTCAAAACATATTTTCATAGGTCAATTTCCACATTTAACAAAGTTTAGCTGCTATGGTAACATTGTAAGGAGAAGAATATATTTAGAGCCACGGCGTTTGAGTGGTGAGCACGCTCATGTGTGAATCTGCTTGACCTGGGTTCGATCGCAGCCCAGGCGGACATTTAGTGGGTGTTGTAGTACGTCCTAACATGTTTCACATGCTTGCACCCAGTCGGGGGACACCTCGACAACGTATACAGACTAATAACACACATAACAAAGCCACTCCAAGAGCTTCCTCTCTCCCCAACACCCCTTCTCCCCTCTCTACACTCTTCAGCTAAATAGGAAAAGTAGAATGTAGATACGAGGTGCCGTTACATACATACATACATACATACATACAAGTTTAAAGACCGTTTGTCCACAGAGACTGTGGTTACAGTCTCACGACCTAAATGGCAGCTTTCCAGGCGGCCCTGTCAAGGGCTGTCTCTGTTGTCAAGTTCTTTATTTTGAGATCGGACCGGAGTACCCGAGCCCACGTCATTCTAGGTCCACCCCTACGCGCAGCTCCCCCCAAGTTCACAGTCCGGCATATCTTCACCCAGTTCTGATCATCCATTTTCTCCACATGTCCAAACCAACCAAGTCGGCTCGTGCGCATCACTTCACTGATACTCCTAATGCCCAGACGCCTTCTCAATTCCTCACTCGATACCCTGTCCCTAAGATTAACCCCACACATCCTTCTCACCATTCTCTTCTCATTCCGTCCATTCTATTGACATCCTCCGCTTTAACCGCCCACATCTCAGAGGCATAGGTCATCGCGCTTCTAGCACACGAGGTATACACCTTCCCTTTAAGGTGGGGTGGGAGCCCTCTCATGGTCAGGAGTGGCAACAGCTCTCTAAACTTTCCCCAGCCACTTCTGACTCTACCAATGGAGCTATAGCTTCAGCGCCACCTCCAGCGGAAACTGTATCGCCCAGGTAGCAGAACTTATTCACACACTCCAGCGTTACACTGTCGAAATCAACACTGACAGGCAGGTCATTTAATACAAGATCTCCCTTGCACACTGCACATTCAAAGTCTATGATTCTTGTCAAAGGTCCTCTAGCTCCACTACATCTCTTGTGTACCCAGTCACTACAGACACAACATTGAATTGAATTACTTCCCACCCCTTTCCCACATACTGCGCATGGATAGTCGCCGCTTCTTTCCATAGCTCCACGCCCTACTCCACTAATCATGACCTTTGTTTTATCTATGTTAACTCTTAGACCCTTATTTGCCATACCTTCCCTCCATCTTTTGAACTTTGCCTCTGCCTCCTGCGCACTATCTGCGATAAGAACTAGACCATCTGCATATAACATCTCCCATGGGAGTCCTGTCCTAAATTGCCTTGACAGAGCCTCCAGGACTAAAACAAACAGTAATGGGCTCAGAACTGAACCTTGGTGAACTCCAACTTTCACTGGGAACTCTTCACTCAGGCCCCCGTTTACTCTAACTGCTGCCCGTGACCCCTCATACATTCTCATTATCACACGCACCAACCACTCTTCTACTCCAAGTTTTCTCATAGCCCACTGCACTACCTCCCTGGGCACCCGGTCGAAGGCCTTCTCCAGATCTACAAAAACTAGGTATAACTCCCTGTTTTTCTCTAGGTACCTCTCTTGCATTTGCCTAAGAGTGAAGATAGCATCAGTTGTGCCACATCCCGGCATAAATCCAAACTGCATGTCGCTGATAGCAACACTTTCCCTGATCATGCATTCAAAGACCCTTTCGCTGACTTTCATGACTTGATTGAGCATTTTCAAACCCCGGTGTAGGGATAAGCCGTATCCCTCAATACCTTCATCTGATCTGATCTGATATTTGTGAATAAGCAAATACTGGGGTTTCACTCCCAGTTCAACTTAAAGTATAATTATCCTTTCATAAACATCTGTGACAATCACATAGTTCAGATACAGGCCTACAAACCTGCTTCGGTTGGCCCAGCTCATCGGACTAAATTGGCCCTCACGATGAGCAATCTTCTCTTAGGTAAGGCAAGATGACAGAAAAATATCAACAGCCGAATTGGAGAAAGTGTCTTAGTATTTCCAAACTAATGAGATAAAACATCTTATAAGCTCCTAACGGAGCAAACTATGGAAGTCTAAGAAGATCTGCCTCAGATTAAATGGTGTTAACTACTGGTAGAAGTTCAGCCACCTAAGAGAAGTATAAGGTACACTACCATCTACAGCTATAACATTATAAAGAAGAAAGTGCCAACATTCAGAAAGAGGGAACCTCTGCTATGTGAAGAGTGTAGGCTATAAATTATAATTAAAGTACAGTAATCATATCTTTATTCCAGACTAATAATACATTTTAATAAACACACATCAGTCCATATTGTCACTTCCAACTGAACTAGCTGCTTCTGTTGTAAGTATTTCGTGCAATTTGCACGTAGCCTAGTTTGGGGAGGCCTGCTTTCTGTCTTTGTTCCCACGTGAGAGCCCAGGAGCGCGTTCAGTCTACCCAAACACGCAAACGGGATAGCTCTACTGAACGTGATCGCCTCTGATTCGACGAATCACGTTTGTGATTGTTTGCAATCAGACGGCGATCACGCTAACACTCCCTGGAGGTGACTAGCGAAGCTATCATAACAGTAGGCCTAAATCTCTCCTCTACATTATATTATCATAATTAAGCTTAATTAGCCTACCTCCATGTTATTTATGTGTCGCAATCTCAATTATAAGGTGGCACACCTATAAAAATCATAGTTATCGTGACCATTTTGCTATATATAACATAAAACAAGCAGCTTGGAGCGAAAGTCTCACAGCTACTTCGTCAGGCCTTCAGTGCGGTAAGCGTAGCCTAGTTGGTAACGACTTCGCTTTTAAATCCGGAAGCCTACTCGCAACGGTTCGAGGCTCGATGAGCTAATGTTTTTTTGTTTTTATATTATTTAATTTGTATCGTTGTATATTGGTAATGTTACTATGCCAATGATGTATTGTAATGGGTTATAACTTGCTGTACAGGTTTTTGAGCGTTTGTCTATATTATTGATTGATTATTATGTGTTTAATGCGGTTTGTATTTCATTGTTATAGTTATATATCGGTAATGTTACAGTTGTTACTATGCCACTTGAATGATAGCCTATATTTTAACGGGTTATAGCCTAGCTTGATGTACAGGTTTTTCGGCGCTTGTCTATTATTGATCGATTACTCTATTTACATTTCTTAAAAACAATTTCTTAGGCATAATTGCATCTAAGTATGATAGGTCAGTTAAGCTATGTTTAGTAAGGTAGCCTATCCACGCTATAGTTAAATTTTCAAAGGTAATCTAATGGTTAAAAAATAATATTTATGAACCTTCCACAAATATAGGCTTGCAAATAGCTTATATACACAGATCGTCAGGAAAAGAAAGTATGCCTATACATACATCGCCAGGAAGAGATAATATATATAAGCTACTATTTAATTCAGCCTGGCTACATAGCCAGGGAAAGAACAATATATATAAACTATAGAATTTAGCCTATTCATAGTCCTACATCGCCAGGAAAAGAACATCTACTCTTTATTTCCCCAATAGACTAACGGAGAATTGTTTGAAAATTACACGGGGAATAAAGAGCTACCTTTGCCAGATAAGAACCGTAATAACTTTGTCAACATTTCCTTGTAAGATTATAAGATATAATAGCCTGATGGTAGCCTAGCCTACCGTCTGTCTTGAGCTTGAACAAGGCTGCTGACTGTAGCTGACAGTGTGACTACCTTAGCCAATAGTCTATATTGATGGATATATTATATATCCAATATATATCCAATATTAAAATGTATTTATTTGACAAAACCATTTGACTTTGATTGAAATTAATAGACCGAAGAAGCACTGTAACAGGCCTAAAACCTTCGCAGACATCGCCAACAAGATTTGAATTTCGTGCTCATAGCCACTGACCAATCAGCGACGAGAATCAATGTTTGCCTATCAATGTCGTTCAGTCTGCGCGATCATAAACAGGATTGCTCAAACAGAAACAGGATTGCCTGATAGGGTAGACTGAACGCGCTCCTGCTGCACTCACTCCAGTCCCAGACCCTGTACTGACAACACGCACTGATCCGTGTTGTTAGGCTTGCTTTCTTGTTTCCTTTAATACCGCATATTTATATTTTGTTCCTTATTGAATAGCAGCAGAGCAAGGGTGGAGTCATTTTGAGCATTAAAGTTTTGTTGTAACTTTAGTAGTTTGCATTTAAGAATGTTCTGCATTTATGTTAGATATAATTACTGCAGCCTTTTTGGCATTCTAGATATAAGCTTCACACTACTCTTCCAGTTTTTTTCCTTTATTCTACTGCATTGTTAATTATTATTGTATGTTTATATTGTGTATTATTGAGGTTGACATCTACAGTGCTTTAGTAACTGGCTTGTTTGGACCAGCTGTTTAACAGCCAGTACTAACCTACTGAGATGTCAACCATTGTGTCTCATTTGTTATGCTACTGCATTGGACTTTTCCCATGATTTTTGTATCGTATTATTCTCGGTTCCTGAGCGACTGGGCATGCTCTGGGAGTTTAGCAGTACTATGTTTTGGCATTTTTGCGCAGTTTAGAATAATCTTAGAAGTACTCTTGAATTACTAATAGCACTATCAACCCGAGTCGGATAGGCCCCGACTCTGAGACAGTAGATATTTTTGTGTCTCCTTGTATTACTGCTTTAACCCACTGAGCACCAGCTAAATATAAATAAATGTACATCTAGGGACCGGCCGATTTTGCCAATTTTTTTTTCTATTTTTTCTAAAATGGAAGAAAAATATGAGCAAAGAAGATTTATTTTTTTACTCACTTCGGTCATTTGGGGGTCGTATGGGGAGGGGGGGGGGGGCAGCCTCATACATCAGCTGGTGCCGGGCGGCCTTCAAACTTCCCGCCCAGTCAGCCATAGTTGAGCGCGGCAGCATGGCAGATGTACGATGCGGCCAGTTTTCGAGTGACGGTTATTTACACCACCAGAGCATCATGTGTGCCTTCATAGTTCATATATTAGCAACATGTATCACATAATGTCATTGTAAGTGAAGTTACAGTGTGAAAAGTGCTTAGATATAAGTCTAGTAAGTGCACACGAGTGGCAAGAGCGTGGCACTTCCCCGTTGCCATGGAGACTGGCGGCCATCATGGTCTCGGACAATAACAAAACGAATGCACGTACACACACCCAGCTGACTGACACACGCCCCCAGCACTTTCACTTTTATTGCCTTTCTCTCTTATTCCCCCGCTTTATTCAGTTTTCATGTTACATTCAGTTTTCATGTTACTTCCCATCTTTATTCAGTTTATTACTTTATCATATGTTTTATAGTTATAAAATATTCGTTTCACACATTGTTTTACGCACTTTCGACTTAGAAATATCCTATATTTACACTTATTGGTGTCCGTCACTGTTTTACGTATATTTGAGTGTCAATATCACTTAGATATTGTGTTCAGCACTTTGTATAGCCTATATTTATTATTTACACTTGGTTTTTATACACACACTTCACATTTCATAGCGTCTTTTATCGCAGTCTTTGAGTACAGTTAGAAATGCTCAAGGGTGTGATACTCCCTGAAGCAGTCCGGGAAACACAGTCCAACATCACATTCTGGGCACATATACCTGGTATCTGATCTCACAGGCTCCCTCTGTGTCGTGTTGCGGCACAAATGACACCGTCTTCGGGGTTTCTTATTGTTATCTGTGGGCGGCACATATTCAGGGAAGTGGCGTTGTGTCAGCCTGGCAATCCCTTCTGCTGCTGGCTGTCGATGGGCGGGGGGTTGCTGGAAGTGGGGGGCAATCATGTATTCCCTCAACGTCTGCCTGGACAACTCGATGCAGAAGTTCTCCATCGTTTCCTGCTTGCCGGTGATTGTTGAGTAGAGGATATGGCTGTTATAGCGGGTGAGATCGAGGAGGTGGAAGAATAACTTCTTATACCACCTCATCGTCTTCCTTGCACACTCACATGACGAGATGACAGCATCTGATTTGTCCACCAGCCGCATGTTGGTGTTATAATCGCAGATGGCCAAAGGTTTCTTGATAACTTCGCCAGTTGCTCTGTCACGACGTCTGCTGTCTTGGAAGATGGGACGGTGGACTGTTGTGAGGACGTTCACATCCCGGTTATCCATCCAGGACAACACGAGGACATTGTTAGCCTGCTTGTGGATGATGGAGCCCTTTTCCCGCCTGGGTGGTAGTTCGGGCATGAAGATCCGATTCCTCCTGACGGTGCCACAGACTCCTGTAGTGCGGCTATGCAGGAACTTGGCAAGGGAGGGGCTGGTGTACCAGTTGTCCAGGTACAGTATGTGGCCCCTGTCCAGGTAGCCCTGCAGCATGGTGATGGCGACGGCCCCAGAAATTCCGTATGTCCTCGTTTCCACCAATTCTGTTTTCTTGCTCATATACAGAATTAGGTCCTGGATGTAACCAGTTCGACAGTCACACATCACGAAGGTCTTCAGGCCATATCGATGTCGTTTGCTGGGCATGTACTGCTGGATGCCAATATTCCCCCTCCACAGCAGCAAACTCTCATCAATAATGAGCATCTGATGGGGTTTGAAGGCGGCAGCAAGCTTCAGCTTCAGGTACTCAAAAATGGGTCTTATTCTCTCCATGGGGTCCTTCATTGCTCTGGGTTGACTTTGATTTCTGGTGTGGGCTGCCAGGCTGTCGATGAAATGGAGGTTCCCCATTATGGCCGTGAACCTATTTCAGCTCATTATTTGGCCAAAAATAGGGGTTCGGACGAGGGGATCCCAGGACCAGTACTTTTTTATTCAGGATTTCCTTGTGACCCCCATCAGCATTACAATGGCCAAGAAAGTGTAAAACTCTGGAACATCTAGGGAGGACCATGACAGCCTTGCGGAGTATTTTGACTGCTCCTTCCCAGCCATGAAATAATAATTGTACCAGTTGGTCTGGTCAACAATTAGAGCCACGAGATTTGTAGTGAAGAACTGCCTGAAGATCTCCAGTCTCGTGGTCTGCCGCCCCTGGTTTGGGAGCGTAGGGCCGGCAATCCCAGCGTCCACAAAGTTGTAGTCGGTGGGCACAAAGTTGTCTCCATCGACCCAATCCCACACGTCGGGTTGAGTGGCACCTTCGTCACCAGAGTCGTCAGGAGGGGAGTCACCATCAGAGCGGCGGGGGGGCCCTGCCCTGCCTCTTGCCCCTCTTGGCCCTCTTGTCCCTCTTGCCACTCTTGCCCCTGCCCTCAACCTCGGCCTTGGTCGAGCCGACCCAGCCCTTGCTCTCGCACCGCCAGGGGTGGGGCATATTAGGGTCACCTTAGACACCCTTCGGCCACGCCCACGCACAGGACCACGGGCACTCCCACGTACATTGATAGGGCATTGCGCACGATCAGGGCGGTGTAGCGGCGCAGGCGGTGAATAATCGGTGATGGTGTCTGGGTGTCGTGTCTGTGGGAGGTCCCAGGCTGAGGAGAAGGTACAGGTGAGTATGGTAGTGGTCCGGGAGGTGATGGTGGGGGTGAGTCAATCCGGGGTGATGAGGGAAACAGGCGGCGTGCGGCAGGGCGTTGGTGGCGGCGTGGGTGGTGTGGTGGAGATGATTCGAGGGCAGACATATCCTCATCTGTTGCTTCTGAAGAAGTCAATGGCTGCGCTGCTAATATGGCTGCACCCCTGTGCAAGCCATAGAAAGTGTGAGGGGTTGGTGCTTTTAGTGGAGAGGGAATGGGGGGTGATGGGGAAGGCAAACGCGGGGAAGCACCACCACGGCGAGGCACGTGTGGTGTCGGAGCTTGACCCACCTCCTCCTCCTCTCCGTCCTCCTCCTCCCCATCATCCTCACCTCTTCTCTTCTCAGCCCTACGATGAGAAAGTGGAATGTTGATGAAGGCCATGGGGTCTGGGTCATCTTCCTCATCCTCTTCCCCACTTGCTGGGGACTCCACTATGTCACGGGGGGGAGCAGGGGAACGATAGCTACTCGCCTCCCTTTGTTGTAACCTGGCGTACCGTTCAGCGATGGGGAGGTAGGGTTCCTCCTCATGCATTTCATCATACTCGGCCACAGTAGGACTATATTCGTCCTCTGAATCGTCATTTGATGATCCAGTGTCACTATCAGGCACATCACTCTCCTCAATTATGGCCATGGCATCGGGCAGGGATATTCCCCTGCGTGGGTAACGGCGTGGTAAATCTGACATGGTGTTGCACTCGTGAGATGTATGGGTAAACTGACTTTCCTTTGTCACGCACATCCCTTGTCCATACAAACCGAGATTTGTGAGTTGCCATACATTGCCTACATCCTAAGGAATATCCCATACAAATATCAAGCCAATAGCTACCATAGGACAAGAGTAAATGAGGTCGAAAGTCGTTGGGAGATAAGTGGGTACAGTGTCTTTCATCACCTCCCCTGCATGACCACCCGCCCGGCAGGACTTGGGGGATAGCTGAGCATGGTCAAGTAATGTGTACATCCTAAGGTGTGTCTCACACAAATTTCAAGCCTATAGCTACCATAGGACAAGAGTAAATGAGGTCGAAAGTTGTTTGGATATAAGTGGGTACAGTGTTTTTCATCACCTCCCCTGCATGACCACCCGTCCGGCAGCACTAGGGTGACAACTGAGTATGGCATTGTAATGCGTACATCCTAAGGAGTGTCTCACACAAATCTCAAGCCTCTAGCTCCCATACGACAGGAGTAGATAAGGTCCAAATTCGCGGTGAAATAAGTGGGTAAAGTGGCACCACTAATCCACCCACCACCACCCGCACGGCCTGGCTGGCCGGTTCACGTGTACCGTCCCTGTTCGCCAACACTCTACGGTACCTCCCCTCCAATTCTCAAGCAATTTCCTACCATACGAGCCGAATAATAGATTTTTTAGTGGCCGACGCAATGTTCGCATCGCTGGGGTCTAGCGTTACATACATTGCCGACGCAAACAGTGCGTCGCTGGTGCTCAGTGGGTTAATATAGCAAAGAGAAATATAACCCCTTTTCCTAGAGAACCTGGGTTTCTTGATGTTTGAGTCAGATATTAAGAACGTGTCTGTTGCAGGGTTAGTGTAGTACGGTGGGCAGTGTTGGGTGCATGACACGGCATTGTTGTCTTTGGACAGTGCTGTGGGCTAGGCTATTAGAACATCTGCTTTCCCCGAACTTCCCCTTGTATATAAAAAAAAAAAAAGAAGGTCCCACCCCTTTCCCATTCTTAAGTAAGCCATTTTAGATTTACAGAAGAGTGACCATTACTTGCATTACTGCATATCCACAAACATTTCAGTAATGTAAGCATGTTTCCTTCTATTTTTTTTTCTCTCTCACAAGTTCTAACGTTGGTGGAAGGAAAAAAAAAATGGTACTTTCATACTTGGAAAGACCCAATAAACACTTCAGTATACGGTGATAAGTAAACTGCAACTTATGCATTTTGGTATTCCACATTTTCTGTAGGCTACCTGAAGACATATGAGCAGTGTACATAAGGGAGCAATATGTAACAGAGGTTGATCTTAACTTCCCGGCTACATAAGAGCATATGAAAACGGGAGTCTGCAGAGAGCCGATGGGCCCACACACTACAGATCCCTTGCACACCCAACCTGTCGTCCATATGCCTATCTAATTATATCTTGAAGCTCTCCATCGTTCTTGATCCTACTATTGCAGTCGGCAGCCTATTCCACATATCCACAACTCTGTTGCCAAACCAATAATTGCCTATATCGTTTTTTAAACAAAATTTATCTAATTTGAAAAAAATATGACTTTCGCATGATTATATTGCCCTGAACAAATATATGCCTATGTTGCCTTCCCATGACGGCATCATCAGACAGATCTTTAGATATTAGGTAACTACATACTCACAGAACACTCATGGAAGAGGCTAAAGAGCCTGTGACTCCATCTCTAGATTACTATTATCTATTAAGGTTCTTGTGGTCAGGTGGCTATTTATATCAAGGCTTCTGTTTATCACTTTTGTATAATCAAATATTTATTACTGGCCCCTCCATCATTGACGAACATGCCTATTACATAAGGCATCCTCTTCAAACACTAATCCGCCGTAGTTTGAATCTACCGCGCAGAGCATTTAAAATCTGAGGAGCCTTCATCATGAGCGCACGCGACTCACTCATGGCTTCAGTCATTATGAATTGGGTTCTCACTACGAAAAAAACTTCGTAAAAAATAAAAAACAAAAACAAAATAAGAATAACTATCCAATAAGCTTTCCATCATATCGTGGATGTACTTGTGTGGATCTTTGACCAGACGCTGATTCAGGCGTCATTCTTCCTTCTCTGATCTGCGATCAGCCGGCCCGGACGTGTCTCTCCACGCTCCGCTGGTTCCGCATTTGCTGCGTCCCTAGTGAGTTTTTTCTCATTTGTTTACTCCGGGATGTATCGAGTAAGGTTAGGATATGCGTAGCAGGAGTGTCCTGGGCTGGTTGCCCGCAGTGCAGTGTATTTTGGGTCGTGTGTTTGGGGCATCTATTTCGGATGTACCCTCGTGGTCCGGTTGTGGACAGGTGAACTTTCACAGTTAGCTAGCTTTGTGATGCAGGCGGCTTTCATTACGCGTTATTGCTTCCTTTTATCTTTCTGATGAGGTAGCGTATTTTTGCTGACGTTCCCAGCGTATTTTTCTTCACTTAGTGAAGTTTTTTCTGGGTCCCGATTCAGTTCTTCCCTTTGCCGGAAGTATTTGCTACAGTGGTGTGTTGGCGGTGGTTCCTGTTGTGATATAATTCAGTGCTTTTTGTTTATATTCCGACATGTTAATGTTATCCGTCTGCCTAGGCCTAGCCAGCCTCTCGTAGCTTTACCACATATACAAGTGTTATTGATTTATTTTCTAAATATGTACTACTGTGTCATGTGTGTCCTGGTTTAGTTGTGTATTGGCTATTTCCACGGACTATTTATGTGTCCTGGGTTAGTTGTGTATTGGCTAATTCCACGGACTATGTTGGGCCCGGCGTTAGTTGTGTTTTGGCTACGCCTCGGTCCGGTGGTGCGTTCAGATGGTATCTGGACGGGGTGGGTTTTTTCCGGCGGGTTTTTCTCGGTTTCACCTTGATAACCCCGGCTGGTTGCCGAGTTTTGGCCACGCGTGGTTTAAAAACAGGCTTGTTTCCCCGGCGAGTGGGTGTCTGTGGCTCCCCAGGACTGCGTCTCTGTGGTGCCTGTTTCAGGCTCCTTATGATTCCCGGCGGATTGGCTGTACCCATCTAACAGTGTTCATACGGACACGTGTTGTTTGTAGTTTTTTCGGTTTTGCAAAGTCAATCAAAAACTATGCTGTTGTTGTATTTCCTCCCCGGCGATCTTTTACAAAGAAGTGGGGTTAAGAACAATTGGTGTTAACTTTTAAACTTTAAATCACCCGGCGGGTGCAACCTGGAAGGGTGGGATGCCCGAATTTGCAAAATTCAGTTTAGTTGACCAGACAATTGAGGGATGCATTGTGTACCGCCTCCTTCAACATACGGCGCTTTAGGGCACAATTGGGGTTAACGTTTTTTAAACTAATATTCACACCCGGCGGGTGCTCCTTGGAGGGATGGGAATACCGAATTTACAATTCAGTTAGTTAACCAGACAATTGAGGGATACGTTTTGTATCGCCGCCTTCGACATACGGCGATCTAAAAAGATACTTCGGGAGAAGTTAGATCTCGTATATTTGTCAGGCTTCCTGACAAATTTTTTGTCTACGTTTTGATTGTTTTCGTTTTTGATCTACGAGATAATCCGGGGGCCGGCGTCTTTTTTAGTTTTTTTTTTTTTCCAAAATTGAATCTTGAAACAAACACCACCGGAAAGACTTAATCAGTTATAAACGCCATGCTGGTCTTTATATATTATGTCAGAAGGTATTCATAAATCTTTTGGACAAATTAAGATATTCTGAAATCTTTTACTTAGGAGCGAGCTGTAGTCGTTGAGTATTATGTCTCGTTACCCGGCGGGTTATTTAACACTTTTGTGCGAACATGTTTGGGTTAACCTTATGAGCATTAATTCCTGGAAATTTTCTTTTTTTCCAGAGCTGGGTCCCGGCGGGTCTATGCAGAACCTGGAGTAAGTATCCCACCAGTCTCTGTCATGGCTACCTTTTCCCCGGTTTTTGCTTTATGCATTACGCCCTCCTGTTCAGGTATCCCTATTTTTGAGCAAACCTTTTGTATAAAATGTGTTAAAATGTCTCGTTTGGTGTGGGTTACCTTTCCGGCGTTTTTTTCTCGTTGCTCCGAGAACACCGTTTTTGTTTACCGAGTTTTAGTCAGGATGGCTCAAAATAGGTAAGTTACCCCGACGAGTTTGGTCGCTTGAGGGCTCATAAGAAACTGCGTTTTCTGTGGTCGAGCCTGGGATCAGGCTTCCTGTGTTATTCATTGCTTTATGCATTACGCCCTCCTGTAATGTATCGTTTAGTGTGGGTTACCTTTCCGGCGTTTTTCTCGTTGCTCCGAGAACACCGTTTTTGTTTACCGAGTTTTAGTCAGGATAGCTAAAATAGGTAAGTTACCCCGACGAGTTTGGTCGCTTGAGGGCTCATCAGAAACTGCGTTTCTATGGTCGAGCCTGGGATCAGGCTTCCTGGGTTATTCCCGTCGAGGGGGGCTCCACACAGTTTTCTAGGTGATCAGGCTGACACCTGTTGGACTTGGTTTTCTCTGCTTTTCAAAGCCATTTGAAACAATGCTGTCTGTTTGTTTGGTCTTTACCTCCCGGCGACCTTTTTACAAAGAGGTCTGGGGCAGGTATAATTGGTTTGACATTGCATATAAAACCCGGCGGTTGTACCTTCGGGTGGTTATATTAACGGATTTGCGATTCGAGATAATTTGCCAAACAATTGATTGATACAATAGGGTATCACGGCCTTCAAGACGGCGATCTATGAGGGCTTCTGGGAGAAGCCGGATTAGAGATTAAGATAGGCTTAGACTTTTTATGGGATAAAAAGATGCCTGAATCTTACTAGTGTTTCAAGTGTAAAGGGATACTTGAAAGACTTCATCTTTATTAAAGATATGCTTCATCTTTCTGAGGATTAAGAAGTTATGCTTAATTTTTTTGGACAGGTAAAAGATATGCTGAAATCTTTACTAAGCCATTGTAACAATGCCGTTTGTTTGTTTAGTCTTTTCCTCCCGGCGACCTTTTTACAAAGAGGTCTGGGGCAGGTACAATTGGTTTGACATTGCATATAAAACCCGGCGGTTGTACCTTTGGGTGGTTATATTAACTGATTTGCAATTCGCGATATTTGTATTTCCTCCCCGGCGATCTTTTACAAAGAAGTGGGGTTAGGAACAATTGGGGTTAACTTTTAAACTTTAAATCACCCGGCGGGTGCAGCCTGGAAGGGTGGGATGCCCGAATTTGCAAAATTCAGTTTAGTTGACCAGACAATTGAGGGATGCATTGTGTATCGCCTCCTTCAACATACGGCGCTTTAGGGCACAATTGGGGTTAACGTTTTTTAAACTAATATTCACACCCGGCGGGTGCTCCTTGGAGGGATGGGAATAACGCATTTACAATTCAGTTAGTTAACCAGACAATTGAGGGATACGTTTTGTATCGCCGCCTTTAACAACGGCGATCTAAAAAGATACTTCGGGAGAAGTTAGATCTCGTATATTTGTCAGGCTTCCCAGTTTTTGATCTACGAGATAATTCGGGGGCCGGCGTCTTTTTTATTTTATTTTTTTTCCATAATTGAATCTTGAAACAAACACCACCGGAAAAACTTAATCAGTTATAAACGCCATGCTGGTCTTTATATATTATGTCAGAGGGTATTCATAAATCTTTTGGACAAATTAAGATATTCTGAAATCTTTTACTTAGGAAACCCCACCGCATTGCAAGCTGTAGTCGTTGAGTATTACGTCTCGTTACCCGGCAGGTTATTTAACACTTGTGTGCGAACATGTTTGGGTTAACCTTATGAGCATTAATTCCTGGAAATTTTCTTTTTTCCAGAGCTGGGTCCCGGCGGGTCTATGCAGAACCTGGAGTAAGTATCCCACCAGTCTCTGTCATGGCTACCTTTGCCCCGGTTTTTGCTTTATGCATTACGCCCTCCTGTTCAGGTATCCCTATTTTTGCGCACACCCTTTGTATAAAATGTGTTAAAATGTCTCGTTTGGTGTGGGTTACCTTTCTGGCGTTTTTTCTCGTTGCTCCGAGAACACCGTTTTTGTTTACCGAGTTTTAGTCAGGATGGCTCAAAATAGGTAAGTTACCCCAATGAATTTGGTCGCTTGAGGGCTCATAAGAAACTGCGTTTTCTGTTGTCGAGCCTGGGATCAGGCTTCCTGTGTTATTCATTGCTTAATGCATTACGCCCTCCTGTAATGTATAGTTTAGTGTGGGTTACCTTTCCGGCGTTTTTCTCGTTGCTCCGAGAACACCGTTTTTGTTTACCGAGTTTTAGTCAGGATGGCTAAAATAGGTAAGTTACCCCGACGAGTTTGGTCGCTTGAGGGCTCATCAGAAACTGCGTTTTCTATGGTCGAGCCTGGGATCAGGCTTCCTGGGTTATTCCCGTCGAGGGGGGCTCCACACAGTTTTCTAGGTGATCAGGCTGACACCTGTTGGACTTGGTTTTCTCTGCTTTTCAAAGCCATTGAAACAATGCTGTCTGTTTGTTTGGTCTTTACCTCCCGGCGACCTTTTTACAAAGAGGTCTGGGGCAGGTATAATTGGTTTGACATTGCATATAAAACCTGGCGGTTGTACCTTCGGGTGGTTATATTAACGGATTTATTCTACAGATATTTTCACAGCAATTGTTCCGAGGAACTTGCTTCAATTGTGTCGCCTCTCCACATCTTTCCCCGTAGAACTAGGGCAGCTGAGAGCGCCCATGAATTTACACTTTCTCCTCCACAATGCAGAACTTCTGCTTATCAGAATTCATTTATCCCCAGAGCTACTACTCTTTGGAATTCACTTCCCTCGAATTGCTTTCCACAAACTTACAATCTACAAATGTTTAAATCCAGTTGTTACAAACATTTTATGAATGGAGGATGCCTTTAGGCACATGGACCTTTTTGTTTTATCTGTGTTTTTCCTTCCTCCGTTCATTGTCTCTTAAAAAGAAAAAAAAAAAAATTTGCGATTCGAGATAATTTGCCAAACAATTGATTGATACAATAGGGTATCACAGCCTTCAAGACGGCGATCTATGAGGGCTTCTGGGAGAAGCCGGATTAGAGATTAAGATAGGCTTAGACTTTTTATGGGATAAAAAGATGCCGGAATCTTACTAGTGTTTCAAGTGTAAAGGGATACTTGAAAGACTTCATCTTTAATAAAGATATGCTTCATCTTTATGAGGATTCAGAAGATATGCTTAAATCTTCTGGACAGGTAAAGATATGCTGAAATCTTTAATATGAAACTAAAGGACAACGAAAAGTAGTGGTGGAGTGCTACGGTTCGTTGACCGGCGGTTTTGAGGCACATATTTTGTACCATTTTTTGGGTGTAACCCTATGAGCATTAACCCGGGAGCTGCGGGGAGACTCTTAAGAGTTCCCCCGGCGGACTGCGGGGAGACTCTTAAGAGTGAGTGAAAACAAAAATCAACATTTGACATCGAAAAAAAAACAAAAAACACAAAAAAACAAATTTTGGCCCCTGGGCCATGCAAAATCTCAGTCCTCTACCTCCCCTCCTTCCCCACTTTCCTCCTCTCCTTCAGTTATCACCTATTTTCCCTGTTATTCCCTTATTCTGAGGTATATTTTCGTGCTAACATTAGCGAGTTGCAAGCAGGGTGTTGTCATCACTGATGGCAAGCGAGTGCAAGAGAGAGAGAGAGAGTATCGATCCGACTGTGGTCTCAGTGGCCTTGGGGGAAATTGGCGGGAAAGCAGCTTGCCTCACCCCCTACATTATACAACTCGCGGGCTATATCTCCGATTTTGACCATCCAAACGCTGTTTTCACTCGTTTTATTGTTGTTGTTTCAGGTTAATACCTTTATAATCAACCCATAATAGGCGCATATGGATAAGTATTAATGCTATTAATGGTACAATGAATATTTTAGTGACGGAAACACCTCAAATACGTCAGCACAGGGGGACGTTTCCAATTACCCCCATGCGCACTTGTCAGGTTAATCCCCGGAAATTTCTCTTTCCAGGGCGGAGTACCGGTGTTGCACCAGGTGACCAGGTAGTTCCCGGGGGCGGGGTAGTTTTCCCCCAGTCTCTGTCGTGTCGGCACTTGAACCTCTCATTGCTGTATGTTCAACGCCGTTAAGCTCAGGTAGCCCTATCTTATTTTTATTTGTTAATGAAATAATTTAATAGCTGAATCATAATAAACATATATATTTTCTATGATTATATTATGATAATATTGTGTTTATTTATAGTAATTGATTTTAATACAATTAAATATAAATTAAATTAATTAGTATACTTTATGATTTTGCTCACCAGCTCTGCTTTCAATGTGTTAATGAGCTATGGGAGCTTTTAATTATCATAAACCTTTACGGGACTCGGACGAGGGCTCCCATTCAGGGAGTATACCGAGCTCGCAAGCGAGGGACAGCCACAGCCAAGGTGTATGGCGATACTCAGTCGTACCTCACCCGCCGGACGATAACGCCGGCGGGCGGACCTGACGCTCTGATGATGGACGGGAACAGGTTGATTTCCATTTATCTATTTTCCGCCGCCAGACGCGTCTCTAATGTGCCACGTAGTCAACAAACTACAGGATTAGCAAGGCGTAGTCTCGCTAATCGCGCCCCTGTGGCCGGCGCAGTGTGGTACCAGCATTTGAACACGTGGTGCCCGCACCCAGAGTCACTCCTGGTCGGGTTGTTCCACTTAGAACACAATTGGCAACCTAGAAACCTCGCGGACTTGTTCATTTTGGACATTCAGGAGGCCAAGTGGCTAGCACCATATGGTAGCGACGTGACCAAGATATTCACGAATCAATATACCCAGTCTACAAAGCGACAGTTTCCATCGCATTGGCAAGCTTTTACGTCTCGGATTCTTAGAACAAAACAAACTGTGCCCTCGGTGGCGTTGGTTGTTTATTCTTTAATTTATCTGTTCATGCAGAAACATTTATCTGAAA
Source organism: Paralithodes platypus (assembly GCA_032716605.1). Taxonomy (NCBI): domain Eukaryota; kingdom Metazoa; phylum Arthropoda; class Malacostraca; order Decapoda; family Lithodidae; genus Paralithodes; species Paralithodes platypus. The sequence continues at coordinate 58,905,020 of CM064582.1, forward strand.
GTGATTTATGTGGGCAGGTTTTAAACTCCGCCCACCTCCCCGTCGGCTCAGGCCTACATGCTCTCTGGACAAAGCATCGTCGTTATTCTCGTTCCCGTATGTACCAAAGACTGCAGATTTTACAAAAGGGCAGTATTCCTTATGGCTTTGGCTACCGGGAACAGAGTATCTGAGCTGGCGGCGATGAGCAACGCACCTAATTGCCTCAGGTTTGATAGGCTTCATGAGTGTATTCACATTGCACCTTCCCCAGGATTCATAGCCGAGATTGAGCACAGTGAACACGTGTTTTCAGAGTTCACGGTGCCGGCGTTAAACAGGGGAAAGGTGCACCATCTTTTTTGCCCAGTGCAAGCTCTAACCAAATATTTAAGAGTGGCACCTCTAAACACCAGGGTGCTTTATGGGTCGCAAGTCCGGGTGAACGCTTGATGGAGCGTACACTGGCTTCTCTCTTGGTCGAGGACTTTAACCCTTCTTTAGCGGCCTATGCGGTTTATTTATATGTACCGCCCAGTGGGGTGTTTTTAGCCAAAATAGGGCTGTTTACGTGATCATTTTCATGCCTAAATAAGACCCAGAACGTAAAACAAGTATCTATCCCTGAAAGGGCATAAACAGAGCTTTCGAATGACACCATAACAATCCTTGTATGATGGATAGTTTTCTTGCAATAACCGTGCAACACGAGTGCAAAAAGCATGTAATTCGGTACTTTCCCCATATAATTCAGTATGTAGCGAGTGAGAGAGGGAGGAGGGAGCTGAGATTCGTGTCAGTAGGTTCGCCGCGGTGGTCTGGAGCAGTCATACGCTCGCTAGTCTCCTGCCACCACTTGTCTCTCTCTCTCAGCAACATTATGTGCTGAAATTGCCACTCGACCTATGTCGAGCGCCGCCACATAGTCCAGCTTTATTAAAAACGACTTATGTGGTGAGCCGCTTTTTAAGGGTTAAAGAGAAGAATCCCGGCGTTGTGGGTAAGACCCACGATTTACGCAAGGGGACAGCCTCTTTACGTTTCCTTAATAATCGTTCGGTGGAAGTTATTACGTCCACACAGTTGTGGGCCTCTAATCAGGAGTTTTTGCCTCGATACCTTTCAGTAGCTCTGGACAAACCTTCCTTGCCATGTATAGCTTTACGGCAGAGGGTCTAGGTGGCCCTTTTAGTCACGTTTTGTTTAATTTCAAGAAAAAGGGGGGAGAGGGTGCAGTCAGTGTGACATAGGACACCCTAGACCCCTCCGGAGTATTTTTTTTTTTTTTTTAAAGAGACAATGAACGGAGGAAGGATAAACACAGATAAAACAAAAAGGTCCATGTGCCTAAAGGCATCCTCCATTCATAAAATGTTTGTAACAACTGGATTTAAACATTTGTTGATTGTAAGTTTGTGGAAAGCAATTCGAGGGAAGTGAATTCCAAAGAGTAGTAGCTCTGGGGATAAATGAATTCTGATAAGCAGAAGTTCTGCATTGTGGAGGAGAAAGTGTAAATTCATGGGCGCTCTCAGCTGCCCTAGTTCTACGGGGAAAGATGTGGAGAGGCGGCACAATTGAAGCAAGTTCCTCGGAACAATTGCTGTGAAAATATCTGTAGAATAATGCAAATGCACGTTTCTTCGTATGGATAATGTAGGAAGGTCCTGTGTGATTGCAAGGGTTATTGAATCTAATAGCTTTATTTTGAATTTTGTCCAACTGCCTCAATGCAACCACTCCACTTCCACCCCACAGAGTGTGAACAGTAATCCATCTGAGAGCGCACATGACTTTATATATTGAACTGCTCGTCAGTGAAGAATTCTCGAACTCTGTACAGGAGTCCCAGTTTTTTAGAGGCGTCTTAGCAATGCTTCACATAATGTGTCCAGCTCAAGTTAGTAGTTAATGTTACACCGAGAATGTCAATACTAGGGGAAGTGGGAATATTTACATCATTAAAAATATATGGGAGTCAGTGAGATTCTGTCGTTTAGAAAATTGAATGTACTTGGTTTTCTCTGTGCATTAAAGGAAACTAGATTCTCTTGTCCCCATTCATTAATTCTAGAAAGGTCCTGGTTCAGAGAAATTGCAGTGTTTTATTTTTGAATTTATAAGATCGGGTTGGGTGAAAGAATTGGTAATGTGAAGGAACTGTGAGTGTTGAGTCATCTGCGTAGGAATAATGTATTGGATTATGAGTGGTAGATATGAGGTCATTGATATGAAGTGGGGCCAAAACTGATCCCTGGGGAACACCAGCATTTATTGAGTGAAATTGAGAATAAAGGCCATCTACCATACACGTATTTTTCTGTTGATGAAGATAAGAAATTAGTGGAACTAATGATGCAGGCCGTAGTGTGACATCTTCGACATAAGGATTGATGCCAGACTCTATCAAATGCCTTTGATATTCCAGTGCTATTGTATGTGTTTCACCATGTTGGTCTGTAGCTTGGTTGATTTGATGCGTAAGAAGGCAAAGAATGTCTGCAGTTGATCGACATCGTCTAAAACCATATTGCCTATCACTGATATTTATTCTCCAGATGCTTAATTATGTGATTATTTAATATAATTTCAAAAACTTTGCCAAGAGTGGTAGTTATAGCTATTGGTCTGTAGTTTGATGGATCTGAAGAGGCACCTTTTTTAGGAACTGGATGGATGTTTGCTTCTTTCCAGGGTACTGGGAAGCATGAGGTATGAGTACACAGACGGAAAAAAATTTGCCAATACAGGAGCGAGCACCAAGGAGCAATTCTTAAGTACTATTGGAGGAATTTCATCTGGACCAGGAGCCTTATCTACTGAGAGATTCTGCAAAATAGTTTTGACATGTCTGGTGTGGATCTTAATGAGGGAATTTCAGGTGAATTAAATTAAGTACAGGGACATCTTGATTTATTTCATCTAAGGTTGAGTTGGTGGAGAAAATATCTGCAAGAAGGTTAGCTTTACCTCGTGGGTCACTTACAAGATGCCAGTCGGAGATTTTAATGGGTGGATGGATACAGTAGTGAAGTTGGATTTGAAATGAGTTAGAGTAGACCAAAATATTTGTTATCATTTGGATTATTTAGAAGTTTATTTGCCTGCTTATGGAGAAAGTTAGATTTAGTTAGGTTTAAAAGAGTTTTGGCATGATTCTTGATGTTTAAAAGTAATTAAAGGCTTCATGTGTTTTTGATCTTGTGTAGCATTGTAGGCTATTGCTTTTTGTTCAGTTACTCTAGCACAATTATGGTCAAACCATTTAGGTGAATTAGATCTTTTACTGTACTTTTGATGAGGATAAAATGCCATTCCAATTTTTACAAAATCTTGTATGTGGCTCAAGGTGGAGTGTGCATCATTAGAAAAGAAAGAGGTCCAGGGAATATCAATAAAGAAACCTTGAAGACCCTCCCAGTCTGCCCTATCGTAATGCCATTTAGTCACCAAAACAGGTTCAGAGTGGGAAGGTGTGGTAGGTGATAGACAGGTGGCCTGTATCAGACAGTGATCAGAAGATCCAAGTGGGGACCTCACTGTAACATCATAATGTGTTCGGAACATACGAGCTGTGATACTGGTTGTAGGCATTGTATTATAAAATTTCTCTGTAGTATTCATTGCAGGAAATTGTGCTAAAGGCCAATAGTAGTGTTACAACAATTCTTGTTGTAAGTAGCTTTGGCTGTGAAGCAATAGATTTTCGAGAAATCTCGATAGTTGCAACTACGACTTTTACTTTTGAAGTAATTACTTCTGCATAAGTACATGAGTTCAGGACTTCTACGAATGTACAAGAATTAATTTATGTTTGGTTATATTTTTAGGAATATATCCACTAGTTAATGGGGTTTATATGTGCACATGTAAACTTATAAGTTTTTAGTTTTCACCACTTACTTTAAGTGGGGTGCCTTCTTAACCTCTGAAGTGCGCATGGGGGTAATTGGAAACGTCCCCCTGTGCTGACGTATTTGAGGTGTTTCCGCCACTAAAATATTCATTGTGCCATTAATAGCATTAATACTTATCCATATGCGCCTATTATGGGTTGATTATAAAGGTATTAACCTGAAACAACAATAAAACGAGTGAAAACAGCGTTTGGATGGTCAAAATCGGAGATATAGCCCGCGAGTTGTATAATGTATGGGTGAGGCAATCTGCTTTCCCGCCAATTTCCCCCAAGGCCACTGACACAGTCGATCGATACTCTCTCTCTCTCTTGCACTCGCTTGCTATCAGTATGACCACACCCTCCAATCGGATTCTAATGTTAGCACGAAAATATACCTCAGAATAAGGGAATAACAGGGAAAATAGGTGATAACTGAAGGAGAGGAGGAAAGTGGGGAAGGAGGGGAGTAGAGGACTGAGATTTTGCATGGCCCAGGGGCCCAAAAAGATAAATAAATAAAAAAAAAAAAATATAAATTTTTTTTTTTTTTTTCGATGTCAAAAGTTGATTTCTATTTTCTCTGACTCTTAAGAGTCTCCCCGCAGTGCGCCGGGGGAACTCTTAAGAGTCTCCCCGCAGCTCCCGGGTTAACTAGCAGATCTGTGCACAGAGTCTCAGAGTTAACCCTTTTTCAAGCAGGCTTCTTTGAAGCACGCTCCTGCTTGTACCCCTTTTTGAAGATTTAGGCTGTATAAAGTTTATGCACCCGAATATCTCTTTTTTACAAAAGTAAGAATACTATGTGGTGGTTTGATTATCTGCTTTTCTAGAGTTATGATATGATTACGAATGTCCCCCTCTAGTCTTAGAAATCAGGCATGTTCGTCAATGATGGAGGGGCCACTAATAAATTATAGGTTTGACTCCTGTAAGGAGATAAAGAAAACCTAATATTTAGTAGTGGCCCCGTAATCATTGACGACTGGGGCCCTCCCGACCATCCCCTTCCTATTCGTTGATGTATTAAGGATTTTGGTTTACTTGATATGTCAGTGAAGGAAGAATGACGCCTGAATCAGCGTCTGGTCAAAGATCCACACAAGTACATCTACGATATGATGGAAAGCTTATTGGATAGTTATTCTTATTTTCTTTTTCTTTTTTATTTTTTACGAAGTTTTTTTCGTAGTGAGAACCCAATTCATAATGACTGAAGCCATGAGTGAGGTCGCGTGCGCTCATGATGAAGGCTCCTCAGATTTTAAATGCTCTGCGCGGTAGATTCAAACTACGGCGGATTAGTGTTTGAAGAGGATGCCTTATGTAATAGGCATGTTCGTCAATGATTACGGGGCCACTACTAAATATTAGGTTTTCTTTATCTCCTTACAGGAGTCAAACCTATATTCTGTTCCTGATATTTCCAAAATTCATATTTATACACTGAATTGGCACATATAACTGACTCTGGGAGATTGCTCCAGTTATCCACTGTCCTGATGCAAAAAGTCATTGAATCATTATTAATTTCCAATAGTCCCTTGCACACATCATTATCGTACACTCCATTAACCAACTTATAGCTCTCTATCATATCACCTGACGATCTCCTATATGCAAGGGTAGGAAGGTGTAACTTCATCAATCTTTCTTGATATGACAGATCCTTCAAACTTGGCACTAATTTGGTTGCTCGTCTCTGTATTGTTTCGACTGCTTCCATATCTTTTTTCTTTTATGGGCACCAAGCTTGATTTGCATATTCAAGGCTTGGACAAACTATAGTGCCACAAACAGCGTCTTGTCTTGTAGTCTCTAAATAGGTTAGCCTAAACTGAACAAGATTCGGAAATATACATGAGCCGACCACGCCAACTGGGATATCTCTATTGGTCTAACTGGTAAGGTGTCTGCCTCGAAATCCAAAATCGTATTGCGAACCCTAAAATTAATGGGGTAAATGGGGATGCGTTCTGGAACCAGCCAAAACACAAACACAAACCCCTAAAAACCTATAATAATATTGTAATTATAATGTAAAACTTGCAAAATAAACAAACCAAAACTGGGACGACACAAGATAAAGCGATTGGAAAAGAAAGGTCTCGCCCCCTAATACAAAAAAAGAAAAAGAAATAAAAAACTCCTAGAAAAAAAAAAAACATTCTTGACAAATATAAAAATCCCAAGATATAGAAAATCCCAACAGTTATGCCCTGATTTACTGCAGGATTAACGATTGATCAAGGTGGGTTCTTCGAGACTGGAATATCAGGTTTCATGCAAATACATATGAGGAATCAATAGAACACGTAATATAATTTCGGAATGTGGGTTGTAATACAGCTTTATTTATGTAGCACTTATCAGCATAGAAAAACGAATAAATTCACTTAAGAAAACATGAAGGGGCAAAAGATTCAGTATCAATATTGGTCTTTCAATTCTTCTAGCACGATCGCGGATCTGGATGGAGCGTGCATTACCACTTTCAACACTCAGGTATTATTCTTCTGAGATACTGTCTTCGTGGTGCGATGCATAAGGTGTTGATTTTCGGTGTGAGCATCCTGGATTCGAATCCACGGACTGCCACATGTGTTTGTAAATTTCATTAATCGATTTTAGGAGTATAGTTGGTTGTTGGAAGGAACATAATAATAGGTAGGTTACAATTAGGAATATTATAGAATTTCACTCGTGTGGTACCTATTAAGTTTTTTATAAGTATCGTATGAAGTTAATTGCGTATACCTTGTGTTCTGTTATTTCTTTAGACGCGTACCTATATTCCGATATTTACTTATACCAAACACGGATGATAAATTTGGTATCTATATTATTAAATCAGTTTGTGTGTCTGTTTGTCTGTCTGTGTGTTCTTAATAGGCGGCCGCAGTTTTGGACCTGGGGAGCTGAAACTTTGCATGTGGGTGTCAATTGACCTGGGTCAGGTCATAGAGGGGACGAGGCCACGATCAGAGGTCGCTTCGAGGCCGAAATTGAAAAAAAAAATAATAAAAAAGTTGCCGTTTGGGGCAGAAGGAGGCCTCCGATCGAAAAGGTGTATGGAACGAAAGTTGTTCGCAGCGCCCCAAAATGGGGGTACGGATGAGGTCAGATCCAAAATCGGAGGTCATTTAGCGGCCGAAATCGAGGTCGCCGTTTAATAAGGCACAGGGAGGTCGAGGCCGGTGATTATGGTAGTAGTAGTATTGTGATGATTGTGGTAGTAGTGATTGATGATGGTGATTATGGTAGTAGAATTTAAACCCGGGCAACGCCGGGTGCCCCTGCTTGTTACTCTTATATACTTAGTCGACTGGTTATGCACAGTTATGAATTCGTTACTGAGATTACTTATTTTACGACCTATCCCACAACTCTCGGGATCTCAAAAATATCTATACCGTAGTCTCTAGATAGGGAGTGCTTTTTTTACAATGCTTAAGGTAAATACTGTCGCTTCAGTTATCTCTTAATATCTTAACACTGATGCTGAATTCGTTGGCAGGGTACAGGGAAGTTGTAATTATAATCTGAGTACTCGTCATTGGTAGCAAATAACTAAGGGGGCACAAGTGAACAATCGATCATATTATAGGTTTGACTCCTGTAAGGAGATAAAGAAAACCTAATATTTAGTAGTGGCCCCGTAATCATTGACGAACATGCCTATTACATAAGGCATCCTCTTCAAACACTAATCCGCCGTAGTTTGAATCTACCGCGCAGAGCATTTAAAATCTGAGGAGCCTTCATCATGAGCGCATGCGACCTCACTCATGGCTTCAGTCATTATGAATTGGGTTCTCACTACGAAAAAACTACGTAAAAAATAAAAAACAAAAAGAAAATAAGAATAACTATCCAATAAGCTTTCCATCATATCGTGGATGTACTTGTGTGGATCTTTGACCAGACGCTGATTCAGGCGTCATTCTTCCTTCACTGACATATCAAGTAAACCAAAATCCTTAATACATCAACGAATGGGAAGGGGATGGTCGGGAGGGCCCCAGTCGTCAATGATTACGGGGCCACTACTAAATATTAGGTTTTCTTTATCTCCTTACAGGAGTCAAACCTATAATTGATTAGTGGCCCCTCCATCATTGACGAACATGCCTGACTTCTAAGACTGGAGGGGGACATTCGTAATCATATCATAACTCTAGAAAAGCAGATAATCAAACAACCACATAGTATTCTTACTTTTGTAAAAAAGAGATATTCGGGTGCATAAACTTTATACAGCCTAAATCTTCAAAAAGGGGTACAAGCAGGAGCGTGCTTCAAAGAAGCCTGCTTGAAAAAGGGTTAACTCTGAGACTCTGTGCACAGATCTTCTAGTTAAGAAGGCACCCCACTTAAAGTAAGTGGTGAAAACTAAAAACTTATAAGTTTACATGTGCACATATAAACCCCATTAACTAGTGGATATATTCCTAAAAATATAACCAAACATAAATTAATTCTTGTACATTCGTAGAAGTACTGAACTCGTGTACTTATGCAGAAGTAGGTACTTCAAAAGTGAAAGTCGTAGTTGCAACTACCGAGATTTCTCAAAAATCTATTGCTTCACAGCCAAGGCTACTTACAACAAGAATTGTTGTAACACTACTATTGGCCTTTAGCACAATTTCCTGCAATGAATACTACAGAGAAATTTTATAATACAATGCCTACAACCAGTATCACAGCTCGTATGTTCCGAACACATACTCCGGAGGGGTCTAGGGTGTCCTGTCACACTGACTGCACCCTCCCCCCACTTTTTCTTGAAATTAAACAAAACGTGACTAAAAGGGCCACCTCGACCCTCTGCCGTAAAGCTATACATGGCAAGGAAGGTTTGGCCAGAGCTACTGAAAGGTATCGAGGCAAAAAACTCCTGATTAGAGGCCCACAACTGTGTGGACGTAATAACTTCCACCGAAAGATTATTAAGGAAACGTAAAGGGGCTGTCCCCTTGCGTAAATCGTGGGTCTTACCCACAACGCCGGGATTGTTCTCTTTAAAGTCCTCGACCAAGAGAGAAGCCAGTGTACGCTCCATCAAGCGTTCAACCGGACTTGCGACCCATAAAGCACCCTGGTGATTTAGAGGTGCCACTCTTAAATATTTGGTTAGAGCTTGCACTGGGCAAAAAAGATGGTGCACCTTTCCCCTGTTTAACGCCGGCACCGTGAACTCTGAAAACACGTGTTCACTGTGCTCAATCTCGGCTATGAATCCTAGGGAAGGTGCAATGTGAATACACGCATGAAGCCTATCAAACCTGAGGCAATTAGGTGCGTTGCTCATCGCCGCCAGCTCAGATACTCTGTTCCCGGTAGCCAAAGCCATAAGGAATACTGCCCTTTTGTAAAATCTGCAGTCTTTGGTACATACGGGAACGAGAATAACGACGATGCTTCGTCCAGAGACCATGTAGGCCTGAGCCGACGGGGAGGTGGGCGGAGTTTAAAACCTGCCCACATAAATCACTTTCAGATAAATGTTTCTGCATGAACAGATAAATTAAACAATAAACAACCAACGCCACCGAGGGCACAGTTTGTGTTGTTCTAAGAATCCGAGACGTAAAAGCTTGCCAATGCGATTGAAACTGTCGCTTTGTAGACTGGGTATCTTGATTCGCGAATATCTTGGTCACGTCGCTACCATATGGTGCTAGCCACTTGGCCTGCTGAATGTCCAAAATGAACAAGTCCGCGAGGTATCTAGGTTGCCAATTGTGTTCTAAGTGGAACAACCCGACCGGGAGTGACACTGGGTGCTGGCACCACGTGTTCAAATGCTGGTACCACACTGCGCCGGCCACAGGGGCGCGATTAGCGAGACTACGCCTCGCTAATCCTGTAGTTTGATGACTACGTGGCACATTAGAGATGCGTCTGGCGGCGGAAAATAGATAAATGGAACTCAACCTGTTCTCGTCCGTCATCAGAGCGTCAGGTCCGCCCGCCGGCGTTAACGTCCGGCGGGTGAGGTACGACTGTGAGTATCGCCATACACCTCGGCTGTGGCGGTCCGTCGCTTGCGAGCTCGGTATACCCCCAGAATGGGAGCCCTCGTCCGAGTACCGTAAAGGTTTTTGATAATTAAAAGCTCCCATAGCTCATTAACACATTGAAAGCAGAGCTGGTGAGCAAAATCATAACGTATACTAATTAATTTAATTTATATTTTAATTGTATTAAAATAAATTACTATAAATAAACACAATATTATCATAATATAATCATAGAAAATATATATGTTTATTATGATTCAGCTATTAAATTATTTCATTAACAAATCAAAATAAGATAGGGCTACCTGAGCTTAACGGCATTGAACATACAGCAATGAGAGGTTCAAGTGCCGACACGACAGAGACTGGGGGAAAACTACCCCGCCCCCAGGAACTACCTGGTCACCTGGTGCAACACCGGTACTCCGCCCTGGAAAGAGAAATTTCCGGGGATTAATGCTCATAGGGCTACACCCAAAAAATGGTACAAAATATGTGGCTCAAAACCGCCGGTCAACGAACCATAGCACTTCACCACTAATTTTCGTTGTCCTTTAGTTTCATATTAAAGATTTCAGCATATCTTTACCTGTCCAGAAGATTCAAGCATATCTTCATTAAAGATGAAGTCTTGCAAGTATCCCTTTACACTTGAAACACTAGTAAGATTCCGGCATCTTTTTATCCCATAAAAAGTCTAAGCCTATCTTAATCTCTAATCTGGCTTCTCCCAGAAGCCCTCATAGATCGCCGTCTTGAAGGCTGTGATACCCTATTGTATCAATCAATTGTTTGGCAAATTATCGCGAATTGCAAATCAGTTAATATAACCACCCAAAGGTACAACCGCCGGGTTTTATATGCAATGTCAAACCAATTGTACCTGCCCCAGACCTCCTCGTAAAAAGGTCGCCGGGAGGGAAAGACTAAACAAACAAACGGCATTGTGACAATGGCTTTGTAAAGATTTCAGCATATCTTTTACCTGTCCAAAAGAATTAAGCATAACTTCTTCATCCTTATAAAGATGAAGCATATCTTTATTAAAGATGAAGTCTTTCACGTATCCCTTTACACTTGAAACACTAGTAAGATTCAGGCATCTTTTTATCCCATAAAAAGTCTAAGCCTATCTTAATCTCTAATCCGGCTTCTCCCAGAAGCCCTCATAGATCGCCGTCTTGAAGGCCGTGATACCCTGTTGTATCAATCAATTGTTTGGCAAATTATCTCGAATCGCAAATCTGTTAATATAACCACCCGAAGGTACAACCGCCGGATTTTATATACAAGGACCCCAATGGAAATATGCCTAACGGCCGTATTGGGCTGTCCTTAGTTGGAATTATGCAAGGCTGGTACATGTCATATTTATAACATACTATGTGGTACCAACTCTGTAAATTGCTAACTGAATAAATATTATTATTATTATGAATAGTAATATTATTATTAATGTCAAACCAATTATACCTGCCCCAGACCTCTTTGTAAAAAGGTCGCCGGGAGGAAAAGACCAAACAAACAGACAGCATTGTTTCAATGGCTTTGAAAAGCAGAGAAAACCAAGGCCAACAGGTGTCAGCCTGATCACCTAGAAAACTGAGTGGAGCCCCCCTCGACGGGAATAACTCAGGAAGCCTGATCCCAGGCTCGACCATAGAAAACGCAGTTTCTGATGAGCCCTCAAGCGACCAAACTCGTCGGGGTAACTTACCTATTTTAGCCACCCTGACTAAAACTCGGTAAACACAAACGGTGTTCTCGGAGCAACGAGAAAAACGCCGGAAAGGTAACCCACACTAAACTATTCATTACAGGAGGGCGTAATGCATAAAGCAATGAATAACACAGGAAGCCTGATCCCAGGCTCGACCACAGAAAACGCAGTTTCTTATGAGCCCTCAAGCGACCAAACTCGTCGGGGTAACTTACCTATTTTGAGCCATCCTGACTAAAACTCGGTAAACAAAAACGGTGTTCTCGGAGCAACGAGAAAAAACGCCGGAAAGGTAACGTACACGAAACCAGACATTTTAACACATTTTATACAAAGGGTGTGCGCAAAAATAGGGATACCTGAACAGGAGGGCGTCATGCATAAAGCAAAAACCGGGGCAAAGGTAGCCATGACAGAGACTGGTGGGATACGTTCTCTAGGTTCTGCATAGACCCGCCGGGACACAGCTCTGGAAAAAAAGAAAATTTCCAGGAATTAATGCTTATAAGGTTAACCCAAACATGTTCGCACACAAGCGTTAAATAAAGACCAGCATGGCGTTTATAACTGATGAAGTCTTTCCGGTGGTGTTTGTTTCAAGATTCAATTTTGGAAAAAAAAAAACTAAAAAAGACGCCGGCCCCCGAATTATCTCGTAGATCAAAAACTGGGAAGCCTGACAAATATACGAGATCTAACTTCTCCCGAAGTATCTTTTTAGATCGCCGTATGTTGAAGGCGGCGATACAAAACGTATCCCTCAATTGTCTGGTTAACTAACCGAATTGTAAATTCGTTATTCCCACCCTTCCAGGGAGCACCCGCCGGGTGTGAATATTAGTTTAAAAAACGTTAACCCCAATTGCGCCGTAAGCTAAAGGCGGCGATACAAAACGTATCCCTCAATTGTCTGGTTAACTAACTGAATTGTAAATTCGTGATTCCCACCCTTCCAGGGAGCACCCGCCGGGTGTGAATATTAGTTTAAAAAACGTTAACCCCAATTGTGCCTTAAATTGCCGTATGTTGAAGGAGGCGATACACAATGCATCCCTCAATTGTCTGGTCAACTAAACCGAATTTTGTAAATTCGGTCATCCCACCCTACCAGGATGCACCCGCCGGGTGATTTAAAGTTTAAAAGTTAACCCCAATTGTTCCTAACCCCACATCTTTGTAAAAGATCGCCGGGGAGGAAATACAACAACAGCATAGTTTTATATTGGCTTTGCAAAACCGAAAAAACTACAAACAACACGTGTCCGTATGAACACTGTTAGATGGGTACAGCCAACCTGCCGGGAAACAGAAGGAGCCTGAAACAGGCACCCCAGAGACGCAGTCCTGGGGAGCCACAGACACCCACTCGCCGGGGAAACAAGCCTGTTTTTAAACCACGCGTGGCCAAAACTCTTTAACCAGCCGAGGTTTTTCATGGTGTAACCGAGAAAACCCCGCCGGAAATAACCCACCCCGTCCAGATACCATCTGAACGCAACACAGGACCGAGGCGTAGCCAAAACACAACTAACGCCGGGCCCAACATAGTCCGTGGAATTAGCCAATACACAACTAACCCAGGACACATAAATAGTCCGTGGAATTAGCCAAAACACAACTAAACCAGGACACACATCACACAGTAGTACATATTTAGAAAATACATCAATAACACTTGTATATGTGGTAAAGCTACGAGAGGCTGGCTAGGCCTAGGCAGACGGATAATATTAACATGTCGGAATATAAACAAAAAGCACTGAATTATATCACAACAGGAACCACCGCCAACACACCACTGTAGCAAATACTTCCGGCAAAGGGAAGAACTGACTCGGGACCCAGAAAAAACTTCACTAAGTGAAGAAAAATACGCTGGGAACGTCAGCAAAAATATGCTACCTCATCAGAAAGATAAAAGGAAGCAATAACGCGTAATGAAAGCCGCCTGCATCACAAAGCTAGCTAACTGTGACAAAGTTCACCTGTCCACAACCGGACCACGAGGGTACATCCGAAATAGATGCCCCAAACACACGACCCAAAATACACTGCACTGCGGGCAACCAGCCCAGGACACTCCTGCTACGCATATCCTAACCTTACTCGATACATCCCGGAGTAAACAAATGAGAAAAAACTCACTAGGGACGCAGCAAATGCGGAACCAGCGGAGCGTGGAGAGACACGTCCGGGCTGGCTGACCGCAGAGCAGAGAAGGAAGAATGACGCCTGAATCAGCGTCTGGTCAAAGATCCACACAAGTACATCCACGATATTATGGAAAGCGTATTGGATAGTTATTCTTATTTTCTTTTTGTTTTTTATTTTTTTACGAAGTTTTTTCGTAGTGAGAACCCAATTCATAATGACTGAAGCCATGAGTGAGGTCGCGTGCGCTCATGATGAAGGCTCCTCAGATTTTAAATGCTCTGCGCGGTAGATTCAAACTACGGCGGATTAGTGTTTGAAGAGGATGCCTTGTGTAATAGGCATGTTCGTCAATGATGGAGGGGCCACTAATAAATAGTACGGTATCTCCGCACTGATACAAAAAAATAATTAATAATGCACTGTTGAGTTGTCTTCTTGGTATCTCGTTGCACTGTCGTTGAGGGTTTCTTGGCTGCTCCGTGGGCCGTCCAGTGTGTCCGGTCGTGTGAAGAAGTTACAGTTGAGTTAATGGGCTTTGGGTCTTTAATATGGTTCCGTAACTATGAGGAGCACAGTTGGTCACCACATCGAACAAACGCAAGTATTCTAGGCATGTAGCTTTCGAACAAATACTTGACTACTCTGACCTTTAATATTAACCGGTGATGAAGTTCCGTTCAGGTACTCTTGGGGCTAGGATTTTAAATGTTATGTTTCAGGCAGGGCCGGATTAACAAAACATCGGACGATCGCAAGAGGAGTCAATACAAGTAACTCTTCTTGACAGTCTCTAATATTTTTAAGAGGTTCAAAGAACTTGGGCCGTGTTTAACCTATTAGTCACAAATCCTGGTGGGTTGCCACAGACAATTTGTGCCTAGGATCTATACATGCTAAATGCTCCTGAGAGTATCTCGCATAGACCCTTTTAACACAAGATCTTTCTCTCCTAGATCTCTGTGAGTTAAGTGCCAGCAAAATGTCTAAGATAATAGTGTATTGAAAGGTCGGGTTGCCTTCGTCTTTCCATAATATTCTTATTAGGTTAGAGGAGAAACTAATATGAATAACTATATTAAATTCTGGGTGGCCAGAAGTAATCAGTTATACGTATGTAGCTACTGTCGCACTATATAAGTGATTATAAACCCAAGTGGAAGAGGCCACACCAACAATGAGTTTTTAATACACTTAGTCTTCTTACACAAAAGATCTCTCCATCCTAGATCTCTGTGAATTGATGCCAGTGTAATTTTTAAAATAATTAATGTATTGAAAGGGTAGGGTTGCCTTCGTCTTTCAATATTTTATTAGGTTAGAGGAGAATCTAATATGAATAACTATATTAAATTCGGGGTTGCCAGAAGTAATCAGCTATACGTATGTAGCTACGGTTGCACTAGGTAAATGATTAGAATCTCAAGTGGAGATGAGTGGCAATGAGTTTTTCATAGCCTACACTTACTTTATATGTATATATAAATTATTTAAGGTCTCGATATTAACCGATGGGTGGCCACGATTAATAAAGATCCTAAAACGTTTATATATATCACTGATAGTATCACAGACTCCGGGGTGCCGTTCGTCAATAACTAGTCTTGAGTGTGGGTATAAAATAGTCTTCAGTCAGAGCGGGTTGCCGATATTTCTACTTGCCTGAACTCTCTCCTCCCAGGGTTTATATAACCTTTGTCATGGAGGGGGAGGTAGAAGGGGGGGTTACTCGGTGTTGTCGAGTCTGAATGATGGTTTGTTTACTATTATAAGAGGGTCTTAGGAATGGGAGACGTAAGGTTTAGCTCTGCACATGATGCTCTATTGGGTTGCTTACTTAATTGGGTAATGGGTAATAGTAGATTTAACATTACTTATTTGTGGATATAACAGGACTTCAAGCTGGCAAGCTTTCTGAGGTGTGGAGGAAGTCGGAGCTGGGGTGTTGTCTGGACTTGGAAGTGGGTCACTTTATTTTTGAGGCAGCTGTGTACTGTGGCGGCTGAAGATTTGTTGCCTGGGTAATTCGTTTCTTATTCCACGTAACCTGGATTATATAGTATGGGTAACTTACACATCTAACATATAGGGGCATGTCATGGAAGGGTTGTTGGCAAGAGGTCCTTCACTGGGTCGCTCTCGAGATCAGGGGGCGGGGCGTGTCGCTCGTTAAGGTCAGCTGGGGTGTTGTCTGCACTTTGAAAGTAGTTTACTTTACTTTTGAGGCAGCTGTGTACTGCGGTGGTGTAAGACGAGTAGTCTGAATAGTTCCTTTCTTATCCTACGTATCCTGGATTATATGGTATGGGTAACTTACACATCTACTATATCTGTGTACGTGATGGGCTGGTTGCTGGGCAAAAGTTTCCTCACTGGGCCGTCTTCGAGGTCAAGGGGGCGGGGCACGTCGCTATTTTGGGTCGACCGGGGGGGAGGTGGGGGTTTCTCCGGGACCTGACGTTGCCTCTCCCCTGGAGTATACCGAATTATTTTGCATCTTGAAAGGTTTGATTCAGGGGAACAAGGAATTATGGATTTCATTGCTTCTTAGTTGGATAGGATCAGTATTTTTTTTTTCTTTTTTTCTTTTTTTTTTTATATTCCAACTTACTTCCTCTCGGGCATAGGCTGACAGCCTTAACATTCACCGCTTTACAATGAACAGTGAAGCCCGTGAGGTCTTGTTCCAGTCTAGGGAGTGAGACATGTGAAGCACGTAGAGTACAACGAGCACCTGCCATCTTGCCTTCACATGAGGCACGGTGCTCACTCATGGACCGAAGCGACCCCATCTCTGAAGCCACCTCGTTCCCGTGCTTCACTGTCTCACCCCTTACACTCGGACTCTCACACTTACACACACACAACGCTACCTGTTGAGCAGATAACTCACCAGGCATTGCACCCCTATAGCATATTTTGAATATGGGAATATTCATACAGTGCTATTTAATCAGGGAACAATGAGGGTATTTTATTGACGTTTCGGTGGGCTTGTGGTAGTGTACTGATACTAGGTACAGCACAAATTCCATCCCAATAATATCTTCCCATTGATACATCGGGATTTGAACCCGGGACCTTTGGATTACCAGGCCAGTGGCAAGACCACTCCACCACACCTCCCCTAGCCACTTTTGGTCGTGATGGGGTAGGTAGTATTCCGTGAGGGAGGTTTCCTGTAGTGCAGAGGTTAGGGGGGGAAGGGTGAGGGTTTCCCGGGTTGTCAGGAAGACCGACCTCCCTTCTATTTTGGTAGTGGGTATAGAGGTTGTGACGCATGTCCACGTGTGAGCATGCTGTACAGAACGCCTAGTCATGCCCCACTCTCGCTAGGATCGTCAGGGCAGGAACTTTGGCTGTAGTCTATGTAGAGTTTCCTAACTTAGTTCATGTGAGCCGTTGTACTATAAGTATTATGAATATGTATTTTGTTTTCATCTGAGTCAACGAGTTCTATTTTATATCATTAGTTATAAGTATTGTGTGTAAAACTTATTTGTAATGATGGGAAGAGAAACAGCCACAGTTAGGTGTCAGTGGGTACGCCAGGCAGGAGGTAGGCCTAACTCACTAGCACTCCTCCCTCCCTCAGTGCTAGGGGAGCCTTTGTGTATCCCAGAGGAGAGAGAGAAATTACGTAATGGTTGTCAGTGGGCGGTCCTTAGTAGTTCACGTTGGGCTCACTAGAGGGCCGGGTATAAAAGGGAAGTCTAGCCATTTTTTCATCAGAACTCATTAGGCAGAGTGACTTCTCATTTCCCTTGCTAACTATTTATATTCTTCTGACTGATGGGAACTTTCTCTACTACCTTACATTCTTATTTCCTCTTTTCCCTGCCCTGTTTAACTTCCATGGTCCCGTTGGTGCAGAGCTAGTCAGCCAACGTATTATCGCTTGAGTTCTCACGAGATACTTGCCTATTAGATAGCCTATTTTGGAAGGGTTGACTTAGAATAGGATTGATTTATGTTTGTTGCACTTGTATATGCATTTCCCTGTGTGTTATTATTATTATTCCTGTTTTCTGCTAGTCTAGGTAATGCTAGACTGGGGTAAGGCTTTTCTGTGTTACGAGTTGTTGTTTGATGCAGTGGTTAAGCGATAAACCTGCATACTCGTTTCGGTTCAGTGAAGCCTAAGTTGTCTTCGCGGCTGACTGTGTTGAGTTAATAATTTACAGTGCGTGAGGGCAAGAGCCTAACCACCCTGTATTTTATTAACAGTTTGTTTTTACTTTGTCAAGGAGCCGGGAGAAAACCAGATACAAGGGATCTGGATTTCTCAAAGTGCACTTGTTAGTTTTAACGTAATACTTTAAACAGTCGTGAGGACTTCGCTAGGCTACAAGCCGTTTTTGCTCAGTCACTGCTACCTTTTGCCCACAGTACCCCAGCTAGACTTTACTCGATTAGTAGATACAGAATAGTATTGAAGCTTTCCTTATGTATGATATTGTTTATGCACTATTGATTTCATGTGTTGCAAGCTTGGCTACTTTAGTGATTAGTGGCCCACGAGCACAATCCGAGTAGGCTATTGCCGTTGCATTTGCGGTGTACTTCCTTTTAATGTTTGCCATTTACTATTGCATATTCTTTTAATTATTCTTATGCCAATTTAAGCCTTTAACCCTTAATTAGCGGCTCACCACATAAGTCGAGTTATATAAAGCTGGACTATGTGGCGGCGCTCGACATAGGTCGAGTGGCAATTTCAGCACGTAATGTTGCTGAGAGAGAGAGACAAGTGGTGGCAGGAGACTAGCGAGCGTATGACTGCTCCAGACCACCGCGGCGAACCTACTGACACGAATCTCAGCTCCCTCCTCCCTCTCTCACTCGCTACATACTGAATTATATGGGGAAAGTACCGAATTACATGCTTTTTGCACTCGCGTTGCACGGTTATTGCAAGAAAACTAGCCATCATAAAAGGATCGTTATGGTGTCATTCGAAAGCTCTGTTTATGCCCTTTCAGGGATAGGTACTTGTTTTACGTTCTGGGTCTTATTTAGGCATGAAAATGATCACGTAAACAGCCCTATTTTGGCTAAAAACACCCCGCTGGGCGGTACATATAAATAAACCGCATAGGCCGCTCGTAAGGTGTTAATAGTATTTAATTGCCAGTGTTTTTGCTTATTGAATTACTGTTCAAAATCCGATACGTACTTCTTACGAGCATCCGAGAAGCATCTAACTTTTTTCAGAAGATTCCTTGCTCGATGCTTAACCCGGCAAGCGTGATAGGCCTAACGGAAGGCTTCCTATAGGGAACGCGATAGGCCTCACGGAAGCAAGACCATAAAAAAAGCCTTCCAAAAAAAAAAAAGGGCCTATCAAAACAAAGGATTTTGTCTCTAGGTGAGATAATTCCCCTCTAGTACTCATCCATGTGTTTCTCACCCCTCCCCCTTCCCTCCTTCCCCACCTTATTCCCCCCTCCCCCCCCTCCTCAATTATCACCTATTTATCCTCTTATTATCATCATTTATCGGTTATTTTTCTCTCCCGCGATAATGTAGCACAAGTGGGTTGCATAAAAGATCGTTATGCAACACCCAGACACCGGCACACACCGCCCCGCTCGTCTCAGTTGACTCCCAGACAGCGAGAGGGGAGGGCTGCCTGTGGCTCTCTCTCGCCTGAGATTATGACCGGGTGGCCAATATCTTCGTTTTTCACCACCCAAATGCTTTTCCCACTTATTTTAGCACTCTTGAAGGTTCATATATTTTTATTTATTTTTTTTTGTTTCTATATTCCAACTTACTTCCTCTCGGGCATAGGCTGAGAGCCTTAACATTCACCGCTTTACAATGAACAGTGAAGCCCGTGAGGTCTTGTTCCAGTCTAGGGAGTGAGACATGCGAAGCACGTAGAGCACAATGAGCACCTGCCATCTTGCCTTCACATGAGGCACGGTGCTCACTCATGGCCCGAAACGACCCCATCTCTGAAGCCACCTCGTTCCCGTGCTTCACTGTCTCACCCTCTACACTCGGACTCTCACACTTACACACACACAACGCCACCTGTTGAGCAGATAACTCACATATGATATACATCATATATGTAAAATAAAAGCATACCGAAAACAAATAATGCTTTATATTGTAAATATACCGAATTCTGTCAGAATCCAGGGCTAGAAATGCACAAATAACTACCCTAGCACCTAGGTCTATATCGCGCTTGTCAGGTTAAGGACTATTAATTAACGTAACGTAATAGTGCCGATCCGAAGTAGAGGGTGGTGGACTTCTTAAGTTCATAGTCAAGGGTGGATTACTTCGGCTTCGGCCAACACTATTCTTTGGTGTTGTTGTTTCTTACTTCATTGTTTGATTGTTGACCAGACTAGATAATTCCTGTCTCTTTATTAGTCTGTTGTTGAACACTAGTACCGAGTTCTTGTATACCCCGTTATAGCAGATTGAACTCTGGAGGGTATTGGTGTTTTTTGTTCAGCTGGCAGTACTCAGGGGTTGGGATCGTGTGTTTCCGTTGTGGCAGCGAGCCGTATTCGAGTCCTGATTGAGAGCCCTTGTGTACCCGAGTGCCAGTTCGTAACAAATGGCGACCTTGCTTAGGATTTTGTGAACAGTATACATTTTTGCAGAGTTGTACAACATTTGTTTGTTTGTATTTTAGCGTGCATATTGAAGAATATTTTTTTTGTATGGCAATTAGTAAAGCATTTAAGAGACTCCAGTTAATTTAGTAATTAGTGGTTGCATAGGAAGTTTAACACTTTTGTCTCGAGAATTTTTTTGTGGACTTCAGTATGTCGTGCATTAGCACTGACGATGAGCGAGAGATGTCATTTGATGGTGTGCCGTTAGTAACCAGTGAGGAGGATGCTAGAGTTTTTGTGAGTAAGCGGTACCACGTGACGGAGGAGAGGCTGACTGGGGTGGATGTTTGTGGCTTGCACCTGATAGCCAAGGTTTTGGGCATTTCCAATGTAGCAGGGATGTCCAAGGGGGAGCTGATTTCCTGGGTGTTGCGTGGGCGACATGGGGTTTCGGAGGAGAGGGCGTTTGGGGGGGTTCCTCCCCAGATCCCCTCTCACTCGACTCCCACAGTGCCGTCCACTCAGTTACCGGAGGTTAGCACTCTCCCACAGAGGGATGAGAATTGGCAGATTGGAGTGCCCTCGGGTGGTGCACGTGGTGGTTCCCCAGTTTTTGCCCCCCCTCCTTCAGTAGTGGCAGCTCCCTCTTCCTGCCTGTCTCCAGATATGGTATTTAGACTTGAGCTTGCTAAGATTGAGGCTAGGAAGCAGGAGGATGAGACGAGGAAGCATGAGATTGAGGTTAGGAGGCAGGAGGATGAGACCAGGAGGCATGAGGCTGAGCTTAGGTACGACTCAGAGAAATATTGTGCTAAATTAGATTTAGATAAGACTCGTGCAGAGTCGACAGGGACTCGGATGGGCCGTGAGGGCCAGGTAAGAGAACAGTCCTTGGCCCACTTAGTCAAATTGGTGCCGGTATTTAGTGAAACTGAAGTCACAGAATTTTGTAATCGTTTTGAGAAGAAGTGTAGGGAGCATAATTGGCCTGAAGAGAAGTGGGCAGCTCTAGTCTCCTCAAGACTTACGGGTAAGGGTCTGAAGACTTATGATGCACTGCCTTTAGAGTCTTGCATTGACCACCCAGAATTGAAGAGAGCTGTCCTACGGGCATACGAGTTGCAACCGGAAACATATCGATTGAAGTTTCGGGGTGTTACAAAGACTAGGGAGGCGACCTTTCTTGAACATGCCCGGGACTTAAAAGATGCACTTAAAAACTGGACACGTTCTGAGAAAGCTGAGACGGCAGAACAGTTGACTGAGCTGTTTCTGCTCGAGCAGTTTTATAAGTGTACTGGTGCAGAAATGACTTTAACTATTAAAGAAAAGAACCCAAGAACTCTTCAAGAGGCAGCTGAGATGGCTGACCTCAGGTTGTCGCTAATCAGGGGATGTGAATCTGTAAAGCGTGTTGATGCAGTTCCCAAGGGGCGCGATACTCCAAACCCTCGAGCTCAGGACAATCACTATAGATATAAACCTCAGTTTAAAAGCCAAGATACCAGGACTGAACCAAAGACTACAGCCGTCCCATTACAGAAGGGTCAGAACTCCGCCCCTTATCAGAAGAGACCGATAGGGGAAGTGGAATGTTTTCATTGTAGAAAGAAGGGGCATTATGCAAAATCTTGTCCTAGTAAGCCGCCAGCTGCAGCCGTGTCTTTGGTGCGCAGCATAGGTGTGGCTGAAATGTCGTCTGGATTTACCCAGGGTAGTTTGCCAGCGGCAGGGTCACAGGCTATGTATAAGACTCAGGAAGGCTCGTCCCCTGTCCGTGATGTCTTTTGCGCCCATAGAGGGACCGGTAGGGTAAGTTGGGCGGGTTGCCAGCATAAGGTGGAAGTTTTGCGTGATACTGGAGCTTCACAGACACTTTTGAAGAATTTCACGGGGCGACCAATTAATGCGGCACGGGTGGTTGTTGTTCAGGGTATTAATGCGACCAGGTCATACCCGTTGGTTCGTGTGGAGCTGGAAGTTGATGGTGTGATTAAGGACTTAGATGTTGGGATCGTTGAAAAATTGCCAGTGGAGGGCGTCGACCTTCTTCTCGGCAACGACTTTGCGGTGCCTACTTTAGACGTTCCACCCTTAGTCGTTGCCGAGAAGCCGGCCGACGTGAGTAGGGAGGAACAAGAGTGGGTAGTGAGTTGTCAACACCAACAGATGGCATGTGTGGTAACTCGTTCCCAAGCATTTAAGGTATCACAGCCTATTTCCCAGGCCACAGAACAGCGGAGGAAGGGAATTAAGGAGAAGCGGAAGGCTGGGAAAAGTTTGAAGAGTTTAGAACCAGTGGCTCTCCCAAAAGACCCAATAGCAGGACCTTTGACCGAGTCTGTTGTAACTCCAGTGCCTAACACAGTTGATAAAGTAGTGGAGGAGGCAGAGACTCAGAGACAGCACCGTTACCTGCAGCGAGAAAACCGGATGTCTAAGTTGGATGTTGGGGGAGGGCATGAGTTGTTGACCAAGCAGTTAGACATGTTGGCTCCCACAGACATTCGAAAGTTGCAATTAGAGGATCCAGAGGTTTTGCAGTGTACCAATGGGGCTGTGGAGTTAGAAGAAGATAGGGATGCAAAGGCAGGGGATTTTTTTTCTTTAATGGAATTTTATACCACCGATATCAAGATCCTAAAAGGAACTGGGAGGGCGGATCAGGTACAGTTGACCAGCTGGTCGTGCCAGAGGGCTGCAGGGAAAGTTTGCTTAGGTTGGCTCATGATTCTCCATTATCAGGACATTTGGGTGCCAAGAAAACGGTGGCGGCTTTGAGGAAATTGTTTTGGTGGCCGGGGATGAAGTCTCATGTGCAGTCATGGATAAACTCATGTGATATTTGTCAACGTGTCGGGAAACCGAACCAAGTTATTCCTAAGGCTCCGTTACACCCTATTCCTGTGATTGGGCCACCCTTTAGTAAAATTATTGTTGACATGGTTGGTCCACTCCCTCCCACTAAGGCTGGAAATAAATTTTTGTTAACCATAATGGATGTTGCCACTAGATACCCCTATGAAAAATGGAATGGCTAAGACGGTAGTCAGTAACTTGTTGTGGTACTTCTCAAGGTACGGGTACCCGGAGGAGATTCAGTCTGATCAGGGATCTAATTTCACCTCCAACATGTTCAAGCAAACAATGCAACAGCATGGGATACGAGCAGTAGTATCGTCAGCGTATCACCCTGAGAGTCAAGGGGTGCTTGAGCGGTGGCATGCTACACTTAAAAGCATGCTCAGGTGTTATTGTGCTGACAACCGGTATGGATTGGGATCTTGGATTGCCTTATGTGCTGTTTGCTGCTCGGGAGGTACCTGGTGAGAGCCTGGGATTTAGTCCAAACGAGCTGATTTTTGGACACCGTGTCAGGGGCCCCCTTAACATGCTGAAAGAAATTTGGGAGGGGACTGTGCAGCCTTGTCCATTATTAAAGTATGTGCTTGAAAGCCGTGAGCGCATGCTTAAGAGTCTGGAGATGGCAGGTAGAAATTTGACAGAATCACAAGCTTTGATGAAGGACAGGTATGATCGCAAAGTGAGGCTCCGGAAGTTCACTGTAGGACAAGAGGTATTAATTTTGTTGCCTTTGGTTGGTAACCCCCTCTCTGCGAAGTACACTGGACCTTATAAAATTGTAGAAAAAATTTCAGACTTAGGTTACCTTGTTGCCACTCCAGACAGGAGGAAAAAGAACCAGTTATGTCACTTGAACCTTATTAAAGAGTATGTGAGGCGCCCCTCTGAGCCTCTCACTGTCCCTGTGTTGGCTTGTTGCGGCCGTGGTGGAGAAGGAGAGGGGGACAGTCAAGCTTCGGAGGAGGATAGCTGGGATCAACATGTTTCAGCGGATCAGTGGGCGGGGAACTCGAGCCTAAGGGCTGACGAGGCTATAGCTCATTTGCCTGAGCCGCAGTTTGATGCTATCCGTCAGTTGTTCGGTTCATACCCCACTGTATTTGCTGAACACCCAGGCCTCACTACTCAGGCTATGCATGATGTTGACGTGGGGGACCATATACCCTTTAAGTCAATCCCGTACCGTGTGCCCCCCATAAAACTACCAGCTCTGAGGGATGAGTTGGAGTATATGCTCGGTAGAGGGTTGATAGAGAAAGGCACAGTTAAGTGGACTTCCCCCGTAACACTGCAGCCTAAGCCAGATGGCAAGGTACGCTTTTGTATTGATTTCCGTAGGTTAAACGGTTTGACTCCAACTAACCCATATCCTCTTCCTCGGGTTGATGATAGTGTTGACAAAATTGGTAATGCTCGTTTTTTGTCTAAAGTAGATTTAGTAAAAGGCTACTGGCAAGTACCTTTGTCCGAGCGTGCTAAAGAGGTATGTGGTTTTGTTGTGGACGGGAGTACCTACCGGTGCAATGTTATGCCTTACGGACTTAAGAATGCACCAGCAACGTTTCAGAACCTGATGAATGAAATTGTAAAGGACATTCCAAATTGCACCGTATATTTGGACGATGTAATCATTTATGATGACGACTTTGAGAGCCATTGTGAGCACCTTGAGACCTTGTTCCGGAAACTTAGTGAAGCAGGTCTGGTAGTAAATTTGGCAAAGTGTGACTTCGTAAAAGCCACTGTGCAGTACCTTGGGTTTGTAGTGGGAAGGGGACAGGTGTGCCCTCCTCAGAACAAGGTACAGGCTATCAATAAATTTCCGCACCCAACAACCAAGAAACAGATTATGAGATTCTTGGGTATGATAGGCTACTACAGACGCTTCATAAAAGGTTACTCAACGGTGTTGGCACCTCTCACAGATTTGTTATCCAAAGACAAAAAGTTTTTGTGGGCACCTGAGTGTGAAAAGGCTTTCACTTTGGTGAAACATTTGCTATGTACTCACCCGATACTCAGGGCCCCAGACTTTAACAGGCCTTTTCAGCTGGCAACAGATGCTAGTGGTGTAGGGGCTGGTGCCGTCTTGCTACAGACAGACGATGAAGGTGTGGAACACCCAGTAAGTTTCTTTTCTAAGAAGTTCAATGCTGCACAAAAGAACTATTCTACAATAGAAAAGGAATTACTGGCGATTGTGATGTCGCTCAGGCACTTCGAGGTGTATGTTCCAGCCTATGGCCCAGTCGTGGTTATCTACACTGATCATCACCCTTTGAAATTCCTGAATCAATTTCACAATCGCAATATGAGACTGACCAGGTGGTCTTTGATGTTGCAGGAGTATAACCTGGACATCCGTCATATTGCTGGATGTGACAATGTGATCGCGGATTGTTTATCAGGGGTGGATGATCAGTCGTAGGCTATCACAGGTGTGTGGGTTTGAGTGGAGGAAAATAGGCTGCCCTTATAGTGCAGCCGGGAAAAACATATTAAAATATAAAAATCATATACAAACTCTTTCTTATGATATAGGTAATCGTATAAGTTTGTCATAGCCTATAGAGTTTGAGTAGTCCACGAACTATCAAACGGTTGAGCTGCTGTAAGCTCGCTCTGGGAGCATGATATTGTGTCTTTTTGCTATTGTTGGGAGGAGTTATAAAATGTGAATTTTTTTTTTAATAATAAGATGTCTTTTGGTGATAAACTCAGCTTTGTTTTAGTGCCATGCGGTCGCTGGGTGTGAGGGGCTTGATGGGGTTCTGTGTTTGTCAGATTTTAGCTCAGGGTTGAGCGAGTAAAATCTTGGGGGAGGTGTGATGCATGTCCACGTATGAGCATGCTGTACAGAACGCCTAGTCATGCCCCACTCTCGCTAGGATCGTCAGGGCAGGAACTTTGGCTGTAGTCTATGTAGAGTTTCCTAACTTAGTTCATGTGAGCCGTTGTACTATAAGTATTATGAATATGTATTTTGTTTTCATCTGAGTCAACAAGTTCTATTTTATACATTAGTTATAAGTATTGTGTGTAAAACTTATTTGTAATGATGGGAAGAGAAACAGCCACAGTTAGGTGTCAGTGGGTACGCCAGGCAGGAAGTAGGCCTAACTCACTAGCACTCCTCCCTCCCTCAGTGCTAGGGGAGCCTTTGTGTATCCCAGAGGAGAGAGAGAAATTACGTAATGGTTGTCAGTGGGCGGTCCTTATTAGTTCACGTTGGGCTCACTAGAGGGCCGGGTATAAAAGGGAAGTCTAGCCATTTTTTCATCAGAACTCATTAGGCAGAGCGACTTCTCATTTCCCTTGCTAACTATTTATATTCTTCTGACTGATGGGAACTTTCTCTACTACCTTACATTCTTATTTCCTCTTTTCCCTGCCCTGTTTAACTTCCATGGTCCCGTTGGTGCAGAGCTAGTCAGCCAACGTATTATCGCTTGAGTTCTCACAAGATACTTGCCTATTAGATAGCCTATTTTGGAAGGGTTGACTTAGAATAGGATTGATTTATGTTTGTTGCACTTGTATATGCATTTCCCTGTGTGTTATTATTATTATTCCTGTTTTCTGCTAGTCTAGGTAATGCTAGACTGGGGTAAGGCTTTTCTGTGTTACGAGTTGTTGTTTGATGCAGTGGTTAAGCGATAAACCTGCATACTCGTTTCGGTTCAGTGAAGCCTAGGTTGTCTTCGCGGCTGACTGTGTTGAGTTAATAATTTACAGTGCGTGAGGGCAAGAGCCTAACCACCCTGTATTTTATTAACAGTTTGTTTTTACTTTGTCAAGGAGCCGGGAGAAAACCAGATACAAGGGATCTGGATTTCTCAAAGTGCACTTGTTAGTTTTAACGTAATACTTTAAACAGTCGTGAGGACTTCGCTAGGCTACAAGCCGTTTTTGCTCAGTCACTGCTACCTTTTGCCCACAGTACCCCAGCTAGACTTTACTCGATTAGTAGATACAGAATAGTATTGAAGCTTTCCTTATGTATGATATTGTTTATGCACTATTGATTTCATGTGTTGCAAGCTTGGCTACTTTAGTGATTAGTGGCCCACGAGCACAATCCGAGTAGGCTATTGCCGTTGCATTTGCGGAGTACTTCCTTTTAATGTTTGCCATTTACTATTGCATATTCTTTTAATTATTCTTATGCCAATTTAAGCCTTTAATAGTATTTAATTGCCAGTGTTTTTGCTTATTGAATTACTGTTCAAAATCCGATACGTACTGCTTACGAGCATCCGAGAAGCATCTAACTTTTTTCAGAAGATTCCTTGCTCGATGCTTAAGGACTATTAATTAACGTAACGTAATAGTGCCGATCCGAAGTAGAGGGTGGTGGACTTCTTAAGTTCATAGTCAAGAGTGGATTACTTCGGCTTCGGCCAACACTATTCTTTGGTGTTGTTGTTTCTTACTTGATTGTTTGATTGTTGACCAGACTAGATAATTCCTGTCTCTTTATTAGTCTGTTGTTGAACACTAGTACCGAGTTCTTGTATACCCCGTTATAGCAGATTGAACTCTGGAGGGTATTGGTGTTTTTTGTTCAGCTGGCAGTACTCAGGGGTTGGGATCGTGTGTTTCCGTTGTGGCAGCGAGCCGTATTCGAGTCCTGATTGAGAGCCCTTGTGTACCCGAGTGCCAGTTCGTAACAAGGTGAGAGTCGCTTCCAGCCGGAAATGACAAGAAGGTAGGTTGGGCGAGTTTAATTGGAGGAGGTACAGGGGGTTCAAAAAGGCGTATACAGTCATCGTCAAATGTATACCTAATAACACAACAATATTGTCATGTATCCCAACTTCCTTTATCTGACTCTTGTGGGACATAACTCTTACCTAACTACATACATACACACTTACTAAAATAAAATAAAGGGCATAGGGGATTACATGCGTACATACTGATAAAGTATAGAAATAATAGGTGTCTTCCTCGCTATCATGTTTATTTGCGTGATGGGAGATAAGGTTTTATTTGTTTCTATTGTTTTGAGTTTGTGTATGTGTTTACATGGATATTCTTATGTACTTGTTTACATGTTTTACAGTTATTTGTTCAAAGGGTTACCAAGCATCTCTCTGAGATGGTTGTACACAGATTTGGTCATAGTCAAATGCATACATAATAATACAACAATATTGTCAGGTATCCCAACTTCCTTAACCTCTGAAGTGCGCATGGGGGTAATTGGAAACGTCCCCCTGTGCTGACGTATTTGAGGTGTTTCCGTCACTAAAATATTCATTGTGCCATTAATAGCATTAATATTTATCCATATGCGCCTATTATGGGTTGATTATAAAGGTATTAACCTGAAACAACAATAAAACGAGTGAAAACAGCGTTTGGATGGTCAAAATCGGAGATATAGCCCGCGAGTTGTATAATGTATGGGTGAGGCAATCTGCTTTCCCGCCAATTTCCCCCAAGGCCACTGAGACGCAGTCGATCGATACTCTCTCTCTCTCTCTTGCACTCGCTTGCTATCAGTGATGACCACACCCTCCAATCGGATTTTAATGTTAGCACGAAATATACCTCAGAATAAGGGAATAACAGGGAAAATAGGTGATAACTGAAGGAGAGGAGGAAAGTGGAAGGAGGGGAGGTAGAGGACTGAGATTTGCATGGCCCAGGGGCCAAAAAAAAATAAAAAAAAAAAATATAAAAAAATATTTTTTTTTCGATGTCAAAAGTTGATTTTTATTTTCTCTGACTCTTAAGAGTCTTCCCGCAGTGCGCCGGGGGAACTCTTAAGAGTCTCCCCGCAGCTCCCGGGTTAATCTGAATTGTGGGGCATAACTCTTGCCTAACTACATACACACACAGTTATTAAAAGGAAATAAATGGGCATGGGGCTACATGCATACACACTTGTAATGTAGAGAAATAATAGGTGTCTTCCTTTCTATAAGGTTTATTGGCATGGGAGATGAGGTTTTAGTTGTTTCTATTGTTTCTAGTTTGTGTATGTGTTTACATTGGTATTCTTATGTACTTTTTTTACATGTTTTACAGTCGTTTTGCATAGGGTTATTTTGTTGTCCTAAAAAGGTTGCGAATATACCACTTTCTGGGGGGTGGTCTGTCGCGGTCCCTTTTCGGCCATTTTGGGGCTCCTTGTCCCCCTGTTGCGATGCGGCAGCAGTCCTTCACGGCTTGGGTCTTTGGCCTTGACCCTGACATTGTCGCGGTGTGTTTTTCTGTTTTCTTCTTCTGTGTTTCGTCCTGTTTCTCTCCTTTTCATTTGCTTTTGTCCTTGGGGGGGTTTCCTTTTCTTCTGTATTCCACCAACCTTGGATTATTTTTTATATAGTGAAAGGGGTTGGGCTAATCTATTTGTACGCGTGGGGGGGGGGGGGGGTCCCATTTAGTACGGGCGGTCGATAAAGTATGTGTGAAGTGAAAAGGTTAATATAATAGAATTGAAGAATATAAGGGAAATGAAAAATATAAGGGAAGTGAAAAATATAAAGTTAAATGAAAATATAAGGGAAATTTAAAATATAAAGGAAACAAAAAATATAAGGGAAACGAATTTAAGCAAAATATATAGTATAAACGATATTAATAATTATAAGTGAAATGAAGAAAATAAGAGAAACAAAAAAATAATGTAAGGGGGCTCACCTGGTTTTTTCTCTCTCTCTCTGGGTTGTATCCATTCGGCCCCATTCAGCCTACTGTTTTAAGACGTTTATCCCCATCCAGGTGTCGATTTCTTCCGCGAGCCAACATATTTAAAAACAAAAATTGACAGAAGGCTAAATTTGTACATTTTTCGATAGAAAAATTTCTCCGGCAAAGCCGGATTTCTTCATACAATGCTGGCTCGCGATATCGACACCTGGATGGGGATAAACGTCTTAAATAGTATGCTGAATTGGGTCGAACGGATACTAGCCAGAGAAAGAGAGAAAAGGAGAGAAAGGAAATGAATCATTATAAGTGATATAAATTAAGTATATGATGTCGAATGAAGAAATTATGTGAAATTAATATTATTGATAATTAATATTTAACCCATAAAAGGCGAGCTGTGTGTATTGAACACCACTGTTCTGGGCGACGATATTAGGCTCCATTCATGCCTATAATCGTAATTTTACGATAAATACCGTTATTACTTATTCATATGCGCCTATTTTACCTTCACTATGAAGATAGTAACCTGTAACAACAATAAAACAAGTGGGAATAATGTTTTTATGGTCAAAATCACGAATCAACATGGAGCAGCCCATTCATGAATTGTGGAACAAAGTGAGGCAACCCCTCCCTTCACGAGGCCTCAAGCCTGACTGACTGACTCACTCACACTCTCCCTTATGCAACACACTCGCTAGTCACATGACCACACCATAGAACCGGCTTGGAGATGCTTACACAAAAATATACCAACGAATTAGGGAATAATAGGGAAAATAGGTGATAATTGAAGGGGGGAAGGAGGGGATGTGGAGGAGTGATAATTATGAAGTATAAAGGAACACAAAAAAAAAAATATATAATTAAGTGCTACTGGGGCCTTTTAAAATGTTTTTTTTAGGCCTTCCCTCTTAAGAGCTTTGCCACTGTTGCCCAGTAAAACTTCTTAAGAGCTTTCTCGCCGTTGCCGGGTTAATGAAAATTGCATTGCTATAATCTATTCGCTGTAAGTAGGCGAGAAATCATTACCTCTGTCCTCTGTAACTCAAAAACGACTAGAGTAATCGAGCTAATATTTCTACCATTTGGGAAGAGTACGTCAGTCAAGGAATAGATGTAGAAATTTACAGCCAATTTGCTCTAGCCCTTTTTGAGTTACAGACAGACTGGGAAAAAACAGTTCGCTCTCAGGTTAAAGAGCATATGGTATCGACTTGACCTAATAATTGGGAGAGAGTTCCAAAGTTTAATTGTTGAGTGGACGACAGACAAAAGAAAACGGTTTACTCTTGGGTTAGAGATCATACAGTATCGACTTCCCTTAATGATTGGGAGAGTTCCAGAATTTACTTATTGACGGGAAAAAAACGATTCGCTCTTGAGTTAGAGAGAGTTCCAGAATTTACTTATTGACTGGGAGAAAAACGGTTTGCTCTCGGGTTAGAGAGCATACGACTTCCCTTACTGGCTGGGACCCCCCCCCCCCCCCCCCAGTAGTACAAATAGGCTGGCGGACCCTTGTGTTTGTGTGTGCGCTTGTACCGCCCGCCGCGCACTCACCGATCAGCCGCCCAGAGACCCTCCAAGCCGTGGAGATCGGACGACTTAAGGGGGGTCACCGTCTTTTTTTCTCTTTCTCTCCTTTTCTCTCTTTCCCTGGCTTGTATCCAGTCGGCCCCATTCAGCCGACTGTTTTAAGACGTTTAACCCCATCCAGGTGTCGATTTATACCTGGCGAGCGATAGTGAGCCAGTATTGTATGGAGAAATCCGGCTTCGCTGGAAATTTGTTTTATCAAAAAATTTACAAATTAGCCTGCTGACAAAAACATTAAAAAAATATGCTGGCTCGCTACTGCTCGGCAGCATAAAATCGACACCTGGATGGGGATAAACGTCTTAAAACAGTTGGCTGAATGGGGCCGAATGGATACAACCCAGAGAGAGAGGGAGAAAAAAAACGAGGTGGGCCCCCTTAACCCTTTCGGTACCGTTAATTTTAGCTTAGGAAGGATCTGCGTTAGCTCGGGGGACGGCCTTTTGGGTCATACTCTGGCCACCGTTAGGCGATTTTGTTCAGCTTAGGAAGGACGTCTATCCATGAAAAGGCCACAGACTATCTCGTTTAACCCTTTGAGCGACCGCAGATCCTTCCTAAGCTGAATGCAATCGTCTATTAGTGTCCAGAATTCAGCTTAGGAAGGACCTTTAATAGTATAAAAGCTACAGACTAAATGTTCATCCTTCGAGCTACCACAGAGCCTTCCTAAGCTGAATGCAATCGTCTATTAGTGTCCAGAATTCAGCTTAGGAAGGACCTTTAATAGTATAAAAGCTACAGACTAAATGTTCATCCTTTGAGCTACCACAGAGCCTTCCTAAGCTGAATAAAGTCGTCTGGTAGCAGTGTCCAGAATAGGATAAAAAGGACGTCACTGAGCTACCACTGTACCACAGATCCTTCCTAAGCTGAATAAAATCGTCTAACAGCGTTCTGAACAGGATGAAAAGGACGTCATTGAGCTACCACAGGTCCTTCCTAAGCTGAATACAATTGTCTAACTGATCTACCACACTTACTAAGCTGAATAAAATCATCTTAAAGCGTCGACTCGGTACTGGCGGATCTCTGTTTGCCCACTTGCGAGTTTCAGGCTATAAGGAAGTTGGAGCTGTGGCCATCAATATTTATCAGAATGATCAGCTAAAATACAGTCATAATACATTTATAAATACAGTCATAATACATTTATAAATACATAAAACCAAATTTATCATACTTTTTAAAATTCATGAGAAACCCACATTAGGCCCTATTATTGCATTTCTGTTTAATATTGATGTTCACGGCTCCAACTTCCTTATAGCCTGAAACTCGCAAGTGGGCAATTATTACCACCGAGATTAATAGAGCTTTTGTCACGGAATATCGACCGTGGTGGAAAACTTTTGGTATGAAATGTATAAATTATAGCTGGTTTGATTCCCGAAGGGAAGTAGAGAAAACCTAATATTTAGTAGGGCCCCGTAATCATTGACGACTCTGCCTATTAATAATAATAGTCTCCATTCAACATCCTGCGCCAGCATTTTGAATAGCCCGCGCGGAAGTATCATGGAGTACTCGTCATAAGTGCACGCTTAATTCCCTTATGGGGATCGTCATTTTGATTGGGTACCCTACAGAAAAAAACTCTGTAAAAAATAAAAAAGGAAAATAACTTAATATCTGTTATCATATGACTTGCCATATACGTGGATTTCTCATGCTTTGCTTCCCCGACACCAGGCCCCCTAGCGGCCATCCTCGTCCTTCACTGATATACCAAGAATAAACTATGGAAATCAACGAATGGGAAGTGGGATGGTTGGGAGGGCCCGAGTCGTCAATGATTACGGGGCCCTACTAAATATTAGGTTTTCTCTACTTCCCTTCGGGAATCAAACCTATAATTTAATAGGGCCCCTCCATCATTGACGACTTCGCCTGAATATCAAGACTGGAGGCGGGACATTCGTAAAATATCCTAACCTTAGGGAAGAAGAATCCGGATAAAATTTTCTTAAGTTTTATTGTATGCAATACAAAAATAGAAAAAAGGTATAAAAGATTTGCTAGCAGTGCGTGGCATTAAGAAACTGCTTGCTCATGGTCGGATCGTTGCAATCGATCGTATGCATGAAAAAAGTTTGACACGCATGTGTCCTGTAGAACTATAACTCTGCAGTAGTTATTTGTTCTGTCCTTAAACTAATTGCACAGTAATATATTTTGTTCATTTTGGTAAAACAGACATAGTTGCAACCATGCGATATATCTTCTTAGAATTTAAAAACAAATAAAACTAATACTGGACTGTAGAACCCGTCCTATCACAGCTCGTGATGCATCACAATCTCCAAGGGTACAGGGGGGATATGGACTATTCCCCCCCCCCCCTTTTAAAACAACACAACTTATAATATAACAATACCTACTGTACCCGTTGCCGTAAAGCTACACAGGTACGCTTTGGTTTATCTAGAGCAACAGACAGGTAGCGTGTAAGGAACGTATGATTGGAAGCCCAAAGTTGGGTCTTAGCAATATCATCAATTGAAAAAATTGCAAAAATCTGAGGGATACTGCCCATTTCCTAATATCGTGAGCCCTGCCTATCACGCCGGGATTGCTTTGTAACACGCTTACCTGTCCGGTTAACCCATAAAGCACCTGGTTGGCGAAGTTGCGCAGCCCTCATAAACTTTGTGAGTGCTTGCACAGGACATAAAAGGTGATGAATGAGGCCTCTCTCTAAGGCCGGGATGGAAAATTCAGAAAAAACATGGTCCGAATGTTCGTTCTTAGCAATAAAGGAGGGAGACGGCACGATTTGAACATGGTCGTGCAGTCTCCCAAACCTGAGACAGTTTGGTTCGTTGCTCATCGCCACCAGCTCAGACACCCGGTTTCCAGTGGCAAGTGCCATGAGAAAGACAGCCTTTTTCAAAAGTGAGTAAAAATCCGGCGCATTATTATACTTGCGCAATTGAAGCAATTCTAAGGCTTTATCAAGGGACCAGGTGGGCATGAGCTGGCGGGGAGGTGCACGAAGCTTGAAACACGCCCTCATAAAACCTTTCTCCTCCGCCTGCGGTATGGAAAGGCCGGTGAGATCAAGGAAGGGGGTCCTAATGGCAGACAGATGATTTTTTAACGTTATGACCGAAAAATGCTTCTGCTCAAATAGATAGTCTAAGTAGGCGTACTTGAAAATTAAGGCTCCCGAGGCAGTCGTTTGCCCTGACTCAACAATCCAGGTTGTAAAAGTTTTCCAATGTGATTGATATTGTCTCCTGGTAGATGGTGTGTACTGATTCATTAGCTTCTTCGTGACACTTGGCCCAAATTGATTTAACCATTTGGCATAGTAAATATCCATAAGGCAAAACTGAGCGAGGTCCGAAGGTTGCCAATCGTTTCCAAGTGGAAAACGGAGACCGGGAGGGACACCGGGGTCCTGCACCACTGTTGCAATTGGTGGTACCAAACCTGGGCCGGCCAAAGCGGCGCGATCAAAGCTACCCGGCCCCGGTAATCCCTCAGTTTGTGAATGACTTTGCACATTAACACAGAGTCTGGCGGCAGAAACAGATAGATTGAGGTCCACCTGTTCCAGTCCACCAGCAATGCATCGGGTCCCCCCGCCGGGGTTACCCCGTGACGTGTAAGAAAGAGTGGGAGTCTGTGGTTCTCTACTGACGCAAACAAGTCCACCTGTGGACGGGCCGGCTTTGCAATCATCTTGTTGAAGATAGCCTGTTTGATTGTCCATTCTACTAGAGTGCTCCGCCGGCGAGAGAGAGCGTCTGCCCAGACGTTCGCCACGCCGGGGAGGTAGGTGGCATGCAGGGAAATGCCTAGCGAGTCGGCTAGGGTAAAAATTTGTTCTGAAACGTTCAACAACTCTTGTGACCTCACTGAGCCTTGTTTCTGAATGCAAAAAACTGCAGTTTGATTGTCCATTCTGAACGCTATTGATTTGTTCTTCAATGTCCTGCCGTGAGTTTGGAGAAAGAACAGGGGAACTAAAAGCTCTTGCTTGTTGATATGTGATTGGCTGTCTGTCACCCAGATGCCCTGACCCTGGTGGCCTAGGCTTGACTGATATCCCCAACCTAGGGTCCCCGAGGCGTCTGTGTCTACCCATACCGTAGGTGGGGGAGAAACCCATGTTACGACCGAGTAGAGGACTTCGCGCTTGGTCCAGGCCGATAGAAAGTTGTGGATTAATGGAGGAATTGGCCATAATTTCTTCTCCGGCAAGAGACGGAACACTTTGTTGCCTTCAAGGATTAATCGCTTGGCTTTCAATCGGCCCAACTTGACAGTTAATTGTACCCAGTTGAGAGAACCGATCAGGGAATCCCACGTTTTCCTGGACGTATCCAGACTGTGGAGGAACCGGAACAGTTTCTTGCGAAACCTGCTGCAGTTGTCCACACTCTGAGTAAGAGTCAGAGCGTAGGTGTCCCAGACCAGCCCTATCCACTGAATAGTCCTTGAGGGGACAAGGTGTGACTTTGCCAAGTTCACCTTGAACCCTAGGGTTTGTACATGATCTAACACTTGGTTTACATGGTCTTGACATAATTCTAAAGAGTTCGCCACTACTAGCCAATCGTACAGATACCAAAACACCTGTATGCCTCGAACTAGCAGGGGTAAAAGACCTTGCCGGACGAGTTTGGTAAATACTCTCGGTGCTAGGTTCAACCCGAACGGCATCCTTTGAAAGACATAAGTCTCGTGCCGGACTCTCAGAGCGAGAACATTTTGGAACCGCTTGTTTATAGGGATATGCCAATAGGCATCTTTGAGATCGATCGAGCATATTCGACCTTGCGGCGGAAGTGCGAGTCTGAGTTGCTGTACAGTCAACATCCTGAAGGGTGAATTTTCTATGAAGGTGTTCAGGTGCGAGAGATCTAGAACTGGTCGCATCTGCACACTGTCCCTTTTTGGCACTAAGAGTCTTGACGTGAATACTGGCTGATAGGCATTGACCTGAATAAGGAGACCTGTATGGCAATCATTTCCTGTAATAGGGCCTCCTCCTCCTGAGACACTGCGGTATAATCCTGCGGCCAACGCAGTCGAGGCCGCCGGCGCCACCGCCAGGTGATTCCTTTGCTCACTACCTTCCTGGCCCAGGTATGCTTGGGCCAGGCTGAGCGGAATGAACGGAACGAACCCAGGTGCAACCAGGGTTCGTCCTTCAAGGCAACTCTCCAATCCTGGGCCTTTGAGCTCGGCCCTGAGATGTGGAGAGTATGAGTGGCTAGTTTTTTGGAGGGGGAGGTGGGTTGGCATCGGACGCTTGACTAGTTTTGGCTGGTGCAGTGCCCTGATGACCTTTGTATGGGGCCTTACCCTTATACCCGTGCTGTTTACCTTGTTTGGGTTTGTGCTGAGGAGGTGGTCTGGGGTCTCTTGATGACTGCTTAGGTTGGGGTTGGTACGGTTGGTTACCGCCCTTTGATTTATGAAAGGGTTTCTTAGGTGGGTCCTTCCTAGCTTGGAAGGTAACCTGCTTCCACCCACTCACCATATTAAAAACCAGACTCCAAGTCTCCGAGTTAAGCAGGGTGGCAGTAAGAACCGGGGAGAGAGTTACCCGGCGACCTATGTCCGCCGGCAACTTCCTCACCAGATGGACTCTCAGATCTTGGCGGGCTCGAACCGCTTCCAAAATTGCAATTCTAATGTCCCCTAGTGACTGAATGGCATTTTGTAGCAAGAGTCTACGAGACAGCTCAGTAGCTTTTCTAATTTGGGGGTCAGCTATGGCCGAGATAGTGCGTGCAAGAGAGGCGGCTATTTGATGACTCACCAAGTACTGAGAGAACATCCGGTAGGCTTTATTGCGTAACTTAAAATCCCGCTCCAAGTGAGCAGCCGGGGGGAGGGGGGAGAAAAAGGTTCATCCAGGGCATGTAGGGACACTTTGGGGGCCGCCAGAAATGTTAGTAAGGCTGGGGACACCCCTTCTGCTTTGGATACCGGCAGGGAAAAGTAAGTATGGTTATCCGGAGGAATCTGATGAGAAGATTTGGAGGTGATAATAGTGGTAAAAACCTGAGCTTCTAACTCCCAATCTACCCAAGGGCCTACTCCCACCTGCCCCATCTGCAGTACCGGAGTCTGAGCTTGGTCCAGGGCCGGAGTTGTAGCCAACTCCGGCGTAAGAGCATTCAAGGCTTTGACATCATTGATGCCATCAGCCTTCGATCAGTCAGCAAATAGTCTTGCAGATGTGGCGGAAGGAACGGCCGGCGCGGCTGAATACACAAAATAAGCCGGGTTAAGTGAACTTGGTACACCCTTAATCAGTACATCCAATACCCTCCCTGCCTCGTCTTTGGCCCTAAATTTACGGCTCTTATTGATCTCAATGGACTACTCGCCGGGAACTGGGGGGTCCCCTGACACCGAAGGTTGAGCTAAAAGGGGATTATCTGGTACCACAGGTACCCAAGAGCAGTCAGTACCATAGAGGAGGTGCATGGGGCCCTTCCTCAGAGGCGCCTTATCTAAAGGAGGAGGTTGGACATCAGTAACAACCCTGAGGGTGGACATAGCTAGCGTCGCCGGCACTGTAGGGCCTTGGGCAGCTGCTGCCACCGGGGTTGGACAAGGAGTGAATGCTGGGGGGTCTAGAGGTCTGATAACAGAAGTGCTAGGTGGGGCAGCTGAGAGAGTAACTGGGGGATCCGACGAGGCAGGGAATTGATAATGCTGTATCACTTTATGTAATAACTCATTTACCTGATCAGAAGTCATCCATTTCCTATAGGGATCTTTGGATGAATGTGAACTAGCCTCAGAATAATTACTAGGGATAGACTGAGGAGCCGGGGAGAACACTCCGTCCGCCGGCTCCTCACTCTGCTCAAAGGTCTCTTGTGATTCTACCTCAATATCCGCCGGGGGCCAAGACAAATCTGGCACTGACGATGGTAACACGTTTATGTTTCCGTCCTCAGTCCGTTCTGGAATGACGTTAAGGAGAGAAAGAGATGGTTCTGAGTGATGCCAATACCCCCCTGCCGCTATGGGCTGGGAGTCATGAGTCACTTGTGAGCTTAAATGGGCCCCCGCCGCATAACCTCTATATTGGTCGGCTTGCACCCTACTCGGGCCTGTCGACCTAACACCACGGGGGACAACATTCAATTTTGGTATGGCAAAAGTCACATTAGGAGGTACACGCACAGAATGTTCATGACTAGGTGTGGATTCCAATAACTCAGATCCTATTTCCGACCCCTGCATCACGTATATATAGGTGTGTCGGAGGGAGGTGTGGGAGGAGGCGGTTGAGGAGTGTCCTGCCAGCTGCTAGACGTGTCCTCATATTCCTCTCTCCAGCGCTTGTGAGACCGGGAAGAGTCCGAGGCGGAGTGGCGAGAGTGTTTCCGGGGAGACTTCGACCTACTGTAGACCTCGACTTCCGCCGCGGTGAGGGCGAGCGTCTCCTCTTGGTACGATCAGAGGAGGAGACCTCGGTGACTTCGCTCTCACTGCTACTACTCAATACCTCTTTGCTGAGGGCTTTTGTTTTGACTTTGGGTCTGACAGATTTAGAGGAGCCGGGTTTCACTAAAGGTGACTTAATAATGAGATTTTTCCAAAGGACTTCGTCATCACACTGAAGCGCCTTATGGGCTGTGTCCTTTGCATAAGAATTAAATGTGGCTTTAATCTCGTGTAAGGCTGCGAAACATGATAAGTCTTTCTTCGCCAGCAAGGCGGTTTTCAATTCAGAGCAAATGGCGCATCTTTTTGACAACCACACGCCTCTCGAGCGATCTAAACACTTTATGCACTTTATGCAAAGTTTGTGAGCAAAAATGGGTAAAAGGGAGCAAGTAGGCGTGACGCAAAGTTCAAACCTAGGCATGTTGCCGTAATGAGAGGGTCCCCCCCCCTCCGCCGGGATCAGATGTCCAACTCCGCCGGAGAAGCAGTCTCTGGGGCCTGGATTTTTGTTTCCAGGAATCAATACTCATAAGGATAACCTGTGAGGTATTAAACATCCTAACCCAAATCCGCCGGAAAATTAGCTTTAGTGCACCACTACTCTAACCTTCCGCTGGATCTGTCTAGCTGACTTTCAATAACTTACCTGTGACAAGAGCCACAGGTCCCTTGACCCTTTTAGTGTCTGATCATACTGAACAAGTTTGCAAAACTAATCTTATCACTTTGTGTACACTCGACTCGTGGCGCCGCAGGCGATAAAGTCTTAACGTGTCACGGGGCCAGTCAGGGCGAGTTAACCCGGCGGGCCGAGTTTGTAGCCCTGCTAGGAATGCTATTCCGCCGGGAGAGTGTGGTTCAGCTAAACCACGCCGGGATCTTTTGAACGTTCCTACCCGTTAGAGACGGATAACTTGGACCCACCGCACGGGGCCGCCGGAACAGACAAAAACTACCGGGAAACAGGGTTGGCACAGCCCCTTTCCCGAAGTCCCACACATATATACAGTAGTATACATAATGACATATATGGACGTCTCCCTTACCCCAAATGAACAAGCCCGCATGCATGAATAAAAAAATGGGGCATACATAGGCATAAAATAATGACAGAAAATTTAGAAACCTAAATTACCTGAAGCCTACACCGAAGACCCCTAACTAGGCCGACCACGTGGTCCGAAGAACATCCCGGCAGGCGACGCTCCGGCACCCAGCAGCAGCACATCGAAGAGGGAGGCCCACCTAAGGGGCCCAAGCAAAACACGAACCCTGGAAGGCGGAGCACCACGTGCAGACACCCTTAAACCAGAGCTTTAGCTGATATCTGAAGACAATGGCATATACTTTCCTCAATATTGACAGTCTGTATCATGCCTCGTAGAGTGGTCGCCTTCTAGCTAAGTAAACACAACAGCTAAAGGCGTATCACAACAACAACACACGCGGTACGACAATCCGGGACTCGTAGACGCCTGTGACAATGGTACCCTAATTTAACACACACTTCCTGCGGACCTACCAATCGGGCAGCCGTGCTAGCTAATCTAAACCCTGTTACTACAACACAGATGTATACAAATGAGTAAGGACTCACTAGAAGCTCTGCGAACGTCGAATGAAGCGGACACGGCGCGAACCCTGTTGACGGTAGGGACGAGGATGGCCGCTAGGGGGCCTGGTGTCGGGGAAGCAAAGCATGAGAAATCCACGTATATGGCAAGTCTTATGAAAACAGATATTAAGTTATTTTTATTTTTTATATTTTACGGAGTTTTTTTCTGTAGGGTACCCGATCAAAATGACGATCCCATGAGGGAATTAAGCATGCACTAATGACGAGTACTCCATGATACTTCCGCGCGGGCTATTCAAAATGCTGGCGCAGGATGTTGAATCGAGACTATTATTATTAATAGGCAAAGTTGTCAATGATGGAGGGGCCCTATTAAATTAAGTGACTTGGTAGGCTTGAAAGGGACTAAAATGACTTAAAATTGACTTAAAGGGACTTAAAATGACTTAAAAATGTCTTAAAGGGACTTAAAATTGACTTAAAGGGACTTAAAATTACTTAAAATTGACTTTAAGGGACTTAAAATTGACTTGAAGGGACTTGAAATGACTTAACATTTACTTAAAGGGACTTAAAATTACTTAAAATTGACTTTAACCCTCCTGGCCCGGGCAGGCTCACCAAAGGACGGAGGTCGTATCCAGGCGATCTGGCCAAATATTAACAAAAGTAAACTAAGGCTAATCTCGCTTAATATATTACCTACATTAATCAAACATATATAGAAATGGGCGCCTTACCTTGCTGCATAGAATGCCGTTGAGTAGAGCTCTCTAGCTCAACTGGTTCCGGAGTGATGGTGATGGAAGTGGAGGTAACTTTTGCCGCGTATTTACCTCGGCGCGTCCGAACACTCAACCGCGGCCCCGGCCACGACGCCCAGTTGCACTCGTCGCTCCACCCGCAATTATGCCGGGAAGCGATTTGATAGTGTTTTATTGGTTATTCTGTCATTTATTATAGTTATTATGTTATTTTCACTCAATAAAGTTATTAACATGAACTTATTTGTGTCTCTGTCACTTATTACTTCGTTTTATTATTATTATTATGATTATTAGTGTCACTTTCACTGGACTTTGATAATTGATAGTGTCATTTCCCCTTTTATGTATTGTTAGGTAAGCTAATAATATATATAGTGTCACTGTCACTTGTTCATATTGTTATGAAGGCACTTATTATTACTTGTGTGTATCTCTTTCACTTATACTTAGTTTTATTATTATTATACTGTCACTTTGACTGGCCTAGGCTTATTGAGTGTCATTTTCACTTATTTATTGTTAGAAATATATATTTTAGTGTCACTTTCACTTGTTCATATTGTTATTGAAGGCACTTATTATTACTTATATGTGTCCTTTTCACTTATACTTAGTTATATTATTCTTAGCCTACATTTGAGTGTCACTTTCACTGTTGTCACTTCCACTTCAAAAGTTTATTAGAGTATGGAAGTCGTTGAAGCAGGTGCCAGCACACAGTCCAACTTGACACTCGAGGCATTCCCAAGTGGTTTTTGTGGGTTTGCGGGGTCTGCGAGTTGTGTGGCTGCACACATGGCACCTCTCCTGACTCCTAGCGTTACTACCTGGTGCTTTGAAAGGAAGGGCGTTGAGCTGGTGCTTCCTGAAAAATTCAGCATACCCCGTTCTGTCCAGCTGGCCTGGTCCTTGTAGTGGCCTCCCTGGTGTACCCGCATGTTTAGCCAGGAGCTCAAGTATCACCTGCTTGTGGAACTTCCGCAGGGACTTGTACTTCTTGGCTCCTGAAGTCCTCAGACGGTAGATGTTGTAGGCATTGAGGACCGACATATCTACCGTATGCAGGATAAACTTCTTGTACCACCTGCAAGATGTTCGCAGGCAGTCGATGAAGCCCATATGCATGTCGGACTTGTCAACGAGGCGCATGTTGAGGTTGTAATCCAGGACAGCAGCTGGTTTCTGGACGGGGTTCTTGGTTCTTCGGTCCACCTTCCCTGTGGCGACCATCTCGGCCTTGTGGCATGTGGTGAGGAGGTTGACCTTCCGCTGGTCATGCCAGTGGATGGAGAGGATGGGGCCACTCTTCTTGTGGAAGATGTCCGCCTTCTACGTCTTGGTTGTGTAGCCTGGCATGCCCTTCCTCTTGCCCTTGACTGTGCCGACAGTTCCGGTCTTGCGGTCATGGAGGTACTTGGTCAGGAGAGGCGATGTGTAGTAATTATCTGTGTAGAGGATGTGGTTTTTATTGAAGTGCCTCTCCATCATCTTCTTCACTACAGCGCCACCAAAACCAATGAGGGGGTCAGTCACAATTTCTCCAGCCTTGCCGCTGTAGACTATAAAGTCCAGCACATACCCCGTCAAACAGTCGCAGAGGACGAAGAGCTTGATGCCGAAGCGGTGTCTCTTGGACGGGATATACTGTCGGAAGTGCAGCCTACCACGGAACAGGACCAGAGACTCGTCGAGGCACATCTTCTGGAAAGGAATCAGGTAGGTGGTGAACCGATGACGTATCATGTCATACAGCTTCCTGATCTTCCATAATGAGTCGGGAAGGTGGACTGCCATGTTGTTTGTCAGGTGGAGATAGGAGAGGATGTCGAAGTACCTGTCCCTGGACATGTACTTGCCAAATGCTGGAGTCGTTATGATGTCGCCAGTGATCCAGTAGTCTGCCAGAGCGTGCTTCCTGATATGTGTCATCAGCATTGTGAGTGCCAAGAACACATATAGTTCTGTCACAGTGACAGCTCTCCATGCCACCATCTTGGCACTGGTCTTCCTGCCAAGAAAGTTGGCACAGATCTCATGATGGTTGTTGGTCTCCTCGACGAAGTATTCCATGACTTCATTGT
Organism: Paralithodes platypus; assembly: GCA_032716605.1. Classification (NCBI taxonomy): domain Eukaryota; kingdom Metazoa; phylum Arthropoda; class Malacostraca; order Decapoda; family Lithodidae; genus Paralithodes; species Paralithodes platypus. The sequence goes on from CM064582.1 coordinate 58,948,351, forward strand.
CATAGAAGCCACAGAAAATTTCACTGGGGGTAGCAGCTGGGCCACAGGGAAATGTTGGTGACACCCCGGAACCCATCTGTACCTCGTCAAAGGCAGGACAATCTGGCTCAAAATCAGCCCCATCTATCCACACAAACAGGTCGGATGCTGATGCTCGAGGTCATGCAGGTGCAGCAGGCACACGCCCTTGGCCACGTGGACGCCCTGCACGCCCACGCCCACGCCCAGGGGCAGCGGCGTCGGCAGACTGACCACGTCCACGACCTCGCCCTCTCGCTCGTCTTGTCGGGACTTCCTCTTCCTCTTCCTCTTCCTGTTCCTCTTCCTCTTCCTCCTCAGGCGATGTCAGGTCATCTGGGGCAATGTTGGGGTCGTCAGCATCCTCTTCAGGAGACAATTTGGGTGAAGACCGGGCGTCGGCGGTGTGGGACGCGGGAGGCTGCGGGAGCTTCAACAAATGGGAGCCTCGGCCTCGGGAGTTGGGCTCCTTTTGCGGCGAGCCGAGGGCTTCTCCGCAGCAAATAATGCTCTGCGGTGTGTTGAGGGCTGTGGCACACTAGTAATACCACTTGAAGAGGCCCTTTGGTCATCCTGAAGGAGAGATGAAGCGGAGGGCTGTGGGTGACCCACGCGGCGTCCCGGGTCAAGGCGTCGGGACAATGGAATGCGGGTGGTTGCTAGACCAGGGTCGGCGTCATTATCACTGTCTTCAGCTTCCCTATCCTTTTCTGCGGCTGCCCTGCGTGCTTTTTTAGCTTCACTTTTCACCAACGATTGTTTATAGAAATATTTGCCCACTTTCAAGGGCGTACGGGCAGGCAAAGGGGAAGGTCCTGGGCTAGGGCTAGGCCTAGGCTGACCTAGCAAAGATGGCGAGGGGGTAGGCCTAGGTTCTAGCACACTTGGAAGCTCAATGGCACCTTCCTGAAACACTTCCACATCAGGATCATCACTACTGTCTCCCCCCTCAAATAAATCGACATTATCGTCGTCTCCAAAGCCAACAAAATCGTCATCTTCACTTGCACTTATAAATTGTTCCTTGTCCACCAAGCTTTCGCCACTGCTCTCTTCACTATCAAAAAGTTGTCGCTGTATAGCGCTATCACTCAACAAACGCTTAACTTTCTTTTGTTGAGCTTTCTTCTCGGTTGCAACAGGCGTTGAAGTTGCGAGCGGGGTAGCACTGGGGCCCGCGGGAGGTTGCAGCGAATCGGACACGTCGGAAAGCATTTTTTCAGTATAATTCGCTATGGCGGCCACGTACGAACTGATAACAGTAGTAGTTGAGGCTTGGTGGCGCTGCGGTCGCTCCTGCAATGCAAAATTTGGCCGCGCGAATTTTGAAGCACGCTTTCAAGCACAAAGATTTTAAAATGACACACGGGCACCGGCCCTTTTTTGGTGGTGTAATTTTAAAATGACACCCGGGCTGGAAGGGTTAAGGGGTACTGGTGAGGGAGAAGGAACAAGTGAACGAAGAACGCCATGCAGCGACTCCCCAAACTTACCATAGGGTAAGGTGGGGTAAGATGCGCCCCCCTCTGTATTGCCTTTCTTTCTTACTTCTCCCACCAATCATCTGATCGGGTAGTCAGCGCCATCCCTCTGCACTCACATGCACTAATGGCATCAACAAGGAGCATGTATACTGGCTGCAGGACGACTTTCCTTGTTTTTCCATAATTTCATGTAAGAATTCAGTGGCTTTGGGGTTACCTAGTTAAAGAATAATAACTGTAAAGTTAGCTTTATGGTTATGGAGGGTTGCTATAGGATGTCTAGATTATATAGCACTCGATTTTTGTTAGTCTACGTACAAGTTGAGAGACCAGTGATATTTCAAACATGATGATGGCTCTTGGGGTAAAAGTCTCCTCTTCCTCTGGGGTAAGACACCCAGGGGAATTGACCTGTATATTTGTCAAAATTGTGAATCTGATATATAATAATTTTCCTATCAGTACATATGTAATTTTTCATACTACAAATCCATTCATATTAACATAAGAAAAAATAAATGTTTACTTCCACTTTTTTCTTTGAACATAGACTGTTATGTTCACGTGTTAGTACAAATGGATGTTTGTAATAAGAGGAGGAAATACATTTAAAGTTCTTACAAAAGGAAAAATAAAGTTCCCTTTATGTTTGTTGTGACTTTTAATGTTGTACCCTGTAGGGCGTTTTACCCCGTATGTGGGGCAAGACGCCCCCTTTTTTTTTTTTTTCAAAGTCCATTTTCACAAAGTCAGAGGTATGATAAGATGGTATAGTACACATCGTAGTTTGGTCATAATATAAGCTTTCAAGGAAACTCTTTATTAACCTGACAAGCGCGAAATAGACCTAGGGGCTAGGGTAGTTATTTGTGCATTTCTAGCCTTGGATTCTGACAGAATTCGTTATATTTACAATATAGAGCATTATTTGTTTTCGGTATGCTTTTATTTTACATAATTATATGATGTATATATGAACCTTCAAGAGTGCTAAAATAAGTGGGAAAAGCATTTGGGTGGTGAAAAACGAAGATATTGGCCACCCGGTCATAATCTCAGGCGAGAGAGAGCCACAGGCAACCCTCCTCTCTCGCTGTCTGTGAGGTAACTGAGACGAGCGGGGCGGTGTGGGCCGGTGTCTGGGTGTTGCATAACGATCTTTTCTGCAACCCACTTGTGCTATATTATCGCGGGAGAGAAAAATAACCGATAAATGATGATAATAAGAGGAAAAATAGGTGATATTGGGGGGGGGGGGGGAGGGGGGAATAAGGTGGGGAAGGAGGGGAGGGGGGTGGGTGAGATTTACATGGATAAGTACTGGAGGGGAATTATCTCACCTAGAGACAAATTCCTTTGTTTTGATAGGCCCTTTTTTTTATGGTCTTGCTTCCGTGAGGCCTATCGCGTTCCCTATAGGAAGCCTTCCGTGAGGCCTATCGCGCTTGCCGGGTTAAAATCCTACTGCAGAAAGTATGGCTTCTAGACATAATTCTTCCTTAGAGGGGGCATTTTACCCCACCTTACCCTACTGAAGAGCACCAGTCGAGGAACATGTTGGCCGCTGTATCTTGTAAGACACCTGGTGCTCCCGACGATAAGTAGAAGGGAGCGCTCGCAGAGCTCTCTTTATTTCCTCAGTCGGGGTATCCTCAGCCCTGCCATCATGGTCTAATGTAAAGGCAAGACGGTAAATCGGGCACATATGTGACACTGGCCTATGTCGACCACCACAGAGATAACAGTGCGGGTCAAGAGCACAGGTCGGAATTTGTGATTTCCGCTTCACATAGAACACCGATAACCAGACTTACATGAGGCAGATCCGTGACCAAAGGTGTGACACCTAAAACAACGATACACTGGGAACGTAAAAGGACTTACCCTATACGAGACACCATCGTAGTCGACACGGCTGGGCAGGGGACCGGCGAAGCGTAACCTAAGGGTCATAGACATTTTAGGCTGGTCCTGGGATGGGAACCTGGCTGGGAGTCTAACCACTTTGACAAGATGGCACAGGTCAAGGGGGCGGTCCGAGTTCTTATGTAGGACTTGTATATCAGAAGCTAGGGTTCCTACCGTGATACTGTGATCAACAGGGCCAATAATACCAAAGGAGTACGTGCCTGAGCCTACCTCCCAATCCCTCAACCTCCGACACTTCACCGTCCAGGGGCCTAAGTTGGTTAGATCTTCCATAGGGGAATTGATTTTACCCAGGTCAGATTCCCTGACCTGCAACTCCAGGGACATACCATTCCCTTTAATCAAGGTCCTGTCCGCGCTACCTCATTCCCTTTAATCAAGGTCCTGTCCACACTACGATATTTACCAAAAGGTGCACCAGCCAAGTACTCAGTGAGCTTAGGGGGAACTGTGAAAACTCTCTTACCCGTGGCTTCCTTGATAAGGAATGTGGCATATGTATCACCTCTGTCCTCAGCGTTCGACCCGGAAGTCCTGGTAGCTTTGACGTGCGTGGGAGGAAGGCCGTCTTCAGAGTCATGCGTGCGCTTCAGGCTGGAAGAAGAGTCCTCCATGGGCGACGGCTTGTCCAACGCATCCGCGCCTCCTGTAGCAATGGTAGGGCCAGACATCAGTCCTGCGTCCACATTTCAGACGGGGACAGCCAGGTGTCGCCACTGGCACGAGAACAGCCGGTGAAAGTGAAGACCACACAAGAAGCACGTCCACACCCTTCACCAGCCGACGAGCGAGTCTCCAAGCCTAGCCTATGATTCTGTGATTTTACTTGATTAACCCTTTCAATAATGGAATTACTTGTGTAATATGTACTGAATATACTGGATTTGGGGGCTCAAAATCTTTATGAAGTAGCATAGGCTATTGGTAACTTCACACACTGGGGTTTTGGGTGGTGGTTATGGAGTTTAGCCTAGGTTAAATTAGGCCTATATATTTCTATTTTACAATCTTTACTTACCTTTTACGATTCTAATGAGATAGTCGTTTCATTATGCAATTGCATGCTTTTTTATACATTTTCCAAAAATATTAAAATACAACCCTACTAGTGGGGAGGACTATAGCCTATGAAGATCGGGAAATGTGGTATTAAAAAAAAACACATATAGACTAGGCCTAAATAATATAATTTGGTGTCTAGGCCTAGAGAGACTTTTTAATACATTTTACTTAGTTTGATTCATGGAGAGATTAGTTAGTGAGGGGGCTTTGCCCCCTCACCCCCCATGACTTAATGTCATCCTCATATATATTACCAGCAGGGGCAAATAACAGCAGTCAAATTAGACGCGAATGTAACTGAGAGTATGCGACTACGTAAACAAAGCGGGCGGTACACCCGCTAACGCAACTTTTACCATAAAAACTAACCTAGGCTAACTTATTTTAACCTACCCTAGGTAAGGAGGAGGAATTTGGGCGTATCGCCTGCCTTGTTTAGACTACTCGCATGCTCGAGATCACATACCAGTCTATTTTGACTGCCGTGGAACACAATAATAGGTTAAGGGGGGGCTTTTGCCCCCTCATGACTTATCTTCATAATATTACCAGCAGGGGGCGAAATACTCCTTCCCCTACCCTAACCTAGTGACAAACTACAAATGGGACTTCTGGGAAAATAGCCGGGTAGGATGTAGTTCCTGGGTGTACCGCCAGCCTTGTTTACACTATGCGGAGCGGCATCGGACTCTTGCCATCTTGTTTCTGTCTATATAGACTGCCTTTGGATACAATAATATGTTGGGGGGGGTGGGGGGGGGCTTTTCCCCTCTCACCCCCCCATGACATATTGTCATCGTCATATATATTGCCAGCAGGGGGCAAATAGCCGAAAAAAATTGCCGTCAAAATAAACGCGAAGTTAACCTATAAACGGCGAGCAGGGGGTATTGAACGTGATGCCCCTGGGCGAGCATATTAGGCTCCATTCATGCCTATAATCGTCATTTTACGATAAATATCGTTATTACTTATTCATATGCGCCTATTTTACCTTCACTATGAAGATAGTAACCTGTAACAACAATAAAACAAGTGGAAATATCATTTTTCTGGTCAAAATTGCGAATATACATGGAGCAGCCCATTCATGAATTATGGAGCAAATCGAGGCAACCCCTCCCTTCACGAGGCCTCAAGCCTGACTGAGCTTACTCATCTACACTCTCGCTTGTGTAACACATCCTCCACACATTTTGCTAATGTTAGTACAAAAATATACCAACGAATTAGGGAATAACAGAAAATAGGTGATAATTGAAGGGGGAGGGGAAAGGGGGGAAGGAGGGGATGTGGAGTGATATGAGGTATAGGGGAAAAAAAAAAAAAAAAATTTAGTGCTAGGCCTACTGGGGCCGTTTAAAATGTTTTTTTTAGGCCTTCCCTCTTAAGAGCTTTGCCGCCCTCGGCCAGTAAAACTTCTTATGAGCTTTCTTGCCGTTGCCGGGTTAACCGCGGCGATCGCCCTATGTAAACATGACGACCTAACATCCGGAAACTACATCCATCCCAAATAGCCTAGCCTATCCTAACTTAATCTGGACTAGGCCTATCCTAATAGGCTATGCTGCAAACTACTGTACATAAATTGAGTTCATGGGAAAATATAACCTAGCAAAATCTAATAGCCTATAGACCTGCTATAAATAATGTAAATGTCGTTATGGAGAAGAAAAAAAAAATCATGAGAATTCTACCTAGCCTAAACACAAGCTTACAACATTGACTTCCTCAATCAGTAGCCAGCCCTAGTTCCCTCAAAGGTTAGGGAGAATCGGCAAGAGACACATCAAAAGAAAAAGAGGTGACAGGGGAAGAACATACAGTACCAGTTTGCCTGCTAAAAGCAAGCGCACATTAACACAAGCAACCCTACCAATGAATCAGCAAGCCTTCATTTAGTTTCACTTCCTCAACATCTCTCAAAAACTTTGTTAGGGGTTAAATATAGGATATTGCACAATTTATTATATATATATATATATATATATATATATATTAGGGGAGGTGTGGCGGAGTGGTCTTGCCACTGGACTGGTAATCCAATGGACCCGGGTTCGAATCCTAATATGTCAATGGGAAGATATTATTGGGATGGAATTTGTGCTGTACCTAGTATCAGTGTATTACCACAGCACACCGAAATGCCAAAAAAATACCCCCCTTGTTCCCTGATTAAATAGCATTGTATGAATATTCCCATATTCAAAAATATGCTACACGGGGCAATGCCTAGTGAGTTAATTGCTCAATAGGTGGCGTTCTGAGAGTGAGGGTCCGAGTGTGGGGGGTGAGACTGTGAAGCGCAGAGGCGAGGCGGCTTCAGAAATGGAGTTGCTTTGAGCCGTGAAGCTTCGCATGTCTAACTCCCTAGACTGGAGCAAGACCTCACGGGCCTCACTGTGTTCAGCGGTAGAGTATAAAGGCTATCAGCCTATGCCCGAGAGGAAGTAGTTAAAAAAAAAAAAAACAAAAAAAATATATATATATATATATATATATATATTGCCGGGAGGAGGCTGTGGATAGCCAACACCTTCTTCCGACACAGAATGATCCACAGGTACACTTGGAAACGGATGTTGACGATGAAGGATAAGACAGTGGTGGAACGAAAGTCATTGATTGATTATGTATGTGTGGATGAACGAATGAAGAAATCTGTGATGGATGCTAGGGTGTATAGGGGTATTGGAGGGGGTCTGTCTGATCATTATGTAGTGGTAGCTAAGGTTAGGATACAAAAGAAGTGGGTGAGGAGAGCGGGAGGGAGGCGAGAGGAGGGTGGAATGGTGAGGAGGGTGGAGAGGTTGCAGGAGGAGGAAGTCAGGGAGGAGTACAGGAGAGCAGTGGAAAGACGACTAGGTGGGTTCGACCTGGAAGTTATGGAGGAAGTGGAGGAGATGAGCAAGGTGTTTAAGGATGAGATCTGTGCAGCATGTGAGGAGGTGTGTGGAGTGAGGAGAAGAGGGAGGGGAGTGAAAGGTACAGCATGGTGGACAGAAGAGGTAAGAATAGCTGTGGAAGAAAAGAAGAAAGCATATAGAGAGTGGTTGGGTAGTAGAGGGAATGAAGATTCCGAGAGACAGAAACGAGCGAGGTACGTGGAGAGTAAGAGGGTGGTGAAGAGAGTAGTGAAGGAAAGTAAGAGAAGAGTAGATGAGGAATTTGGAAGGAATCTGAGTGTAAAATGGAGGGAGAGTAAGAAACTGTTATGGAAAGAAGTCAAGAAAGTTAGGGAAGGTAGCAAGGGAAACAGTAAGGGTGTGAAAGATAAGAATGGGAGAATGCTAGCCGAGAAGCAAGAGAGAGTCGAAAGATGGAGGGACTACTTCAGTGAGTTGCTAAATGAAAGGAATGAAGAGCCAGCAAACATAGCTGGATATGGTATGGGAGGGAGAAGAAGAGAAGTAGTGGAGGAGGAGGTGGGGATCAGGAGGTCAGAAATGTGGGAAGCCATGAAAAGAGTGAAGTTGGGGAAAGCACCAGGAACAGATGGAGTGTGTGGGGAAATGTTGAGGTATGGTGGTGAGATAGTGATAGACTGGGTATGGAAAATGTGCAAACTAGCATGGGAGAAGGGGAGTGCACCCGATGACTGGAAGACTGGCATAATAGTCCCCCTATATAAGGGCAAAGGGGAAAGAGGAGTGTGTGGTAACCACCGAGGAATATGTCTTCTAAGCGTAGTAGGGAAGGTATACAGTAGGGTAGTGATTGAGAGAGTGAGAGTGAGAACGGAGAAATGGATAGGCGACGAGCAGGGAGGTTTTAGGAAGGGAAGACGATGTGTAGATCAGATTTTTACCCTGAATTGTTTTGTGGAGAAGTATCTGGAGAAGAAACAAAAGGTGTATGTTGCCTTTATGGACTTGGAGAAGGCCTATGACAGAGTGGATAGAGAAGGTTTGTGGAAAGTACTTAGAATATACGGAGTAGAGGGCAAGTTGCTGAAAGCAGTGAAGAGCATGTATGAGGGTGCAAAGGCGGCAGTACGTGTGGAGAGTGAGCAGAGCGAGTTCTTTGACCTGAATGTTGGTTTGAAACAGGGGTGTGTGATGTCCCCGTGGTTGTTTACTGTATATATGGATGGAGTTATGAAAGAAATACTATCAAGAGCAGTGGATGTTGGTGTATCGCTGAAAAGGGAGGGAATTGAGTGGAAGCTACCTATACTGCTGTTTGCGGATGATACAGTTCTGATGAGTGATAATGAATGGGAGTTGCAGGGTCTGGTAAATGAGTTTGGAACAGTGTGCGAAAAACGGAATTTGAAGGTAAATACGGGGAAGAGCAAGGTTATGGTCTTCGAAAGGGGTGAAGTCACAGAGTGTGAGGTGAAGCTGAACGGTCAGGCTATGGAGATCGTCAACTCTTTTAAGTATCTGGGCAGTGTGTTGAGTAAAGATGGGACTATGGATGAAGAGGTGCGGGAGAGGGTACAACAGGGGAAGAGGGTTGTAGGAACGCTAAAAGCAGTAACAAGAAATAGGGTGGTCAGTATGGAAGTGAAGAAGTCCTTGCATGACAGTGTGGTAATCCCGACACTGACTTACGGAAGCGAAGCATGGACGTTGGTTGAGAGACTCAGACCAAGAGTGAGAGCAGTGGAAATGAATTACTTAAGGAGTGCGTGCGGAGTTACATGGAGGGATAGACAGACTAATGAGGAAGTAAGAAGGAGGTGTGGTGTGGAGGTAGATGTGCTGGAAAGTGTGAAAAGGAACAACTTGAGATGGTTCGGCCATATGGAACGTATGGAAAGCGAGAGAATGACTAAGAGGGTGTACGAGAGCGAGGGGGAGAGGTAGACCGAATATGAGGTGGAAGGATGGAGTGAGGAACTACATGAACGAAGGCGGTGCTGGTTGGGGGGAGGGGCGTCGACTGACTGGGGACAGAGGTGCATGGGGGCGGTTCGTTCGTGGCCACCCCTTCGGGGATCACGGCGTCAGGCAATAGATAGATAGATAGATAGATATATATATATATATATATATAGTCGAGTACCGTGCGAGGTAATGTACATTGGGCGGTAGAGTACCGTGGGCGGTAATGTACCACGGGCGGTAGCGTATCGTGGGCGGTAATATACCATGGGTGGTAATGTACCGTGGGCGGTAGAATACCACGGGCGGTAATGTACCATGAGCGATAATGTGCCATGGGCGGTAGAGTACCGTAGGCGGTAGCGTACCGCGGGCGGTAGAATACCACGGGCGGTAATGTACAAGTGGGCGGCAGAGGTTGAAGCTACCTCCGGCCGCCTCCCATTTCTTAGCTTCGTAAATGAAGAGTTAACAAAACTGGGTCCATCTTATTCCTGTGGCGTTGGTGTCAACTGAGCCGCCTGTACCCTCCCTACGGTGGTCTGTGGCAGAGTTTATTGGGCCAGTCCTTCAATCAAGAACATTGGCACTCATAAAGCACGTTTTTCAAAGGCACAAAGAGGCGGATGTCTGGTAATCTATGGTAATGTTTGGTGATTTTACCAGACAGAAGCAGACAGCTTCCCGAAATTCTTTGGTAGTGTCTGGTCAACTTGGCCAAGACCAAAGATTAACGAACTCTGGGGGTGTGGCTAAGAGCCGGGAGGCAGGACTCTGGTGACAGTTTCAGCCACTCACAGCCTTCGTTACAAGGCATTATTCAAATGTTAGATAACTCACAGGGGAGAGTGTTGTAAATAAATCATACTTTTAAATATGTGCAATATTTAAAAGTATGATTTCGAATGAATTAGAGTCCTTTGCATTCCTATAGAGTTGGAAAGTAATATTATTGTTTAATTAACGATTTTTGTTTCTGAATTATGCTTTTGTATTATATATTTTTTTTAAATTATAGGTCTGCCATGAGCAAATTGCCAGTTTTTCAAAACATAAAAGCTGTATGGTCCACGTGTCTTTGAAAAATGCGCTTTTAATTTTGGTGAAAAACGCGCCTCAAGATCTGACAAATGTGTCTTACGTGAGTTGGCAACAATGTCATAACAAAAACAAGTTAGCCTATTACAGGGCGATATGTACAACTATTTTTACCTCTGTGAATTGACTCGTGAATTGCTTGTACCCAATTAATAGCAAGGTAAGATTCAATTTAGAGTATTTCATGAAAATAAGAGTGCAGCAATTGAAAAATTAGCTTTATAAAAGGAGGGGAAATCTCCAGATTACGTCCAGTAATGTTTGTTATTGTCTGGAGGAAACGGACGACACTTTATGATTTTTTTTCTTCATAATAAATAGCCTACACCTACGGCCTGGGCTAGCTGTGCTTATAATGTTATGTAGATTATAAAATTGCCAAATTAAAAGGCAAATTACAGGAGGCGCTACAATATAGCCTACCTGTAGCAAAATTCTAATGGTAGTTTTGGGTTCCTATTATCATATGCTTCATTTCTATATACTTTTTATCCCCGGGAAAAAAACAAAAAAATCTTGGGTTTTTTATTTTTTTCTTGGATTTTTTTTTTTTTTTTTTTATTAACCTAACCAAAAAACCTAACCTAACCTAAATGTATTTGGGGGCTATTAGGTTAGGTTAGGTTAGGTTAGGTTAGGTTAGGTTTTTTGGTTAGGTTAATGACCAAAACAAAAAATGCCAAGATTTTTTTTTTTTTTTTCCCCGGGGATAAAAAGTAGCCTATATAGAAATAAAGCATATGATGATAGGAACCCAAAACTACCATTAGAATTTTGCTACCTATATTGTAGCGCCTCCTGTATATTGACCAATTAAAAAGTTGGATAATAGGCCTATTCAAGGACAGTACATCGGCGAGTATAGGCTAGGCTAACTTTATTTTAGCCTAATGTCACAATTTTGTTTGAACTATTTTAAGACAAATAGGCAAATAGAATCTATAGGCTAGGCCTAGGCTATGCCCTAAAGATCATATGACAATGCAGGGTGTCAAAGCAAATCAATCATGAGAGGGGTAGCCTAGGCCTAGCTCTATTTTCTTGAAGGGTAGGCTATAATCCTGCTTACCTAGTGATTTTTGCTTACCTAGTGATAGTTAAAGAGGCATGGGAGTCAGTGCTCATAAAGGGTGCCTCTTCTCCGTCTAACAGTCTCATACCGGTCATAGGCCTATCTATTTTTAAACGTGTTAACACTCTGGCTCGTGACGATTTCTTCTGTGAGACTATTCCATTGGTTAACCACTCTTGCGTTAAAAAAGTTGTTCCTCTTGGATGTCCTGTGTCTAGGCTTTGCTAGTTTCAGGCTGTGTCCTCTGGTGTCAGGCCGGTTGTTTCTAGGAGCGAGCTGTAGGAAATGCCCTCCCTTCACTGCATCAATACCATGTAGGATTCTATAGGTTTGGATCATATCACCTCTCTTCCTTCACTGCTCCAGCTTAGTTAAGCCAAGGCGGCTTAACCTTTCCTCGTATGACTCGGACAATTCCGTAATATTCCGGAACCAGTTTAGTTGCTCTCCGTTGAACTTGCTCAAGTTTGTTGATATCTCTTCGAGTGTAAGGGGACCAGGCTTGTATACAATGTTCGAGTCGAGGCCTAATCAGGGATTTGTACAGTGGTAGGAACATTTCAACATTCAGGTATGTATATGTTTTTTTCAATAATCCCACCAAGGAGTTGGTACTGGCAGCTGCCTTGGCTACCGGTACCTGTGTTGCAGGTTTTAGGTCCGGGGTGACATATACTCCTAGGTCCTTCTCTTCTGTTGTGGTAGTTAGTGGAGTGTTTCCTACATGATATTGACATCCAGGGTTTCTCCTCCCCAGGTGCATGACCTTACACTTTTCCTCGTTGAAACTAAGAAGCCATTTTAAATAGTGCTCCATTCCTGAAGTTTGGTAAGATCGTCTTGTAGGGTCTCTCCATCTTGAGGCGTCTTGATTCTTCGGTAAATCTTAGCATCATCGGCGAAAAGTTTGCCATCGGACTGTACTGTTTCCATAAGGTCGTTTATATACACTAGGAAGAAGATTGGCCCTAGTACACTTCCTTGTGGTACGCCACTCCACACTCGTCGCCATTGTGATTGGGTACCCTTGATGGTCACGCGTTGTACCGTACTCTATTCCTTAGAAAACTCTCAATACACCCAATAATGTCGCCTCCAATTCCTGCTGCTCTTAGCTTTTTTAACAAACGGAGATGTGGGACCGTGTCGAAGGCCTTTTTGCAGTCTAAGTAGATTACGTCGACGTTGTCGCCCTCATCTATAGCATCCTCTAGCTCCTCCAGGTACTCCAGCAACTGCGTTAAACACGACCTTCCTGATCTAAACCCGTGCTGAAGATTGCTGAGAAGGTTGTTGCTCTCCAGATGGTGAACTACCGTCATTCGGGGTGACTTCGGACCTAATTGACCTAATTTTAAGCCTAACTCAATAGGTAAAGCCTTAATAATGCAATCTTTTGGCTCTTATGTATAGCTTATGAAACCGTTTAGAATCTCTTGTGTACAGTGCGAAACATTATAGGCCTTGGTTAATTTATAACCATATTTATAATGGTGTCCGAAGTCATCCTCGATATGAGGTTGACTTCGGAGGGTGAAGGTGACTTCGGGACATTAATGGTTTTTCCCCTTTTAAATCTGAGTGTGTGTATTGAAACACGGACGGCCCTGCGGACAATGCAGAGGCGACTTCGGACACAAGACGGAGTAGTTTTTTAAAAAATAATTACAAACTGAATGCTTAATTTGTAGCCCTTAGAGTAGCATATACAGTAAGATTCCAAGTTCTGTGCATTTTAGACCTCATATAAATTGTCTATGATTCTCAATAACAAGCAATTATCAATTATTACAAATTAAATATAAAAAATATATGTATTTTATTTTTTTTATAATTATTAATTATCTCAAAATTTTTTAATTTGTTTTTATATTATTAAATTTTTTTATTAATTAATTTATTTTATTTAATTAAAAATTTAATCCATTTATTAAACAAATATGTAATTTTTATTATTATATTATTCTTTAATTGTGATTAATTACAAATTTTATTAATTTATTTAGATAATTTTTTTATATTTTAATTATTTATAAATAAAAATTTTATATTATATTTATATTTTAAATTTTTATTTTATAATATATTTATCCGACAATATTAATTATCACCCTATTTATATTGAAATAATATAAAAAAAAAAATTATTTTAAAAAATTAATTTTCTTAGTGAATTTTTTTATAAATTATTCAAATAAAATAATTAATTATTTAAGTTTTATATTTTTTTCTTTTTAAATTTTAATTTAAAATTTTTTATTTTTTATTTCATTTAGTTTTTTTATATTATTAATTCATTATTTAAATTCTAATTATAATTATAAATTTTAATATATTATTAATATTTTAAGTTTATTCCTATAATTTTAATAATTTATTATAAATTTTTTTTTATTGTTTAATTAATTTATTTTTTATTTACCTTTTTATATTTTAATTCAATTTATTATTTTTTTAAAAATAATTTTACTTTATTTTAATTATAAATTTATATTATTATTTTAATTTTTTTTTTTTTTTCTATTAATTATTTTTATTAAATTTTTTTTAATTATTATACTAATTTAATTTATTTATTATTTTCTTGTGTTTTTTTTTATTATACTAAATGCATTCAGGTTACACCGTATGTATAGGCAACTTTTCTAATACCAAAAAAATAATTACTCATTCCAAATTACACATAATGACTCCTTGAAAAACGTATGTCACACTTGTGACCAAACTTCTAAAAAAATAATATGATATCAATAAAGCTTAGCAAATAATATCTTAATGACTGCATAAGGAAATACCTAATGCACACAGCCGACTAGAGCCTCTGGTAATTAATGGCCGAAATAGTAATTAAACCCTTTAAGGTATTCTACCTTAAAATAATCATAATATGAAATAAAAGGACCTACAAAAAATATAACTTTATCACCATTATTGCCTCTTTCCTTTTCATCCCCCCTCTCTAACTTGCCCCGCCCTCTACCACCTCTCGCTCTCGTATCGATCTCCTCTCCCACCCTTCTGGCCCCGCCCTCCCCTGGCCCCACCATTCTATGGCCCCGCCCTCTACAACTTCTCCCGGCCCCAACCTCCCCTGGCACCGACCTCCCCTGGCAACGCATACCATGGCCAGCCCTCTCCCACCCTTCTCCCTGCCCCACCCTCCCTGGCCCCGCCCTCTACCACCTCTCTCTCTCTCTCGCTTTCTCTCCCACCATTTTCTTGGCCCCACCTCTCTCGCTTCCTCCCACCACTCTCTCTCTCACTTTCTCTCCCCCTGCTCGCTCAGCTTTTCTCTCCTCTTATAGCTCTCAACCATTTTATTCTCTCTCTCTCGATTATTTTGGCACATTTATTTACAATCAACACTGAACAGCATTATGCACTCTGTCTAGATGGTTTGGCAGGTGTCTGTACTATCTCACCCTGTCTATAATCACGTATCATCAATAACTGGGGTAATGAGACGTTACTTGTGCCTTCACATGCTTTAGGAAACGAACCTGTATTTCGGGTTAGAACCTTTACTATGAATGCAATATAATGTTGATGTTTCTTCTTACCACAAACGGAACTTTACAATAACCCGAGGTTTACTATGTTTACCTTTTATCTAGTCCATGTAAGGTGCTCTTACTAACTTCCACTTTTTAGCACCTCACGTAAACTCATGTTATTCTTTTGTATATCATATTGCTTTCTTAATTTGTCTTGACATACATGACTGTGTATTCCTTTTCTCGTTGTGTGGCTTTGGTTTAATATCAGTGGCAATTATTTACTCCTCGTGAATGAAAAGCAATGTAATATGATACTCTTACCTAAACCTAACAGCAACATCCACAAATAATGTCAACATGACACCTTACTCCGTCTTAAGCATCCTTTAATTGGCGTACTCAAAGGGAGCAGATGGACAGTATGATAAGAACATAAGAAAATGGGTCTGCAAAAAGGGTCCGATCGCCCATACAAGGCAGACCCTGTGATTGACCTGATTGATTCAGATGCTCGCAGTAGGCTAGGTAAAGAGTACCTAACTTAGGTATAATGTTGTTCATATTGGAAGGAACCTTTGTACTAATATTAGTGTCCGTGTCACCTCAGTCCGAAATAAACCCCAAACTATGTCCGACACAACAACCCCACCAATAAATATGGAAAACAATAAAGTAAATTGTTAGGTCTATAGGCTGTGTATATGAACTTGGGGAAGAGGTACTGTGTGTATGGTCTAACAGATCATTGTAGAAAATTCTGGTGTGAGGTTTGTCTTCCTCACATCCCATTAATTATGTCAGTAGAAGTTGACCACACTTACAAAAACATGTGTTTTCTGTGTTACATATTCACAACTATTTACACAAAATTTAATTAATAATTTTAAATATAGTTCATCCACATATAGTTACACTTCCTCTGATGCTACACATCTATTTTTCAAAACCAAACTCCTCTTCTCTCTATTTTTATTTGTTTTAATTTTTATCCAAAATGTCCGAAGTTGTCCACTTGTCCGAAGCCACCCCAGATGACGGTATTCTTTGTTTTAGGAGTTTCTCCATAACCTTGCAGGGAACTGAGGTGAGGCTGACTGGTCGGTAGTTGAGTGGATTGGATTTTTCTCCTTTCTTGAACATTGGGATTACATTAGCTTTAGTCCAGTCCTCTGGCATCCTCCCAGTTGCAAGGGTCGACTTAAACAACAGCCAGAGAGGAAAGGCTAGTGATGATGCACATTCCTTCAGCATTTTAGGGTGAACGCCGTCAGGTCCGGGTGCCGAGTCTTCCTTGAGCCCTGCCAGGATTTTCTGGACATCCTGCACGCTGAAGTTACACTGTTGTAATCCTTCTCCTTCAAACTGGTTTTGCACATCAGGAATATTGTTGTCTGACTCTCTGGTGAAGACCTTTTGGAATTCCGAGTTCAGCAGTTCACATGCCTCTTGTGAGGAATTCGTTAATGATCCGTCTGGGCGTTTAAGGTTGGAGACAGTTTCCTTGATCCGTGTTTTGCTTCTGGCAAATGCATAAAAGGCGTGTGGTTTCTCCTTGACTTCTTGCGCAAGAGACCTCTCAAACTGGTATATTGCTTCCCTCACTGCTTTAGTAGACTCGTTCCTCCTTTTGCAATACGCCTTGTATCTTTCTCTTCTTCTTCTCCTACGGTACAGTATCCAGGCTTCTTCCTTCAGTCGAATTTTGTTCAGAGCTCTCTAGGTCATTCATTTGGGTCTAGGTTTCATATGCGGTGTTGTATGTGTGAGTGGCACACAAACCTGAGTCACTCTATTGTAGTTATCCATAAAGCATTCCCAGACCTCTTCCACATTTTTATCTCTTAGACTCTCCCAGTTTATGCCGCTAAACATCTCATTTGCTTGCACGTAGTTTCCTTTATGGTACTGTTTCTTAATAACTAAATCATCGCATGATAACTCTCCACCCACTTTCATGGAAAACACAAGAACACTGTGATCACTTGCCCCGACTGGAGCTTTGTACTGTATGCTGCTTAATTCTAGTTCATTTTTGGTCAAGATTAGGTCTAACAAGGACGGCGTATCACTTCCTCTTGCTCTGGTGAACTCTGTGACGTGCTGGTGCAGAAAGGCATCTTGGCAAGATTCATAGAATTTTGCTTGTTCACTCTGCGGGCCTCCATGAACATAGTGGTCTTCCCAGTCTATTTCCTTAAAGTTAAAATCTCCGCTTATTAATACTTGGTTAGCGCTGATATTGCACAAATCAATTAGTGTCTGCCTGATATCATTGTTATATTCCCGCGATGAGTTTGGTGGCCTGTAAAAACACCCTTGGAGGATTGTGTTACCTTCAATATTTACTTCACATGTGATGGTCTCGACGTTTTCCTGAACAGCGAGAGGGCACTCAGACGAAGGCACATCTTTCCTCACCAGAATGGCAACACCTCCGCCAGCTCCTGCAGGTCTATCCTTCCTGTATACAGCATAGTTGTCACAATCAAAATAACAGGCAGATGGGTCCTTAGAACTTAACCCTTGGGATCCGTGAGGCCTCATATGAGGCAAAACGTATTTTGGTTAGGAGTCCGGGAGGCCTCATATGAGGTAAAAAGCGCGGCTAAAAATCACCGCTAAAATCATCATCTCGGCAACCACGCGTCGTAGCGATGTCATCTCAACGGCAGTCTACAGACAACATGATGTTCTACAATTTGCAAAAAACCTGACTGCTCTAGGTGGTCTCAATCAGTAGCTGCTGAATTATGAAGCTTGACTGTACGAAAATGGCCCCGGACACAGCGAACCGCCTCATATGAGGGCCCCCGGATCCGGAGGGTTAACTTGCGTAGTGGGAGTAATTATATCTCAGGAATTTGGCCTTGTTACAGTATAATTTTTTGTGTACTGTAAACTTCGGACATTTTTCGAGGTTTTTTAACAATTTCTCGAGTGTAAACACATTATAGAGATTTAACTAGGTCAAATGATGTATGGTGATAGTGCGCCATAATCCAGGAAGCCTCCTAATATTATCCCCCATAATAAGAGAGCTATCCTTATCCAAAATGATATCCGAAGTTTCCTTGAAAAGGGGAAAACTTCGGACATGTATGGATAACTTCGGACATACGGTGATTTCTTTTGGAAAATGGTTGCCAAGAAAGCTGGGATAACTCCGGACAAACGGAGGAGAACTTCGGATGTACGTTCGTGGCCTTATTTCATTAATTTTTCGGCTCCTACTATTTTATATGAATATTTTATTATTGCTGCTTATTCCTGTCCGATGTTTTAGTGGAAAATGCACAGTCAATACTTTTAGGCCTGTATAATCAGTATAGGAGGGAGTTATATATGATGTTTAACATATATTCTGTTTGGATCTGTTCTCGTTAGGCATTGAGCTCGCTCTTAGAAAATATTGAGCAGGAAAAATAACCAATGCTGTCAAATCAATAACTCAAAAATTAACTAGGCCTAGTGAAAATATATAGGTATGTATACTATATCACTGCATATACACTTTTATGAATTTGAGCATTTTCATAAGTATAACGTATTTGTTGGTGTTTCTTTCGGCAGATAAATTTTGTTTTTGACAAGATATATGCCTCTCCTAATTTATATATAGGCCTACTGTACAGTATTATATATCCAGAATTATCCAAAATACATAAATCGGTTAGCATATTAGGTTATACTGATGTTTTGGACCGACAGTTAGCCCATCGATCTTTTTAGGCCTAATAGGTCCGGTAGAGCATATACATCATTGCTATATATGGCATTAAGAGCTGAAATGTGTTATAAGGGAGAAAAAAAAACCCTCTAAAATACAGTATAGCCTACTGTAAAACAATCAGTTTTTCAGCCAGTACCCAACCAGCGGGGGTGTGGGGGCGGCAGCCCCACCCATATACTAGGTTAGGTTAGGTAAGGTTGTTAGGTTAGGCTAATAGCCTAGCACATTAAAAACAAAATAATAATAATAGCCTAACCCAGCCAGCGGGGGTGTGGGGGCGGCAGCCCCCACCCATAATACTAGGATAGGTTAGGTAAGGTTGTTAGGTTAGGCTAATGTCTTCCCAAAGTTTACTATTTTTATAACGTAAGATATTAGGCTACCCACTCCACCCCGTGAAATCCGAGCCAGCTTTCGTCAGTTGGCTCGGGTATTCACAAAATTGGGTTTTATGAGTTTGCAATTTGGGAAAACCCGAGCCAAGTTTTGATACAAAACGCTATATTATTGTATTTTTACGCTTTTAACCCCTCATTTTCCCTGAACTTCATAGCCCTCCCCACTAGTGGGGGGTGTGTTTTTAGATTGTTGGATAATGGGTAAATACTCATTTCCGCTCCTCTTCAGTATAAAACAACACTATATCTGAAGGAAAAATGAAAAAATACAAACTAAAACTTACTGAAATCGCTGTCGGTCCAAAAAGTCAGGTTTACCGCATATTATCGTATTTTTATGGGTTTTTGGACTCAGAATGATTATTTGATCATTTACCACCTGTATGAATATTCCCATATTCAAAATATGCTATAGGGATGCAATGCCTGGTGAGTTATCTGCTCAACAGGTGGCGTTGTGTGTCTGTGTGTAAGTGTGAGAGTCCGAGTGTAGGGGTTGAGACAGTGAAGCACGGGAACGAGGTGGCTTCAGAGATGGGGTCGTTTCGGGCCATGAGTGAGCACCGTGCCTCATATGAAGGCAAGATGGCAGGTGCTCGTTGTACTCTACGTGCTTCACATGTCTCACTCCCTAGACTGGAACAAGACCTCACAGGCTTCACTGTTCATTGTAAAGCGGTGAATGTTAAGGCTCTCAGCCTATGCCCGAGAGGAAGTAAGTTGGAATATAGAAAAAAATAAAAAATAAAAAATAAAATGTTAATGATGGACAAGTATTATGAATGATTTTCATAGGGCAAATAATAACAAACGATTGTTTTGTTCCATGTCCGAAGTTAGCATGTTTTTATTTTTAAACACAATCGGTTAAATGATAGTGTTCTAGCTAGAGTGTTATACAAGTGTAACGAATTTCCTTTGGTGGATGTTGTCTCTGGTAATGTTACTACAAAATTATATCAGTCACATCATCATTCATACAAACAAATTTCTTCAGGGTGATAGAAGTTTGGCAGGGTAGCGAAAAATATACAACTTTCGTCATATATATAATATTTTGTTTAGTGTACATATATACTCATGTCAGTTCCCTAGGACTTTTACATGCTCTTCCTTTGCCATTTCTCTAAACGGACCCCACAAAAAAAAAAAAAAAAAGCGTTTCCATTATATAATGACAATGTCTAATTACTTATTATCGCCGATGTCCGAAGTTATGACCCAAGTCCGAAGTTACCCCACTATACGGTACTTATTATTATAGGCCTATATCTAATATGAATGTTACGTTGGAGATGGTTAGAAGTGGAGAATATACTGAATAAATTAATGTTTACAGAGAATCAGAGACTCACTTTCTACAATTTCCCAGCTCAGCTGGAGCGCATTCAAGAGCACTAATTTTAGCGCCCAGTTGACGCTACAGCGTTACTGAACGACATTGTGCGCGCATACGGTCGCTCATTCAGTGCACAGCCTTTGGAAGAGTGACGCCGTGAGGCGCACAGACAATACGGTACATCTTTATAATTCGTCTTTAGCGCTAGCAGACTAATTACTCTCGACCATATGCACATAAAATGACTTAAAAACATCGACTATTCATATTAGTATGTTTTATTATTTACTTTAAAACATTTATATTAAATTATTGATCATAATATTGATACAAATATACAGCTTTATGTATCGATAAGAGGCGTATAGGATCCTCATGTATTGAAGTGGCGGACGAAAATAACATGACAAATATGAACGAATTTGCTGTCTTTCATAGGCCTATATACTTTATTGTAGAATGTAATAAAACAAAATATGATTACTAATAAATATTAATACAGTCAACCCTCGAATGTGCGGACTAATAAGGGGGGGGCCCCTTGTCCGCACATTGAAAAAGTCCGGACATAGGAAATAGATTTGTGTCCGGTTTACAATGTTCTCTCACTCGGTTTTAAGTGATTTTAGGATGAATTGAAGCCTGTGACTTTTAATTATTGTGTTAATATTATTGTAATTACTATGTGCTGTACTGTCCCTGAAAACATAATAAGGGTCGTATTTGTCATTAATATGATCAATTTCACATGGAAAAAAAAAAAAAAAAAAATCTCCCCGCTGCTGTAGGCCTACTCCCTCCCCTCCCCGTCCCAGCCTCAACCCCGACCCCGTTACTGTGATAATGTTGATAAGCCTTGTGCTACACCCTATTGATAATGCAAAACTATTGAACACACTTAAAAGTGTATGTTATTTGGTCTCTATATAATCTGTGAATCATTTCCGATATGATGGAATTAAAGATTTTTTTTTTCCCACCCACTCATAATCAGCAAAAACGACACAAATGTCAATTAAAAACATGTTATAATATTTCCCCATCATTTTGTGTATACCGTGGGGAAAAAAAAAAAAAAAAATCTATCAAACGTAAATCTTCGGTCCCTGAAGCTCGACGCCTCGCACAGCAAGAGGGGTTGAAATATTTTTACTATCTTATGTATTGTTTATCTATGTGCTGGAAGGATATTATATTTTTCAATTCTATTGCATTAGAAATGATTCAAAGATTACAAAAAGTCCAAATAAGACATAGTTATGTTAATGTATAAGGGAGTTAGGTAGATGCATTAGAGAGATAGATGGATAGAAAGAGAGAGTTGCAGAGGGGGAGTGAGCGATAAACACGAACTATTATGAGACAGACTTAATTGGTTCTGAAAAGACAAAGGAGACTTTTTTATTGACTTTTTCATGTTATTATTTGTGTGCTAGAAGGATAATATTGTTTTCAATTCCATCGCATTAGAAATGATTTATAGATTACAAAAAGTCCAAATAAGACATACAGTAAACCCTCGCTATCTCGGACTAATTGGGGGGAGACCACTTCCGAGATGTCCGATTTTCCGAGATATCCGAAGTCCGACTAACCCTCCTGCCCCGGCTACGCATTACATAAATATTCCCCGAAATCCGGTGTTTTGGCCGAAAAACGTCTAGGCTAGGCTACCGTATCATTGTTATGCTGACTGCTTCCCGCATTCCCGCGCATCCCCAAGCGTAGCTGTGTTATTTACCTGTAGAATGGCGTTAAGTAGAGCTCTTAAGTCAAGTATTTACCTAATTGTATTTACCTAATTGTAGTTTACAGGAGTTGAGCTAAGCTCGTGTTGTCCCGTCTCTCAGTCTACTTTTTATCCAATTTTTTCTTGAAAATATGGATGTTCCTTGCCCCTACCACCTCCTCCTCCAGCCCATTCCATTTGTCAATACATCTATAGGGGAAGCTAAACTTCCTGATATCGTTCTTGCAGGTAGGTCTTTTTACTTTGTAGCTGTGGCCTCTAGTTATTCCTGTATCCATAATTAATATATCCTCCCTATCCAGCCTCTCCAGCCCCCGGGTACATTTGTACATCATTATCATGCTTGATTTGTGATGATGATTTCATTGGAGATAACTTTATGGCCAAAACAGCCACTTTACACTACTTTTCGATACTTAACAACAACATACAGGCACACACGAACAAGCGACGCTCTCCTTCTTGTGGCCGGAGATGCGGGGCGTCGGTCCAGCCGGCTGTTGTTTACATGCGTCGGACCGACGCTTCGCACACGAAGCTCACAGGCTTTCAAGCAATGGTACAATGTTGTACCACCCGGGTTCCTGGGGGCAAAACATAATGGTACACACGTGTACCACCCGGGGTTGAAGGGTTTAAGAGAGAGAAAATTCCGAATTAGAAGAGGAAAGTCCGCGTCACCAGAGAAATTGAGATTTTTTTTTTTTTTTTTTTTTTTTATCTATTTAATGCATCTATCTCCCTTATGCATATATATATATATATATATAACTATGTCTTATTTGGTCTTTTTTTAATCTATGAATCAATTCTAATACGATGGAATTGAAAACAATATTACCCTTCTAACACACAAATAATAAAGTGAAAAAGAGAGTAAATAAAAATGTCTCCTTTGTCTTTCAGAAACATAAGTCCGTCTCGTATATGTTAGTATTTTATCTCTCGCTCGCCCCTAGCAACTCTCTCTCTATCTATTTATCTCTCTAATGCATCTAACTAACTCCCTTATACATTAACATAATGTCATAACACAATGTCTTATTTGGACTTTTTGTAATCTATAAATAATTTCTAATGCAATGGAATTGAAAACAATATTATCCTTCTAGCACTCAAATAATAACATGAAAAAGAGTCAATATAAAAGTCTCCTTTGTCTTTTTAGAACCAATTAAGTCCGTCTCATAATAGTTCGTGTTAATCGCTCACTCCCCCTCTGTAACTCTCTCTTTCTATCTATCTATCTCTCTAATGCATCTACGTAACTCCCTCTTATACATTTACATAACTGTCTTATTTGGACTTTTTGTAATCTTTGAATCATTTCTAATGCAATGGAATTGAAAACAATATTATCCTTCTACTTCTAGCACACAAATAATAACATGAAAAAGAGTCAATATAAAAGTCTCCTTTGTCTTTTCAGAACCAATTAAGTCCGTCTCATAATAGTTGTGTTTATCGCTCACTCCCCCTCTGTAACTCTCTCTTTCTATCTATCTATCTCTCTAATGCATCTACGTAACTCCCTTATACATTAACATAACTATGTCTTATTTGGACTTCTTGTAATCTTTGAATCATTTCTAATGCAATGGAATTGAAAAATATAATATCGGACATTTTCCGAATACTTATATAAAGTCCGACAACGTCAGAGACTGTCGGAACGATGACGGAAATGTCCGAAATACGGAAGTGCATGTCCGAGAGGCCGTAGCCAGTCCGACTAGTACGGGTTTCCGACTTCTAGAGGTCCGAGATGGCGAGGGTTTACTGTAGTTATGTTAATGTATAAGGGAGTTAGGTAGATGCATTAGAGATAAATAGATAGAGAGAGAGTGGCTAGGGGCGAGCGAGCGATAAAATACTAACATATACGAGACGGACTTATGTTTCTGAAAGACAAAGGAGACATTTTTATTTACTCTCATTTTAATTTTATTATTTGTCTGTTAGAAGGGTAATATTGTTTTCAATCCCATCGTATTAGAAATTATTCATAGATTAAAAAAAGACCAAATAAGACATAGTTAGAAGCATTGCTAAGAATGCCTCTATAAAACTGGGACTCCTGTACAGAGTTCGAGAATTCTTCACTGACGAGCAGTTGGCCGTAATATATAAAAGTCATGTGCGTTCTCAGATGGATTACTGTTCACCTCTGTGGGGTGGAAGTGGAGTGGTTGCATTGAGGCAGTTGGACAAAATTCAAAATAAAGCTATTAGATTAATCAATAACCCTGCAATCACACAGGACCTTCCTACATTATCCATACGAAGAAACGTTGCATCCCTTGCATTATTCTACAGATATTTTCACAGCAATTGTTCCGAGGAACTTGCTTCAATTGTGCCGCCTCTCCACATCTTTCCCCGTAGAACTAGGGCAGCTGAGAGCGCCCATGAATTTACACTTTCTCCTCCACAATGCAGAACTTCTGCTTATCAGAATTCATTTATCCCCAGAGCTACTACTCTTTGGAAGTCACTTCCCTCGAATTGCTTTCCACAAACTTACAATCTACAAATGTTTAAATCCAGTTGTTACAAACATTTTATGAATGGAGGATGCCTTTAGGCACATGGACCTTTTTGTTTTATCTGTGTTTTTCCTTCCTCCGTTCATTGTCTCTTAAAAAGAAAAAAAAGTTATGTTAATGTATAAGGGAGTTAGGTAGATGCATTAGAGAGATAGATAGATAGAAAGAGAGTTGCAGTGGGGGAAGTGAGCGATAAACAAACACAAACTATTAAAATACCGGACAACTTTTAAATTAACGGTCTTTTGCCCGATTGGTCCGGACTTTTGGGGACTTGTCCGCATCGGCTGTTGGGTCCGCACAAACCGAAGTCCGGTCAACTGGGGTCCGCCCATGCGAGGGTCGACTGTATGTATTTTAGGCCAATGAGACGCTATAATTTAATAGCCTAGCATGCTTTCCCTGGGGGAAAGTGAATAGAATATGCCCCACATGCCTTCTGCGTGTCGTAAGAGGCGACTAAGGAGGTTGGGTCGGTGGGCTTGCGACCCCCACCCGGAAAAAATACCTAAGCAAAGAAAAACGAACGAACAGCCTCGGATGCGGACGGAACCTATGTTGACGAACCACGACCGACTAAGGACATTCCTTCGGACATTCTGAGAATGGCTACATGGAATGTTAGTGGCATGAATGATGGCACAAAAGAGAGAGAGGTTCTGGAAGTGCTAGTGAATGCCAGGCTGGATATATGTGGAATGACAGAGACCAAATGGAAAGGTACAGATGTGAGCGAGTGGGAGTGTGGAATGGGTGTGTGTGCTGGAGTGAGTGAAGGAACAGCGAGAGAAGGTGCGTGTTTGTTTGTAAGTAGCAAATGGAAGGAATGTGTAAGAGAGTATGGGTCTGTGGGTTCAAGGATTGTGTGGGTGAGAATGAAAGTAGGAATACAAACGTAGGTGATTGTGTGTGTGTATACCCCGACAGAGGATAAACTTGAAAGAAAGAAAGAGGCGTTCTGGATGAATGTGGAGGCGTGCCTGGAGAAGTTTGACAAGAACGAAAGAATATTTCTGATTGGGGATATGAATGGTAAGGTGGGTGATAGGAAAGTTGAGGGAGTGGTGTGAGGGTGGGGGGTACCATCAGAGGTGAATGGGAATAGTAGGGCACTTGTGGATGCATGTGTGGGGAGGAGGCTGTGGATAGCCAACACCTTCTTCCGACACAGAATGATCCACAGGTACACGTGGAAACGGGTGTGGACGATGGAGGATGAGACAGTGGTGGAACGAAAGTCATTGATTGCTTATGTATGTGTGGATGAACGAATGAAGAAATCTGTGATGGATGCTAGGGTGTATAGGGGTATTGGAGGGGGTCTGTCTGATCATTATGTAGTGGTAGCTAAGGTTAGGATACAAAAGAAGTGGGTGAGGAGAGCTGGAGGGAGGCGAGAGGAGGGTGGAATGGCGAGGAGGGTGGAGAGGTTGTAGGAGGAGGAAGTCAGGGAGGAGTACAGGAGAGCAGTGGAAAGACGACTAGGTGGGTTCGACCTGGAAGTTATGGAGGAAGTGGAGGAGATGAGCAAGATGTTTAAGGATGAGATCTGTGCAGCATGTGAGGAGGTGTGTGGAGTGAGGAGAAGAGGGAGGGGAGTGAAAGGTACAGCATGGTGGACAGAAGAGGTAAGAATAGCTGTGGAAGAAAAGAAGAAAGCATATAGAGAGTGGTTGGGTAGTAGAGGGAATGAAGATTTCGGGAGACAGAAACGAGCAAGGTACATGGAGAGTAAGAGGGTGGTGAAGAGAGTAGTGAAGGAAAGTAAGAGAAGAGTAGATGAGGAATTTGGAAGGAATCTGAGTGTAAAATGGAGGGAGTGTAAGAAACTGTTATGGAAATAAGTCAAGAAAGTTAGGGAAGGTAGCAAGGGAAACAGTAAGGGTGTGAAAGATAAGAATGGGAGAATGCTAGCCGAGAAGCAAGAGAGAGTCGAAAGATGGAGGGAGTACTTCAATGAGTTGCTAAATGTAAGGAATGAAGAGCCAGCAAACATAGCTGGATATGGTATGGGAGAGAGAAGTAGTGGAGGAGGAGGTGGGGATCAGGAGGTCAGAAGTGTGGGAAGCCATGAAAAGAGTGAAGTTGGGGAAAGCACCAGGAACAGATGGAGTGTGTGGGGAAATGTTGAGGTATGGTGGTGAGAGTGTGATCGAATGGGTATGGAAAATGTGCAAACTAGCATGGGAGAAGGGGAGTGCACCCGATGACTGGAAGACTGGCATAATAGTCCCCCTATATAAGGGCAAAGGGGAAAGAGGAGTGTGTGGTAACCACCAAGGAATATGTCTTCTAAGCATAGTAGGGAAGGTATACAGTAGGGTAGTGATTGAGAGAGTGAGAGTGAGAACGGAGAAATGGATAGGCGACGAGCAGGGAGGTTTTAGGAAAGGAAGAGGATGTGTAGATCAAATTTTTACCCTGAATTGTGTTGTGGAGAAATATCTGGAGAAGAAACAAAAGGTGTATGTTGCCTTTATGGACTTGGAGAAGGCCTATGACAGAGTGGATAGAGAAGGTTTGTGGAAAGTACTTGGAATATACGGAGTAGATGGCAAGTTGCTGAAAGCAGTGAAGAGCATGTATGAGGGTGCAAAGGCAGCAGTACGTGTGGAGAGTGAGCAGAGTGAGGTCTTTGACCTGAATGTTGGTTTGAAACAGGGGTGTGTGATGTCCCCGTGGTTGTTTACTGTATATATGGATGGAGTCATGAAAGAAATACTATCAAGAGCAGTGGATGTTGATGTATCGCTGAAAAGGGAAGGAATTGAGTGGAAGCTACCTATACTGCTGTTTGCGGATGATACAGTTCTGATGACTGATAATGAATGGGAGTTGCAGGGTCTGGTAAATGAGTTTGGAACAGTGTGCGAAAAACGGAATTTGAAGGTAAATGCGGGGAAGAGCAAGGTTATGGTCTTCGAAAGGGGTGAAGTCACAGAGTGTGAGGTGAAGCTGAACGGTCAGGCTATGGAGATCGTCAACTCTTTTAAGTATCTGGGCAGTGTGTTGAGTAAAGATGGGACTATGGATGAAGAAGTGCGGGAGAGGGTACAACAGGGGAAGAGGGTTGTAGGAACGCTGAAAGCAGTAACAAGAAATAGGGTGGTCAGTATGGAAGTGAAGAAGTCCTTGCATGACAGTGTGGTAATCCCGACACTGACTTACGGAAGCGAAGCATGGACGTTGGTTGAGAGACTCAGACCAAGAGTGAGAGCAGTGGAAATGAATTACTTAAGAAGTGCGTGCGGAGTTACATGGAGGGATAGACAAACTAATGAGGAAGTAAGAAGGAGGTGTGGTGTGGAGGTAGATGTGCTGGAAAGTGTAAAAAGGAACAACTTGAGATGGTTCGGCCATATGGAACGTATGGAAAGCGAGAGAATGACTAAGAGGGTGTACGAGAGCGAGGTGGAGGGACAGAGAGGGAGAGGTGGACCGAAAGAGAGGTGGAAGGATGGAGTGAGGAAGTATATGAACGAAGGCGGTGCTGGTTGGGGGGAGGGGCGTCGGCTGACTGGGGACAGAGGTGCATGGGGGCGGTTCGTTCGTGGCCACCCCTTCGGGGATCACGGCGTCAGGCAATAGATAGATAGATAGATAGATAGATGGTTTAGGCCTAATTACTTATGGACATTACAGGATATGCCTAAATATCCTAGCAGTTGTTTAGATATAAAGAATTTGAGC
Source organism: Paralithodes platypus (assembly GCA_032716605.1). Classification (NCBI taxonomy): domain Eukaryota; kingdom Metazoa; phylum Arthropoda; class Malacostraca; order Decapoda; family Lithodidae; genus Paralithodes; species Paralithodes platypus. The sequence continues at coordinate 58,976,793 of CM064582.1, forward strand.
GTCAAACGAAGACGCTGGTATAAACATAACCATGGCAACCACCCAGTTTGGGCAAGAATGTAGTTACCGGGTGTACCGCCCACCTTGTTTACTCTATGCGGATGCCTTTGGATATAAAAATACATTAGCCTAACCAAACAACCTAACCTAACCTAACCTATTATTCATGCAGTAATGACAGGGGGCAAATAACAGAAAATATAGCGTTTAAATAGACGGAAACATAAGTGCGAGCCCACATGACAACCGTACACCCGGAAACTACATCCTTCCCCCAGTTTGTTTATGTAGTGCAGAAGAGGCACCAAAATCGTTAAATAGGCCCCAATTCGCGCTACGGAAACTGTAGTGTCTGCTACGATGAGAGTAAAGCTGTAGATATTATATACAGTACCTTGATTTTCAAAAGGCCTTTGACAAAGTTCCCTACAAACGTTTACTGCTAAAACTAAAAGCGCATGGAATATAAGACGGTGTATTGAAATGGATAGAAAATTGGCTCGGCGACAGAAAGCAAAGAGTAGTCATAAACGGTAAAGCATCTAAATGGACTAATGTAAGTAGCGGGGTACCCCAGGGATCGGTACTAGGACCAATTATCTTTCTAATTTACATCAACGATATAGATGAGGGTCTCACCTGTACAATCTCAAAATTTGCTGATGATACAAAAATTGCAAATAGCGTACTCTCAAAAGAACAAGTTGACGATATGCAACACAATCTAGATAAGCTGTCATGGTGAGCCCAAATTTGGCAAATGAGTTTCAATGCGGATAAATGTAAAGTACTACATATCGGATACCAAAATGAGAAAGCAAACTATTTGATGAATGGCACTCAGCTTAAGAATGTAAACAGAGAAACCGATCTGGGAGTAACAATATCGAGTACCTAAAACCGAGTCAACAATGTTCAGAAGTTGTTAAGAAGGCAAACAATATAATTGGCTTTATAGGCAGGTCATTTGAGCATAAATCCAAAGACGTTATCCTAACCCTTTACAATTCCTTAGTCCGCCCTCTTCTGGAATACTGCGCTCAATCCTGGTGCCCTTATTACCAAAAAGATATAAAGCTAGAGCGAGTTCAACGTAGAGTTACCAAAATGATACCTAGCCTAAAGAACAAACCATACGAGGAGCGTCTTAGATAATTAAATCTACTTCCTTTAACCCAGCGCAGATTAAGAGGCGACTTAATTCAAGTGTTCAAAATCATCAAAGGCATCTACAATATGAACTGTGGTAAGTACTTCACTATCGACCAATCTAATTATACGCGGGGAAACGGGTGCAAAATTATTGGTAAATCTTTTAACTCACACGAAGCTAAAAATTTCTTCTTCAATCGAGTTGTCAACTTGTGGAATGGGCTTCCCCGAGATGTTATAGACTGCAGCACCGTTGATTCATTTAAACTTCGCCTAGACAAATATATCGCATCAAACCCGCGACTGACTGCGTTTGTAAATGAATAACTTTATTTTATCCTCCCCTCAGTTACTAACCCATCTGTCCCGTACTAACTTCCTAATCCTGCCATGGACATTAGTTCCAGGGCAGTAGTTCCCTTTCCAATGTTCCCTTACCCACTCTAAACCACTGTTTGGACACTTGATCCTCAGTGTTTTGGAGGACAAGCAGCCTAGAAGGGTCACTAGTCCTGTTGTTGCTGGATTTCCTTTGTACTCTTAAACGCGCCCCTGATGGAAGGCGAGTCGAGTTGTAAACTGATATTCTATTGGTCAATAAACTGGGTGTGACGTCACGAACGATGTTGGCATATGATTGGTTGTTGCGAGAGTACGTTACTGTACAGGTGTCTGAACGGTGACGTCGCAAATTTTCGTGCTATTTGAACGGCTGTAGAAATACACGTCAGTCCATATAATGAGCCTCTTTTGTTTCTCAATCCCTCTACGACGTCACATTGATTCATTTATTATTATACTGTAGTATCGTCCTTGGTGTTTATAAGATCTCTGAGTCGGCCATATTTGAAATTTTTGAAGTGTTGTTCAATGAATAGTGAAGTGTTTTTGCTTTATGAAAACACCTACAACATCTTCTATTTAACGGGATTATGAACGGAGCTTCCAGCTGCATTGTGTTAATTTGGCTGCAGACCATTATTCTCCACTACACCAAGGGTAAGGGTTTTATACCGTTGTTATTTGGGTCAAAGCCTAGGCTACGTTTAGCACAAAATCTTTAATGTATATCCTCAATACAGACTTATTTCCTTCACTTACCTCGTCAATAATAACCCATATAGGTGCATAGGGCATGAATTATATCAAAGAAAAAGTTATGTTGAAACATTATCTGCAATTTAGCCATGTTGATCAACTCTTAGCCCACTTAATATAATATTGTGGAACAGATCTACAGTACAGTACCGGTATTTAGGAGGTGGTTTCCGTTTGTGGATTTGTATATTTTTCACACAACTAGTATTATGACATAATTAATGCACTGTAATTCGCAATTTCGCATATTGATATTCAAACGGTAATTGAATGACCGAGGTTAGCCTGATTTATAGTGACTAACCTCGCGGTATTTTTTACCTCCGAGGTTAGTCTAATATGTAGGCCCTATTTGCTGACCATGAATCCTCCGAGGTTAGTCTAATTTGTATGTAGGCCTATTTGCTGACCATGAATCCTCTGAGGTTAGTCTAGTTTGTATTTGCCGACTATGAATCCTCCGAGGTTAGTCTAGTTTGTATTTGCTGACCATGAATCCTCCGAGGTTAGTCTGATTTGTAGTTGCTAACAGCGGTTGTGTGGGGGCAGCAGCCCCCACTACGGACACTAGGTTAGTTTAGGTTGGCTTGATTGGTTAGGTTAATGACAATTTAAGAGCATTGCAAATCTAGTGTCTGTTTGGTAGGGGTTTAGTGTTAGCGGGCGGCCGTCACTGTTTACCATGAATCCCCCGAGGTTATTATAATTTGTATTTGCCGACCAATACATTCTCAGAGGTTAGTCTATAATAGTTTGTATAAAATACTTGGATAGGTTAGGTAAGGTTGTTAGGTTAGGGTAAAGGAAGGAGGGGAGATGTTAGTAGAGCCATTGAAAATGTTATTTGAGGTATCGTTTAATACAGGACAAATCCCGATGGACTGGAGAGAGGCGAACATAACAGCTATATTTAAGAAGGGAAAGAGAAATGACCCAGGGAATTATAGACCAGTCAGTTTGACAAGTGTTGTGTGTAAACTAATGGAAACGGTAATTAGAGAAGGAATAATGGATCATATGAAGTCAAACAAACTTTTCAGTGGGAGACAGTTCGGATTCTTGCCGGGGAGGTCGACGGTACTACAGCTAATTAAGGTGGTAGATGATTGGATGCAAATTCTAGAAGATGGTGATGTAATAGACGTGGTATATTGCGATTTTATGAAGGCCTTCGATAAGGTCCCACATAAAAGGTTAATAGAGAAAGTTAGAAGCTATAATATAGGGGAGAAATGTGTGAAATGGATAGAAGCCTTCCTGAAAGATCGGAGACAGAGGGTACTGGTGAATGGAATAGGCTCGGGGTGGAGGGAAATTACAAGTGGGGTACCTCAGGGATCTGTGTTGGGACCACTGCTGTTCGTTATATTTATCAACGACTTGCCTGAAGTTATAACTAATGGAAGTGAGGTATACCTGTATGCGGATGACACTAAACTGTATAGAAGAGTGAGGAGTAAGGAAGATATGGGTTTGCTTCAAGGAGATGTGGAGGGCATGAAGGGATGGTCTGAGCATTGGTTGTTGTTGTTGTTCCCTAAGCTGCCTGGCCGAACAGCCCCGAGTCCCTGAGGAAGGCCATGGCCACAATCGGGCTTTTCCACAGAGCTCTCATTGAGTGTAGGTTGTGTTGTTGGCGTAAGTGGTTGTGTGAAATGCAGTCTTCTATGATGTGTTTAATGGTATGGGGTGCTGTGTTACATCCCGGGCAGGCGTCGACAACGGAGTCATCCAGTCTCTTCTGATAGCTCAGGAGAGCTGGATGGTGTCCGCATCTCAGCCTGGCCAGGTGGACTCTGTCCTCGCGAGGGAGGGAGGATTCGGAAGGATGGATTTCGGGAGGTCGTGCATGCAGCTGCGTGTTGTCTGTGAGTGAGTGGATGGATTGGCGAGAGATATGAGTATGGATGTGCTTCTGGAAGTTGGTTCGGGGTGGGCAGGGAGGGAGAGAGGACAATAATTGTGTGATACCGTGTGCTGGGTGTTGTTTTGATATTTCTTGGTGTCTCTGGGTGTGTTGCCATGTAGTTTAGTGGGTGGTCTTGGTTCGTGGAGGCTGCTGCCAGGAATTGAGTGCCTCTCATGTCCAGATGGTCTTTGACTTTGAGGATTTTGGTTTCTTGATGTAGATGATCTGTGGGTGCAGTAGCTGTGCAGCCTGTAATGATCTTCAGGGCTTTGTTTTGAATAGTCTGTAACGTCTTATGATGTGTTTCAGCTAGGTTAGAAGCCCAGGCTGGGCTTGCGTATTCCATTACTGATCTTATGTATTGTTTATATACTGTGATGGTAGTTTCTTTGTTGTGTCCAAATTTTGTGTGAGCAAGTGACCTGAGGGCGTTAAGTCTGGGTGTCAGTTTCTTTTTAATGTTTGTGGTGTGCTGTTTGAATGTCATATGAGTATCATATGTTACTCCTAGGATTTTGGGTGTGTGTGTATGTGTTAGGGGTGTGTTGTTTATGGTGAGTTGAGGGATGTATTCGTGTTCACCTGTCCAGCTTGTGAGCAGGGTTGCGGTGGATTTGACTGGAGCTAGATTAAGTCTGTTTGTAGTGCACCAGCCATGTAGTGTGTTGAGATAGGGTTGAAGGAGATCTGTTGCTCTTCTTGGGTCATGGTGTGTGCATGTGAGTGTTATGTCATCTGCATAGGAGGCTAAGTTTATTTGGGGAGTATTGGGTGTAGTTATATCGTGCATGTACAGATTGAAGAGTGCGGGCGATAGGACGGATCCTTGTGGGACTCCGTTTGGAAAGTTTCTGATTTTAGATGACTGACCGGCAAAAGATACGTGTGCACATCTGCCTGCTAGGAAGTTGGCCAGCCACCTTTTTGTGTTGTTGTGCATGTTTGTGTTGTAGATTTTGTTTGTTAGGTTGTGGCGGGGGATGGCATCGAAGGCTTTACTAATGTCGAGTGTGGCTAATAGTGATCTGTGTGGTGGTCTAGCTGAGTTGATGCCGTCAAAAGCTCTTTGTGTAAGGTCTGTGAGAAGAGTGTTTGTGGAGTGCAGTGGCCTAAAGCCATGTTGTGTTGGAGCTAGGGGTAGGTCGGGTGTAATTAGTTGTAATACTAGGCGTTCCATGACTTTGGAGGGGGAGCAAAGGAGTGTGATGGGGCGGTGCGAGGAGGGTAGCGTGGGGTCTTTGTTGGGTTTGGGGAATGTGATGATGATACCATGCTTCCAAATGTCTGGTATTGTGTTGTGTGAATAGCTGTAGTTTGATATGTTAGTGAGTGTTTGTATGCCTTGTGGTCCCAGGTGTCTGAGGTGTATGTTGCTTATGTTGTCTAGGCCACAGGCGGGTGAGTGCTTGAGATTGTTGATGATATGCTTTGTCTGGTGATTGGTGAAGGGTGTATAGTCAGGGTCTGTGGGGAATTGTCTCTTACGTCGGATGACACGTCGGTCGTCTTTGTGAGGTTTTAGGTGGCTGACATGTGAAAAGTGATTGATGAGAGTGTTTGCTTGTTGTTTACATGAAGGAGTAGAGTCTGTTGTTGTGATTGCAGCATGTGATTGTGTTGTGTTGCTGTTGGAAAGTGTGATGCTGTTTAGTGTTTTGTAGAGTTTTTTGGGGTTTGTTTTGTGATCAAGTGTTTGTAGGAAGTTATTCCAATTTAGTTTTTGTTGTTCTTGTATTTTGTTGTTAGTTTGGGTGTTGAGTGCTTGAATTTGTTGTGTGATGTCTTGTGTGTGGGGTGCTGGGGAGTGTTTCAGTGTGTCGCGTTGTCTGATGAGGTTTTGAATTTCTGGTGTGAAGTTGGGGTTGTGTCTTTTTCTGTTACCTCTTGGAATGTGTTTCTTGTCAGCATTTTGGATAGTTTTATTGAGTATGTGTACAGCATTGTTGATGTTAGTGATGGGTGTACTGTTTAGAGTTGTGAAGTGTTGTTCTGTCTCATTTGTAAATGCTTCCCAGTTAGCTTTTTTATAATTGGTGTATGTGTGTTTGTGGCTAGCTGGGGTGAGTCTGGTTTTGGTGGTGATAATGATCGGGAGGTGGTCAGAGCCTAAGGTTCTGACCACACTCCAGGATGTTGTGGGGGCGAGTTCTGGGGAGCAAAAGGTGATGTCTGGAGATGATGGGTTATAGAGGGCTTGGTGAGGAATATGGGTATGTTGATGGATGTCGTTAAGGATGATGAGGTTATCTGTTTGGTTTTGTAGTACCAGCCCTCTGTCTGTGTCGGGGTTGTCGACAAACCAGGCCGACGTCTTGGCGTTGAAGTCACCACCCAGGATGATGTGTGGGATGTTTGTGATGTGTTGTAAGTGTGGTCTGTATTCATTTGGTACTGTAGGGGATGTTTGGGGAGGGATGTATGTGTTTATGATGGTTATGTTGGATTTGTTGCCAGTGCGAATTTTAATTGATTGTATTTCTGTTGTGTTATCATTTGGGGGGAGGAGGGATTTGGTTTGTACACTGGTTACTATGTATGATATTTCATTGTGTACCAGGGTGATGAGTCCACCGCCCCCGCCGACAGCCCGGTCTTGTCTGATGGTGGTGAAATTATGAAATGTGGGTGTTTTTTGTGATGTGCGGAGTTTTGTTTCTTGTAAGATGGCAATGTGTATGTTGTGTTGTTTGATGAAGTGTGAGAGTTCGTGTTTCTTTGTGTTAATGCCATCTATGTTCAATTGGAGAATGTTAATGTTATGTGCACGATGTATGTTGGGTGCTGCTGCACGAGGATGGGGTGGGGGTGAGGGAGGGGCTGGAGGTTGGGATGGGTGAGGTGGGGGTGGGGATTGGGGAGCAGGAGATGGGGGTTGGAATGGATTAGGATGGGGTGTGGTGTGTTGAGTTGAGGATGTGGATGGTATGGGAAGGTTAGGTGGGTTAGGGAGGAGAGGTGGACGGGTTTTAGGGGGGGGAGTGGATGATATGGGAAGGCTAGGTGGGTTGGGGAGGAGAGGTGGACGGGTTTTAGGTGAGGGATTTGACTGGGAGAGGGAGGGGCATGAGGAACAGGTCCAGGTGTTCGTGTAGTGTTTCTTGGAGGCAAGTGTTGTACAGGTGAAGTGGGTCCAGTTCCTGCATGAATTGCAGAGAACTGAACCCTTAGTGTGGCGACTCGAGGTGATGGGTTTTGAGCAAGTTGGACATATGTATGTGTACGTGGGTCCTGGGTTGCTCTCAATGTCTCCGGCTAGAAGAAGTCTTCGAGAAATGACAGCCGGAGAGTCATTTCTCGGTGTAGGAAAAACTGTGTGATGTGTGTGTGATGTGTGTGTGTGGTGTGAGAGGTGTGGTAATTCCCGGCGCGACCAAAGCCACTCCAAGGACCCGTGCCCCCAGGGGGGGGGGCAGGGGATAGTTGTGACGGTTTGGCTCCCGAAACTGCTCCCCGCGGCCGGCATCCGGTTGTCCTCCACTGGTCGATTGATCTTGTCTCTGGCCGTGGAGGGTCGGCAGCCATCCGCGGTTGGCAGCTCCAGGAGGTGGTCCCACGGCGTAGACGCCGCCACATCAGGAGCATTGGTTAATGCCTTTTCATCCAAAAAAATGCAAGGACAGTACATGCAGATTGGGACCAGCAAGATAGACAAGGTAGGATACAGTTTTTGATCTACGAGATTATTCGGGGGCCGGCGTCTTTTTTATTTTTTTTTTCTCCAAAATTGAATCTTGAAACAAACACCACCGGAAAGACTTAATCAGTTATAAACGCCATGCTGGTCTTTATATATTATGTCAGAGGGTATTCATAAATCTTTTGGACATATTAAGATATTCTGAAATCTTTTACTTAGGAAACTGAGCATTGGTTAATGCCTTTTCATCCAAAAAAATGCAAGTACATGCGGATTGGGACCAGCAAGATAGACAAGGTAGGATAGAGTATGTATGAAGCGATGGAGGGAGTGAGTGCAGAAAAGGATATAGGAGTAGTGATAGACAATAAGTTAAATTTCTCAGAACATTTAGCGGAAAAGATAAACAAAGCCAATAGAATTGTAGGGCTGATAAGGAGGACATTTGTGTCACTTGACGAAGAAATCTTCAGGAATCTCTATACAGCGCTGGTTAGGCCGCACCTGGAATATGCGAACCAGGTGTGGGCTCCATATATGGTAAAGGATATAGAAGCAGTGGAGAAAGTGCAGAGGAGAGCTAGCAAGCTGGTACCAACGTTGAAGAACGCGGGCTATGAGCAGAGGTTGAGGACACTGGGGCTTCCGACACTGGCATATAGGAGAAAGAGAGGGGATATGATAGAGACTTTTAAGATAGTGTCAGGAAAGTACGATGAGGATGTGTGTGAAGGTATCTTCTTGATGCGGGAGGGAACAAGAACGAGAGGACACTCTAAGAAAATTTACAAAGAAAGAAATAGGCTTGAGAAGGCAAAGAACTCATTTTGTGATAGAGTGGTAAATGAGTGGAACGCACTGCCCCAGTATGTAGTCGATTCCGAATCAATAAGGGAGTTTGAAAGTAATCTTGATAAAGCATGGGGAAGACAAGATTTGAAGTTTGATTATAAAACAAAAATACAGAATAGTAAAAATGTTGCGTCTGCTACCGCCGCCGCCAACACCGTGAACGACCGCAGCAGTGCAAGTACTGGTACTGAGCTGGATACACAGGCATAGTTTGCCTTTTTCCAGAGGATCTACTGTAAGAAACTGTAAGTAATGTAAAAAAAAAAAAAAAAAAAGCTAATAAAAAGGCTGTACGGGGTCTTTTCAATGTTTACATTATTATTTGCTAATTATGAATCCTCCGAGGTTAGTCTAGTTTGTATTTGCTGACCATGAATCCTCCAAGGTTAGTCTGATTTGTAGTTGCTAACAGTGGGGGTGTGGGGGCGGCACCCCCACTATGGACACTAGGTTAGGTTAGGTTGGCTTGATTGGTTAGGTTAATGACAATTTAAGAGCATAACAACATTGAAAATCTAATGTCTGTTTGGTGGGGGTTTTCTTGTTAGCGGGCGTACCGTCGCTGTTTACGTAAAAAGTCGCACGCTCGCAGTTAGGCTAGGTTCGCGTCTAATTTTACTGATACCGCTCACGAGTCTAGTGCAGTAGGGTCCAAATATATCAGTTCATCTTGGGACGATACCGCTCTCGCAGATTAACCTTACCGTTCACGAGCCAAATACGGGGGGAAGGGGGCTTGAATACTTAGTATGATAATTATAGGGAATAGGCTCGCAGCCTTATTATACATAATTTATTAGGGACAATGTAGGTCTATGGAATCCTTATACTGTAGCCTACTCATGTATAATCCACTGTGGGAGAATAATTTTGATCACATTTATAAAACCCGATATTAATAGAAAAAAAAACGCCCATTCTAATCAATCTCAGAGCTCTTTCGGACATCCTCACTGTTTACAAACGCCTTCTTTATGCAGTATAATCGATATTTACCCCCTGCTGGCAACATAGATGACGATTTCAATAATTCATGGGGGGCTGAGGCCCTCAACCCATATTCAAATTATAACCAAGACCATGAAACACTCATTTCTCAAAATCTGGAGGAAAAAACATGAAAAATATGGGCGCGAGCCTATTCCCTATAGGCCTAATTACCCTTAGTATTGATAAATATTGATAAATATTGATAAATATTGAAAGCGAGAGAATGACTAAGAGGGTGTATGAGAGCGAGGTGGAGGGACAGAGGGGGAGAGGTAGACCGAATATGAGGTGGAAGGATGGAGTGAGGAAGTACATGAACGAAGGTGGTGCTGGTTGGGGGGAGGGGCGTCGACTGACTGGGGACAGAGGTGCATGGGGGCGGTTCATTCGTGGCCACCCCTTCGGGGATCACGGCGTCAGGCAATAGATAGATAGATAGATTGATAAATAGAAACACTTTGAATATCAAGACGCAAATTACACAGTGCACTAATGGCATTATAATACACGTTGAAGCATATACACCGCTGATATAAAATTAAGCGGGTGTAAGATTAAGCGGGTGTAATGACGCCTTGTTGGCCGAGGGCTGGAATGACGTCATCGCTGAGGCCCGCCTTGGCTGATGACGTCACGATAGTCAACAACCAATCACAAGCAAGGATACACGTCTTGGCTTTCTTTATCAACATGGCTATATTCTAGTTAATTGCCGTGTTTCAACCCCTCTCTTTCCCTGATATACTTCATACCCTCCCCAGCTATCGGGATTAATATTGATGAAGTAAGTGAAGTAAATAACTAAGAGATGAGGATATTATTCAAGATCCTTAGGTAAATGGGAAAACAAAATACGGTTACTCCCGCTACATAGGATCTTACCACTTGAAGCGCCGTAGCATTATTGTGCGGACGAATGGCAAGCTCTAGGGACGGTGGTTCGGGGGCATGCTCCCCCGGAAAATGTTGACATTTTAAAGTGTCAGAGGCCATTTCGTGACTTCAAGGCATTGATATAGCCCACATAGGCCTACACTATAAAAAATAATAGTGTTTTCATGTTATCTAGATTTTTTTTTATAAATTAACCCCATGAGTACCAGGGACGCACGTTATGCGTCGCCTATGTATGTAATAATGTACTAACCCACAGTACCAGCGACTCAATGGTTGCGTCCGCCTTAATTAGGCTACTCTTGTCCTATGGGACTTAGAGGGTTAAGATTTGTATGGGAACTGCTTTAGGATGTCACGGAACAATACCGATGGTTGGCAACCCCCAAGTCCAGCCGTGTGCGTGCGGGCGCACGCGGGAGTGATTTTCCAGTATTCTGCCTACCCATAACCCCATGTTAATTGTGACTTTCCCCCGCCCACCAGGACCCCAAATGAGCTAGGTGAGCGGTTTTATGTTGTTTTTCCTTCATAACCCATCCCATGTGTTTTCAGGAAAAAAAAAATGACAGTGGCTGGTCCTGGACTGTACTTTTTTTTAAATCAGCTGGTGCTCAGTGGATTAACTGCACTGTTCTTTATGTAATAGAGTCAGGTCTTGATATACACTGTTAATTCGTACCGTGTACGTTCCGTGTATATCAAAACCGTGTTTTAGAAATAACAGGCTTTATGGGAATTAATTAATTTGTTCCAGCCACTTTCCCAAAGTCCCCCTTTTGGCCCTTTTTGCCTACCTTCAGCCGACTTATATTACATTATACCACCAACATCATATATGACATAACATAGAATACATTAAGCATCAATAAGAACTGTTTTGGACCTGTTACTGACTTATTTGTGTGAATAGACGTGTTGACGTTCGGTAGATATCCCCGCCGCTGTACTCCCTCGGATCCTCCCCCCGTCCCCCGCCCCGTCCTGGCCTTAACCCCGACCCTGTTACTGTGATGAAGTTGATAAGCCTTGTGCTACAGCTTGCACATCGGCTCCCTCCAGGTTCCCAGGCATGTTGATCGTCCTCATCGAAACCAGAGAACACAGAAATATTGTCCATCATATCATTATCATCATCAGACTGGTTGTCACTGTCGGGGATGCTCCCTCTCTCCCCCTCTCTTTATTATGGTTCAATTGACCAGAAAGTAGAGAAGAAGTTATGACCCTATTAATAATGCAAAACTATTGAACACACTTAAAAGTGTATATTATTTGGTCTCTATATATTCTGTGAATAATTTCCGATATGATGGAATTAAAGATTTTTTTTTTCCACCAACTCATAATCAGCAAAAATGACACAAATGTCAATTAAAAACATGTTATAATATTACCCTATCATTTTGTGTAGACACACTTTCAAGGCAAAAATATACCGTGGGAAAAAAACCCCAATAAATAAATAAAATTATATCTCCCGACGCTCGGAACCTCGTGCCTATTTGCAGAGAAGACGGGGAATATTTGTTGTTGACTGTCTCTTATTTCTTGTTTATCTATGTGCTGGAAGGATATATTTTTCAATTCCATTGCATTAGAAATGATTCATAGATTACAAAAAGTCCAAATAAGACATAGTTATGGTAATGTATAAGGGAGATAGATAGATACATTAGAGAGATAGAGAGAGAGAGAGAGAGTTGCTAAGGGCAAGTGGGAAAAAACCCAATCTATCTATCGCCTGACGCCGAAGGGGTGGCCACGAACGAACCGCCCCCATGCACCTCTGTCCCCAGTCAGTCGACGTCCCTCCCCCAACCAGCACCGCCTTCGTTCATATACTTCCTCACTCCATCCTTCCACCTCTCTATCGGTCTACCTCTCCCCCTCTGTCCCTCCACCTCGCTCTCATATACCCTCTTAGTCATTCTCTCGCTTTCCATACGTTCCATATGGCCGAACCATCTCAAGTTGTTCCTTTTCACACTTTCCAGCACATCTACCTCCACACCACACCTCCTTCTTACTTCTTCATTAGTCTGTCTATCCCTCCCTGTAACTCCGCACGCACTCCTTAAGTAATTCATTTCCACTGCTCTCACTCTTGGTCTGAGTCTCTCAACCAACGTCCATGCTTCGCTTCCGTAAGTCAGTGTCGGGATTACCACACTGTCATGCAAGGACTTCTTCACTTCCATACTGACCACCCTATTTCTTGTTACTGCTTTCAGCATTCCTACAACCCTCTTCCCCTGTTGTACCCTCTCCCGCACTTCTTCATCCATAGTCCCGTCTTTACTCAACACACTTCCAAGATACTTAAAAGAGTTGACGATCTCCATAGCCTGACCGTTCAGCTTCACCTCACACTCTGTGACTTCACCCCTTTCGAAGACCATAACCTTGCTCTTCCCCGCATTTACCTTCAAATTCCGTTTTTCGCACACTGTTCCAAACTCATTTACCAGACCCTGCAACTCCCATTCATTATCACTCATCAGAACTGTATCATCCGCAAACAGCAGTATAGGTAGCTTCCACTCAATTCCCTCCCTTTTCAGCGATACACCAACATCCACTGCTCATGATAGTATTTCTTTCATGACTCCATCCATATATACAGTAAACAACCATGGGGACATCACACACCCCTGATTCAAACCAACATTCAGGTCAAAGAACTCACTCTGCTCACTCTCCACACGTACTGCCGCCTTTGCACTCTCATACATGCTCTTCACTGCATTCAGCAACTTGCCATCTACTCCGTATATTCTAAGTACTTTCCACAAACCTTCTCTATCCACTCTGTCATAGGCCTTCTCCAAGTCCATAAAGGCAACATACCGGTATACCTTTTGTTTCTTCTTCAGATATTTCTCCACAACACAATTCAGGGTAAAAATCTGATCTACACATCCTCTTCCCTTCCTAAAACCTCCCTGCTCGTCGCCTATCCATTTCTCCGTTCTCACTCTCACTCTCAATCACTACCCTACTGTATACCTTCCCTACTACGCTTAGAAGACATATTCCTCGGTGGTTACCACACACTCCTCTTTCCCCTTTGCCCTTATATAGGGGGACTATTATGCCAGTCTTCCAGTCATCGGGTGCACTCCCCTTTTCCCATGCTAGTTTGCACATTTTCCATACCTATTCGATCACTATCTCACCACCATACCTCAACATTTCCCCACACACTCCATCTGTTCCTGGTGCTTTCCCCAACTTCACTCTTTTCATGGCTTCCTACACTTCTGACCTCCTGATCCCCACCTCCTCCTCCACTACTTCTCTTCTTCTCCCTCCCATACCATATCCAGCTATGTTTGCTGGCTCTTTATTCCTTACATTTAGCACTCATTGAAGTATATCTTGTATGGAGATATAGAGACTCATATGAATGATAATGGAGTGAGAAAAGTGAGGGATATGGAGACAGTGAAGGAGGTCATGAAAGGTGTGGATGAGGACGGATATGGATGGGAAGGGCAGGTGGAGGAGGTCAGTAGGATAGGTAGATATAAAAGGGGAGAGATGAGACCTATAAGGGTACAGTTTAAAACTAGGGCAGTGGCAGAGACTGTGACAAATTTTAGTTGGAGGCTAAATACAAATGAAAAACTGAAACACATAAGACTAAAGAAGGATTTGAGTATAGAACAAAGGAAAAAAATGAAGGAATTACAAGAAAAGGCTGATGAAAATAATGGAAAGTTGGGTGAGGAGGATAAGAGAAATTTTTACTGGAGAGTGAGGGACGGGAAATTGAGGAAGTGGTTTATAAGAGTAGAAGGGAGGGGGAGATCAGGGAGGGAAGAGAATGTGATGGGAGTTGTGACGGAGGAGGAGAACGGGGTGGAGGTGTCACAGGGAGAGACAGGAGACAAAGTGACAGACCCAGTAGTGCTAACGGGGGAGTAGGGTACGGACTGGAGGAGCGGGATGGTGTAATTGCTGAAGGAATGGTAGATGGATTAAGGATTATATTTAGTAATGTGGATGTGTTTACCCAGGACAAGAAAAGAGAACTGATATGTAGGTTGCAGGATGAAGAGGAAAAACCTGATGTCATAGCCCTACAGGAAGTAAGACCAAAAAATGCTAGAATTGAAAGGGAACTGGTGGAATATAGTTTGGAGGGTTTGGAGTTATATGAGAGAAATGCTATTAGAGCAGAGGTCGGAAGAGGACTGTTTGTTTATGTAAGAAAAGAGCTCAAGGTTAATGAGGTGGATATGAGACAGCAGTATTGTGAGTACAGTATTTGTGTATTGAAGTAAAATGTGCAAGAGGATCAATTCTAATTGCCTCTATATATAGAAGGCCAAATAATAGTAGGGGAGAGGATGATTTTTTTTTTTTTTTTTTTTTTTTTTTTTTTTTTTTTAAAGAGACAATGAACGGAGGAAGGAAAAACACAGATAAAACAAAAGGTCCATGTGCCTAAAGGCATCCTCCATTCATAAAATGTTTGTAACAACTGGATTTAAACATTTGTAGATTGTAAGTTTGTGGAAAGCAATTCGAGGGAAGTGAATTCCAAAGAGTAGTAGCTCTGGGGATAAATGAATTCTGATAAGCAGAAGTTCTGCATTGTGGAGGAGAAAGTGTAAATTCATGGGCGCTCTCAGCTGCCCTAGTTCTACGGGGAAAGATGTGGAGAGGCGGCACAATTGAAGCAAGTTCCTCGGAACAATTGCTGTGAAAATATTTGTAGAATAATGCAAGGGATGCAACGTTTCTTCGTATGGATAATGTAGGAAGGTCCTGTGTGATTGCAGGGTTATTGATTAATCTAATAGCTTTATTTTGAATTTTGTCCAACTGCCTCAATGCAACCACTCCACTTCCACCCCACAGAGGTGAACAGTAATCCATCTGAGAACGCACATGACTTTTATATATCACGGCCAACTGCTCGTCAGTGAAGAATTCTCGAACTCTGTACAGGAGTCCCAGTTTTTTAGAGGCATTCTTAGCAATGCTTCTAACATAATGTGTCCAGCTCAAGTTAGTAGTTAATGTTACACCGAGAATGTCAATACTAGGGGAAGTGGGAATATTTACATCATTAAAAAATATATGGGAGTCAGTAAGATTCTGTCGGTTAGAAAATTTAATGTACTTGGTTTTCTGTGCATTAAAGGAAACTAGATTCTTTTGTCCCCATCCATCAATTCTAGAAAGGTCCTGGTTCAGAGAAATTGCAGTGTTTATTTTTGAATTTATAAGATCGGGTTGGGTGAAAGAATTGGTAAATGTGAAGGAACTGTGGAGTGTTGTCATCTGCGTAGGAATGTATTGGATTATGAGTGGTAGATATGAGATCATTGATATGAATGAGGAACAGAATTGGGGCCAAAACTGATCCCTGGGGAACACCAGCATTTATTGAGTGAAATTGAGAATAAAGGCCATCTACCATTACACGTATTTTTCTGTTATGAAGATAAGAAGAAATTAGTGGAACTAATGATGCAAGGCCGTAGTGTGACATCTTCGACAATAAGGATTGATGCCAGACTCTATCAAATGCCTTTGATATATCCAGTGCTATTGTATGTGTTTCACCATGTTGGTCTGTAGCTTGGTTGATTTGATGCGTAAGAAGGCAAAGCATGTCTGCAGTTGATCGACATCGTCTAAAACTATATTGCCTATCACTGATTAATTTATTATTCTCAAGATGCTTAATTATGTGATTATTTAATATAATTTCAAAGACTTTACCAAGAGTGGAAGTTATAGCTATTGGTCTGTAGTTTGATGGATCTGAAGAGGCACCTTTTTTAGGAACTGGATGGATGTTTGCTTCTTTCCAGGGTACTGGGAAGCATGAGGTATGAGTACACAGACGGAAAAAAATTGCCAATACAGGAGCGAGCACCAAGGAGCAATTCTTAAGTACTATTGGAGGAATTTCATCTGGACCAGGAGCCTTATCTACCGAGAGATTCTGCAAAATAGTTTTGACATGTCTGGTGTGGATCTTAAGTGAGGTAATTTCAGGCGAATTAAAATTAAGTACAGGGACATCTTGATTTATTTCATTTAAGGTTGAGTTGGTGGAGAAAATATCCGCAAGAAGGTTAGCTTTACCTCGTGGGTCACTTACAAGATTGCCAGTCAGAGATTTTAATGGTGGAATGGATGAAGCAGTAGTGAAGTTGGATTTAAATGAGTTAAGAGTAGACCAAAATATTTTGTTATCATTTGGATTATTTAGAAGTTTATTTGCCTGCTTGTGGAGAAAGTTTGATTTAGTTAGGTTTAATACAGTTTTGGCATGATTTCTGATGTTTCTAAAGTAATTAAAGGCTTCATGTGTTTTTGATCTTGTGTATGCATTGTAGGCTATTGCTTTTTGTTCAGTTACTCTAGCACAATTGTGGTCAAACCATTTAGGTGAATTAGATCTTTTACTGTACTTTTGATGAGGAATAAAAGTTTCCATTCCAATTTTTACAAAATCTTGTATGTGGCTCAAGGTGGAGTGTGCATCATTAGAAAAGAAAGAGGTCCAGGGAATATCAATAAAGAAACCTTGAAGACCCTCCCAGTCTGCCCTATCGTAATGCCATTTAGTCACCAAAACAGGTTCAGAGTGGGAAGGTGTGGTAGGTGATAGACAGGTGGCCTGTATCAGACAGTGATCAGAAGATCCAAGCGGGGACCTCACTGTAACATGATAATTTTCTGAATTGGTTGTTAAAAATAAGTCCAGTAGGTGGGAATTATGATTAGGATTATCTGGTACACGGGTGGGTTGGTTGACTAGTTGAGTGAGATTAAATGAGTCTGCAAATAGCTCACATTCAAGACCAGCATCATCAGTCCTGGCTGAATGAGTGAGCCATTCAACATTATGGACATTAAAATCACCCAACACAGTGATTTCAGAAGAAGCATTTAAGTTGAGGACAGAGAATCAAAAAGACTTTGCTCTGGAGGAGTATATGGGGAACGGTAGATGCAACATATGTATTTAAATTTACCAGCAGAAATTAATTTGTATATAGAATAATCAAAATAGGGACAATTGAAACTAGTAACCTCCTCCAGGGCAATTTCAGATTTTGCGAAGCAACATACACCTCCTTTAGGTCTGAAATTTTGGAGCAGTTGATAACCTGGAAAATTAAATCTAGGTGTGTCAGCTGTGGATGTTACTTGAGTCTCTGTCAAAAAAAGGAGAGTAGGGGATTCTGCTTGAAGAAATTGGTGTACAGAATTGCTGTTAGAGTGAAGTCCCCTTATATTGCTAAAGAAAAAGCTGCACCGACGAGCAGCTTTGGGACGTTGCAATGCTCTTGACACAGTCGCATGATGACGACCGGGAGGGCCCTGTGTCAATGACCCAACCCTGCCGGGGGTGGATATCCGAGGGACCACCAGGTTTGCTCTTAACAATTGTACTGCCATATTTATTGGGTAAGGTGTATGGTGTTACATGTATGATATGTAGTGGGAAGAGTAGTGTTTTATGGATAGAGGATAGCAATGTAGGGCAATGTCGTGAAGTTGGATGTGTATGTTATATAAAGAGGGTTTTCCTGATACCCCTGATGTGTGAGGCAGAAAGATATGTATCCAGCTACCAAGGCCTGGGAGAGAAAACGGAATTCAGGCTATTCCCTGAGTCTCCCGAAACCTTGGTGGTAGTACTTCCCTGGGCGGGGCTGCCTACCCCTACTACCTATAACCTATTGAAACCAATGGAGGAAATAGATAATCGAGAGAACAAATATAAAATTTTGATTGGAGATTTCAATTTGCCAAGGATCAACTGGGCAAATTGTACTACTCCAGCGGGACAGGGTAGCCTGGAAAATAAGTTTATAGAGAAAGTGAGAGATTGTTTTTTAACGCAACATATTACAGAGATGACAAGATATAGAGATGGGATGCAGGGGAGTGTACTTGATTTGATTTTTAGCAATGAAGAGGATATAGTGGAACATGTTAATGGGGATAGCCCTATAGGTCGTAGTGACCATGCCTGTATAAGCTTTAGTTGCAATATTAAAACAGAGAGGGATAATAGAAGCAATAGAAAAATATACATGTATGATAGAGCAGATTATGAGCTGCTGAGATGGTGTTTGGACATTGACTGGGGGGAATACTTGAACGGTGAAGACGCTGAAGGAATGTGGAGGAAAATTAGAGTCAAACTGGAGAATGCTGTATCCAAAAGTGTACCAGTAAGGGAATATAAGGATAAAACAAAATTGAGGAAAAGAACGAACCCAGAATTTGCCAATGAAAAGAAAGCTTTGGACATTGATTAGAAGAAAGAAACGATTGTGGGAAAGACTAAAATTGTTAAAAAAGAACAGGGGGTCTAGTATAGAAGCTAAAGAAGTGGATCTGGAACGCAGACAAATAAACAATAAAATAAGGTGGGAGACAAGGAGGGGGAGAGAGAGAGAGATTGCTAGAAATGTGAAGGATAATCCAAAAATATTCTGGAAGTACATTCAGGAAAAGTTAACAAGAAGAGTAGGGATCCCAGAGCTGGTAGGGGGGTTGGATGATGGGAGTAGAGTGGAGACTGATAAGGAGAAAGCAGAGGTGCTGGGGAAATACTTTGGGGGGGTACTAACAGTGGAGTCGGATGATGCAGTGCCTACTATTCCCATCAAACAGGCACCGGCACTAGAACTAATAGAGTTTTCCCATGCTAGAATAAGAAGGGCTATAGAAAAAATGAACAGAAGTAAGTCACCGGGACCGGATGGGATACACCCAAGAATCATAAAGGAAGGAGGTGAGATGTTAGTAGAGCCATTGAAAATGTTATTTGAGGTATCGTTTAATACAGGACAAATCCCGATGGACTGGAGAGAGGCGAACATAACAGCTATATTTAAGAAGGGAAAGAGAAATGACCCAGGGAATTATAGACCAGTCAGTTTGACAAGTGTTGTGTGTAAACTAATGGAAACGGTAATTAGAGAAGGAATAATGGAGCATATGAAGTCAAACCAACTTTTCAGTGGGAGACAGTTCGGATTCTTGCCGGGGAGGTAGACGGTACTACAGCTAATTAACCCTCCTCTAGCGGATGCTCTGTGGCCGTTTTGGGCCTTTCTGGGCCGTTCTGACTGCTATATCAACCATCAGTATGAAAGAAACTGTATTGCGCCGAAAACTAGGTGGAAATCGCTACACAATGACGCCACATACAGCTACGTAGCACTCGTGGAGCACTGACAGTGTTACCTCGAAGATGGAAGTTTAGCTGATTTTGCTACCTTGCTCACTTTTAGCGAACTATTGGTTACACTGTCATCCTCACGCGCGGTGGGGGAACTGGAGTTAGTGTGGGCCGGGAGGCCACAGATGTCGGACGTATGGATCATTACTATCCCACCCATTTTCACTCGATTTCCACCCTTTTTTCACCCGTTTTTTGCCAGTTTTTTCAACTCGACTTATGTGGTGAGCCGCTTTTTAAGGGTTAAGGTGGTAGATGATTGGATGCAAATTCTAGAAGATGGTGATGTAATAGACGTGGTATATTGCGATTTTATGAAGGCCTTCGATAAGGTCCCACATAAAAGGTTAATAGAGAAAGTTAGAAGCTATAATATAGGGGAGAAATGTGTGAAATGGATAGAAGCCTTCCTGAAAGATCGGAGACAGAGGGTACTGGTGAATGGAATAGGCTAGGGTTGGAGGGAAATTACAAGTGGGGTACCTCAGGGATCTGTGTTGGGACCACTGCTGTTCGTTATATTTATCAACGACTTACCTGAAGTTATAACTAATGGAAGTGAGGTATACCTGTATGCGGATGACACTAAGCTGTATAGAAGAGTGAGGTATAAGGGAGATACATAGCTGCATTAGATAGATAGATAGATAGAGAGACGGTTGCTAAGTCGAACCGATCGATAAAATACGAAATTATATGAGACAGTCTTATGTTTCTGAAAAGACAAAGGAGAAATTTTTATTGACTTTTTCATTTTATAATTTGTGTGTTGGAAAGATAATATTGTTTTCATTCCGTCGTATTGGAAATGATTCATAGATTAAAAAAAGACCAAATAAGACATACAGTAGTTATATTTATGTATAAGGGAGATAGATACATTAAATAGATAGACAGACAGACATTTGATGCAAAAATAACATTATTAAATATAAAAAAAAAAAAAATGTACTGTATACCTTGGCTTGGCTTGGGCCGCCACCCGTACATGATCCCTACTTTTTTCCCCCGTGTTGTGGCCGACTTTGGAACTTTTGAGGTTACCGTATCCAAACGAAACCGTGTATAAAAAACGTGTGTATATCGAGACCTGACTGTATTAACCCTTCTTTAGCGGGGCCCGACTTAAGGGCAGA
Source organism: Paralithodes platypus (assembly GCA_032716605.1). NCBI lineage: Eukaryota > Metazoa > Arthropoda > Malacostraca > Decapoda > Lithodidae > Paralithodes > Paralithodes platypus. The sequence goes on from CM064582.1 coordinate 58,997,690, forward strand.
TTTCCACCTGGAGGATTTTTTTCTGAACCTCTTTCTCCCTCATGTTTAGCCCCATTGCTTGTGAGATTTAAAGACGCTTGCCCCATTAGTTTGGCGATTTTAAGAACCCTCGCCCCATTTCTGTCAATTTTAAGACCATTCGTGCCATTTAGGTGTCGATTTTTTCCTGGCGAGCGATAGCAAGCCTGTAATTTAAGGGGAACCTGCCTTCGGACGGGACATGTTTCTACCGAAAAATGTACAAATTTATCTTGAAAGGGGGTCAAGGGGGAGTAATTTTAAGCTTGATGGAAGTCTAGGGAATCAACTAAAAACCTCCCCTTAACCCTTCCTACCCGGGCTGCCTTAGGTAAGGACAGCTCGGAATAAGGGCCGCTACCCGGTCTGCCTTACCTAAGGCGGCAGCTTAATAGCCTAATTAAGCTTGGTCTGAACGCCGTGCATTCGACGTATGTCAACAAACCCAAGCGTTGCGTCACCGCACCTCCGAAAACAAGAAGGAGAAGACTCTTCAATGTTATTGTTCTGACGTAAGACGAAATTAGTGTCTGAAAAGCCCCCATATTGGCAACATCTCTGCAATATTTGCTCCACTGAAATCGTCATCACAACTGAACCAGTTGACTTACAGAGCTCTACTCAACGCCAAAATACAGATTGAAAACCGCACTACGATTATAGATGAGTGGGAAAGTTCTAGCAGTGAAAATAAACATAAATACGGTAGCCTAGGCCTAGTCGTTTTTCAGCCATTTCGCCCGGGTACGGGCGACCGTCCTTAGGGAAGACTGCCCGGGTAGGAAGGGTTAAGTCTGTATCTAAAAATCTGGACTATGTGGCGGGGCCCGACTTAAGTCTGTGTGCAATTTTGGCGCAATATTGGCTCTGAGAGAGAGACGAGCGATGGGAGGAGCGTAGGTTACCTCATGACCGCTCGCCACGGCCGCCGTGGGTCTACTGACATGTACTCCACACTACTCCACCCTCCCTCCCTCGCTACACACGTAATTATGTAACGAAATTACCGTATTTTAGCAATTTTGCCCTTCGGTTGCACGATCGTTACAAGAGAACCAGTGATCGTAGAAGGATGGTTCTAGTGTCATTAGAAAGCTCAATTTACGCCCTTTCAGGGATACATAATTGTATTACGCTCTGGCTCTTGTATATGCATGAAAAAGAGCACGGAAACCGCCATTTATGGTAAAAAAAAAAACCCGCTGGGCGGCACAGTGAAATATACAGTACTCCACCAGCCGCTCTTTGAGTGTTAAGAAAATTGATTATGGTATGGGCAATCCTGGGACGTACTGTATGTACTGGTACCAGTACAGTATGTATATTATTGGGAAGGATGTAGTAGGCCTACAGTATCTGGGTTTATCGCCAGCTTTGTTTACAATACTCGAACGCTTGCGGTTACGTTCCCGTCTATTTTGACAGCTTATTTTTGTTTATTTGCCACCTACTGTCAATATATACTGTATATGATAATGACAATAAGTCTTGGTGGGTGAGGGGGAAAAGCCCCCCTCAATTTGGCCTCAAACCATTATTTTATCCCACGGCAGTCAAAATAGGAGGGGACGTGATTGCGCAAGCGTACGAGTAATATAAAAAAAATGGGGCGATACACCCATATAGGCTACTACATCCTTCTAGAACTGTTTTTATTTTTATGAATATAGTACAGTATAACAAAATAATATTTATAGAGCCTATGAGTCATGAATGAATGAATGTGAAATCTGATTCTGATACTGCATTTTTATTACCCCTATTTCTTACCAATTCTAAACACGTAATACAGTACGGTACCAGTAGGCTTTCGCCGCGACGCTAATAATTTGCATTCAAACGCTGATATCTCCGAAACTATTGCATGGATTCGGCTGCAGTTTAGCTTAGGTTGTAGAGCAGTTTTTGCTTAGGTTGTAGAGCTAGTTTGGCTTAGGTTGTATTGCTAGTTTGGCTTAGGTTGTAGAGCTAGTTTGGCTTAGGTTGTGTTGCAGTTTCGCGGGGCTTGGCGCCGGGGCTAGCGGCGCATCTGACGGTATGGTCGGGTGTGTGTGGGGGTGTTTGTATGTATGTGCATACACTATGGTGGTGCGTGTGACACAGTGTTGGCAGTAGCCGTTAGCTGCTGCCTGGTACTTTGCACAAGCACCCTACACGCCGCACCCACACGAGACAAGTCCACACCCGCACTAAATACTTCCACACCCGTAGGCCTAATAAATACGTCCACAACCGCACTAGACACGTCCACACCCGCACTACATGTCCACAACTCCACACCCGCACTAGACACAGTGGCGCCTATGCCTACACGTGTGACACACCTGCATCTCTGCCCGCCCTGTTCAGTTGTGTGTGTGTGCGTGCGACGTTTTTCTATTGGCATGTTTAGTGTCAGTTTGGGTTTGTGAATGTTTTCATTGCTTTTACCTGTGCGCTAGTGTTTTGTCTGGCCATTAATCATATAATGTTATCTAGTTTACTAGCTAGATGATGCGTAAAATAGGTCGCGGCGAAATTACCCCGCCCGGCGGAGTAATTTCGCCGCGAGAGTAACTTTTAAAAAAAAATCGGCAGCATTACCAAAACATTATATATATTTTTGTTTTTTTGGGCATCTACAGGTATAGCAGAAAGGCTGAATGTATAGATCAAAAATTAAAACATTCCATTTGTGGCAGTTTCTATTCGTCAAAAACCGCGATTTTCGGCGAAATTACCCCGTCTTACCCTAGAGCTAAATATGTGTACAAACGGCCAAATATAATGTTTTCAATGCATTTAAAACCATTTCTAGGCTGTCTTAAATTCAAATTATCATCTACAGTAATTCAAGCTGTGTACTTCAGAGGGGTTAAATTGATTCAATTGAGCACTTAGAGAGGCCTAAATAAGTGAAAACTAGTGAAAAATGTGGATAGCAAAAACTTTGCTTAACCCCTCCACCCCGGAAGGGCTCTTGAACGCCCATAACAAACTCGGCCCGCGCAACCCGGAAGGGCTCTTGAACGCCCATTGCTTGCGTGAGTGCTTTCGAATGCCGCGCGTAAATTTTTGGTATCGTGGGAGGGTAGGTGGCGCCACCAGGCGTAAACTACGCCACAGCAACAGTATCTACCCCGACGCCGGAGTTGGGCGGGTGCCCAACTCCGAAAGGAGTTGAAATAGGGGAGCTATCCCCCGCCAAAGGCGGCTTTCTAGGGCCTTTCCTAGCTGATGCTGAGAGGATTGGGTTCTAGTCATGTGGTGATGGGCTGGTCTATCAGAGTGAGAGCTGAGCGATCTCTGCCATACCCATAGCTTACTCTGACTGTTCCTTTTACTTATATATCTTCTAGATCTCAAGTGACGGCGTCTTTTCCGTGGATTGACCTCCCTACTGCCAACCTAAAAGTTGGCAGATTGGGAGCCAAAGCGTCACATTTTTCCCTTGCCCCTCAACTTTCCCTTCATAATTGCTGAGGGGCACAGGGCTTTGGGTGAAGCTTTGGTTTCCCGGGCGTTTCCGCGCCCTCCTCGGCTCCCTGCCTTAGAGTGGCTTCGGTCACCCAGGCTTTATTAGTGGTAAGCAGGGAGGGTTTTGTGGGGGCGCTCGTTTATGGCCTTGGCCTTGCTCAGGACCTTGGGGCTGTTCGGCCAGGCAGCCTGGGGAACAACAACAACAACCCCGACGCCATCATGGACAGTACGCCAAATAGTGATTCCGCTGTGTCCGATACCGTGCTTCCTACGACGCCCGTGCTAGTTTGTCGCGCCTTACCCCGACGCCATCGCCTAATGTGTTATCTCCCGGAGGTATTGAGACGACATTGAGACTATATGAGCGTGCTGATGCCAAGTGTATTGTTGATGATATAGTCAGTGACGACTCCAGTAATTATAAGTCGAGTGATTATGGCCATGAGAGTGAGAAAGAAGAGCAATTCCTGGGATTTGTGAGAGAACATGACAGTGATGAGAGTGATGAAGGTGATGTACCAGTTGTTGAGGAAGCTGGTTTACCTAAAGACAGTGAACTTGAGAGAGTGAGTGAGTGGGAGAGTTCAAGGTCACTCACCAAATTTCGCATAAGTGACACGACGCCAAGCCCTTCCCCAGGTAAATCGCCTTTCAAGCTACACTTATATAATCAGAAAATACTTGAGAAGGCGGCCGCGGCAGCTAGGGAACAAGCCAAAATAATTGGTGAGGATGAGGCTGTGAGTGAGGGTGAGCGTGGTGACCCTTCTCGCCCGCCATTGTCTCCCTTATCTACCCACGCCACCCAAGATGCCCCGGATGCCCCGCATTCTTCCCCTCCACCCCCACCACTGCCAAGGGTTGAGGACCCCCCACTTTCGGCCTATTTGCCTCCTAGGTCCCCCGACAGGAGACATACTGCTGCTGAAAAGGGGAAAGGCAGGAAATATACCAAAAAAATTCAGAAAAGTAAGAGAGTTTTGTTCGAGGCTCCCGCGGCGTCCACCCCTGCCGGCCCCAGCCATACGCCCCCGCAACTTTCCCCACGGTCCTCCCCACCTCTCCCGCCTTCAACATGTCTTCCTGAAGAAGTCTTTGAGCTTGCATCACCAATACCTGGGCCTAGTGACAGTGAAGCATTGCTTTCTGTCACTCGTCGCAGGCCAAGGAGCCCAGGACCTCGGGGGGACACAGCCTCACCTGCCACTCCTTCCCCACCTCGCCCACCCGCACGCCGCCCACGCATCACTGGTTCCCCGCCAGATTATGTGGGGGCCACTGATGATGAAGGGCACCTCTCTGAAGACTCTGGCCATGATTACATAGGTCCACCGTCAGGGCAAGATGACCACTCTGACGATGACTATATGGACATCGACGACCCTCGACCCATCCGCTTGGCCCGGCGTCGTGCTGCCCGTCGTGCTGGCCGCCGCCCTCGCCGCCCTAGGGCGCGCGCCTCCCGAGTTGGCCGTGGGCGTGCTGGGCCACCAGCTGGAGCTCCTCGTCAGCGTAGACAAGACCCATTCTACGTTTTTCAGTGGCAAGACGTAGTTGATGGGGATGGATACAACCCTGATGTGCCAGCTTTTGATGAGGTACTGGAGGGTTCAGGCATTACCCCCAATTTTCCTGCAGGCCCCAATGCTCCACCACACGAACTATTTGAGGCCTTCTTTGATGAGGAGGTGTACTGGTAGGCTATGTTGTCAAAGAGACAAATAAGCAGCACCAATTCCAGGTCCACTTTTTGGGCAAGGTGACCAAGGGCCACATGAGGCAGTGGACCCCAGTGACTCATAAAGAGTTCATGGTGTTCCTGGCACTCACCATGCTAATGCCTCATGTCAAGAAGCATAGGTTGCCTGACTATTGGATCACCAATGATCTGATATCCACCCCTGCCTTCGGGAAATATATGTCTCGCGACCGGTACCTTGATATCCTCGCAGCGCTCCATCTTGTCACCAACACCGACGTCCACCTCGGTGACAAGCTGTGGAAGATTAGGACGTTGTACGAGATGATGCGAGAACGCTTCACCTCCTACTTCAAGCCCTTCCGCAAGGTCGTCATTGACGAGTCTCTTGTGCTGTTCCGGGGAAAACTCAGCTTCCGGCAGTACATCCCCTCAAAAAGTAAAATTCTTTGTGCTGTGCGACTGCCAAACTGGCTATGTCCTGGACTTCCTGGTCTACAGCGGGAAGGAAGGGGACTTGCTTGTGGACCCCCTCATTGGCTTTGGCGGAGCAGTGGTGCAAGCCATGATGGACCGCTACTTTCATAAGAATCACGTCCTCTACACGGACAATTATTACACGTCCCCCACTCTCTCACAGTACCTGCATGAGCGCAAGACGGGGACTGTAGGCACAGTACGAGGGAAAAGGAAGGGCATGCCACCTTTCCCTCCAAAGACCAAAAAAGGTGATGTGTTCAAGAAGAAGTCGGGGCCCATTCTGGCTATCCACTGGCACGACCAGCGGAAGGTCAACCTCCTGACCACCATCCACAAGGGGGAAATGGTGGAGACTGGCAAGGTGGATCGCCGCACCCAGGCCAGGGTGACCAAGCCCGATGCTGTCCTGGACTACAACATCAACATGAGGGTGGTGGACAAGTCCGACATGCAGATAGGCTTCATTGACTGCCTGCGTACCTCGTGCAGATGGTACAAAAAGTTCTTTCTGCATATGGTGGACATGTCAGTTCTGAATGCCTACAATATATACAAGCTTCGGAATGTGAACACACCCATGAAGTTCAATAGCCTGCGGAGGTTCCAAAAGCAGGTGTTGACGGAGCTCCTGGAGAAGTATGCTACACCACAGAGGGCAGTGGCACATCCTGGGCCCGCCGTTATTGACCGCTTGCAGTGTGCTCAATACTTGATTAGGCACAGGCTTGGTTCCCTGCCTCAGAATGAATCAGGAAGAATGCAGCAGAAGCGGTACCATGTCTGCTACAACAGCAGGGTGAGGCCGAGGTCAGGTAAAAAGTCAACCATGGAGTGTGTGGAGTGCAAGGTGGCACTCTGTGCTTTAGAGTGCTTCTTTGATTACCACTCCAAGCTGGAGTTCTAATAATCATACTGAAATTGCCAAATAAAATGACACTATAATTATATATAGGCAAAAAGTGGAAGAAAACCAATTTATTGTAATACAAAAGTCATGTATTATGAGAACATTTATACAAATACAATTACACCATAATAATATGTGAAAGTGACACATATGCATATACCAAGTGACATTCATATGATTAGAACCTATAGAAATATATAAATCAGTGAAAAAAGACACAATAAATTGTATATAAAACGTTTACAAATCATATAACTAAGTGAAAGTGACACAAGACCTAATATTTGATGGCCAAAGTATAATAAACACCTGTGATAACGAATAATCAGTGCCTAATACAACAATAACCTACCTCAATTACTAATAAAATGTACGGTATCGAGTGAAAATGAGCATTATCAGTGACAGTGACACTCTCTAAAGCATATTTGTCAAAGTGAAAGTGACACAAGACCTAATATTTGATGGCCAAAGTATAATAAACACCTGTGATAACGAATAATCAGTGCCTAATACAACAATAACCTACCTCAATTACTAATAAAGTGTACGGTATCGAGTGAAAATTAGCAATATCAGTGACAGTGATACCCTAATAAACATACTTTATATAATTGGCCTCAAAATAACTATAAAAATATCAAATAAACATCACATTCTCAATATCAAACACTAAAATCTTCTAAGGGAGATAAATACTTTGGCGCGACGAGCGGCTAGGTGCGTCGTAGTCATGGCCGGGGCGACGCGTCCGAACGCGGGAAGAATTTGCCGCAGAAAAGCACTCGTCTTTCCGCGCTCACCATTATGCAACCAGAGGGGCTAGAGACCTCTACTCAATGCCATTCGACACAGGAAGGTTTGTGGAACATTATTCTTTTTTATTCACAACATTACATGCCATATTCATTGACTTACAGAGTAGTTAACATAGCCCAAAGATCGTCAAAACACCCGGTACCGCAGCACAGTCGCGAGCTATAGCCCCCGGGGCTGGAGGGTTAACCCGTCCAGCCCCGGCTAGTTTTGTAATGTTTGTTCACCAGAACCCGGCCGGTTTTCAAAAAATTGTTTTATTGCAGAAACAATAGCGAATGGGTTAGGAATGAAGGAAAAACCACGAAAAACCGCTCAAAAAGCTTAAAGAATGGTCCTACAGAGCCCCCGAAAACGTATTTTACAAGAGTAAAAATTTGAAGGCAATTACCCCCAAAAAACAGGTTATTGCGCGCTCACGCGCACGCACGTGGACTTTGAGAGTTTTCAACCATCGGCACGGTTGCGTGGGATACGTACACAGTTCCCATACAAATCTGAGCCCTCTTGAGTGGCTACACCTGAGGTTACGGTCGGCGCAATTAGGGTGACGCGCCAGGCGCGTCTCTGGGGCTGTGCGTTACATACATCGCCGAAGCGTCAGGCGCGTCGCTGGGGCTGTACGGGTTAACTGAAAATTTTGGATAAAAGGGAGTTTACTGTACTATAGAAATGGGGACCATAGGCCTAGCTTATTATCCGACGGCCAGCTGTTATTTGCTCCCTGCTGGCAATATATTTAATGATGACAATACTGTAAGTCACAGCCAGCTGTTGGATAAATATGTTTTGTTACTGGCCGTGGGATACAATAATAGGTTGAGGACCCCCATGACTTATCATCATAAATATTACCGGCAGGGTGCAATTAGGGCAAATAATGGTATAATCCTGCGTAGCGGGAAGACCTTTACTTATATCTCAATAATTTGGTAATGTTACAATATATTTTTAAACTTTACATTAATAAATAGTCCACTATTATACTAGATTAGGTTAGATTAGGTATTGGTTAGGTTAGGTTAACGATATTGTTCAATGTTTCTTAGTAAATATACAGTACATCTGAAAAACAGTTCACCCCGCTACACAGGATCTTACCCAAATAACGACTGGCCGTGGGATAATTTTGTAAAAAAAAAAAAAAAAAAAAAAAACGCCTTTGGCTGTCATTGTACGCGCCTATACTTAACACTCAAGGAAATAAATATTAGTTACAATGTTAATACACACTTTCACAGAAAAAACAAAAAAAGGGACACTGCAGCTAAAGAGCCAAGGCTCGTAAGATAACACATTTAGTTGAAGCAGAGTGGTCCTGAATACACGAACGGCGACCAGCCTGGAAAACTAGGTCCTTGCTTATTCAGGTTACAAGTGAAATACAATTACGAAAAATACATTCCTAAACGCATAAACAACTCACTATGCCATTAGACCAGGGGCGTAAACCATGGGGGGGACATATCCCCCCCAACTTTAGAACTGGGGGGGATATCATAGTCTTTATCCCCCCCAACTTTTTAACTGATATTTAAGCCCATTTGTATAGGCTACCAAGTACCAATCGAATTTACATCGATAAGTACATAATATAATTATGTTATGTCACACTTGCGTTCGATAAATTGGTGCAGTCGAGAGAGAGAGAGAGAGAGAGAGAGAGAGAGAGAGAGAGAGAGAGAGAGAAAGAGAGAAAGAGAAAGAGAAACCTGAATAACGTTTTTAATTATTTATCAACCGACGTCCGGCACCCTACTATAGCACCAGCTGTTACCATATCTCGCGTTTGAATTTTGGTTCACGTGAAGTTATCCCGTCCCGTCTGGCGTCGCCGCGTCTGGGCTCTCTGAGCAAAGCATAGTCGGTATTTCGCCCCAGACCCCGGCAGGCGCAACCCGTCACTTGTGGTATGTACTATGTTGTAATTTCAATTTGTAAAACAGTAAATGAAGGCTCATTGAGTGTAGGTTTCATTACATGCTAAACTGCTGCCTGTTTCTAATCCCATGTTTATGATAATTTCATTATGCACAATAGCACAGGTAAATTATAAGTGTGAGTGCTGACAAAAAATAAAGGAATTACAAGAAAAGGCTGATGAAAATAATAGAAAGTTAGGTGAGGAGGATAAGAGAAATTTTTACTGGAGAGTGAGGGACGGGAAATTGAAGAAGTGGTTTATACGAATAGAAGGGAGGGAAGGGAATGTGATGGGAGTTGTGATGGAGGAGGAGAACAGGGTGGAGGTGTCACAGGGAGAGACAGGAGACAAAGTGGCAGACCCAGTAGTGCTAAGGGGGGAGTAGGGTACGGACAGGAGGAGCGGAATGGTGTAGTTGCTGAAGGAATGGTAGATGGATTAAGGATTATGTTTAGTAATGTGGATGTGTTTACCCAGGACAAGAAAAGAGAACTGATATGTAGGTTGCAGGATGAAGAGGAAAAACCTGATAGCCTTACAGGAAGTAAGACCAAAACATGCTAGAATTGAAAGGGAACTGGTGGAGTATAGTTTGGAGGGTTATGAGTTATATGAGAGGAATGCTATTAGAGCAGAGGTCGGAAGAGGACTGTTTAGTTATGTAAGAAAAGAGCTCAAGGTTAATGAGGTGGATATGAGACAGCAGTACTGTGAGTATTTGTGTATTGAAGTAAAATGTGCAAGAGGATCAATTCTAATTGCCTCTATATATAGAAGCCCAAATAATAGTAGGGAAGAGGATGATAATCTACTGAAAGCAATGGAGGAAATAGATAATAGAGAGAACAAATATATGATTTTGATTGGAGATTTCAATTTGCCAAGGATCAACTGGGCAAATTGTACTACTCCAGTGGGACAGTGTAGCCTGGAAAACAAGTTTATAGAGAAAGTGAGAGATTGTTTTTTAACGCAACATATTACAGAGATGACAAGATATAGAGATGGGACGCAGGGGAGTGTACTTGATTTGATTTTTAGCAATGAGGAGGATATAGTGGAACATGTCAATGTGGATAGCCCTATAGGTCGTAGTGACCATGCCTGTATAAGCTTTAGTTGCAATATTAAAACAGAGAGGGATACTAGAAGCAATAGAAAAATATACATGTATGAGACGGTGTTTGGACATTGACTGGGGGGAATACTTGAACGGTGAAGACGCTGAAGGAATGTGGAGGAAAATTAGAGTCAAACTGGAGAATGCTGTATCCAAAAGTGTACCAATAAGGGAATATAAGGATAAAACAAAATTGAGGAAAAGAACGAACCCAGAATTGCCAATGAAAAGAAAGCTTTGGACATTGATTAGAAGAAAGAAACGATTGTGGGAAAGACTAAAATTTTTAAAAAAGAACAGGGGGTTTAGTATAGAAGCTAAAGAAGTGGATCTGGAATGCAGACAAATAAACAATAAAATAAGGTGGGAGACAAGGAGGGGGGTGAAGGAGAGGGAGAGAGAGATTGCTAGAAATGTGAAGGATAATCCAAAAATATTCTGGAAGTACATTCAGGAAAAGTTAACAAGAAGAGTAGGGATCCCAGAGCTGGTAGGGGGGTTGGATGATGGGAGTAGAGTGGAGACTGATAAGGAGAAAGCAGAGGTGCTGGGGAAATACTTTGGGAGGGTACTAACAGTGGAGTCGGATGATGCAGTGCCTACTATTCCCATCAAACAGGCTAATAGTGAACATCAAACATCACTAGAACTAATAGAGTTTTCCCATGCTAGAATAAGAAGGGCTATAGAAAAAATGAACAGAAGTAAGTCCCCGGGACCGGATGGGATACACCCAAGAATCATAAAGGAAGGAGGTGAGATGTTAGTAGAGCCATTGAAAAGATTATTTGAGGTATCGTTTAATACAGGACAAATCCCGATAGACTGGAGAGAGGCGAACATAACAGCTATATTTAAGAAGGGAAAGAGAAATGACCCAGGAAATTATAGACCAGTCAGTTTGACAAGTGTTGTGTGTAAACTAATGGAAACGGTAATTAGAGAAGGAATAATGGAGCATATGAAATCAAACCAACTTTTCAGTGGGAGACAGTTTGGATTCTTGCCGGGGAGGTCGACGGTACTACAGATAATTAACCCTCTCCGACATATGACGCGATTTTGAGCCGATTAGGGATACTTTATAGCCTTTGTTACCATCAGGGGTATTTAGAAACCTTTAGTTTAGTTACTTCAACCTCTGCAGTTGTCTTTGAGTTAGCTGTGGGCAGAAAACTAATTTTGGAGAGTTAATTATAAGAGTGAGAGAACTCTATTTCTTATTGCTAATCTGGCAACCTCTGCGTCATATGAGTCTGAAGGGGTTAAGGTGGTAGATGATTGGATGCAAATTCTAGAGGATGGTGATGTAATAGACGTGGTATATTGCGATTTTATGAAGGCCTTCGATAAGGTCCCACATAAAAGGTTAATAGAGAAAGTTAGAAGCTATAATATAGGGGAGAAATGTGTGAAATGGATAGAAGCCTTCCTGAAAGATAGGAGACAGAGAGTACTGGTGAATGGAATAGGCTCGGGGTGGAGGGAAATTACAAGTGGGGTACATCAGGGATCTGTGTTGGGATCACTACTGTTCGTTATATTTATCAACGACTTGCCTGAAGTTATAACTAATGGAAGTGAGGTATACAGTACCTGTATGCAGATGACACTAAGCTGTATAGAAGAGTCAGGAGTAAGGAAGATGTGGGTTTGCTTCAAGGAGATGTGGAGGGCATGAAGGGATGGTCTGAGCATTGGTTAATGCCTTTTCATCCAAAAAAATGCAAGTATATGCGGATTGGGACAAGCAAGATAGACAAGGTAGGATACAGTATGTATGAAGCGATGGAGGAAGTGAATGCAGAAAAGGATATAGGAGTAGTGATAGACAATAAGTTAAATTTCTCAGAACATTTAGCAGAAAAGATAAACAAAGCCAATAGAATTGTAGGGCTGATAAGGAGGACATTTGTGTCACTTGACGAAGAAATCTTCAGGAATCTCTATACAGCGCTGGTTAGGCCGCACCTGGAATATGCGAACCAGGTGTGGGCTCCATATATGGTAAAGGATATAGAAGCAGAGGAGAGCTAGCAAGCTAGTACCAACGTTGAAGAACGCGGGCTATGAGCAGAGGTTGAGGACACTGGGGCTTCCGACACTGGCATATAGGAGAAAGAGAGGGGATATGATAGAGACTTTTAAGATAGTGTCAGGAAAGTATGATGAGGGTGTGTGTGAAGGTATCTTCTTGATGCGGGAGGGAACAAGAATGAGAGGACACTCTAAGAAAATTTACAAAGAAAAAAATAGGCTTGAGAAGGCAAAGAACTCATTTTGTGATAGAGTGGTAAATGAGTGGAACGCACTGCCCCAGTATGTAGTCGATTCCGAATCAATAAGGGAGTTTGAAAGTAATCTTGATAAAGCATGGGGAAGACAAGATTTGAAGTTTGATTATAAAGCAAAAATACAGAATAGTAAAAATGTTGCGTCTGCTACCGCCGCCGCCAACACCATGAACGACCGCAGCAGTGCAAGTACTGGTACTGAGCTGGATACACAGGCATAGTTTGCCTTTTTCCAGAGGATCTACTGTAAGAAACTGTAAGAAATAAATATTTGGCGGTTAATATTGAAAATAATGCATATAACTGTCTTGAAGGCAAATATTGTATGAAAAGGCACTCTTGATTGAATAATGTAAGGCCTTAAGAATTCTACCATCACATAGAAAGTTTTGATGGTAGGTACTGAAGGTATTGCCGTTGATATGGTAAGAACCATTTATTTTCTACAATGTGTGATAAATTAATGAGTAGGCCTAACTTAGCAGTGATTGGTTATGAAAATAACCCCTGGCTGGGTACAACTATGGGGAGAACAAGCAACGAACTAAAATTCTATGGATTTGACACTAATATAGTACTCAACACTTAAGGAAATAAATATCAGGTACATTGTTAATACAGAAAAAAGGGGACACTGCAGCTAGAGAGCCAAGGCTCGTATGATAATAACATTTAGTTGGAGTGGCGTCCTGAATACACGAACGTCGACCAGCCTGGAAAACTAAGTCCTTGCTTATTCAGGTTTTCAAGTGAATACGATTATGAAAAATACATTCCTAAACGCATATACAACTCGATATGCAATTAGACTCACTATGGACTAAAATCTGATGCGTTTAGGAGGGGCTATAAAAACTGAAATAGGGAGCACGGAATAGTTGTTGTTTCCAGCTGGTCGGCGGTCGAGAGAGAGGTCGCTCCTGGGCAGGAGGAGGTACGAGTCAGGCTCATGGGAAGCAGAGGAAGATCGGAATGCGCTGAGGCGCGGTGTTCAAACTGTGTTAATTCTTTTCTTTTTTATTTCCTACTTTTCAGTGGCTCCGTCTCAATGACGTACCTTAGGAATGATTAAGGGGTACCCCCTAAGATGATCTTGGTTCTCGACCGCCGTAATCGAGGTTAACCCGGGCTCTGCGGAGCCCGGAACGAGGCCATATTATCATAGGCTCTTACGTCATTGACGTAAGGAGCCACCAATAAATTAGGGCTCATTCAGGCACTCATGATGATTAAGCAAGTGTCTGAATTAAATTAAATGGATAATTATAGGAAATAGGCTCGCCGCCTTATTATAAATAATTTATTAGGGACAATGTATGTCTATGGAATCCTTATACAGTTATAGTAGTCATGTATATATAATGCACTGTGAGAGAATCATTTTTATCACATTTATAAAACCCAATACAGTAAACCCTCGCTATCTCGGACTAATTGGGGGGAGACCCAGTCCGAGATGACCGAAAATCCGAGATATCCGGGGTCCGACTTATGTCCGACTTAAGAGAGGATAAAATACGACCTAACCAATGTCCGTCCGAGACAACAATGAAATCGAAGACTACGGAAAAAATCCGACCTCAAGAGAGACGTCCGCGTCAACCTAGAAAACGAAGACAACCCTATTCGAACCCTATAATCTGTAATAGAAAACACAGTACATGTATTTTAGTTTTACAATATGTATTGTACAGTAGGCTATATTACACTTACCCCTTCATAGCTCTTGTCTGTAGTCTTGATGTCCTCCCTCCCCCCTCCCCAACACTGCATTAATTACTGCAGCATCCCCTTTTCACCCCCCACCTCCACCTCACTGTCCTTCTCCACCTCACTGTCCTTCTCCACCTCACTGTCCTTCTTCACCCCACTGTCCTTCTCCACCTCACTGTTCTTCTCCACCCCACTGTCCTTCTCCACCTCACTGTCCTTCTTCACCCCACTGTCCTTCTCCACCCCACTGTCCTTCTCCACCTCACTGTTCTTCTCCACCTCACTGTCCATGACCACCTCACTCCCCTTCTCACTGTCCTTCTCCACCTCACTGTCCTTCTCCACCTCACTGTCCTTCTCCACCTCACTGTTCTTCTCCACCTCACTGTTCTTCTCCACCTCACTGTCCATGACCACCTCACTCCCCTTCTCACTGTCCTTCTTCACCTCACTGTTCTTCTCCACCTCAATGTCCATCGCACTGTTCTTCTCCACCTCCCTGTTCTTCACACCCCCACTCTTAGGACCATATCCCTTGCCTGTCATGGAACCCTTACCTTTACCCTTACCCACACTGTCCTTCTCCACCTCACAAACAATGTCAGGTTCAGGTATATCCATGGGCACAGGCGTGCTACTCATTAATTCATCCAAATCCATGTCTAAGTCTGAGAGTGGCACAGTGTCTACAGTGCTCCACGAGGTGCTAGCAACTGAGGAAACACTTGGGAGGGAGGTGGTGCTAGCAAGCGACACACCACTGGTAGCAGACGAAGTACGAGGTCTGGGAGGAGCAGAGGGTACAAAAAAGGAGCTGATTTTCTGTTGTTTTTTCCGATCAAGGTGTGCCCTCTGAATATGGAATCGACCATTACGGAGTGGTTCATATAGGGACTGCAACTTTGAGTCATTTACTTGAGTCAGATACTGAAGAATGGTGTCAAAGGAGTCCAGGGCATGCGAGACTGATATCTTGGGCCCCCCCTCTGTCTCTTCGTCCGACTCATCCTGGGTCTCTTCCTGGGCTACCCCCAACACCTCGGCTGCAATTTGTTCGTCAGTCTTATGCTCGTGTCCAGGTAGGTCTCTGTCCTCTTGCAGCCAGTCGTCAACTTCTTCTTCGGGGAGGTCACCCTGGTTACCCTGGTTCAAGAGGTTCCTGAAGTCAGCTGCCCCAAACCCTTCAAAACCCGGATCTTGCACCTTCGGGATATTTAAGACCTTGGTCCAACCATTCCTCAGTGTGTTGAAAGACACTTCGCGCCACGCCTCTGCCCAATTGTAGATGCAGTCTTTCAGGGTATACTGCTTCAGTTTTTGTAGAGATTTCTTTCCGCGTGTATCCACATAACCTTCTTCGTCCATCCCATCTTCTATGATGACAAGGCATTGTTCCAGGAACTTCCTCTTGTATCGCCTTTTGCAAGCTTCAATTATTCCTTGGTCCATAGGCTGAATAACACTTGTGGTATTAGGAGGCAGGAACATTGTCTTAATTTTGCCGTTTGCACTCTCCAGTTTCGTGGTACAAGGGTGGGCAGGTGCATTGTCGAGCAACAAAATGGCAACAGCTTCGTCATAGGGTACACCATACACTTGATTCTGGAACGAGCGAACGTCGGGTACAAATCTCTTGTGAAAGAAATCCTCGGTGATGACCTGGTTAAACCAAGCTTTCTTTGATCCATAATAGTCGACTGGGAGTTGCTTGTTAATGATGAGGTCCTCAATTACTCTCGGCTTCTGAGATTTGCCGACGATTGTAGGGGTCACACGGTGGCTTGCGTCGGCATTAGCGCAGCAAAGCACTGAAATGCGCTCCTTCACAGTTTTGTGGCCAGGTGTGGACGTGATTTCTCGGTGGGCCTGTGTGTTGGAGGGTAGAGAACGCCAATATAAGCCAGTCTCGTCACCGTTATAGAGCTGCCAATGTTGAAGGTGTTCCTCGGTTATAAGGGCGTGGAAGCGATCAGTGAAGGGTTCTATGGCCGAAGTATCGGCGCTTAAGATTTCACCACAAATACTCCTGTTTGAGAGGCCATGGCGGTTTCGGAACCTCCACAACCACCCCTCGCTAGCCTTGAAGTCTTGGTGATGAAGATGCTGGCCGAAACGTTCTGCTGCATGCTGGATCTCTATGCCTCTCACTGGTACGCCCTCAGCACGAAGTTGTTGGTACCACTTCAGTACTGCGTCGTCGATGTCTTGATAGGCTAGCTTAGCCTTGCGAAAGATCTTGGCGGTGGAAGGACCATGAAGCACAGCTACGCCATGATGTCGGACTTTCTCCTTGTCTCGGATGAAGTCGTAGATTGTTGATCTGCCTAAGCTATACTTCTCCTGAAGCTGCTTGGCTTTCATCCCACTGTCCAGATCCTTTAGCATCTGTAGCTTTGTTTCAAGTGATACAGAAGTCACCTTACGCTTAGGCTTATCCTTGGGAGGCATGGTGAACTAAATAATGGCACGCGTCGATGTGTAACACAACAGAGCTTGGTGCGGACTGACGCTCCCAGCATCCGAGCCGGGCGCTTGGGCCCCAGATGTAAGATGGCGTCGGACCTCCCTTCTGTTTCTCGGATATTTTTTTTTTTTTTTTTTTTTTTTTTTTTTTTTTTTTTTTTTTTTTTTTTTCTATGTGATTGAGGGAGGCAAAAGGCATAACTGCCTATAGCGAGTGCCTCCCCCATAGTTGAAAGAGTGACAGGGCCAAAATCAAGGGACGTTCGAGCCAAAATGCCTGGACACACGGAGTTTGAAGCAATTTAAGTCATAGGAAGAGGGAAAGACTGATTCTGGGAGAGAGTTCCAGAGCTCAGCTGTTGAGTAGAAGAAAGTTTGAGAGTAACGTTTCACTCTTGGGTTGGAGAGTTGCACAGAGTAGGGGTGGGATTGAGTTGCAAGACGGGTACCACGTGCCCTACGTAAAGGAGGTGGTATGCACTGAGATAGCTCTGAGGAACACTGATTATTATAGTAGCGATAGAATAGCGAGAGAGATGCAACATTGCGGCGGAGAGAGAGAGATTGCAGAGAGTTGGTGAGTGGACGGGAGTTAATGATACGAAAGGCCTTCCTTTCAACTTTGTCTAGGAGAGCAGTGTGAGAGGAACCTCCCCACACATGTGAACAATACTCAATACAAGGGCGCACTATGCCCCTGTACAGAGCAAGAAGCTGTGCAGGGGAAAAGAACCCCCTAAGGCGGTTGAGCACACCCAGCTTCTGGGAGGCTGCCTTAGCAAGACTGGTAATATGGTCCTTCCAAATGAGAGCAGAAGAAAAAGAGACACCAAGAATATTCACCAAGAATATTCACCCTTATTGTCCTGTTACGTGAGGGGTCGTCCGACACGTCATCCTTTGTCGGACACCGCTACGACACATTTCGGAAATATTTGAGATATCAGAGGACGGTTATGACGGACATATTCCGAATACTTATATAAAGTCCGACAACGTCAGAGACGGTCGGAACGATGCCGGAAATGTTCGAAATACGGAAGTGAATGTCCGAGAGGCCGATGCCAGTCCGAGTAGTGCGGGTTTCCGACTTGTAGAGGTCCGAGATGGCGAGGGTTTACTGTATTAATGGAAAAAACTCATAGTCCAATCACTCTAATTTTCAGAGCTCCTTCGGACATCCTCACTGTTTACAAACATCATCATTCATGGAGTATAATCGTTATTTACCCCCTGCTGGCATCATAGAAGATGATTTCAGTAAGTCATGGGAGGGTACCCATCTTGTATCCCACATTGGAATTTATAACTAAAACCATGAAAACACTAATTTCTCAAAACCTGGAGGAAAAAACATGAATAATAAGGGTGCAAGCCTTTTCCCTATAATTACCATGAAATTATTCAGCCAAAACCTAGACGAAAATAGCTTCAAAGTGACACTAGAATGAGCTTCGTAGTGTACGGGGTTCATCCGCAGCGCTACGGTACCATAGACATCGGTAAATATTCGCAAATAATGAGCAATGTTGCCTTTGGCAGCACTGCATATGTCTAGCGAGACATGCCTGATATCCCTGTTGCGCTCCTGCTCACTCGCACTAGTCTCCACAGGCTTTGGGAGTCTATAACTTGCCATGGTGTTCCAGAACAGTTCCCGCAGCCAATGGGTTAAGCCAACTTTCAAGAAATACTGTAGAGGCAATATAAATTTTTGTTTTTTACAGTATCAAATACCACAGGAAAACAAAATTCACTGCAAAATAGGCTGTGGCAATGAAAGTCTGAGTCTGAAACAGCAATTTCACCAGCCTACCAGGTAACTTGGTAAGGCTAGGACTAGGAGCCTAGGAATCCTCCTCCCCTTTTAAAATTCACCTACTAGACGAGACAGAGAAAGCTGCAAGGGAACGCAAAAGTGGACCCAATCCCTAAGAATTTAAACTATAAATGTTGTTTCTGTATAGGCTCTGTCTTGAGTCGGTCATCCCCAGCTATGGGGTATGTGTCTGCGTATATACTGTACTGTACATATATAGACTGCATACAAGTTAGGTTAACCCTCTCCGACATATGACACAATTTTGAGCCTATTGGGGATACTTTAAAGCCTTTGTTACCATCAGGGGTATTTATAAACCTTTAGTTTAGTTACTTCAACCTCTGCCATTGTCTTTGAGAGCTGTGGGCAGAAAACTAATTTTGGAGAGGTAATTATAAGAGTGAGAGAACTCTATTTCTTATTGCTAATCTGGCAACCTCTGCGTCATATGTGCGTGAAAGGGTTAACAATCTTGAGAGCCGGGGGGGAACTTTCAACTTGCTACAGGGCCACAGGCAGCTTTGCCTTTTGTCTATTTTGTGCACACAAAACAAAAAATAACAATTTGGACCATAGGAAATGGCTATTAAAATAATTTGATTTAGGCCTAGGCAGAGCTAGCTAGGCCTAATCTACATCAAATAGGCTACCAAAAAGAAACATGTTCACCACAAAATCAATTTCCTCGGATATGGCACCAAAACGGCAATAGCCTAGCCTATCAACCAAAAAAATAAAAAAAATAATAATAATAATAATAATAATAACAAATAAAAATAAATAGCCTAATCCTTCCATAAATGATCACATTATCTTGCTGTGGCATGCAATATATGAGTAGGCCTATCTATTGCGCTATTTTGAAACCATGCTGTGAAGAATCGTAGGCTTAGCCTATCATGACGATTTCAGCTTTATTATTGAATAACAGTCGTTGGAAACTAAACACAATGACCTACCATATGTTAGCTTACCTTTAGGCTCACCAGATTCAGGCTCTCACGATTACCATTCTTATAATAGTGTAGTCACCATAAATTATGACTCCACAATCCTCTTCTCAACTAGAAACGAGCACCATGTAAAACTATAGGTATTAAAACTTTTAAAAGATTTATAAATATATAAACACACGATATAGGCCTAGCATCAGTTTTTAGTCAATGTTAGAATCGATACCGTCTCGTATATAATTTGATTCTATATTGTTGGTGTTTAACCCTTCCTCCCCGGGCAGCATTTATAGATGTCGATAGTCCTATCCGGACGATCTGGCCAAAAAACGTATGTAAACATAGGCCTATTTTTTTATTTTAACTGCTAGAGAATTCACACAAATTTCGAAATGTAGTCCTTACTTGTACCTGTAGACTGGTGTTTAGTAAAGCTCTCTAGGTCAACTGGTTTGGGTGTGATGACGATTTCCGTGGAGAGAGTTTTTCCGCGGATATAGCCATATCGGACACTTTGGAACACTAATTTTCCCTCTAACTGGCAATGGCGGACAAAGTCGGACTTCTTCTTCTTCTTCTTGAGGCTTGGTGGCGCTCCGATCAGCTTTGTTTATAAACGTTTCACCGCGCGGCTTTCAAAGCACGCTTAAGGACGCTTTCAAGCATACGGATTTTAAAAGGACGCCCGGGGCTCCAGGCCTTCGCAAGGTGCGTCCTTTTAACCCTTCCCGCCCGGGCAGCATTTTAAAAGGACACCGCGGCAGATGGGCAGGAGCCCGGGTGTCCTTTTAAAATCCGTAAGCTTGAAAGCCTATGAAGCTTGTTTTGAAAGCCGTGCGTCCGACGTATATAAACACAGCTGGTCGGAGGAGACGCGCGCACCTCCGAAAGCATGCAGACATCGGAGCTTTGTTGTTGTGTGGTCTGCTAAGATAGATTTAGTGTTGAAAATTGTGTCATATTGCTAACATCGCCTCGAAACTCTCTCCATGGAAATCGTCATCACAACTGAACCAGTTGACTTAGAGAGCTCTACTCAATGCCAGTCTACAGATTGGAAACCGCAGTACGTCTAGAGATGCGTGGGAATTTTCTAGCAGTTAAAATAACAAAGATATGGTAGCCTAGGCATAGACGTTTTTCGGCCAAATCGCCCAGATCTCAACAACGTCCTTAGGAGGGCGAGCCCGGGCCAGAAGGGTTAAAATGCTGCCCGGGGAGGAAGGGTTAAATTGTTGACTTATCAATATCATACTCCCCTTATTCATTTTGTTCTAATTTATAATTATTATGATTATCATCTTATATATTTTTCATTATTTATATCTATTCATAATAAGGCATCCGTTAAGATAAAAGGATGAAGCCTCTCTTGAAAATACTGTACAGTACATTATGGGTAAACTATAAATGAAATGAACATTTAACAGGGTGTCAAATGGCAATCGCTCAATGGTTACACAGTCGCGCTAGATAGCATAACATTAACAAATGAATACAGATGACTATAAAAGCCACTGGGGCCTATCCATTGATATGTATTTGCTATCTATGGACCTATCATGGTCATCCAGAATCTTAATAGCATAGTGTATGCGAATTGATGTTTCTATGAAATTGCTAGGCTATATACTGTATAGGCCCTACAATGTTCCAAATAAGTAGGCCAAAACTCTTGGAAAATTAACCTCTATAACTCTCAACCGATTTGAGTAATTGACCATTTAAGAGTTTCGGGCTATAAGGAAGTTGGAGCCGTATACATTGATATAAAAGATAAATACAAAAATAATGCTGATTTCTAATAAATGGTAAGTGTGATAAATTTGGTTTTATGTATTTATAAATACTGTATACTACAACCATAAGGTGGCTGGCCAACTTCCTAGCAGGCAGATGTGCACACGTATCTTTTGCCGGTCAGTCATCTAAAATCAGAAACATTCCAAACGGAGTCCCACAAGGATCCGTCCTATCGCCCGCACTCTTCAATCTGTACATGCACGATATAACTGCACCCAATACGCCCCAAATAAACTTAGCCTCCTATGCAGATGACATAACACTCACATGCACACACCATGACCCAAAAAGAGAAACAGATCTCCTTCAACCCTATCTCAACACACTACATGGCTGGTGCACTACAAACAGACTTAATCTAGCCCCATCCAAATCCACCGCAACCCTGCTCACAAGCTGGACAGGAGAACACGAATACATCCCTCAACTCACCATAAACAACACACCCCTAACACATACACACACACCCAAAATCCTAGGAGTAACATATGATACTCATATGACATTCAAACAGCACACCACAAACATTAAAAAGAAACTGACACCCAGACTTAACGCCCTCAGGTCACTTGCTCACACAAAATTTGGACACAACAAAGAAACTACCACCACAGTATATAAACAATACATAAGATCAGTGATGGAATACGCAAGCCCAGCCTGGGCTTCTAACCTAGCTGAAACACATCATAAGACCTTACAGACTATTCAAAACAAAGCCCTGAAGATCATTACAGGCTGCACAGCTACTGCACCCACAGATCACCTACATCAAGAAACCAAAATCCTCAAAGTCAAAGACCATCTGGACATGTGAGGCACTCAATTCCTGGCAGCAGCCTCCACGAACCAAGACCACCCACTAAACTACATGGCAACACACCCACAGACACCAAGAAATATCAAAACAACACCCAGCACACAGTATGACACACAATTATTATCCTCTCTCCCTCCCTGCCCACCCCGAACCAACTTCCAGAAGCACATCCATACTCATATTTCCCGCCAATCCATCCACTCACTCACAGACAACACGCAGCTGCATGCACGACCTCCCGAAATCCATCCTTCCGAATCCTCCCTCCCTCGCGAGGACAGAGTCCACCTGGCCAGGCTGAGATGCGGACACCATCCAGCTCTCCTGAGCTATCAGAAGAGACTGGATGACTCCGTTGTCGACGCCTGCCCGGGATGTAACACAGCACCCCATACCATACCATTTTGCCTTTTTCCAGAGGATCTACTGTAAGAAACTGTAAGAATTAAACACATCATAGAAGACTGCATTTCACACAACCACTTACGCCAACAACACAATCTACACTCAATGAGAGCTCTGTGGGAAAGCCCGATCGTGGCCATGGCCTTCCTCAGGGACTCGGGGCTGTTCGGCCAGGCAGCTTAGGGAACAACAACAACAACAACCATATTTTAGCTTAATCTTTTGCTAAATAGGGATATCTACACCTCCAACTTCCTTATAGGCTGAAACGTGCAAGTGGTCAATTACATACATAAAATGTTAAGACTGAGTGCTCCACACATACGTGCAGTTTCAGCCTATTGTCCTAATGGCGGCGTTCCAGGCAACCATGTTAAGGGCTGCTTCACTTGTCAAGTTTTTGGATTTGAGATCGGCACGTATAGTCCGATCCCAGGTCTTCCTCGGTCCACCCCTTGGTGTAGTTCCCTCCACAATCACAGACCTGCAGTTTTTCACACAATTTTGTTCTTCCATTCTCTCCACATGTCCATACTATCCCAGTCTACTTGTACGCATCACCTCGCTAATACTCTTTATACCTAAACGTCTCCTCAACTCATAATTTAATTGTTATTCTATCCTGCAGCCTGGCCCCACACATCCATCTGACCATTCTCATCTCATTACGTTCCATTCTGTTGACATCCTCTACTTTAACAGCCCATGTTTCTGAGGCATACGTCATTGCACTTCTAGCACATGAGGCATAGGCCTACACCTTTCCCTTCAGGGGGAGAGACATTCTTTTCATGGTCAGAATTGGCAGCAGTTCCCTGAACTTCCCCCAGCCACATCTAATTCTAGCGACAGTGGCAGCCTCGGCCCCACCACCGGCAGAGATGGTATCTCCTAGGTAACAAAACTTGTTCACCAGCTCCAATGACTCATTTCCAAAGTTCACAGCTGCAGGATCATCACTTAACACAAGCTCGCCTTTGCACACTACACACTCAAATTTCTCGATTTCTGACTTATCCTTGGGCAGGGGTCCTTTTATTCTACTACAGAGCTTACTCCCATGGTGTACGCAACATCAACAGATGCTACATCGAATCGAGTTAGCTCCCACACCCTTTCCACACACTGCACATGGGTATGCACCGCTCTCTTTTCCACATTGCCTCGTCTCAATCTACAATGCATAACCTTGGTTTTGTTGATATTGACTCTTAAACCCTTGCTCGCCATGCCCTCTCTCCATCTTCTGAATTTGGCCTCAGCATCTTGCATATTGTCAGCTATTAGGACTAAATCGTCTGCATAAAACATTTCCCACGGGAGTCCACCTCTAAAAACTCTAGACAGTGCCTCCAGGACCATAATAAAAAGGAGGGGGCTTAACACTGAACCCTGATGAACTCCAACACGGACTGTGAACTTATCACTCGGTACACCTTTCACCCTCACCGCACTTCGCGAATCCTCATACATCTTCATTATCACACGCACCAGCCACTCTTCCACACCAAGTTTCCTCATAGCCCACTGCACAACATCTCTAGGCACCCTGTCAAAGGCCTTCTCCAGGTCTACAAACACAAAGTAAAGATCCATGCCTTTTAGTAAGTATCTTTCCTGTATCTGCCTGACTATGAAGATAGCATCGGTTGTACCACGTCATGGCATAAAACCAAACTGCATATCATTAATGGAGATGCTTTGCCAGATCAAACCCTCAAAGACTCTCTCACAGACTTTCATGATTTGGTCAAGCATTTTCATGCCCCTATAATTACCTTTATCTAGCGCATCCCCTTTTCCTTTGTATATATATATACTATTACATTTTTGTGCCAATCCTCAGGGATTTTCTCATCTCATCGTGTTTATCAACTCAGTGACTAAGTTGACACCAGTCTCCCCTGAGGCTTTTATCATCTCAGCGACAATGTCACAGCACCCTGGAGCTTTACCGTCCTTCATTTTATTGATTGCGTTGCTCACTACAGCTGGTGCTATCAAAGGAGGGGGTCCAGATATTGGTTTTTCGATACTAAGCTGTTCCTTATCCCATTTAAACTCTACATTTAGCAATCGTTCATAGTGTGCCTTCCATGCTTCTCTGATTTCATTTTCTGCATACACAATCTTCCCATTATCGTTTCTAACACACTGTTCACCTATAATATCCCTACTGTCATTTTTAACTTGCCTAGCTAGGTTGAAGATCCCATTGGGATTGTCAGTGTTACACACTTGTTCGAGGACCAGGTCCTTAACCCTTCTTGCCCGGGCTCGCCTTCCTAAGGACAGCATTCAGATCCGGGCGATCTGGCCGAAAAACGTTGTAATAGGCCTAGCCCTATCTTTATTATTTTAACTGCTAGAGAATTTACACTCATCTCAAAACGTAGCCCGGTTTTGTATATGTAGACTGGCATTGTGTAGAGCTCTCTAGGCCAACTGGTTCAGTTGTGATGACAATTTCCGTGGAGCTGCGGATTGAGCAGTATCGGACATTTACAGACACTAATTCCGTCTTAGCAGACAACAACAACATTAATCCGACTTCCCCTTCTTGTTTTCGAAGGTGCGGTGTCGATAAGACCGGCTTTGTTTACATACGGTCGACGCACGGCTTTCAAACAACGCTTAATAGGCTTTCAAGCTTGCGGATTTTAAAAGAACACCCGGGCTCCGGCCCATCTGCCACGTCGTCATTTTAAAATGCTGCCCGGACGGGAGGGATTAATGCCTTTTTTAGCATTGTAAATAACTCTTTGGGCAGTTTGTTTAGCTGCCTGGTATTCCTCCTTGCTGCCTCCCTTCTTCCATGCTTTGAAGCATCTCGTTTTCTCTTTCACAGCATGTTCTACCTCATCGTTCCACCACCAGGAAGTCTTATTCTTGGGGTGACCCTTTGTTTTCCCACAGACTTTGTCAGTAGCAGGGAGAAGGCTATGCTTAAGAAAATTCCATTGACTACATACATACAGTAGGGTCTCACATAGAACGAGAAATTGGTCGATAAACGAGGCCGTTCTATGTGATCGCGGCATTTTGGTGGCCCAATATGGTCAATGTTCACTGTAAGCGTAAATTTCCGTCAGGAGCGTACGATATTTCGTACGTTTTGTACGATATTTCGGCGCTCTATATGAGAACTCCTCGGATTTGCCCTACTTTGATGGCAAAATCGTTCTATATGATCACATTCGTTCCTAACGAAAATTTTGGAACAATATTTTAGGTCGGCGTTCTATAAGCGACTCGTTCTATGCGAGCCCCTACTGTACATACATAAAATTTTAAGACTGAGTGTTCCACACATACGTGCAGTTTCAGTCTCTTGTCCTAATGGCGGCGTTCCAGGTAACCCTGTTAAGGGCTGCTTCACTTGTCAAGTTCTTGGATTTGAGATCGACACGTATAGTCCGATCCCAGGTCATCCTCGGTCCACCCCTTGGTGCAGCTCCCTCCACAATCACAGACCTGCATTTTTTCACCCAATTTTGTTCATCCATTCTCTCCACATGTCCATACAATCCCAGTCTACTTGTACGCATCACCTAGCTAATACTCTTTATACCTAAACGTCTCCTCAGCTAAACATTTGTTATTCTATCCTGTAGCCTGGCCCCACACATCCATCTGACCATTCTCATCTCATTACGTTCCATTCTGTTGACATCCTCTACTTTAACGGCCCATGTTTCTGAGGCATACGTCATTGCACTTCTAACACATGAGGCATACACCTTTCCCTTCAGGGGGAGAGGCATTCTTTTCATGGTCAGGATTGGCAGCAGTTCTCTGAACTTCCCCCAGCCACACCTAATTCTAGCAACAGTGGCAGCCTCGGCCCCACCACCGGCAGAGATGGTATCTCCTAGGTAACAAAACTTGTTCACCAGCTCCAATGACTCATTTCCAAAATTCACAGCCACAGGAATCCAGGATCATCACTTAACACAAGCTCGCCTTTGCACACTATGCACTCAAATTTCTCTATTTCTGACTTATCCTTCGGCAGGGGTCCCTTTATTCTACTACAGCACTTACTCCCATGGTGTACCCAACATCGACAGATGCTATTTACATCGCTAGGCCTGGCTTCCTTATCTCTTCATTTCCTCCAGTTCAATAGGAAACCTATCTCTAACTTCCTTGTTCTTCAGCAACCACACTTTCCTTTTGGGCATGTATAACTTCTTGCACTTAGGATCTCTGTATAAGCTCATGTCGCACACCAGTAGCTTATGCTGGGGGATACATTCTTCGCTCGGGATGACCTTTACATCCCGAACCAGTTTCCAGTCTTTCCTGTTAACCAAGAAGTAATCTATCTGGCTACTGGAGACCCCAGAGTTATATGTGACCAGATGGCTCTGTCTTTTCTTGAACTTCGTGTTACACACAACCATGTTGAGTGCAACGCAGGATTCCAGTATATATTCGCCTTCCAGATTCCTCCTTCCGTAACCATTTCCTCCATGCACTCCCTCGTATCCATCTGCAGATGCTCCCACGTGACTTATTCAGGTCCCCTCCCAAGATTGTTATTTCATTCTCCGAGAGGCCCGAAATGACACTGACGGTGTCATTCCAGAAGTCCTCTTTTATCTCTTTCTGTAGGCCAGCCTGTGGAGCATATGCAGATATCACATTTAGAATTCTTTCACCAACTTTCAACTTCAAAACAATCAGCCTTTCACTAACTCGTAATCTGAAGCACACTTTCCGCCAGCTCTTCAGCCACCAGAACACCCACTCCTCCTTTCGCTTTATCAGTCTCCACCCCCTTCCAGTAGATCCTATATCTTTTCTTTCTTCCAACAATCCACTGTACCCCAGACCCTTTCCAGAGTGTTTCCTGGGCACAGCAGACGTCCACTCGCCTCCTCTCACACATCTCAGCCACTTCATTTGCACGCAGATTCAAACTGCCAACATCCACACTAGCAAGTCTGAGATTGTGGGGAGCATTTGTCTTTATCCTGTGCGGTTTTGGATCATCGGACTTACGTTGTTCCTCTTTAGGTTTAGTCATATTCGGTAATTGAATCAATATTTCTACCATTTGGGAAGGGTCAGCCAGGGAATAGTCTAGGTGCTGGAATTTACAGTCCATTTGTTCCAGTCTTTTTCGCGTTCTAGAGGTTAGGATTCATGATTTCAGGTATAGAATTCATATGTCAAGAAATGAGGAACCCACAAAGGGCTGTTCTCGGGCAATGCAATATATAATGTTATAATGGAGAGGATGGCAGACTGTTAATTAAGTATACAAACTATAAGCCTAAAGAGTGGCGACATGCATGACCACAACTCTTGCCTTTGTCAATCAGACTGAGTGTATTGTCTCACCCCCGGCCACGACATTGACACGCACGCACACATATATAGAGAGAATATTGATCGCCTAACCTATACATGAAACCACTGAACTATAGACCTGTATCACTATTGAGCATCCTCATGAAGATTCTGGAAGGATTGATAAGGGACAAATGGGTGAACTACCTGGAATCCAAAAGATTAATTACTGGCCGACAATTTGGATTCAGAGGAGGCAGATCAT
This sequence comes from Paralithodes platypus, assembly GCA_032716605.1. Lineage (NCBI taxonomy): Eukaryota > Metazoa > Arthropoda > Malacostraca > Decapoda > Lithodidae > Paralithodes > Paralithodes platypus. The sequence continues at coordinate 59,025,949 of CM064582.1, forward strand.
GTGTAAGCAACTTGTTGAGTTTTTACTCTAGAGTAATAGACACAGTGGACAAGAGGGAAGGATGGGTAGACTGTGCCTACCTAGACTTTAAAAAGGCATTTGACAAAGTTCCACACAAGAGATTGCTGTGGAAATTAAAACATGAGGGAAAAGTAGGAGACAAACTGCTGAAATGGATGGAGAGCTACCTTAGCGGAAGACAGATGAGAACAACAGTAAGGGGGAAATCGTCAAACTGGACTCAAATTACGAGTGGGGTACCACAAGGATCTGTCCTAGCCCCAATCATGTTTCTAATATTTGTAAATGACTTACCTGAGGGACTAACAAGCTACATGAGCATGTTTGCGGACGATGCTAAGCTGCTTAAAACGATCAGAACCCAGAAGGATTGCCTTGAGCTCCAAGCAGATTTGCAAAAAATCCATGAATGGAGCATCAAATGGAATATGGAGTTCAATGCAGGGAAATGTAAGACTCTAGAAATGGGTAAAAGCAAGTACAGACCTAGAAAAGTTTATAAACTAGGAAACGAAGTGATTCCCAAAGCAGAAAAAGAAAAAGACTTGGGGATAGAATTTAAGGATAACATGTCTCCAGAAAGCCACGTAAATAAGATAGTGAGAGAATCACATTGGCAAATATCAGGATGTCTTTCAATTATCTTAATGAAAACACCATGAAACAAATAATAACGGCAATAATAAGACCCAGGATGGAATATGCATCTGTAGTGTGGTCCCCTCACATGAAGAAACATATCCACAAAATTGAGAGGGTACAGAGAGCAGCTATGAGGATGATCCCAGGTTTGGAAAATTTGGAGTACCAAGAGAGGCTCGAGAGATTGAATCTATCTACACTGGAACAGAGAAGGAAACGAGGACAGCAAATTCAGATATACTGTACAAATGTGTTAGAGGTATTGACAAAATCGACCAAGAAAACTTCATAGAGAGGGATGGAGGTGAGAGAACAAGAGGTCACAGCTACAAACTAAAAGTGCTTAATAGTAAATCTGATCTGAAAAGTAAAAGATTTCCTACCAACTCGATTAGTGGGTGGAACAAATTGCCAGCCGAAGTAGTGTCTGCACCATCAGTGCATAGTTTCAAAGCACGGTATGACAAACATATCTTAGGAGGCGGGAATTAACGAGCATGCTCACTCCCGCAAATACAACTAGTGTAAGTACAACTAGTGTAAGTACATTCAAGCACGAACCTAAAAAGTTGTCATTGCTTTTGATTTTTACCATTTTCAAGCAGAATCAAGGTACATGATCATGATACAGTATTTGGTTGGGTATTGAACGTTTATTATTTACAGGTATACAACAGGTGTATTAGCACCAAATATGCACAGGTGGGCGAGTGGTGCTTGATTTAAGTCTCAAATTAGCATGAATGTTCCATGTACATACATACAGTACATACATAACATTTTAAGACTGAGTGTTCCACACATAAGTGCAGTTTCAGTCTCTTGTCCTAATGGCGGCGTTCCAGGCAACCCTGTTAAGGGCTGCTTCACTTGTCAAGTTCTTGGATTTGAGATCGGCGCGTATAGTCCGATCCCAGGTCTTCCTCGGTCCACCCCTTGGTGCAGCTCCCTCCACAATCACAGACCTGCATTTTTTCACCCAATTTTGTTCATCCATTCTCTCTACATGTCCATACCATCCCAGTCTACTTGTACGCATCACCTCGCTAATACTCTTTATACCTAAACGTCTCCTCAGCTCAACATTTGTTATTCTATCCTGTAGCCTGGCCCCACACATCCATCTCACCATTCTCATCTCATTACGCTCCATTCTGTTGACATCCTCTACTTTAACGGCCCATGTTTCTGAGGCATACGTCATTGCACTTTTAACGCATGAGGCATACACCTTTCCCTTCAGGGGGAGAGGCATTCTTTTCATGGTCAGGATTGGCATCAGTTCTCTGAACTTCCCCCAGCCACACCTAATTCTACCAACAGTGGCATCCTCGGCCCCACCACCGGCAGAGATGGTATCCTAGATAACAAAACTTGTTCACCAGCTCCAAAGACGCATTTTCAAAATTCACAGCCACAGGATCATCACTTAACACAAGCTCGCCTTTGCACACTACGCACTCAAATTTCTCTATTTCTGAATTATCCTTCGGCAGGGGTCCTTTTATTCTACTACAGCGCTTACTCCCATGGTGTACCCAACATCGACAGATGCTACATTGAATTGAGTTAACGCCCACTCCCTTTCCACACACTGCACATGGGTATGCACCGCTCTTTTCCACATTGCCTCGTCTCAATCTACAATGCATAACCTTGGTGTTGTTGATATTGACTCTTAAACCCTTGCTCGCCATGCCCTCTCTCCACTCTCTGAATTTGGCCTCAGCATCTTGCATACTGTCAGCTATTAGGACTAAATCGTCTGCATAAAACAGTTCCAACGGGAGTCCGCCTCTAAAAACTCTAGACAGTGCCTCCAAGACCATAATAAAGAGGAGGGGGCTTAACACTGAACCCTGATGGACTCCAACACAGACTGCGAACTCATCACTCAGTACACCCTTCACCCTCACCGCACTTCGCGAATCCTCATACATCTTCATTATCATACGCACCAGCCACTCTTCCACACCAAGTTTCCTGCAGCCTTTAACTCTTATGGTAATGGCCTACAATGAGCAAATTAGTATGTTTAGTTATTTTTCTCTCTCTTTAATATATATAAATTATATGGCCTATGTCAGTAAGTTTTGTTGCCTAAACATTGTAAACTTACAACCATTAGTACTGTACCATGCTTTCTTTCCAGTACCCATGAGATAAGTACAGTAGGGTCCCGCATAAAACGAGAAATTGGTCGATAAACGAGGCCGTTCTATGCGATTTCGTTCTATGTGAACACGGCATTTTGGTGGCCCAATATCGTCAATGTTCACTGTAAGCGTAAATTTCCGTCAGGAGCGTACGATATTTCGTACGTTTTGTACAATATTTCGGCGCTCTATATGAAAACTCCTCGGATTTGCCCCACTTTGGCGGCGGACTCGTTTTATGTGATCACATTCGTTCTTATCAAAAATTAAATATTAATATTTTAGGTCGCTCGTTTTAATCGAGACTCGTTTTATCTGAACGAGTTTTATGCGGGACCCTACTGTACTTATATATTTTGTTGTGATTTTGTGTTTTAACCCTTCCTCCCCGGGTGTCATTTTAATATGACACCACGAAATAAGGGCCGGTGCCCGGGTGTCCATTCAGGAGATAGTAAGCTTGAAAGCCTATTCAGCTTGGTCTGAACGCCGTGCGTCCGACGCATGTAAACAAAGCCGATCGTTGCGTCACCGCACCTCCGAAAACAAGAAGGAGAAGACTCGTTTGTTATTGTATGTCTGTATGTCGTTGTTTCAGTAGTGAAAAGATCGTTGTATTGCTAACATCGCCTGAAAATGCTCTCCACTAAAATCGTCATCACAACTGAACCAGTTGACTTAGAGAGCTCTACTCAACGCCAGTCTACAGATTGGAAACCGCACTACATTTATAGATGCGTGGGAAATTTCTAGCAGTTAAAATTAACCAAAATACGGTAGCCTAGGCCTAGACGTTTTTCGGCCAGATCGCCCGGGTAGCCCACCCTGTCCTTTGGAGATACAGCCCGGGCCAGGAGGGTTAAACACGTCTGAGTCTCCTTACGTCCAGGGTGCGTCTCTTTAGGGTTTTGTGATAAAATGGAGACGCATGTCTTATTTGCCTTCTCTCTCATAAAGAATAACAGGGACAATAAAATTGTTGATGTTCTTTAAAAATATACACTTTTTGCTCTTTGTCCCCCTACCCAGAATTTCCAATCAGTTATAGGCTGACAGAAGGAGCTCAACAACAAATATATGTACCTATTTTTGCGTCTGCATTGGGCATCGTACACTAGTTGCCTTTATGCCCCTGGAAGGGATTAATTGACCAAAACAATGCAACTTCATTCAAATTTTCCTGTATTCCCTCTTACACCCAATCCTGTCCCAAAACACCATTGCCCAGTTGCCGGATGCCGTGATCCCTGATGGGGTGGCCACGAACGAAATACCCCCATGCACCTCTGTCCTCAGTCAGTCGACACCCCTCCTCCCATCCAGCACCGCTTTCACGCATATACTTTTTAGCTCGCTTTCCAGCATACCTACATCCACACCACACCTCTTTCGTACTTCCTTATTTGTCTGTCTATCCCTCCATTTAACTCCGCACGCACTTCTCAAGTAACTCATTTCCACTCCTCTCACTCTTGGTTTGAGTCTCTCCACCAACGTCCATGCTTCGCTCCCATATGTCAAAGTCGGGATTACCACACTCATGCAAGGACTTCTTTACTTCCATGCTGACCACCCTATTTATTGTTACTGCTTTCAGCGTTCATACAACCATCTTCCCCTGTTGCACCCTCTCCCGCAGTTCTTCATCCATACTCCCATCTTACTCAACACTGCCCAAATACTTAAATGAGCTGACATTCTAATTAAAAGAAAAGTTAAATTATTCTTCCAGGATGTAATGTTTTGTTTTGTTACAGGTCCACAACAACAATGAAGCATCATCAAGAAGCAGCAAGTGTGTGGCAGTCAACAACACCTGTCCCATGACCCAGCCCACGTTAATTAGTTGTGTATTAATGCAGTACACATATTACCATACACATACTACAATCAACTTTTAAAACCAGTAATATACTAGAGCCTCTGAAATATTTTAATCTGTTGTAGTGGATGTAGTAACTCACCATTATGTAAACAAGTATTTAAATATATCATTTTAACCGTGTCAGCCCCTGGAGGTATCTGGAGGCACACATGTTGAAGCAGACCACACATTGCTGAAATGTTGCCAACTTTCACTAACATTTTTGTTGAATTCTGAGTAATATTATTTAGTTGCCATTAGAAACTGAACAAGAGATCTGTCCAATACTTGTGGTATAAACAGGATGTTCAATGGGGAGTTTAGAGTAAAAAATAGGAGTCTCACCTTAATCATCAAAGTTTGGCACAGACCCAAAATAAGGGTATATAGATAGGCCTCATCAGTTGCTGTTAACATAATATACAAGTAAGTCTTAAACTGAACAAAATAGGAGAGCATTACAATAGTCAGAACTATTTCATGAGTATCGATCTTCTCTGTACAGATGGTATTTGTAATAAATTATATTCTCTTTTTGAACTTAAGAGAGTCAGAAGTTTATAATGGATCCAAGATTAGGTGTCCCGAACTTTTATGGTCATGAAAATCCCAGTGCCTATATGTATCTACTACAGCACCACTATGGCTATGGCCAGAATGAGAGACACACTGCTGTCCATGGTAACACTGAGAGACGTACTGCTGGTTTGGATAACAATATGAGATGTACTGTTGGTTTTGATAATGAGAGACGTACTGTTGGTTATGACAACACTGAGAGACGTACTGCTGGTTATGATAACAATGAGAGACATACTGCTAGTTATGACAACAATGAGAGACATACTGCTAGTTATGATAACAATGAGAAACATACTGCTAGTTATGAAAACAATGTAAACTCTGAACCTTCATGGAGATATGCAGCGAGAGAAGTGGTTCAATGTGAGGTGAGCCCACAGGAAGTTACTTTTACTGACAGAGCAGCTACTAACAATGAGGGAGCCACCTCAAAGTCTGATGCTGTGACAAAACCAGTTAAGTGGCACACTTGTCCTGTGTGTGGTAAGTCATTTAAGAAGCGGAACAAACTCACGCGACACCTTGCAGTTCATTCAGACACAAAGAACTTTGCTTGTAATGTCTGTGGGAAACGCTATGCTTATAAGAACGGCCTCGCAAGACACAGACTGGTTCATACTGGACCAGTGGTCTACAAGTGTGAGGTGTGTTGGCAAGAGTTTTCTCTTAAAAGAGACCTCAGAAGTCATTCATCAATTCATTTAGGAGTGAATCAATCCATCTATAAATGTGTGGTGTGTGATAAACAGTTTTCACAAAAGAATAACCTGAAGGCACACTCATTAGTCCATTCAGGAGTAAAAAAACACAAATGTGATGTTTGTGGGAAACAGTTTTCTCAAAAGGGTAACCTCAAATTACATTCATTACTTCATTCAGGCGTTAAAAAACACAAGTGCGATGTGTGTGGGAAACAGTTTTCTCAAAAGGGTAACCTCAAATTACATGCATTAGTCCATTCTAAGGAGAAAAACTACAAGTGTATGATGTGTAAGAAAGAGTTCATTCAGAAGGGTGCCCTGAACACACATTACTTAACTCATTCAGGAATAAAGAACTACAAATGTAAAGTGTGTGGGAAAATGTTTGCTCAGAAAGGTGGCCTCAACACACATTACTTAACTCATTCAGGAATAAAGAACTTCAAATGTAAAGTGTGTGGGAAACTGTTTGCTCAGAAAAGTCATCTCGAAAAACATTCATTGGCTCATAGAGGATTTGAATGTAGTAAATGTGGTGATGTTTTCTCAAAAAGGAGTAAACTGAAAAGTCATATTGCCAAAGATCACGCTGAATCTGACTCTGAACATTCCGATTTTGAGATATGGGTCGATCCTGACAATGTAGCTGGTTATGATAATGAGACACATACTGCTGATAGTGATAGCAATGAGAGACATACTGCTGATGATGATAACAATGAGAGACATACTGCTGGTTATGATAACGATGAGAGACATTCTGCTGGTTATGACAACAATGAGAGACATACTGCTGGTCATGACAACAATGAGAGACATACTGCTGGTTATGATAACAATGAGAGACATACTGCTGGTTATGACAACAATGAGAGACATACTGCTGGTTATGATAACAATGTAAACTCAGAACCTTCATGGAGATATGCAGAGAGAGAAGTGGGTCAATGTATGGTGAACCCTCAAGAAGCTAATTATACTGACAGAGCAGCTACCAACAATGAGGGAGCCACTTCACAGTCTCAGACCGTGACAAAACCAGTTAAGTGGTACACTTGTGCTGTGTGTGGTAAGTCATTTAAGAAGCAGAGCAGACTTACTCGACACTATACAGTTCATTCAGACACGAAGAACTTTGCTTGTAATGTCTGTGGGGAACGCTATGCTTATAAGAGTGGCCTTGCAAGACACACACTGATTCATACTGGGCCAGTGGTCTACAAGTGTGAGGTGTGTTGGCAAGAGTTTTCTCTACAGAGAGACCTCAGAAGTCATTCATCAATTCATTTAGGAGTGAATCAATCCATCTACAAATGTGAGGTGTGTGATAAAGAGTTTTCACGAAAGGATAACCTGAAGGCGCACTCATTAGTTCATTCAGGAGTAAAAAACCACAAGTGTGATGTGTGTGGGAAACAGTTTTCTTCAAAAAATAACCTCAAATTACATTCATTAGTTCATTCAGGCATTAAAAATTACAAGTGTGGTGTGTGTGGGAAACAGTTTTCTCAAAAGGGTAACCTCAAATTACATTTATTACTTCATTCAGGCGTAAAGAATCACAAATGTGATCTGTGTGGGAAACAGTTTTCTCAAAAGGGTAACCTTCATTTACATTTGTTACGTCATTCAGGCGTAAAAAATCACAAATGTGATGTATGTGAGAAACAGTTTTCTCATAAGGCTGGCCTCGACAAACATTTGTTAGTTCATTCAGGGGAAAAGAAATACAAAGTTCATTCAGAGGAAAAGAAATACAAATGTGAGGTGTGTGAGAAAGAGTTTGCTCAAAAGACTGGCCTTAAGCAACATTTATTAGTTCATTCTACGGAGAAAAACTACAAGTGTAAGGTGTGTGAGAAAGCGTTTACTCGGAAGTATGGCCTCGATAAACATATGTCAGTTCATTCTATGGACAAAAGCTACCAGTGTGAGCTGTGTGATAAAGAGTTTGCTCTGAAGGATGGCCTCAACAAACATATGTCAGTTCATTCTATGGAGAAAAACTACAAGTGTCAGGTGTGTGATAAAGAGTTTGCTCGGAAGGATGGCCTCAACAAACATTTATTAATTCATTCAAGAATAAAGAAGAATGAAGATCTTGATCAATGTGTTGATCCTGAAGATCATGAGAAATGTGTTGATTCTGACAAAGATCTTGAGAAATGTGTTGATTCTGACAAAGATCTTGAGAAATGTGTTGATCCCGACAAAGATCTTGAGAAATATGTTGATCCTGACAAAGATCTTGAGAAATCTGTTCATCCCGACAAAGATCTTGAGAAATGTGTTAATTCTGACGAAGATCTTCAGAAATGTATTAATTCTATCAGAGAACTTGAGAAATGTGTTGATCCTGACAAAGATCTTGAGAAATAAGTTGTTCATGATGAAGATCATTCAGGAAAAAAGAACTAGAAGTGTAAAGTGTGTGGGTGACAGTTTACTCAGAAAAGTGGTCTCGGTACACATCCATTGACTCATGCATGTAACATGGACTTTGAATGTAGTCAATGTGGTGACGTTTTTTCACAAAAGAGTAAACTAAAAAATCATATTGTCATGGATCACGCTGGATCCAACTCGGAATATTTGGATTATGAGAAATGGATTGATCCTGACGAAGTAGTTATGTAGTGGTTCTGACAGGTATGTATTGGTTCTAACAAGTAGCTATAGTAATGGTTCTGACACATATGTATTGGTCCTGCCAAGTAGCTATGTAGTGGTTCTGACAGATATGTATTGGTTCTAACAGGTAGCTATAGTAATGGTTCTGACACATATGTATTGGTCCTGCCAAGTAGTTATGTAGTGGTTCTGACAGGTATGTATTGGTTCTAACAGGTAGCTATAGTAATGGTTCTGACACATATGTATTGGTCCTGCCAAGTAGCTACATTATAGGTTTGACTCCTGTAAGGAGATAAAGAAAACCTAATATTTAGTAGTGGCCCCGTAATCATTGACGAACATGCCTATTACATAAGGCATCCTCTTCAAACACTAATCCGCCGTAGTTTGAATCTACCGCGCAGAGCATTTAAAAACTGAGGAGCCTTCATCATGAGCGCACGCGACCTCACTCATGGCTTCAGTCATTATGAATTGGGTTCTCACTACGAAAAAACTTCGTAAAAAATAAAAACAAAAAGAAAATAAGAATAACTATCCAATAAGCTTTCCATCATATCGTGGATGTACTTGTGTGGATCTTTGACCAGACGCTGATTCAGGCGTCATTCTTCCTTCACTGACATATCAAGTAAACCAAAATCCTCAATACATCAACGAATGGGAAGGGGATGGTCGGGAGGGCCCCAGTCGTCAATGATTACGGGGCCACTACTAAATATTAGGTTTTCTTTATCTCCTTACAGGAGTCAAACTTATAATTTATTAGTGGCCCCTCCATCATTGACGAACATGCCTGATTTCTAAGACTGTAGGGGGACATTCGTAATCATATCATAACTCTAGAAAAGCAGATAATAAAAACAACCACATCGTATTCTTACTTTGAAAATATATTTAATAAGGCGTAGCCCATATATATACAAGAAAGGGGTTCAGGCAGGTGCGTGCTTCAAAGAAGCCTGCTTGACAAAAAAGGGTAACTCTGAAGATTCTGTGAACAGATCTGTAGTTACAAAGGCACCCCACTCAACGAGTGGTGACAAAAATAACAAGTTATAAGTTTACATGTGCACATAATAAACCCCAAAATAATCGTGGAGATAAATTGCAAAAGATCTTCACTGTTTAATATTAAATTGCTTTCGCAGCTAAAACTACTATAACAACCCCGTTGTTTTGTACTAACATTGTACTAGCACAATTTCTCGCAGAGAAATTTTCATATCACATTAACCATAAATTGTATCACAACTCTCACACTCCGGCTGGGTCTAGGGTGTCCTATGTTAACTGACTGCACCCCCCCCCCCCCTTTTCTTGAAAGTAAATAAAAGTGACTGAAGGGCCACCTAGACCCTCTGCCTTAAAGCTATACATGGTAAGGAAGGTTTATCTAGAGCAACTGACAAGTATCTAGTCAAAAACGTATGATTAGACGCCCACAACTGAGTGGACGAAATATCTTCTACTGAAAAATTCTTCAGGAAACGTAAAGAGGCTGCCCATTTGCGTAAATCGTGGGCCCGACCCACAACGCCGGGATTACTCTCTTTAATGACTTCGACCAGAAGAGAAGCTAATCTCCGTTTCAGTAAGCGTTTACCCGTACTCGCTACCCATAAAGCACCTTGGGGGTTTAGAGGAGCTACTCTCAAATATTTGGTTAGAGCTTGCACTGGACATAGATTATGATGCACCTTTCCCCTTTTTAACGCCGGCACCGTGAACTCAGAAAACACGTGTGCACTGTGCTCATTCTTGGCTACAAATCCCGGGGAAGGTGCAATGTGAATACATTCATTAAGTCTACCAAACCTAAGGCAATTAGGTGTGTTGCTCATCGCCGCCAGCTCAGACACTCTGTTCCCGGTGGCCAAAGCCAAAAGGAATACAGCCTTTTTTAAGAGTAATGCAAAATCTGCAGTATTTTGGTACAGACGAGAGTGAAGTAAAGACAAAGCTTTGTCCAGAGACCAAGTAGGCATGAGCTGACGGGGAGGTGGGCGGAGTTTAAAACAAGCTCTCATAAAACCTGTTTCCTCCGCCACCGGTATGGAGAGACCTGTAAGGTCTAAAAAGGGCACTCTAATTGCAGTTAAGTGATTTTTTAACGTTACCACAGATAAATGTTTCTGCTCAAACAGATAATTTAAATAATTAAAAACTAAAGCTACTGATGGCACAGTCTGTTCTGTTCTAATGATCCAAGAAGTAAAGGCTTGCCAATGTGAGTGATACTGTCGTTTCGTAGACTGAGTATATTGATTTAATAATTTATTGGTCACATCTCTACCGTATGGTGCTAGCCACTTGGCCTCCTGAATGTCCATAATGCAAAAGTCAGCGAGGTCGCTAGGTTGCCAATCGTGTCTAAGTGGAAATACCCGACCGGGAGCGACACCGGGTGCGGGCACCACGTCTTCAATTGCTGGTACCACAACTGCGCCGGCCACAGGGGCGCGATTAGTGAGACTAAGCCTCGATAATCTCGTAGTTTGTTCACTACGTGGCACATTAGTGACGCATCTGGCGGCGGAAACAGATAGATGGAGCTCCATCTGTTCCAGTCTGTCACTAGGGCATCTGGCCCCCCTTCCGGCGGGTGAGGTATAGAGGGAGTTTGTGAGTCTCCTCGGATGCAAACAGATCCACTTGTGGATGGGAGAGCTCTGCAATCATTAGGTTGAAAATGGGTTGCTTGAGCTCCCATTCTACTGTCGTGCTCTGTCTCCGGGACAGAGCGTCTGCCCAGACGTTTGCTACGCCTGGGAGATAAGATGCGTGAAGATAAATGTCTAGTCTGTTGGCTAGAGTAAAAATCTCTTCCGACACGTTTAGCAACCTCCTTGACCTCGTTGACCCCTGTTTCTGAATACAGTGAACTGCGTTCAGATTGTCCTTTCTGAAGGCCACCGACTTGCCCCGTAACGCAGGGCCGTGAGCCTGAAGGAAATACAAGGGGACTAGTAATTCTTTGACATTGATGTGGGAGATTTCTAAGTGGGACCAAAGCCCCTGACCCTGGTGCCCCTGATTTGACTGAAATCCCCAACCTATTGTGCCTGACGCATCCGTGTCTACCCATACCGTTGGCGGAGGAGAGGTCCATGACATTATTGAGTGCAACGTTTCCCTCTTCGCCCAGACCGCTAGTAAGGTGTGGATTAATTTCGGGATGGGCCATAATTTTCCCGCCGGTAAGAGTGGGAAATATTTGTTGCCTTCCAATATTAAACGTTTTACTTTCAACCGGCCCAACATAACAGTTAGTTGAATCCAGTTGAGAGAGCCGACCAGAGACTCCCAGACCCTCCGCGTCGTAGTCAGACTGTGAAGAAACATGAACAGTTTCCTGCGAAACCTGTTGCGATTGTCCACACTCTGACTCAGAGTGAGAGCGGCCATGTCCCAGACCAGCCCTATCCACTGAATTACTCGTGAGGGAACCAGGTTTGACTTTACCAGATTTACCTTGAACCCTAGAGTTTTGACATGATTTAAAATGATATTGACATGTTTGATGCATAATTGTTGTGTCTCTGCCACCACCAGCCAGTCGTCTAGGTACCACAAAACTCTGATTCCTTGTTTTAACAACGGCATCAGGGCTTGCCGGACTAATTTCGTGAATAATCGAGGTGCCAGGTTCAAACCGAATGGCATCCGTTGAAAAACAAAATTTTGGTGCCTGATCCGTAAGGCCAAAAACCTTTGAAATCTTTTGTTGACCGATACGTGCCAATAGGCGTCTGTCAGGTCTAGGGAACACATCCAACCTCCCGGCGGAAGTGTTAGCCTGATTTGGTGTACTGTTAACATTCGGAAAGACTCGTTGTGAATGTGAAGGTTCAGATAAGACAGGTCTACGACCGGTCTCATCTGAACACTGTCCCTTTTGGGAACCAAAAATAGCTTGGACGTGAATACAGGGTAATTTGGGGGGACCGGGATGATGACATTCTTGGCAATCATTTCCTGGACCAGTGACTCCACCTCTAAAGAAACAAAATTCGCCGTTGTCGGCTGACGTAAGCGAGGTCGCCGGAGCCACTGCCAAGTGATGCCTTTGCGTGCCACCATCCGTGCCCAAGTGTTTAACGGCCATGCTTGGTGACACGTTCGGAACGACCCAGTTAGCAGACAAGGGTTCGCCGGCTGTACTACCCTCGGATCCGCTGGCCTTAAGGTTGGCACCGGGAGTGAGAGAGACTTTAGTTTTTTGATGGTGGGGTTGGTGGTGCTGGACGCTTCGCCGACTGGCTGGTGTTGGCCGAAGACGGGCCCTGACCTGGCTTATTATGGCCGCGTCCTCTCTGACCTGAAAACCTACTCTGTCTATGCCTGTACTGACCTTGAGGGGAGGGGGAGGACTTAGGTGGAAGAAAGGGCTTAGATCCCCCCGGCTGAGCTTTAGCGGCTGGCCTGGGTTTGGGGAAGTTAAAGGCAGGTTTCTTAGAAGGGGTGGGACTGTGTTTAAAGGCCTGTGCCATATTAAACACCGTTCGCCACACGTCAGGGGACATTAAAGAGGGAGTAAGCACTGGTGACATGACCACCTGATTCGCAATGCGATCAGGCAGTTTGCGGACTAAAGACATTCTGAGGTCTTGTCTCGCTCGTACCGCCTCAAGCAAGGCGGTGCGGATGTCACCCAGAGATTGGATTGACGACTGAAGAAGCAGTCGCCGGGACAATTCAACCGATCGTCTGGCCTCCGCGTCTGCGATTGCCTGAGTGGACCGGAGCAAAGACTTTGCTACCTGTTGAGACACTATGTATTGAGAGAACAGGCGAAAAGCTTTACCCCTTAGCCTAAATTCTCGGTCTAGGTGAGTTGGGGTAGGGGTAGTGAAAGGGTCTTTTAGCTCACAAAGATTAATTTTAGGGGCAGCTAAGAAAGCAAACAAAGCTGAAGGGACTCCGCCGGCAGAACACACTGGCATGGAGAACCACGAATGAGTATCTTGAGGGATCTGGTGGGAAGTTTTGGAAGGAAATGTGGTCGCAAAGTTTTGAGCCTCTGTCTCCCAATCCACCCAAGGTCCTGGACCCAACTGCCCCACCTTCAAGACTGGATTAGCTGCTTCGTCTGTGACGGTTTGTAAATCAAGTTCTGGAGTGAGAGCTGACAGAGTCTTAATGTCATTAAACCCATCCAACTTAGACCAGTCTGAAAACAATTTTGAAGCTGAGGCAGGGGGTAAAGCTGGCTTAGTAGCATACACAAAATAGTCTTGGTGATAATAACTAGGTATAGCCTTTATATTCACGTCTAGTACATTTCCCAAAGTATCCAAGGCCCTTAATTTCTTTGATTTATTGCCCTGGATGACCCACTCACGCGGTACTGGGAGTTCCCCTGACAAGGTAGGTTGGGCGAGCTCTGGTTTAGTGGAGGTCAAAAGGACCCATGACTCGTCTGGTCCGTAAAGCAAGGGCATAGCTACCTTTCTGAGAGGTGCCTTGTCTAGAGGGGGTGGATTGACATCCGTTATAACCCTTACATTCGAAGTGGTCAATGCCGCCGTAGCAGGCCTAGTAACCACTGATGGTGACAGAGTGGGAGGGTGAGGGATCTTAGTTAAAGCAATAGAAGTCATCAGAGGCCGTACCGTAGAACTTGTTGTGGGAGCTCCCAAGTCCACTGTGGGAGTTTCCTGTTGTTGGCCAAATTTTTTTGATAAAGCATGACTAAGTAGCCCATCAATTTCCTGTGCAGTGACAAATTGACTTGATGATGTACTCACTGGTGAATCATTAATATCCTGCGCGGCGTCTAAGCCTGAACCTGACTCTTGCCCTTCCATATCCGAAATTATTGAAACCTCGTCTTTCTCCTCCTGTTCCTCCTGAGAAGATCCCGCCGAAGCTGGGGTACCTTGTTGCCAAGATAAGTCAGGAATAGAGGATGGGATCGCCGCGTCCCTGTGGACGTCAGCTACTGTGTGACTAGTTTGAGTCGGAAGTGGGTGGTCAGACCCCGGCCGAGAAAATCGCCAAACACCGAGGCCTTGGCCTACACTCTCTTGGGAGTCTGAAACACTCTCAATCACTGATCCCCCTGAACTCTCCAATTCCAGGGTTAAAATGTTAATGGGTAAATCATCTTTAGGTATAGGCACCGTACTGGACCCTTGAGACCTAACACAAACTCTGTCTGGGGTAGAGGTACGATGAGAAGCACTAGAAACTGGCGAATGTAGGGAGGCCTTTCTATTATGGGAATCCTTTTTGAAAGATTTATGGCTACGGTGTGACCGTGAACTACTCTTCGATTTGGAGGATTTATCGCCGTGACCACTGGTGGAACTTTCCGTCTTACTCTTCTTACTCGATGGTGAAGAGGCAAGACTAGATGGCTGGTGTCTGAGAGGTGACCTAGACCGAGATCTCTCCCGAGACGAGGAGGCGGTCGCCGGGGGTGTAGGCTCTCTTGGACGTTTCGGAGTAGCAGCAGAAGACACAGAACCCTGACCAGTCTCCGCCGGCTTATTACTAGTTACTCGAGAGGAACGTTTAGGGGGAGGGTGTTCGAAAAGCAGTCTATCCCAAAGAGGGACGTTGTCACATTGAAGTGACTTATGAGCTACAATCGTCGTGTATGCTGACATCTGTTGCCTAACCTCTCTTAATGCGACCGCTGCGGTCTTATCATTGTCGCGGAGGACCTTGACACTTAATTGGGAGCAAAAGGAACAGTTGCGCATCACCCACAGACCCCTTGAACGGTCTAGACATTTAACACACTTGATGCAAAGAGTGTGCGCAAAAATAGGGATACCGGCACAGGTAGGGGTAGTGCATAAAGCAAAGACTGGGGCCAAGGTAGCCATGACAGAGACTGGTGGGGAAAACTACTGCCGGGTCTGTATTGGTCCGCCGGAGCCCAGCTCTGGAAAAAAAGAAAATTTCCAGGAATTAATGCTCATAAGGTTAACCCAACATGTTCGCACACAAGTGTTAATAACCCACCGGGTAACGAGATGTAATGACACAACGATCACAGCTCGCTACGCGGCGGGGTTCAGAATATCTAAACATATCTTTTTAAGAAAGTGAAGAATACCCTCTGACATAATATAAAGGACCAGCATGGCGTTTATAGTCTTTCTGGTGGTGACTGTTTCAAGATTCAATTTATTGGAAAAACAACCCCCCACAAAGACGCCAGCCCTTGAATTATTTTAGTAGAATAACACAGGGCAGGCTGATACGAGATCTGATATCTAACGAATTGTCACAAAAGATCGCCGTAAGTTTGAAGGCGGCGATACATAAACGTATCTCTCAATTAAGTGGTTAATCGAAATTGAATTGTAAATTCCTTATTTCTTCCACCCAGGAGCACCCGCCGGGTGTAAAAACGATGTTAACCCTAATTGAACCTTCGATCGCCGTAAGTGTAAAGGCGGCGATACATATAGTATCACTAAAATGGATCGGTTAACTAACTGAATGACTTAGTTGTTCATCCCACCCTACCAAGGTGCACCCGCCGGGTGAGATGTCAAAACGTTAACCCCATAAGTTCCTGTCCCCACTTCTTTGTAAAAGATCGCCGGGGAGGAAAGCCCTGAACAACAGCTAGGTTTTTTCTGTGGTTTGTAAAACCGGGTAGAAAAACTTCATAATATATGTCCGCATGAACAATGTTAGATGGGTACAGCCACTCCGCCGGGAATCAAAGGGAGCCTGAAAACAGGCACCAACACAGAGACGCAGTCCTGGAGAGCCACAGACACCTCATCGCCGGGGACACAAGCCTGTGTTGAAACCACGTGTGGCCCAACACGGCTCTCGGCCGGGTTGTTTTCATGGTGAAACCGAGAAAAAACCCGCCGGAAGGTAACCCACCCCGTTCAGAACCATCTGAACGTACATCGGACTCGAAGGAAAGCCAAGCACGACTAGCCTAGGTCCACACAATAATCCGTGGAATTAGCCAATACACAACTAAACCAGGAAACAAACATAGTCCGTGGATTTAGCCAATACACAACTAAACCCGGATACACATGACACAGTAGGACATATTTATAAAATAAACAATAACACTTGTACATGTGGCAAAGCTACGAGCGGCTGGCTAGGCCTAAGTAGACGGCATAAGAAATGTTGAAATATAAACAAAAAACACTGGAAATATAACAACAGGAACCACCGCCAACACACCACTGTAGCAAAAACTTCCGGCAAAGGGAAGACTGACTCGGGACCCAGAAAAAACTTCACTAAGTGAAGAAAAATACGCTGGGAACGTCAGTAAGCAACGCTTACCTCATCAGAAAGATAAAAGGCAGCCTAATTAATCGCGTAATGAAAGCCGCCTGCATCACAAGCTAACTCAACTGTGAAAAGATCACAAGTCCACAACAGGACCACGAGGGTACATCCGAAATAGATGCCCCAAACACACGACCCAAAATACACTGCACTGCGGGCAACCAGCCCAGGACACTCCTGCTACGCATATCCTAACCTTACTCGATACATCCCGGAGTAAACAAATGAGAAAAAACTCACTAGGGACGCAGCAAATGCGGAACCAGCGGAGCGTGGGGAGACACGTCCGGGCAGGCTGAGCGCAGAGCAGAGAAGGAAGAATGACGCCTGAATCAGCGTCTGGTCAAAGATCCACACAAGTACATCCACGATATGATGGAAAGCTTATTGGATAGTTATTCTTATTTTCTTTTTGTTTTTATTTTTTACGAAGTTTTTTCGTAGTGAGAACCCAATTCATAATGACTGAAGCCATGAGTGAGGTCGCGTGCGCTCATGATGAAGGCTCCTCAGTTTTTAAATGCTCTGCGCGGTAGATTCAAACTACGGCGGATTAGTGTTTGAAGAGGATGCCTTATGTAATAGGCATGTTCGTCAATGATGGAGGGGCCACTAATAAATAGTGTTCTGACTTCTGTCAAGTATGTATTGATCCTGGCAAATAGCTACAGTAATGATTCTTACAAGTATCTAATAGTTCTGACAAGTATGGTTCTTCCTGGGTTACCTTGTTGCCACAGGGAATCCTTTATGGTAAACCTGTAGACTCCAAGAGGCCAGCCACAGCCAGGGGGTGTTTCCAGAGTTCCTTCAGTGTCCAGCTTCTTGGAAGTTAGATTAACTCCTTCAGCATGATGATGACTTTTTTTTCATTGATTGTGGTTAATATTGGATAAAGTTTTTGCAGTTTAAGAAGGACCTATGTTATTCAGAGGGTTTTTTGTCTTGATAGCGTAATGCATAAATGCTTAGAATTTTGGTGTGAGTATCCTAGGTTCGAGTCCTTGGAGTGCCACATGTATTTGTTAATTTCATTAATTGAGTTTAGAAGCGAAGTTGGTTGGTGAAAAAATATGAATTACATTTACTCTGAGTTCTAGTAGTAGATTATATACTTAAAAAAAAAACAGTTTCATGGTAACCAGACTACTGTATGATGAAAATTAGATCATTGTGCTGAAGGGATTAACAATTCTTTTGTAATTATTTACTGGACGGGAAAAAAAGGAAAACAAAAATGCTTGAACTGACCCCCATAGACAATTGATTCTGATGTGTGTCTTGGAAATTTAAGTATATTTGTTGGTTCTGTAGGCTATTATCAATGTAATAATTTTAAGCAATTAAGTTCACCATAGAGAACTTATATATTATCTAGTTGTATTTATGTATGTGTCTCGCTGTTAATGATATATTGCGATAGATGTGTTATTAACCCTTTCACGCACCTCTGGATGCGATTGCATCCTTACAGGGATACTATAAAACCTTGTGACCATCAGGGGTGTTTAGAAACCTTTAGTTTAATTACTTCAACCTCTGCAGTTGTCGTTGAGTGAGTTACAGGCAGAAAACTATCTATTCATGAAAACTAAACATCAACCCCCGGACCTGAAAGGGTTAAGTGTGAATTATGTTGAACTCTAGACTATTTACCTTATGGAAAACAATACCAATTGCCCACTTGGTTGGAGCTGTAGACGTTGATATGTAACATAATTACTAATTGAAATACAGTTGTGGTATATTTATTAATACATAAATCAACTTCAACATATATTTATCCATCAGAAAATTACATTGTTATTGTATTTCTGTTTAATATTATGGTATACTGCTTCAACTTACTTGAAATTCACTGGTCTAACCCATAATTTACCACTTCATCTTGACTTTGTTACTATAACCAATATCAATAATATTATCACATATACAATCTTTATAATGAGATATGGGAAAGGAAATAGATCATACGGTAATAAGGGCAATTACTTGATGTAAGATTATTTTTGTTATTACAAAGCAACAAAACATTTCTGTATTATGTTTGTCAACTTTTCTGGGGCCTCCAATGCTCGGTGCAGGATTAGTGAAGATTGGGTACTCTTGATAAAATTATATTGATGCTGGAAGGTAAGATTATAGATAGATAGATAGATACCGGTACATAAAAAGGTAAATGTTGGTATCACCAAAGGAGGTTTTACTGTACACACTACAGAATGTGGCACTGCTTTTGCAGCTTCTCTTGCTCTTCTTTGTCACATTCAGGAAGTATATTTCCTTATTTAGCTGATTTTATTATTATACTTTCTAGGCCTATGTCACCAAGGTCACAGACAGATCTAGCCACTTGGTACAGTTGGTAGAGACCTATGTCACCAAGGTCACAGACAGATCTAGCCACTTGGTACAGTTGGTAGAGGCCTATGTCACCAAGGTCACAGACAGATCTAGCCACTTGGTACAGTTGGTAGAGACCTATGTCACCAAGGTCACAGACAGATCTAGCCACTTGGTACAGTTGGTAGAGGCCTATGTCACCAAGGTCACAGACAGATCTAGCCACTTTGTACAGTTGGTAGAGGCCTATGTCACCAAGGTCACAGACAGATCTAGCCACTTTGTACAGTTGGTAGAGGCCTATGTCACCAAGGACTATGTCCAAGAGGGAAAATAGTTGATAATTGAGGAGGGGGTTGAAAAGGGGGGAGTGGGGATTGGGACACATGTGGATGTGTGTTGGGAGGTACTAGAGGGATTTATCTCACCTAATCATGTATTCCTTTGTTTTGAGAGCCCCTAGGGTGTTTTGGAAGGATTTTTTCTATGGTCCTGCTTCCGTGAGGTCTATCACGTTCACTATAGTGACCATTAGTTGAGGCTTATCACGTTTCTTGGGTTAACTCGTGGTAGATAACTATTATGCTCTATAATTTCTGTATTAATTTTCTTATTCCCGATGTTGCAAGTTACTCCTATACAATTATTGTAGGTACGGTCGGGGACAGTGATGTGTACATTCACGGACAAAAGCGACGTCCCTTTCTTGGTTTTAAACTAAAATGTAATCAATGGATAATAGGTCAATAAAGAAGTGAATCATGTTCCTATAGTTCAAGCTACACCACATGTACCCGATTAACTGCTTCACTCGCTAATTAAACATTGATTTGGGTTAAATTTAAGACTTAAAAAAAGTGCAACTTTAGTCTGTGAAAGGACGTTGCTTTAATCCCTGACTGTAGAATGTATTAATTCAATATAAGAGCTCTTGTATTATAATAATAATTATAGGCCTAGTTAACTATTTTAAGGTTAAATGGGGACAGTACAACAATTATTTGTAAGCAAATACAGTGAACCCTCAAAATATGCGCAATATTATAGGTTTGACTCCTGCAAGGAGATAAAGAAAACGTAATATTTAGTAGTGGCCCCGTAATCATTGACGATTATGCCTATTACATAAGGCTACCTCTTCAAACGCCCATAAGCGCAGTTTGAAACTACCGCCGCAGAGCTCAGAGGAACCTTCATCATAAGCACACGCTAAATCACTCATGGTTCGTCTTTATGATTGGGTTCTCACTACGAAAAAACTTTGTAACAAATAAAAGCTAAAAATAAAATAAGAATAACTATTCATAAGCTTTCCATATTCCGTGGATGTACTTTTGTGGATTCTTGGACCAGACGCTGACTAGCGCATCTAACCACCTTCACTGACATATCAAGTAAACCAAAATCCTTAATACATCAACGAATGGGAAGGGGATGGTCGGGAGGGCCCCAGTCGTCAATGATTACGGGGCCACTACTAAATATTAGGTTTTCTTTATCTCCTTGCAGGAGTCAAACCTATAATTTATCAGTGGCCCCTCCATCATTGACGAACATGCCTGATTTCTAAGACTGGAGGGGGACATTCGTAATCATATCATAACCATTGCAAATAGAAAAGGCAGATAATCAAACAACCACATAGTATTCTTACTTTGTAAAACTGTATATTTATGTATAAACTTTATACAACATATAAAAAGGGGTACAAGCAGGGGCGTGCTTAAAGAAGCCTGCTTGAGGAAAAAGGTAACTATGAGAATCTGTTCACAGATCTGAAAGTTAAAGGCACCCCACTTAAAGTAAGTGGTGAAAAATAAAACTTTATGTTTACATGTGCACATATAAACCCCATTATTCTAATGTGTATATTCCTTAAAATTAGACACAAAAATAGAATAAATTCTTGTAATATCGCAGATGTACTTACTAAAATGCTACTCGTAGTTGCAACTACCGAGAACTCTTAACATTAAATTGCTTCAACAGTGTATCCCACTGAAAGAAACCATTGTTGTACTACTGTACCTCAACATTTCCCGTAGGCATTACTACAGAGAAATTTTAATCACAACACTTATACATTGTATCACAGCTCGTATACTTTGTACATATCCTCCGGCGGAGTCTAGGGTGTCTTATGTTTCACTGACTGCACCCCCTCCCCCTCTTTCTTAACCTAAACAATTAGTGACTTAGAGACCCATCTAGACCCTTTGCCGTAACGCTATACATGGCATTGACGGTTTGTCTAGTGCTACCGACAGCTATCGAGTCAAAAAAGTATGATTTGAAGCCCATAGTTGAGTATTAGCTATGTCTTCAACAGAAAAATTCTTTAGAAAACGTAAAGATACTGCCCATTTGCGTAAATCGTCGGGTTTACTCTCTTTAATGACTTCTACTAGCAGAGAAGCCATTTTACGTTTCATTAATCTTTTACCCGTACTCGATACCCATAAAGCACCTTGCTGGTTAAGAGGTGCCACTCTCATATATTTGGTTAAAGCTTGTACAGGACACAAATTATGGTGCACTTTGCCCCGTTTCAACGCCGGCACCGTGAACTTTGAGAAAACATGTTCACTGTGTTCATTCTTGGCGATGAACCCTGGGGAAGGAGCATTATGAATGCAATCATTTAGTCTACCAAACCTTATGCAATTAGGGGTGTTGCTCATCGCCGCCAGCTCAGACACCCTGTTACCAGTTGCCAAAGCCATAAGGAACACAGCCTTTTTTAATAGCAATTCAAAATATGCCGTATTCTGATACAGACGGGAATGAAGCAAAGATAACGCTTTGTCAAGAGACCAGGTAGGCATGAGCTGACGGGGAGGTGGGCGGAGTTTGAAGCATGCTCTCATGAAACCTGTTTCTTCCGCTTGTGGTATGGTTAGACCTGTAAGGTCAAAGAATGGCACCCTGATAGCTGTTAAGTGATTTTTTAGTCACTACAGATAGACGTTTCTGTTCAAACAAATAGTTTAAATAATTAAAAACTAATGCCACCGAAGGTACTGTTTGTTCTGTTCTAACTATCCAAGAAGTAAAGGACTGCCAATGAGATTGATATTGCCTCTTGGTAGATTGTGTGTACTGATTCATAAATTTATCTGTCACGTTTCTACCATACGGCGTTAGCCACTTGGCCTCCTGAATGTCCACAATGCAAAAGTCAGCGAGGTCTTTAGGTTGCCAATCGTGTCTAAGTGGAAATACCCGACCGGGAGCGACACTGGGTTCGGGCACCACATTCTCAATTGCTGGTACCACAACTGCGCCGGCCACAGGGGCGCGATTAACGAGACTACGCCTCGATAATCCTGTAGTTTGTTGACTACGTGGCACATTAGAGAAGCGTCTGGTGGTGGAAACAGATAAATGGAACTCCACCTTTTCCAATCCGTCACCAATGCGTCGGGGCCCCCCCGCCGGCGTTAATGTCCGACGTGTGAGGTACCGAGGGAGTTTGTGATTCTCTTCTGACGCAAACAGATCCACTTGTGGACGGTAAGGCTCTGCAATCATTTGATTGAAAATGTTTTGCTTGAGTGCCCACTCTACTGTTGTGCTCTGTCTCCGAGACAGCGCGTCTGCCCAGACGTTTGCTACGCCTGGGAGATATGATGCATGAAGATGAATGTGCAGCTCGTTGGCTAGCACAAAAATCTTTTCTCACACGTCTAGCAACTTCCGAGACCTCGTTGACCCTTGTTTCTGAATGCAGTGAACTGCATTGAGATTGTCCATCCTGAAGGCCACCGACTTTCCCCGTAAAGTAGAGCCGTGAACCTGAAGGAAATACAAGGGGACTAGTAACTCTTTTACATTTATGTGAGAGGTTTCTGAAGGGGACCAAAGCCCTTGACCCTGATGCCCGAGGTTTGACTGAAAGCCCCAACCTATCGTCCCTGACGCATCCGTGTCCACCCATACCGTCGGCGGAGGAGAGGTCCATGACATGACTGAGTGCAACATTTCCCTCTTCAACCAGACTGCTAGTAAGCTGTGTATTAATGTTGGGATAGGCCATAATTTTCCCGCCGGTAAGAGTGGGAAATATCTGTTGCCCTCCAAGATTAAACGTTTGACTCTCAACCGGCCCAACTTCACAGTTAGTTGAACCCAGTTGAGAGAACCGACTAGAGATTCCCAGAGTCTCCGTGTCGTAGTCAGACTGTGGAGAAACATAAACAGTTTCTTGCGAAACCTGTTTCGATTGTCCACACTCTGACTCAGAGTGAGAGATGCTGTGTCCCAGACCAGCCCTATCCACTGAATTACTCGTGAGGGAACAAGGTTTGACTTTACCAAGTTGACCTTGAATCCTAGAGATTTGACATGGTTTAACGTAATGTTGACAGGAGTGTTGCATAACTTTTCCGTCTCTGCCACCACCAGCCAGTCGTCCAGATACCACAAGATCCTGATCCCTTGTTCTAAAATGGGCATCAGGGCTTGCCGGACTAATTTTGTGAAGATGCGCGGTGCTAGGTTCAACCCAAACGGCATCCTTTGAAAGACATAATTCTGATGCATTATTCTTAACGCCAGACATTTTTTAAATCTCTTGTTTACCGGGACATGCCAATACGCGTCTGTCAGGTCTAATGAACACATCCACCCTCCCGGCAGAAGTGTTAGCCTGATTTGATTCACTGTCAGCATCCTGAAGGACACATTGTGAATGTGGAGATTCAAATAAGACAGGTCTACGACCGGTCTCATTTGAATACTGTCGCTTTTGGGTACTAGAAAGAGTTTGGACGTAAACACCGGGTAAGTCGGGGGGACGGGGATAATGACACCCTTTGGTAATCATCTCCTGAACCAGTGACTCCACCTCTAAAGAAACATGATTGGCCGTTGTCGGCTGACGTAAGCGAGGTCGCCGGAGCCACTGCCAAGTGATGCCTTTGCGTACCACAGTCCTCGCCCATGTTCTTAAAGACCATGCCTGATGACACGCCCGGAAGGACCCAGTTAGCAGACTGGGGTTCGCCGGCTGGACTACCCTCGTTTCCAACACGCCTTTGAATGGCCCCGGGAGTGAGAGAGACCTTAGTTTTTTGCTGGTGGAGGTGTACCCTTGGACGACGGGCCGGGTTTGGCTGGAGGCGGGCCCTGACCTGGAGCGCGTTCAGTCTACCCAAACGCGCAAACGGGATAGCTCTACTGAACGTGATCGCCTCTGATTCGACGAATCACATTTGTGATTGTTTGCAATCAGACGGCGATCACTCTAACACTCCCTGGAGGTGACTAGCGAAGCTATCATAACAGTAGGCCTAAATCTCTCCTCTACATTATATTATCATAATTAAGCTTAATTAGCCTCCCTCCATGTTATTTATGTGTCGCAATCTCAATTATAAGGTGGCACACCTATAAAAATCATAGTTATCGTGACCATTTTGCTATATATAACATAAAACAAGCAGCTTGGAGCGCAAGTCTCACAGCTACTTCGTCAGGCCTTCAGTGCGGTAAGCGTAGCCTAGTTGGTAACGACTTCGCTTTTAAATCCGTAAGCCTACTCGCAAGGGTTCGAGGCTCGATGAGCTAATGTTTTGTTTTGTTTTTGCAGTTATTATTTAATTTGTATCGTTATATATTGGTAATGTTACTATGCCAATGATGTATTGTAATGGGTTATAACTTGCTGTACAGGTTTTTGAGCGTTTGTCTATATTATTGATTGATTATTATGTGTTTTATGCAGTTTGTATTTCATTGTTATAGCTATATATCGGTAATGTTACAGTTGTTACTATGCCACTTGAATGATAGCCTATATTTTAACGGGTTATAGCCTAGCTTGATGTACAGGTTTTTCGGCGCTTGTCTATTATTGATCGATTACTCTATTAACATTTCTTAAAAACAATTTCTGAGGCATAATTGCATCGAAGTATGATAGGTCAGTTAAGCTATGTTTAGTAAGGTAGCCTATCCACGCTATAGTTAAATTTTCAAAGGTAATCTAATGGTTAAAAAATAATATTTATGAACCTTCCACAAATATAGGCTTGCAAATAGCCTATATACACATAGATCGTCAGGAAAAGAAAGTATGCCTATACATACATTGCCAGGAAGAGATAATATATATAGTACAAAGGAGTACAAAGGAGTACAAAGGAAATCAAGCAACAACAGGTCTAATGACCCTTCTAGGCTGCTTGTCCTCCAAAACACTGAGGATCGTGTCCAAACAGTGGTTTAGAGTGGGTAAGGGAACATTGGAAAGGGAACTACTGCCCTGGAACTAATGTCCGTGGCAGGACTAGGAAGTTAGTAGGGGACATATGGGTTAGTAACTGAGGGCTACTATTTAATTCAGCCTAGCTACATCGCCAGGGAAAGAACAATATATATAAACTATATAATTTAGCCTATTCATACTCCTACATCGCCAGGAAAAGAACATCTACTTGTTATTTCCCCAATAGACTAACGGAGAATTGTTTGAAAATTACACAGGGAATAAAGAGCTACCTTTGCCAGATAAGAACCGTAATAACTTTGTCAACATTTCCTTATAAGATTATAAGATATAATAGCCTGATGGTAGCCTAGCCTACCGTCTGTCTTGAGCTTGAACAAGGCTGCTGACTGTAGCTGACAGTGTGACTACCATAGCCAATAGTCTATATTGATGGATAATAATATCCAATATTAAAATGTATTGATTTGACAAAACCATTTGACTTTGATTGAAATTAATAGACCGAAGAAGCACTGTAACAGGCCTAAAACCTTCGCAGACATCGCCAACAAGATTTGAATTTCATGCTCATAGCCACTGACCAATCAGCGACGAGAATCAATGTTTGCCTATCAATGTCGTTCAGTCTGCGCGACCATAAACAGGATTGCTTAAACAGAAACAGGATTGCCTGATAGGGTAGACTGAACGCGCTCCTGGTCGTTGGTGAAACTTGTGGCCTTTACCTGAGAAGCTACCCTGTTTATACCTGAACTGAGCCTGACCCTGGGTGGAAGGGGATTTTGGCTGATGAAAAGGCTTAGACCCACTAGCTTGAACTTTCGAAACTGGTTTGGGTTTAGGGAAAGTGAAGGTAGGTTTCTTAGGTTGAGAGGGACTTTGTTTGAATGCTTGTGCCATATTGAAAACAGTCTTCCAAACTGCTGGTGAAATCAAAGAAGAAGTTAGAACTGGAGACAGAACTACTTGGCTTGCAATACGGTCAGGAAGTTTCTTCACTAAGAACATCCGCAGATCCTGCCTTGCTCGAACCGCCTCTAATAAGGCCGTCCGATTATCTCCTAAAGACTGTATGGAAGTCTGGAGAAGCAAGCGCCGGGCAAGCTCAATGGCTTTCTTGACTTCCGCGGCTTCTATTGCCTGAGAAGAGCGTAACAGAGACTTTGTTATTTGCTGGGTAACAACATATTGCGAAAACAGTCTAAACGCTTTTCCTCTTAACCTAAACTCGCGGTCTAGTAGAGCCGAGGAAAGCGTGCTAAAAGGATCTTTTAATTCGCACAAATTGATTTTAGGGGCAGCCAAGAAATCAAACAAAGCAGAGGGGACTCCGCCGGCACTATAAACCGGAAGAGAGAACCAAGAATGGTGTTCTTGAGGGATTTGGTGGGAAGATTTTGACGTGAAAGTAGTGGCAAAATTTTGAGCCTCTGTTTCCCATTCCACCCAAGGTCCCGTACCCAACTGCCCCACCTGCAAAACTGGATTTGAGGCTGAGTCTGTGATCGGAAACATATCCAACTCCGGCGTCAAAGCAGAAAGTGCCTTGACGTCGTTAAAGCGGTCATTCTTAGTCCAGTCAGAAAAAAGCTTTGAAGCTGAGGCAGGGGGCAGGGCTGGTGTTGATGTATACACAAAAGAGTCATGGTTATAATAACTTGGAATGGCCTTAATATGAACATCCAAAACATTTCCTTGACTATCCAAAGCTCTGAGTTTTCTAGACTTATTACCTTGGATTTCCCACTCATGTGGTACAGGGAGCTCCCCCGAAATAGTAGCTTGTGCTGCCTCTGGCTTAGTTGGTAACATTGCTACCCATGACTCATCAGGCCCATATAAAAGAGGCATAGCTCCCTTTTTGACTGGCGCCTTGTCTAAAGGAGGGGGAGTTATGTCTGATATGACTCGCACATTGGAAGTAGTGAGAGCTGCTGTGCCTGGCACATTGGAACTTGGATCTGACACAAGAGGGGGGTTAGGTATTTTAGCTAAAGCAATGGATGTAGCCAGAGGTCGCACATTCGTCGACGTCGCGGGAGCTCCCGTACCAACTGTAGGAGTTTCCGGCGCAGGGCCAAAGAACCTATTAAGTGCATTCAATAGTAATCCATCAATCTCTTCTGCTGTTACATACCTAGCCGATGACGAACTCCGTGGAGTACAAAGGAGTACAAAGGAAATCAAGCAACAACAGATCTAGTGACCCTTCTAGGTTGCTTGTCCTCCAAAACACTGAGGATCAAGTGTCCAAACAGTGGTTTAGAGTGGGTAAGGGAACATTGGAAAGGGAATTACTGCCCTGGAACTAATGTCTGTGGCAGGATTAGGAAGTTAGTAGGGGACAGATGGGTTAGTAACTGAGGGGGGGATAAAATAAAGTTATTCATTTACAAACGCAGTCAGTCGCGGGTTTGATGCGAGATATTTGTCTAGGCGGAGTTTAAATGAATCAACGGTGATGCAGTCTATAACGTTTCGGGGAAGCCCATTCCACAAGTTGACAACTCGATTGAAGAAGAAATTCTTAGATTCGTGTGAGTTAAAAGATTTACCAATAATTTTGCAACCGTTTCCCCACGTGTAATTAGATTGGTCGATAGTGAAGTACTTACTACAGTTCATATTGTCGATGCCTTTGATGATTTTGAACACTTGAATTAAGTCACCTCTTAATCTGCGCTGGGTTAAAGGAAATAGATTTAATTCTCTAAGACGCTCTTCGTATGGTTTGTTCTTTAGGCTAGGTATCATTTTGGTAACTCTACGTTGAACTCGTTCTAGCTTGTTTATATCTTTTTGGTAATAAGGGCACCAGGATTGAACGCAGTATTCCAAAAGAGGGCGGACTAAGGAATTGTAAAGGGTTAGGATAACTTCTTTGGATTTATGCTCAAATGACCTGCCTATAAAGCCAATTATTTTGTTTGCCTTCTTAACAACTTCTGAACATTGTTGACTCGGTTTTAGGTTACTCGATATTGTTACTCCCAGATCGGTTTTCTCTGTTTACATTCTTAAGCTGAGTGCCATTCATCGAATAGTTTGCTTTCTCATTTAGGTATCCGATATGTAGTACTTTACATTTATCCGCATTGAAACTCATTTGCCAAATTTGGGCCCAACATGACAATTTATCTAGATTGTGTTGCATATCGTCAACTTGTTCTTTTGAGAGTACGCTATTTGCAATTTTTGTATCGTCAACAAATTTTGAGATTGTACAGGTGAGACCCTCATCTATGTCGTTGATGTAAATTAGAAAGAGAATTGGTCCGAGTACCGATCCCTGGGGTACCCCGCTACTTACATTGGTCCATTTAGATGCCTTACCGTTTATGACTACTCTTTGCTTTCTGTCGCTGAGCCAATTTTCTATCCATTTCAACACACCGTCTTGTATTCCATGCGCTTTTAGTTTTAGCAGTAAACATTTGTGGGGAACTTTGTCAAAGGCCTTTTGAAAATCAAGGTATATAATATCTACAGCTTTACTCTCATCGTAGAGGTTGAGGATATCGTGGAAGAAGTCTAAGAGGTTTGTTAAACAGGAACGTTTTTTACGAAAGCCGTGTTGAGTATCTTTAAGTATGTTATTTTTCTCTAAGTGATTTACGAGTCTGTCTCGTATGACCGTTTCTAGCATTTTACATACAACTGAGGTTAAGCTAATTGGACGATAGTTACTGGGTAGGGATTTGCTGCCTTTTTTTAATATCGGTGTTACGTTGGCTAGCTTCCACTGATCGGGCATAGTTCCAGACTGCAAGGATTTATTGAATAGTAATGTCAGTGGTTTGGAGAGCTCATCCTTAGCTTCCTTTAGAACTCTAGGCGAGATTGTATCAGGTCCAGGCGTTTTATTTATCTTGAGTTTATCTAAACAATTCAATACTTCTCTCTCTGTAACGGTGATATTGCTTAGAACATCTGAATTATCAATCTGAATCGGCGATGGTGTAGGGATATCACTGAGGTCTTCTGTTGTAAAAACTGATGCAAAGAAATTATTGAGGGCATTACTCATTTGTACTTCGTCTTTGGTGTATTCTCCATTTTCATCGACTAACGGTCCAACAGTTGTTGTTGTTGTTGTTCCCCAAGCTGCCTGGCCGAACAGCCCCAAGGCCCCGAGCAAGGCCAAGGCCATAACCGAGCGCCCCCACAGAACCCTCCCCGCCGACCACAATAAAGCCTGGGTGACCGAAGCCACTCCATGGCGGGGAGCTTGAGGAGGGCGCGGAAACGCCCGGGAAACCAAAGCCCCACCCAGGGCCCTGTGCCCCTCAGCAATTATGAAGAGAAAGTTGAGGGGCAAGGGAAAAATGTGACGCTTTGGCTTCCAATCTTGGTAGATTGGGAGGTCAATCCACGTTAGA
Organism: Paralithodes platypus; assembly: GCA_032716605.1. Taxonomy (NCBI): domain Eukaryota; kingdom Metazoa; phylum Arthropoda; class Malacostraca; order Decapoda; family Lithodidae; genus Paralithodes; species Paralithodes platypus. The sequence goes on from CM064582.1 coordinate 59,055,789, forward strand.
GACGCCGTCACGTGAGATCTAGAAAATATATAAGTAAAAGGAACAGTCAGAGTAAGCTATGGGTATGGCAGAGATTGCTCAGCTCTCACTCTGATAGACCAGCCCATCACCACATGACTAGAACCCAATCCTCTCAGCATCAGCTAGGAAAGGCCCTAGAAAGCCGCCTTTGGCGGGGGGATAGCTCCCCTATTTCAACCCTTTTCGGGGTTGAGCACCCGCCCGCGGGTCCAACAGTTGAAGTAACTACTTTTTTCTTTCTGATATAACTATAGAATTCTTTCGGGTTTGTTTTACTTTGATTCGCAATATGTAACTCTAAGGTCTTTTTACTTTGCTTAACCCTCCAGCCCCGGCTATGTATTATATATATATTCCTCGAAACCCGGGTGTTTTGGCCGAAAAACGTCTAGGCTAGGCTACCGTATATTCGTTAATCAGACTGCTTCCCGCATTCCCGCGCATCCCCAAGCGTAGCTGTGTTATTTACCTGTAGAATGGCATTAAGTAGAGCTCTCTAAGTCAACTGGTTGAGCTGTGATGATGATTTCATTGGAGATAACTTTATGGCCAAAACAGCCACTTTACACCACTTTTCGATACTTAACAACAACATACAGGCACACACGAACAAGCGACGCTCTCCTTCTTGTGGCCGGAGATGCGGGGCGTCGGTCCAGCCGGCTGTTGTTTACATGCGTCGGACCGACGCCTCGCACACCAAGCTCACAGGCTTTCAACCACTGGGCGTTCAAGAGGCCTTCCGGGTACCTGTTATATGCTTTTTTATGGGCGTTCAAGAGGTCTTCCGTGGTGAGAGGGTTAATTAACTTTTTGGCTTTGCGTCGTAGCTCTACAAATTTCAGCCGTTCTTCGTCATTTTGTGAGGATTTTAATCTATCATTAGCAAATTTTTTAGCAAGCAGGCAGTTTGAAATATCTTTATTCCACCATTTGGGCTTATTATTATGGCCTGGACGCCGTATTTTCGATGGTATGCAGTCTTGCACTGCTTTTAGGTAAGTGGCTTCGAATAACTTCGAAGATGTATTTATGTCGTTATTGTGAATTAAAAAGCTCCAGTCAGTTTCTTTAAACATAGCTCTAAGTTTATGGAAGTTTGCTTTCTTGAAATAAGGGACTTTTTCGATGCTACTATTTGGTTCGTTACTAGTAAACTTTAAAGTGAAAGTTATCGTACGATGGTCGCTGTTACTGAATTCATCACCAACATTCAAATTCTCTATTAATTCTTCTTTTGTTGCAAGTACAATGTCAAGAACGTTATTACCACGGGTTGGCGTTCGAACAAATTGATAAAGCGAACTCTCTTGCAAGTTCGTATACAAGTCATGTCCGGAGTGTGAAGTAAGAGTATCGCCCCACTTGGTCACAGGTAAATTAAAGTCGCCAAAAATTACGGTATCTTGTGAGTTACTTACATCTGCAATTTGTTCGTATATTTCTCGGTCAGTTTGCACTGATTGAGCTGGAGGTCTGTATATTAATGCAAGTATTATTTTTGTACCTTTATTATTCTTTATTAGCACAAAAGATGCGTCGACGTTCACAATTTGAGGTTTTGACAAGAGGATAGGGTTAAGACTTTCTTTGATATAAAGTAAAACGCCACCTCCATTTCGATTTATTCGGCTTTTCTCAAACATTACATAACCGGGAAGTGAATACTCTGCTAAAAAGTCTCTATCTTCTGTATTGAGCCAAGATTCTGTTATGCCAATCACATCATAATTTTCTGTAAACACTAGCTCCTCTAAATCTGAAAATTTATTGCGTATGCTACGAGCGTTTGCATAGAAAACCTTTAAATTTGTTATTTTAGAACTCACGGAACGCTCTTTAATAATATTTTTGGTTCTTGTCGGATCTACATTTATGTTCATGGCTGTCTTCGGTCCTTATCGCTGGTGGTCCTCGGTTGCCTCTGTTTTTTTCTTGGCGTTGGATGATTTATGTCACTGCTGCTTCTTCTCGGATGGCGTTTTTTGATCCATGGCTGCGGACTGCTTCGTGTAGGAGATGACCCATGCGTGCTGAACCCACAGGGTTTAGATGAGTGCCATCCTTGCGGAACAGAGTAGGCTGGTTGTAGAAGTTGTCCCAGAGGTTGATGAATTCAACTTCTTCCCTCAGACACAAATATTTTAGTCGGCTATTTGTGCTGAAGGCCTTGTCGTAGAATTTGTCAGGTGCGTCGATCTTGGAGATTCGACAGTACCCTGAGAGTCGTCTAGAAGTTGACTGGACTCTTGAACCTCCATCTCTGAGACCAGAGATTGTTGTTCTTCATCCGTTAAGTCTGGCCTATCATGGGAAGATCCCGCCGAAGCCGGGACCTCCACATGCTGCCATGTTAAATCTGGGATAGAAGATGGTACATCGGCATCTCGGTGGACGTCAGCCACTACTTGAGTCACAAAAGGGTTTGTCCTGTCCTGCCAGGACTGTGAGTAACGCCATACCCCTTGGCTGTGGTTGTCACTCGCTTGCGAGCTAGGAATACTCTCCGATTGAGAGCCTTCACCCGAGCCCCCTAGAGGTTTATAGTTTCTGTAAGACACTTCTAGATCTGAGGCTGACACACGTGACCTAGTAGAAAAAGCCTGAATATCAGGTAATGAAATGTCCGCCGGGGCATCCTCCACCACATTCACTGACTCCACCCCCAACCTGTCAGATTGGACGTTAGACTTGGTGGGGGTAGAGGCAGAAAGCGGGGTACCAGGCTCCGACGACCGTCGTGAGTCCTTTCGCGCCGGAGGATCCCTTTTGGATGATTTATGATTTAGATCCCCCACTAGCTTCCTTTTTCTTCTTTTTGGCAGGGGAAGCAGAGTGGCCCGAATCTGTCACCTGCTGCCTCAGTGGCAACCGTGAAGTGGACCTCGTCGCCGTTGCCAAAGGTGACGGTGAGCGAGGCCTCTTAGACTTGCTGGGGGAGGGTGTGTCAACTTGTCCCCGCCCAGTCTCTGAGGTCTTACGTGCACGTATCTTATACTGAGGGGGGATATGTTTAATAATTAAAAGCTCCCATAGCTCAAGGTTATCACATTGCAATGCTTTATGTGCTACATTCGTTGAGTAAGTAGCGAGAAGTTGTTTCACTTCTTGTAAAGCCACCGCCGGAGTATTATCCTTCTGACTTAGAACTTTAACACTTTAACACTTCTTGGTGGTAGCGCTACAGGAGGCTGCCCTGTCATTTGGCGAAAAATACCAGGCCAGTCGTAGTGCCGTGTACGTGCACGGGGTGCGTCCCTGCGGCTGGTTCTGGTGGGGCGTACCGAGGCCACTGGATCCTACCCCCTTGAAATCACTTGGGGGATGGTGCTGGGAATGGTCCCGGGCTAGACTGGAGCCGGAGTTCTGGGGGGGGGTGATGCCCATCTGCCAGCCAAACCTACCTAACTATGACTAAAATCAAAGAAAATAAACGTAAGTCCGATGAAACAAAACCGCACAGGACAATGACAAATGCCCCCCACAAACTCAGACTTGCTAGTGTGAATGTTGGTAGTTTGAATCTGCGTGCGAATGAAGTGGCTGAGATGTGTGAGAGGAGGCGAGTGGACGTCTGCTGTACCCAGGAAACACTCTGGAAGAGGCATGGGGTACAGTGGATTGTCGGAAGTAGGAAAAGATATAGGATATACTGGATGGGTGTGGAGACTGATAAAGCGATAGGAGGAGTGGGTGTTCTGGTGGCTGAAGAGCTGGCGGAAAGTGTGCTTAAGATTACGAGAGTTAGTGAAAGGCTGATTGTTTTGAAGTTGAAAGTTGGTGAAAGAATTCTGAATGTGATATCTGCATATGCCCCACAGGCTGGTTTACAGAAAGAGATAAAAGAGGATTTCTGAAATGACACCGTCAGTGTCATTTCAGGCCTCTCGGAGAACGAAATGACAATCGTGGGGGGGGGACCTCAATGGTCACGTGGGAGCATCTGCAGATGGATACGAGGGGGTACATGGAGGAAATGGTTACGGAAGGAGAAATCTAGAAGGCGAATATATATTGGAGTCCTGCGTTGCACTCAACATGGTTGTGTGTAACACAAAGTTCAAGAAAAGACAGAGCCACCTGATCACATATAACTCTGGAGTCTCCAGTAGCCAGATAGATTACTTCTTGGTTAACAGGAAAGACTGGAAACTAGTTCGAGATGTAAAGGTCATCCCGAGCGAAGAATGTATCCCCCAACATAAGCTACTTGTGTGCGACATGAGCTTATACAGAGATCCTAAGCGCAAGAAGGTTTACATACCCAAAAGGAAAGTGTGGCTGCTGAAGGACAAGGAAGTTAGGGATAGGTTTCATAATGAACTGGAGGAAATGAAAAGAAATAAGGAAGCTAGGCCTAACGATGTAAATAGCCAATGGAACTTTCTTAAGCATAGCCTTATCGCTGCCACTGACAAAGTCTGTGGGAAAACAAAGGGTCACCCCAGGAATAAGACCTCTTGGTGGTGGAACGATGAGGTAGAACATGCTGTGAAAGAGAAAAGGAGATGCTTCAAAGCATGGAAGAAAGGAGGCAGCAGGGAGGAATACCAGGCAGCTAAACGAACTGCCAAAAGAGTTGTTGTTGTTGTTCCCCAGGCTGTCTGGCCGAATAGCCCCAAGGTCTCGAGCAAGGCCAAGGCCATAAACGAGCGCCCCCACAAAATCCTCCCTGCTTACCACTAACAAAGCCCGGGTGACCGAAGCCACTCCAAGGCAGGGAGCTGAGGAAGGTGCGGAAATGCCCGGGAAACCAAAGCCCCACCCAAGGTCCTGTGCCCCTCAGCAATTATGAAGGAAAAGTTGAGGGGTAAGGGAAAAATGTGACGCTTTGGCTCCCAATCTGCCAACTTCTAGGTTGGCAGTAGGGAGGTCAATCCACGGAAAATACGCTGCCACTTGAGATCTAGAAGATATATAAGTAAAAGGAACAGTCAGAGTAAGCTATAGGTATGGCAGAGATCGCTCAGTTCTCACTCGGATAGACCAGCCCATCACCACTAACTGCCAACAGAGTTATTTACAATGCTAAAAATCGCATTAAGGACCTGGTCCTCGAACAAGTGTGTAACACTGACAATCCCAATGGGATCTTCAACCTAGCTAGGTGAGTTAAAAATGACAGTAGGGATATTATAGGTGAACAGTGTGTTAGAGATGATAATGGAAAGATTGTGTATGCAGAAAATGAAATCAGAGAAGCATGGAAGGTACACTATGAACGATTGCTAAATGTAGAGTTTGAATGGGATAAGGAACAACTTAGTATCGAAAAACCAATATCTGGGCCCCCTCCTTTCATAGCACCAGCTGTAGTGAGGGACGCAATCAATAAAATGAAGGACGGTAAAGCTCCAGGTTGCTCCGACATTGTCGCTGAGATGATAAAAGCCTCAGGGGAGATTGGTGTAAACTTAGTCACTGAGTTGATAAACACCATTATTAAAGATGAGAAAATCCCAGAGGATTGGCTCAAAAGTGTAATAGTAAATATATATAAAGGAAAAGGGGATGCGCTAGATAGAGGAAATTATAGGGGCCTGAAAATGCTTGACCAAATCATGAAGGTCTGTGAGAGATCCTTGAGGGTTTGATCAGGCAAAGCATCTCTATTGATGATATGCAGTTTGGTTTTATGCCAGGACGTGGTACAACCGATGCTATCTTCATAGTCAGGCAGATACAGGAAAGATACTTACTAAAAGGCAGGGATCTTTACTTTGTGTTTGTGGACCTGGAGAAGGCCTTTGATAGGGTACCTAGAGATGTTGTACAGTGGGCTATGAGGAAACTTGGTGTGGAAGAGTGGCTGGTGCGTGTGATAATGAAGATGTATGAGGATTCGCGAAGTTCGGTGAGGGTGAAGGGTGTACTGAGTGATGAGTTCGCAGTCCGTGTTGGAGTCCATCAGGGTTCAGTGTTAAGCCCCCTCCTCTTTATTATGGTCTTGGAGGCGCTGTCTAGAGTTTTTAGAGGCGGACTCCCGTTGAAACTGTTTTATGCAGACGATTTAGTCCTAATAGCTGACAGTATGCAGGATGCTGAGGCCAAATTCAGAGAGTGGAGAGAGGGCATGGCGAGCAAGGGTTTAAGAGTCAATATTAACAAAACCAAGGTTATGCATTGTAGATTGAGACGAGGCAATGTGGAAAAGAGCGGTGCATACCCATGTGCAGTGTGTGGAAAGGGAGTGGGCGTTAACTCAATTCAATGTAGCATCTGTCGATGTTGGGTACACCGTGGGAGTAAGCGCTGTAGTAGAATAAAGGGGCCCCTGCCGAAGGATAAGTCAGAAATAGAGAAATTTGAGTGCGTAGTGTGCAAAGGCGAGCTTGTGTTAAGTGATGATCCTGTGGCTGTGAATTTTGGAAATGAGTCTTTGGAGCTGGTGAACAAGTTTTGTTACCTAGGAGATACCATCTCTGCCGGTGGTGGGGCCGAGGCTGCCACTGTTGCTAGAATTAGGTGTGGCTGGGGGAAGTTCAGAGAATTGATGCCAATCCTGACCATGAAAAGAATGCCTCTCCCCCTGAAGGGAAAGGTGTATGCCTCATGTGTTAGAAGTGCAATGACGTATGCCTCAGAAATATGGGCCGTTAAAGTAGAGGATGTCAACAGAATGGAGCGTAATGAGATGAGAATGGTGAGATGGATGTGTGGGGCCAGGCTACAGGATAGAATAACAAATGTTGAGCTGAGGAGACGTTTAGGTATTAAGAGTATTAGCGAGGTGATGCGTACAAGTAGACTGGGATGGTATGGACATGTGGAGAGAATGGATGAACAAAATTGGGTGAAAAAATGCAGGTCTGTGATTGTGGAGGGAGCTGCACCAAGGGGTGGACCGAGAAAGACCTGGGATCGGACTATACGCGCCGATCTCAAATCCAAGAACTTGACAAGTGAAGCAGCCCTTAACAGGGTTGCCTGGAACGCCGCCATTAGGACAAGAGACTGAAACTGCACTGATGTGTGGAACACTCGGTCTTAAAATGTTATGTACTGTATGTATGTATGTATGTACTTAAGAGGTGACAAATAGTGCAATTCTTTGTCACCCATATCCCCCGTGACCGATCTAGGCATTTAACACATTTAATACAGAGCTTGTGAGCAAAAATAGGGATACCTGAGCATAACAGTGTTGAACATAAAGCAATGAGAGGTTCAAGTGCCGCCATGACAGAGACTGGGGGAAAACTACCCCGCCCCCGGGAACTACCTGGTCACTTGGTGCAACGCCGGTACTCCGCCCTGGAAAGAGAAATTTCCAGGAATTAATGCTCATAAGGTTACCCCAAAATGGTACAAAACATGTGCCTTAAAACCGCCGGTCAACGAACCGTAGCACTCCACCACTACTGTTCGTTTTCCTTTAGTTTCATATTAAAGATTTCAGCATATCTTTACATGTCCAAAAGATTTAAGCATATCTTCTGAATTCTCATAAAGATTTCAGCATATCTTTACCTGTCCAAAAGATTTAAGCATATCTTCTGAATCCTCCTAAAGATGAAGCATATCTTTACTAAAGAGGAAGGCTTTCAAGTATCCCTTTACACTTGAAACACTAGTAAGATTCCGGCATCTTTTTATCCCATAAAACGTCTAAGCCTATCTTACTCTCTAATCCGGCTTCTCCCAGAAGCCCTCATAGATCGCCGTAATGAAGGCCGTGATACCCTATTGTATCAAAACAATTGTTTGGCAATTTATCACGAATTGCAAATCCTGTAATATAACCACCCGAAGGTACAACCGCCGGGTTTTATATGTAATGACAAACCAATTGTACCTGCCCCAGACCTCTTTGTAAAAAGGTCGCCGGGAGGGAAAGACCAAACAAAACCAACAGCATTGTTTCAATGACTTTGAAAAGCCGAGAAAACCATATCCAACAGGTGTCAGCATGATCACCTAGATAACTGTGTGAAGCCCACCTCGCCGTGAATAAAACAGGAAGCCTGATCACAGGCTCGACCACAGAAAACGCAGTTTCTGATGAGCCCTCAAGCTACCCAACTCGCCGGGGTAACTTACCTATTTTAACCAACCTGATTAAAACTCGGTAAAAACTCGCCGGGGTAACTAACCTATTTTAACCATCCAGATTAAAACTCGGTAAACAAAACGGTTTCTCGGAGCAATCGAGAAAAACTGCCGGAAAGGCAACCCACACCAAACAGAACGCAGTCTGATAAACATAATCAGACCCCCAGTCTGAAGCTCCTGGATCAGCCAATAAAAAATAATCTAGGACACACATGGCACATGAATACATTTTTATTATAATAAACAATGAAAACACTTGCATATGTGAAAAAACTACGAGTGGCTGGCTAGGCCTGGTGACGTCGAAACACCATCGAAAAGCACTCCTCCCACCAAAACTGGAACAGCCGCCACATCAAAATCGTAGAAAACACCCGGGTAAGGGAAAACACTGACTCGGGACCCAGAAAGAACTTCACTAAGTGAAGAAATATACACCAGGAACGTCAGTACAAATAACATAGGCTACTCCATCAGAAAGATAGTAAGAAGCCCGACATCGCGTAGTTACAGCCTCCTAACCAGCTAGGCTAAAAGATGGCTAAACACAAAAAAAGTTTGAGAGCGTCCTCAACTCGGCCACGAGGGTCCGTCCGAAATAGACGCCCCAACAAAACGACCCAAAATACACTTGTTCTGCAAGAAAACCACCCATGACACCCCTGCTAGCTAATCCTAACCTTACTCAAGACATCCCAGAGTAAACAAATGAGAAAAAACTCACTAGGGACGCAAGAATGCGGAATCAAAGCGGAGCACTGTGGGGGACACGTCCGGGTGGGTTGAACGCAGAGCAAGGAAGGTGGTTAGATGCGCTAGCCAGCGTCTGGTCCAAGAATCCACAAAAGTGATGGTGATGGGCTGGTCTATCAGAGTGAGAACTGAACGATCTCTGCCATACCCATAGCTTACTCTGACTGTTCCTTTAACTTATATATTTTCTAGATCTCAAGTGACGGCGTCTCTTCCGTGGATTGACCTCCCAATCTACCAAGATTGGAAGCCAAAGCGTCACATTTTTCCCTTGCCCCTCAACTTTCTCTTCATAATTGCTGAGGGGCACAGGGCCCTGGGTGGGGCTTTGGTTTCCCGGGCATTTCCGCACCCTCCTCAGCTCCCCGCCATGGAGTGGCTTCGGTCACCCAGGCTTTATTGTGGTCGGCAGGGAGGATTCTGTGGGGGCGCTCGGTTATGGCCTTGGAATTGCTCGGGGCCTTGGGGCTGTTCGGCCAGGCAGCTTGGGGAACAACAACAACAACAACAAGAATCCACAAAAGTACATCCACGGAATATGGAAAGCTTATAAATAGTTATTCTTATTTTATTTTTATTTTTTATTGGTTACGAAGTTTTTTCGTAGTGAGAACCCAATCATAAAGACGAACCATGAGTGATTTAGCGTGTGCTTATGATGAAGGTTCCTCTGAGCTCTGCGGCGGTAGTTTCAAACTGCGCTTATGGGCGTTTGAAGAGGTAGCCTTATGTAATAGGCATAATCGTCAATGATGGAGGGGCCACTAATAAATATCTACGCGTAATCAAAACTACTCATAAACCACAATTGAGGCAAAAAATAGAAAAGTACACTCAATTATACAAATGTACGCGGTTCCAAGCCGAGCGAGAGACGATTCGTATCTGTTCCAGAGTGTCGGGCGGCCATATTGGTGTGACGCGGTGACGCTGGGCCCTCCATCGTCGTTGCCTTGACTGTGGACAGACACACATCTCCTGTGGTACCAAACTATCATGTATCTATAAAGCACAGCAGGATATGAATCTATTAACCCAGGAACGGCGAGAAGACTCTTAAGAGGTTTTTGGTGGTGAAAGGCGACGAAGGTCTTAAGATCCAAGGCCTAAAAAAAGGCCTTTTAATAGGCCCCAGTAGCACTTAAAACAAAGGAATATGTGATTTTGAGATAATTCCCCTCTATACCATCTATCACTCCCCCAGATATGTCAAAACCCCTCCTTCCTCCCTTTCTCCCCCTCTCCCCCTTCAATTATCACCTATTTTTCCTCTTATTCCCTTGTTTATCGGTTTATTTACCGCACCAATATCTCCAACCCGGTTCCAAGGTCCGGTCCTGCGCCTATCGAGTGCGTGGTGAGAGAGAGAGAGTGAGAGACTTAAGTCTGCCTCTAGGCTTCGGAGAGAGAGGGTATACGTCGCGTTTGCCTCACATTTCATGACTGGACGGTCGGCAATAATTCGCTATTTTCACCCCACACATACTATTCCCACTTGTTTTATTGCTGTTACATGTTAATATCTTCATATTAAACATAAAATAGGCTCCTATGAATAAGTAATAACGATATTTATCATAAAATTACGATTTTAGGCGGGAATGAAGCCTATTATCGTCGCCTAGCTGTAGAGTGTTCACTACATAGCTCGCGCTTTAAAGGTTAAAAGACTGTTCTTCGTTTTTCATTGCATGCATCTTATATTGACCAAATAATATTGGAAATGGAAAATCTGTTTCTGTTCAGGAGTTGGGTGAGGTTGTTTACACTTCTCTCGAAAGACGTTTCAAAGCTTACTGCTCTCCCTTAACTAAATGATGCTAAGCCAATTCCATAATACTGTATGTATATGAGCTATTGATCTATCTCACTTGATAAGCTACTATGCTGTATATGAAACTATGTACAGTGGAGCCCCCATCTTCGCTCCTAATCGGTTCCGCAGAAATCGAGCTAAGATTGAAACAGCCAAGATCGGGGCACTGTTCTTATGGGGAAAATTCTAATCGGTTCCGTGCTCATTCTAAAACTTGCACTTTTTCCCAGTTTTAGCCTGTGAAAACATGTTTTTTTGTCTACATCAAGTAAATCTTATGCATTGTAAATAATAATGTAGACATGGCTAAATAACAGTCCTAACCATAAAACTTAGGTGCATTATAAATACTGTAGATTGGGGCATTGTTCTTATCATGGGAAAAATGGTAGGCCTAGCCTAGGTTCTAATTTCGTCCAGTCACCCTTCAAGTACCCATTTCGCCCCAAATACATCCAATAAATACATATTATGAGGAGAATACGCTCTCCTAGACAAAATTGAAAGGAAGGCCTTTCGTATCATTAACTCCCGTCCACTCACCAACTCTCTACAATCTCTCTTCGCCGCAACGTTGCATCTCTCTCGCTATTCTATCGCTACTATAATAATCAGTGTTCCTCAGAGGTTTCCCAGTGTATACCACCTCCTTTACGTAGGGCACGTGGTACCCGTCTTGCAACACAATCCCACCCCTACTCTGTGCAACTCTCCAACCCAAGAGTGAAACATTACTCTGTCTTTCTTCTATTCAACAGCTGAGCTCTGGAACTCTCTCCCAGAATCAGTCTTTCCCTCTTCCTTTGACTTAAATTGCTTCAAACTCTGTGTGTCCAGGCATTTTGGCTCGAACGTCCCTTGATTTTGGCCCTGTCACTCCTTCAATTTTGGGGGAGGCACTCGCTATAGGCAGTTCTGCCTTTTGCTTCCCTCACTCCCATAGAAAAAAAAAAATACATATTATGAGAAGATTACTGTACTTACCACAGAGACTTTATTTTAAATCATTGTCATATTTAGCCTAGCCTAACATCGTCTAGGCTATTTCAATCGCTTTCGTCCTTTGCTCTGTGTTTTGAGCATGAATTTCCCTCATTACTACCACCAGGCATACCATCCCTATCATCAGATGTACTAGAGGTTATAATAAACGCGAGATACGAGGTTCAGGCACAAAAAAGCTTGCAAACAGCTGTTTTTTCAACATGGAAACGAGTGGACTGTGAGCTAGTGTTGACGTCATACAAAGATGGCGGCATCTTGCGCAATGATGATCGGATCTCGGATTTCGTTTCTAAGCGGCAAACACCTTGACAATGGCAGATTCTTTTAGTTCAGTTAACTTTATCAACTCTGCGCAAGCAGAGTTTAGTATCACCCCCCCCCCCGTATAGTGGGTACCACCCGAAAAAAAAATCTGTCGTCGTCGTCGTCGTTTGTTGTTGTTGTTGTTGTTGTTGTTGTTGTTGTCCGTCTGTCTCGAAACTCCTAGACCTTTGGACGGATTTTCACCAAATTTCACACAAATTTTTATTTTGCGTGAATGCGAACGTCAGTCAAAAAAGATTTTTTGAATTTAGCCTATGCAATAGTTATGATTTTAGGTCCAAAATATGGTTTTACCCAAAATATGGTTTTACCCCCCCCCTGGACCCCCCCTGGACCCCCTCCCCCCCAGCAATGAATACGTTCTGGGGGCGAAAACATCTCGCTCCGCATTTGCTAGGTTAAGTTAGTTTAATTGGCATTAGAAGTGATGGTAGTAATAGTGGGATCGATGGTGATAGTAGTGATGATGGTGATAATAGTAGTGATGATGGTTGTATTTGTATTGATGATGATTACAGTAGTGATGATGATGACAGTAGTAGATATGATAGTGACAATACTTTTAGTAGTGGTGATGGTCATAATAGTAGTAATGATGGTGATAAGTAATGATAATAGTTGTAGTGATAATAATGACAGTAGTGATGATGGTAGTGACTGGTGTGAGTATTAGTGATGATGGTGAGTAGTAGTGATGATGGTGAAAGTTGTAGTGATGATGACAATAGTTGTCATGATGAAGATCATAGTAATGGTGATGATGGCAGTAGTAGTGATGATGGTGACAGTAGGATACATGATGGTAATACTTGTGACAGTAGTAATGATGATGGTTATAGTAGTAGTGATGATTTTAACTGTAGTAATGATGATTGTAAGATGGTGGTGATGATAGTAGTTATGATGGTTGATAGTTGTAGTATCAATGATAGTAGTGATTAAGATGGCAGTGACAATGGTAACAGTAGTAGTGATGATGGTGATTGTAGTAGTGATGATCATAGTAATGGTGATGATGACAGTAGTCGTGATGATTGTGGCAAATGTAGTGATGATCGTGATTGTAATTGATGATGGTATTAGTAGTGATGATGGTAACCCATCGCAGAGTTGGGTATGCCGTTTTGATTTTGGGCAAAACGGCACGTCTACTGTGACAAGTAGTGATGGTAGTTGTAGTGATAATAATGACTAGTTATTATGGTATTAACGATGGTGCAAGTATTAGTGATGATAGTGAGTAGTAGTGATGATGGTGAAAGTAGTAATGATGAAGATCATAGTAATGGTGATGATGATGACAGTAGGATACATGATGGTAATACATGTGAGTTGTAATGATGATGGTTATAGTAGTAGTGATGATGTTAACAGTAGTAATGATGATTGTAAGATGGTGGTGATGATAGTAGTAATGATGGTTGATAGTTGTAGTATCAATGATGATTGTAGTGATTAAGATGGTAGTGACAATGGTGACAGTAGTAGTGATGATGGTGAGAGTAGTAGTGATGATTGTAATTGTAGTAGTGATGATGATCATAGTAATGGTGATGACGACAGTAGTCGTGATGATTGTGGCAGTTGTAGTGATGATGGCAGTAGTAGTGATGATGGTGATTGTGATTGATGATGGTATTAGTAGTGATGATGGTAACTCATCGCAGAGTTGGGTATGCCGTTTTGATTTTGGGCAAAACGGCACGTCTACTTTATTGATTGTTTTTGTTTAGCCTATGTTTTCTAGTTTTATGTTGAGTTTTTCATTATTTTTGCTTTTTTCGGGTTTTGACTGGAATATTTGTGTGCCAAGATGGAAGCTTTTTGAGCGAACATGGAAATTGGGAATATTTGGTGTCTACAACGAAGATTGAAACAACAAAGACTGATGTGACGAAGATGGGGGCTCCACTGTACTGTTGTTGTTGTTTTTCCCCAAGCTGCCTGGCCGAACAGCCCCAAGGCCCCGAGCAAGGCCAAGGCCATAACCGAGCGCCCCCACAGACCCCCCCCCTCCCCCCCGCCGACCACAATAAAGCCTGGGTGACCGAAGCCACTCCATGGCGGGGAGCTGAGGAGGGTGCGGAAACGCCTGGGAAACCAAAGCCCCACCCAGGGCCCTGTGCCCCTCATCAATTATGAAGAGAAAATTGAAGGGCAAAGGAAAGATGTGACGCTTTGGCTTCCAATCATGGTAGATTAGGAGGTCAATCCACGCAAAAGACGCCGTCACTTGAGATCTAGAAAATATATAAGTAAAAGGAACAGTCAGAGTAAGCTATGGGTATGGCAGAGATCGCTCAGTTCTCACTCTGATAGACCAGCCCATCACCACATGACTAGAACCCAATCCTCTCAGCATCAGCTAGGAAAGGCCCTAGAAAGCCGCCTTTGGCGGGGGGATAGCTCCCCTATTTCAACCCCTTTCGGGGTTGGGCACCCGCCCACTGTACTGTATTACCACATAATGGGAAAATAAATATTTATCCTCTAAACATGAAACCGCGAATTTGATATACGCGAAACACAGGGTTTCACTGTATGTACAGTATGTATGTACACTTTTTACCCTCACTGCAGTTTGTGGGTTCTCGTACTACAACTCTTATATGCCAAGTTTTCTCATGGCCCACTGCACAACATCTCTGGACACGCTATTGAAGGCCTTTCCAGGTCTACAAACACAAGGTACAGATCACTATCTATAAGTAAAATATCTTTCCTGTAGCTGCCTGACTGAAGATAGCATCGATTGTTCCACAGCACTGTTAATTTCTCTTCTCATGCAAGCTCATAAGTTGGAGTCACAAGATCGCTTTTGCCGTCAATTTACACGGGCCATTGTAGTCTGCAGCAATGAAATTTAAGTTGTCTAATAATTCAGCCACCTAATATAATCTACCTTCAGTCTTTTCGATGCCGATGCGACTTACCTTCCAAATATTACGAGTAAAACTTGCTCTTTGAAATTAGCTGGATAAAGCGCTGGTGTGACACCGGGTTGTATGTAGGGTGAATTATCCCAGGTGATTCATCCCTTTGACCTGTTGTTAAGTAGCATATTGTCTTGAACACTAACATCTTAACTAAGATTACTAAAATCTAGTTTTAGCCTACCTAGATTAAATAATATTGTTATTATTTGGTGTGTTGTTACTGTACTTTAGTTACTTGACCACTTGTGAGTATAAATAAGTTATAGGGCCTAGCTGTAAATATTACTATTATCGGTAAACAAATTCAATAATAATAAAGGTTTCTAATAAATAGAACAAATGTTAAATTTTATTTTATGTATTTACAAATGCACTATAACTGTATATTTCTTGGTTCTGATAAATATTGCTGTCGACAACTACAAGTTCCTTTTAACCCCAAACTCACAAGTGGTCAATTATGTAAGTTGATAGTGTGGCTTCTCAATAAATGGTGTTTAGGTCTGTCCAAATGTTTTTCTTGTCCTTGTGATTGTGTGAAGCTGTTCTGTCAAGATAAAAGTAAGAACTTATTATAGTCAGTAACAGTTCAGATTAATGGAAGGATTTGATATGGCTGTCAGTTGCAGTTTCTTTTTTATAAAAGTAAGGACTAGGTATGGTTATTAGTTGCTCTGTCAAGTTAACCTTTAATTCGTGGCAACCGTCATGTGACGTGAGAGAGGAAATACCCCTTCTGTACGGTGCTCGTCATATGACGGGCACCATTTTGAGGCTATTAAAAGCCCTGAGAGAGAGACCAGGTGTTGGAGGGAGCATAGGGGGGCTCCAACCGCTCCCCACAGTGTGCTGGCACACACTGAGGGCGAGAGACAGCTTTCTCAGTCTCACCCATGTACAGTGTTACACATAGCAAAAACAGCCAAAATGGCCGTTTTTTTACCGATTTTGGCCTTCGTTTGCAAGATCGTTGCACGGATGTTGTACAGGTATAATTGGAAAGCTCTATCATTGTACTTTACGGATATATACTTGTATTACTTACAGTTTCTTACAGTAGATCCTCTGGAAAAAGGCAAACTATGCCTGTGTATCCAGCTCAGTACCAGTACTTGCACTGCTGCGGTCGTTCACAGTGTTGGCGGCGGCGGTAGCAGACGCAACATTTTTACTATTCTGTATTTTTGTTTTATAATCAAACTTCAAATCTTGTCTTCCCCATGCTTTATCAAGATTACTTTCAAACTCCCTTATTGATTCGGAATCGACTACATACTGGGGCAGTGCGTTCCACTCATTTACCACTATCACAAAATTAGTTCTTTGCCTTCTCAAGCCTATTTCTTTCTTTGTAAATTTTCTTAGAGTGTCCTCTCGTTCTTGTTCCCTCCCGCATCAAGAAGATACCTTCACACACATCCTCATCGTACTTTCCTGACACTATCTTAAAAGTCTCTATCATATCCCCTCTCTTTCTCCTATATGCCAGTGTCGCAAGCCCCAGTGTCCTCAACCTCTGCTCATAGCCCGCGTTCTTCAACATTGGTACCAGCTTGCTAGCTCTCCTCTGCACTTTCTCCACTGCTTCTATATCCTTTACCATATATGGAGCCCACACCTGGTTCGCATATTCCAGGTGCGGCCTAACCAGCGCTGTATAGAGATTCCTGAAGATTTCTTCGTCAAGTGACACAAATGTCCTCCTTATCAGCCCTACAATTCTATTGGCTTTGTTTATCTTTTCCACTAAATGTTCTGAGAAATTTAACTTATTGTCTATCACTACTCCTATATCATTTTCTGCACTCACTTCCTCCATCGCTTCATACATACTGTATCCTACCTTGTCTATCTTGCTGGTCCCAATCCGCATGTACTTGCATTTTTTTGGATGAAAAGGCATTAACCAATGCTCAGACCATCCCTTCATGCCCTCCACATCTCCTTGAAGCAAACCCATATCTTCCTTACTCCTCACTCTTCTATACAGTTTAGTGTCATCCGCATACAGGTATACCTCACTTCCATTAGTTATAACTTCAGGCAAGTCGTTGATAAATATAACGAACAGCAGTGGTCCCAACACAGATCCCTGAGGTACCCCACTTGTAATTTCCCTCCACCCCGAGCCTATTCCATTCACCAGTACCCTCTGTCTCCGATCTTTCAGGAAGGCTTCTATCCATTTCACACATTTCTCCCCTATATTATAGCTTCTAACTTTCTCTATTAACCTTTTATGTGGGACCTTATCGAAGGCCTTCATAAAATCGCAATATACCACGTCTATTACATCACCATCTTCTAGAATTTGCATCCAATCATCTACCACCTTAATTAGCTGTAGTACCGTCGACCTCCCCGGCAAGAATCCGAACTGTCTCCCACTGAAAAGTTGGTTTGACTTCATATGATCCATTATTCCTTCTCTACGCTCTGGCTCTTGCTTATGCATGAAAAAGAGCATGGAATAAAGGTAATTGTTGGCAATTATGCCCGCCTGGCACTACGGTGATGTAAACAAGATAGCCCGCATCAATAGAGAAGATTATTTCACTAAGTCTATATCATCACAGTGTTTAGTGAACTATTGATTGCATTGGTACAAAAACCGAAGATTCATTCCCAAATGTTTTGACCAATCCACAAAATAGACAGAGCTTAACTTTGAATACTGTATAAAGGTCAGAAAAATTGTGACAAGAGCCTAAACGGAAAAATCAATGCGTTAATATACTTGGACTACCAGCCCAAGTGAGGTACCTATATGGGACTCATGGTAAAGTGTTCGCTTTGAATGCAGGGGACCTGGGTTCAAATCTCATCCCGGGATAAGTTGTCAATACCTGTACATATTTCTGGAAGTAAATTTCCACATCTAAAGAAGTTTAGCTGCTCAGATAATGTATAGAGTAAAGGTATTTGTGAGTAAACAAAAAATGGGGTTACATTCCCATTTCAATACAAAGAAGGGAAGGAGGTTTTGGGAGTTGACGCACATATGTGGTTGGGTTGAGCCGAGAGTTGCCATGTCCAAGAGGTAACTTGTGATGTTGCTCCAGTGCCTTTCTGCCACGGAAAACATGATGCAGATAAATACTTGGACTACCAGCTCCTCAAAACATATTTTCAGAGGTCGTATTCCACATCTAACAAAGTTTAGCTGTTGTGGTAACATTGTAAAGAGAAGAAAACATATAGAGCCGCGGCGGTCAAGTGGTGAGCACGCTCACATGTGAATCTGCTTGACCTGGGTTCGATCCCAGCCCAGACGGACGTTTAGTGGGTGTTGTAGTACGTCCTAGCATGTTTCACATGCTTGCACCCAGTCGGGGGACACCTCGACGACGTATACAAACTAATAACACACATAACAAAGCCACTCCAACAGCTTCCTTCTCCCCCCTCTACATTCTTCAGAAAAATAGGAAAAGTAGAATGTAGATACGAGGTGCCGTTGTGAAGGCTTATCCCTCAATACCTTCATCTCATCTCATCTGATATTTGTGAATAAGCAAATACTGTAGCCTACCGGGGTTTCACTCCCGGTTCAACTAAAAGTATAATTATCCTTTCATAAACATCTGTGACAATCACATAGTTCAGATACAGGCCTACAAACCTGCTTCGGTTGGCCCAGCTCACCGGACTAAATTGGCCCTCACGATGAGCAATCTTCTCTTAGGTAAGGCAAGATGACAGAAAAATATCAACAGCCGAATTGGAGAAAGTGTCTTAGTATTTCCAAACTAATGAGGTAAAATATCTTATAATCTCCAAACTAACGGAGCAAACTATGGAGGTCTGAAAAGATCTGCCTCAGATCAAATAGTGTTAACTACTGGTAGAAGTTCAGCCACCTAAGAGAAGTATGAGGTACACCACCATCTACAGCTATAACATTATAAAGAAGAAAGTGCTAACTATAGGGTTACAGAAAAAAACATTAAGAAAGAGGGGCCTTAGAATCGGCTCTCTCTCCTAGGGTAAAATTATAAACTAATGGAAAGGGACAGGTTGAGAGTAAAGAAGATTGTTTCCTCGTGGGCATTCTCACCCCATTGCCTACAGTGAGGCTGATTTTTTCCTCCACACTCCCTCTAGGAAGTCCTTAACACTCTGTGCAGTGATCTCGTTCCACATGTTTAGGTCGCTCAGGCCAAGCATGTACATCACTATTCTGTCGATTACCCATTCATACCTTCCTACCACTTCATTCCATTCGTCCTCACCAATTTCTTGCACTATGGATTTTAGCATTACCCGCCTTTCTCTTTCATATTTTCCGCACTTTAGGAGGATATGCTCCATAGTCTCATCCTCACCGCTCTCACACATCTTGCATGCCTTGTTTCCTTCATTTGACCACCTATACGTTCTGCTGTTCAGTTCAAGCGATTTAGTTCGGGCCTTGAAGAGGAGTTCACTTCCGATGCTCCCATCGTAAAAGGGCTCCCTTCTTGGCTGCTGCTTACATACACATGTAGGCTACCATTCTAGCGAACTCTTATTCCTCATATTCCCTACCCATTCATCCCTTGCTACACTTTGTACCCGCCTGCCGATCTCTCTCTTCCATCTCTCACGACTCCACATTTCCATACTTTACCCCATCATGATACCACGCATTCCGTACTTCTCTATCCTTTTATCGCACATTTTGTTCCACTTACTGCTCTCTCCTTAGTCCACTCAAACACCTTTCGTGCCCATTTATCACCATTAATGTTTTCCAACCTGACCCGGTACCGTAGGGCTCCCTTGTCTATTCTTTCTTCAAAGGAGCTCCACTACGCATCACCTCTCAAGGCTTCCACTGCAGTGTACTTGTTAGCACCCAGTGCAAGCCTTCCGACCCTATTCTGGGCAACTTCCAGCTTTGCCAGGTCATTCGCCATCCACAGGATGGTTTCCAGACCATACATCAGGCCCGGCACAGCCATACCCTTCCACACTCCTCGCACTACTTCATACTTGTTCGCTCTATGCCTTGCAGCGCTACCAAGTCTTCCCACCCACTGACTCGCTCTTGTTAGCCTCTCATCCTTTGTTTTCTCGCATCCTTTTCCATCCACAGCCATCCCCAGGTACTTATATTCATTTGTTTGGGTAATAATATTATTCCCAAGCAGCCACGTCGCACCCACATCCGTTTCATCCCCATTTACTACTAGCACTTTACTTTTCTCCCTGCTAAAACTCACATTCAGATCATTCCCATATTCAGACACTACATCTAACATCCTCTGCAGATCCTCTCGGTTGTCACTCATGATCACCACATCATCTGCATATAGCAAGATACTCAGACGTTCATTCCCAATTCGTATTCCCCTGCCAGCTTCTTTCATTCTCGCAGCTAGTTCCTCTGTGTACATTCCAAACAGGAGAGGGGATAGCCCACAACCCTGTCTCACTCCCTGCTTGTTTCCAAACCAGTCAGTCTCTATATCACCCATACTGTATCTAGTTCTGGTATTCTCATACATACTTCTTATGATGTTTATTACCTTCTCACTCACACCTACTGTTTCTAGCAACCTACACAACTTGTACCTGTTCACTCTGTCATATGCCTTCTCTGTGTCTAGAAAGGCGAAGTATCCTTTCCGCCCGGACTTTTTCGTATTTTCTATCACTTCTCTCACCACAAACGTGTTATCTTCTCCTCTTCTGTCCATTCGGAAACCATTCTGTTCTTCACCCATCACTCTGTTCCTTTCAAAGATTCCTTTCAGCCTTTCATTCAGCACTCCACAGAACACCTTGGAAATGGTGTCTGTTATCGTTATTAGCCGGTAGTTTTTCAGCTCTTTCTTACTCTTGTGAGCCCCCTTGTGTAGGAGGGTCACCCAGCTCTCGTTCCATTTACTCGGTACTCTCTCTCTCCTGACCACACTTTCTTAAATAGCCCATACATGCCTTCAATTACTCCATTCCCACCCTCTTTATAAAATTCATATGGGATCTCATAGTTTCCTGCGGCTTTACCAGTCTTCAGTTTCTTAACACATTTCACTATCTCTTCCCTGCTGATCTCGTAATCCATATTTTCATCTACTGGTATCTTTCTTCCTATTATCAGGTTGGGTTCACCCCTATCCTCCACTTCATTAGCACCACCTATGTTTTCCCAGAATTCTTTTACTGCCCTAGCTTTCTCTGGTTTCCCTCTAACCTCTCTTCCGTTCACCATTATTGCTTCCACATTCACTCTTTCACTCTCTTGCTCTCCCCTTAAAAAGTCATACCATTCTCTACTGACCTCACCGCCCTTTGCCTTCAGCTCATCTACTACATCCTTATCAGCCTTTACTCTCGCTTTCCTTATCAAGCCTCCTCTTATACTTTTGTGCTTCTTGTATTCCTCCCATGCTTCCTCATATGCAACCCGTTCATTCTCACCATTGTCCTCGGCCCTCTTCAGTCTTCTACACCTTCGATTGCTCTCCTTCCTTTTTTTCATGGCGGATTCGATGTCATGGTTCCACCATCTCCTCTGGGGTCTCTTATTATTTCCTTTCTTTTTCCTCCCAACTCTTCTTTCAGCTACTTCTTTCACTGTCTTGGTGAACTCTTCATTCATTCTGTCTACCCATACGTCATCTATCCAGTTCACACCCTCTAGATCTTCTCCGAATTTTACCCAGTCCGCTTGCTTCAGTTTCCATTTCTTACACTTTGGTTTCCTAGCTTCCTTTCTCTCCCTCCCACAGGCATATTGCATCCACAACATATTGTGGTCACTTGTCACATCCATCTCTCGTTCTTCGTCTATCCTCATGTATTCCAATTTCTTCCTTGCATTCTCATTCACCAAGATATAATCAATCGCAGATTCACTATTTCTTCCAGCCCATTTCACTCGTCCCTCTGCAATGGTTTCATTTAAGATTTCCAGTTCATACTCCTCAGTGAAATCCCTCAACATTTGTCCATTCGTGTTCACTTCTTCACCCAGGATTCCGATTTGTCCATTCATATCACCCATTACAATCACTTGTTCTCGTCTATGGTCATTTACTAGTCTCCTCATTAGGTCATACCTCCTTTCATTATCACGTCTGGCAACCGGTCCCTGTACAGTCATGTAGCATACAATCAGCAAGATCCTCTCAGTCTTTCCTTTTGCCTTGTAGTTCAGGTAAGCTGCAATCATATCTTCACTCATCTCGCATTCACCAACTTTTATCTCTTCAACTTCCACATCCATATTCTTTCTCACTATTAGGCCTATACCTCCACCCTTTTTCTTCCATTTACTGCACCCCTTCCCAATCATTCTGTAGTTCTCGGTGTACAGTTCTACTCTTTTACGTAGCTTTGTCTCTGTTATACCTATCATGTCCATAGCCTCATACAGTTTTTTACTCATGTCCTCCATTGTTCCCACTCCCCATCTGTTCACATTTAGGCACCCAAATCTAATGCAGTTCCTATCCTGCTGGTTCCCCAGTCACTTTTCCCAGGAGTCCCCACTCTCATGGCCGGAGTCCGACGCCTCTCCGTCCTCTCGGTTGGGCTAGCTACCCCGTTCTCGGGGGCTGTGTCCTCTTGGCCTTCCCTAGGGGCAGATTCTTCCCTGGTTCCAGCCCTGGGTGTTGGCTCACTCTCCCCTCCCTCTACAGGTACCGCCTCTTCGGCTTCTACCACTATATCGGTCTCCTCTGCCACTGGTTCTCTTCTCGTTTCCTCATTACTGTTAGCTGACCCCTCCCGGATTTTCCTCCGGGTCCGAGCCTTGCCCATTCCTGGTGGCCCTTTTTTCCAGGTTATTTCTTACAGTTTCTTACAGTAGATCCTCTGGAAAAAGGCAAACTAGGCCTGTGTATCCAGCTCAGTACCAGTACTTGCACTGCTGCGGTCGTTCACGGTGTTGGCGGCGGCGGTAGCAGACGCAAATTTTTTACTATTCTGTATTTTTGCTTTATAATCAAACTTCAAATCTTGTCTTCCCCATGCTTTATCAAGATTACTTTCAAACTCCCTTATTGATTCGGAATCGACTACATACTGGGGCAGTGCGTTCCACTAATTTACCACTCTATCACAAAATGAGTTCTTTGCCTTCTCAAGCCTATTTCTTTCTTTGTAAATTTTATTAGAGTGTCCTCTCGTTCTTGTTCCCTCCCGCATCAAGAAGATACCTTCACACACATCCTCATCATACTTTCCTGACACTATCTTAAAAGTCTCTATCATATCCCCTCTCTTTCTCCTATATGCCAGTGTCGGAATCTTCAACCTAGCTAGGCGAGTTAAAAATGACAGTAGGGATATTATAGGTGAACAGTGTGTTAGAGATGATAATGGGAAGATTGTGTATGCAGGAAATGAAATCAGAGAAGCATGGAAGGTACACTATTAACGATTGCTAAATGTAGAGTTTGAATGGGATAAGGAACAGCTTAGTATCGAAAAACCAATATCTGGGCCCCCTCCTTTGATAGCACCAGCTGTAGTGAGCGACGCAATCAATAAAATGAAGGACGGTAAAGCTCCAGGTTGCTCCGACATTGTCGCTGAGATGATAAAAGCCTCAGGGGAGATTGGTGTAAACTTAGTCACTGAGTTGATAAACACCATTATTAAAGATGAGAAAATCCCAGAGGAATGGCTCAAAAGTGTAATAGTAAATATATGCAAAGGAAAAGGGATGCGCTAGATAGAGGAAATTATAGGGGCCTGAAAATGCTTGACCAAATCATGAAGGTCTGTGAGAGAGTCCTTGAGGGTTTGATCAGGCAAAGCATCTCTATTGATGATATGCAGTTTGGTTTTATGCCAGGACGTGGTACAACCGATGCTATCTTCATAGTCAGGCAGATACAGGAAAGATACTTACTAAAAGGCAGGGATCTTTACTTTGTGTTTGTGGACCTGGAGAAGGCCTTTGATAGGGTACCTAGAGATGTTGTACAGTGGGCTATGAGGAAACTTGGTGTGGAAGAGTGGCTGGTGCATGTGATAATGAAGATGTATGAGGATTCGCGAAGTTCGGTGAGGGTGAAGGGTGTACTGAGTGATGAGTTCGCAGTCCGTGTTGGAGTCCATCAGGGTTCAGTGTTAAGCCCCCTCCTCTTTATTATGGTCTTGGAGGCGCTGTCTAGAGTTTTTAGAGGCGGACTCCCGTTGGAACTCTTTTATGCAGACGATTTAGTCCTAATAGCTGACAGTATGCAGGATGCTGAGGCCAAATTCAGAGAGTGGAGAGAGGGCATGGCGAGCAAGGGTTTAAGAGTCAATATTAACAAAACCAAGGTTATGCATTGTAGTTTGAGACGAGGCAATATGGAAAAGAGCGGTGCATACCCATGTGCAGTGTGTGGAAAGGGAGTGGGCGTTAACTCAATTCAATGTAGCATCTGTCGATGTTGGGTACACCATGGGAGTAAGCGCTGTAGTAGAATAAAGGGGCCCCTGCCGAAGGATAAGTCAGAAATAGAGAAATTTGAGTGCGTAGTGTGCAAAGGCGAGCTTGTGTTAAGTGATGATCCTGTGGCTGTGAATTTTGGAAATGAGTCTTTGGAGCTGGTGAACAAGTTTTGTTACCTAGGAGATACCATCTCTGCCGGTGGTGGGGCCGAGGCTGCCACTGTTGCTAGAATTAGGTGTGGCTGGGGGAAGTTCAGAGAATTGATGCCAATCCTGACCATGAAAAGAATGCCTCTCCCCCTGAAGGGAAAGGTGTATGCCTCATGTGTTAGAAGTGCAATGACGTATGCCTCAGAAACATGGGCCGTTAAAGTAGAGGATGTCAACAGAATGGAGCGTAATGAGATGAGAATGGTGAGATGGATGTGTGGGGCCAGGCTACAGGATAGAATAACAAATGTTGAGCTGAGGAGACGTTTAGGTATAAAGAGAATTAGCGAGGTGATGCGTACAAGTAGACTGGGATGGTATGGACATGTGGAGAGAATGGATGAACAAAATTGGGTGAGAAAATGCAGGTCTGTGATTGTGGAGGGAGCTGCACCAAGGGGTGGACCGAGGAAGACCTGGGATCGGACTATACGCGCCGATCTCAAATCCAAGAACTTGACAAGTGAAGCAGCCCTTAACAGGGTTGCCTGAAATGCCGCCATTAGGACAAGAGACTGAAACTGCACTTATGTGTGGAACACTCAGTCTTAAAATTTGATGTATGTAAGCCCCAGTGTCCTCAACCTCTGCTCATAGCCCGCGTTCTTCAACATTGGTACTAGCTTGCTAGCTCTCCTCTGCACTTTCTCCACTGCTTCTATATCCTTTACCATATATGGAGCCCACACTTGGTTCGCATATTCCAGGTGCGGCCTAACCAGCGCTGTATAGAGATTCCTGAAGATTTCTTCGTCAAGTGACACAAATGTCCTCCTTATCAGCCCTACAATTCTATTGGCTTTGTTTATCTTTTCCGCTAAGTGTTCTGAGAAATTTAACTTATTGTCTATCACTACTCCTATATCTTTTAATGCATTCACTTCCTCCATCGCTTCATACATACTGTATCCTACCTTGTCTATCTTGCTTGTCCCAATCCGCATGTACTTGCATTTTTTTGGATGAAAAGGCATTAACCCGGGAACTGCAGGAAGACTCTTAAGAGTCAGAGAAAAAAAAAATCAAATTTAAACATCGAAAACAAAAATTAATTATTTATTTATTTATTTATTCATTCATTCATTTTTTTGCCCTTGGGCCATGCAAAATATCAGTCCTCTACCTCCCCTCCTTCCCCACTTTCCTCCCCTCCTTCAGTTATCACCTATTTTCCCTGTGATTCCCTTATTCTGAGGTATATTTTCGTGCTAACATTAGCGAGTTGCAAGCAGGGCATTGTCATCACTGTTAGCAAGCGAGTGCAAGAGAGAGAGAGAGAGAGTATCGATCGACAGTGTCTCAGTGGCCTTGGGGGAAATTGGCGGGAGAGGAGGTTGCCTCACCCATACATTACGTAACTTGCGGCCTGTATCGCCGATTTTGACCATCTAAACGCTGTTTTCACTCGTTTTATTGTTGTAACAGGTTAATACCTTTATAATCAACCTATAATAGGTGCATATGGATAAGTATTAATGCTATTTATGGTAAAATTAATATTTTAGTGATGGAAACAGCTCAAATACATGTGCACAGGCAGAGGTGTCTAATTACCCCCATGCGCACTTAAGAGGTTAACCAATGCTCAGACCATCCCTTCATGCCCTCCACATCTCCTTGAAGAAAACCCACATCTTCCTTACTCCTCAATCTTCTATACAGCTTAGTGTCATCCGCATACAGGTATACCTCACTTCCATTAGTTATAACTTCAGGTAAGTCGTTGATAAATATAACGAACAGTAGTGGCAGTCCTCCAATCAAGCACATTGGCACTCTTAATTTCGATGAAAAATGCGCCTCAAAGAAGTGACAAATTCGGCTTAGGTGAGTTGGCAACAATGTCACAACAAAAACAAGTTATTTGAAGCTGTAAATAACCCTGCATAACCCCCCGCACATTACGCCGCCCGAGAGTGCCCCTCTGCAGGTCCTACTACATAAACATTAATGGATGGCAATTTAATAGTAGCAAACTGAATGTGAATGTATAAAACCGAATATAAAATAAAACATTGAATATAAATGAAAACAGTACAAAATCCGAGATGGGACAAGCGAGTGTAAATGTGAATGTGAATGTGGCGGTAAGATTATTTCGAACGTGAATGTGAATCTGAATGTGAATGTGGCGGTAAGATTACGTTGGCGTTATTACAGGGCGATAGCCTATGTAGACTAGGCCTATACCTATTTTGACCTCCGTGAATTACTTGTAGCTACTTAATAGCAAGGTAAGATTCAATTTAGAGTATTTCCTGAAAGAAATAGTGCAACAATTAACAAATTAGCTATATAAAAGGAGGGGAAATCTCCAGATTACGTCCAGTAATGTTTGTTATTGTCTGGAGGAGACGGACACCACTTTCTGAAAAAAAAAAAAAAAAAAAATAAAACATAAAAATAGCCTACACCTAGGGCTAGCTGTGCTTGTAATGCTATGTAGATTATACAATTGCCAAAGTAAAAAGTTGGATAATATTCAAGGACAGTACATCGGCGAGTAGCCTATAGGCTAGGCCTAGCCTAACATTTTTTTTTTTTTTTTTAGCTAGGCTAGGCCTATTTTAAGACAAATAAGGGTCAATATTTAAGCAATATTTACGAGCCAGCCGCACCACAGCTGGGATCTCATTTTTGGCAAGAACGTAGTTACTGGGTGTGCCGCCTGTCTTGTTTACACTACGCGGACACTCACCATCATGTTCCCGTCTATTTTGACTGCCTTTAGTGCCTTTGGATACAACAATTCATTACCCTAACCAAACAACCTAACCTAGTATTATAGATTTATAAGTAGGCCTAGGCTATTTATTTTATTATAAGTATTTATAGATGATTTATGTTGTATGTCGGTAGTGATACACCCGGTAACTACATCCTTCCCCTCATTTCTAATTTTCTTACAGTTTCTTACAGTAGATCCTCTGGAAAAAGGCAAACTAGGCCTGTGTATCCAGCTCAGTACCAGTACTTGCACTGCTGCGGTCGTTCACGGTGTTGGCGGCGGCATGCCACTTTTTCTGTCTCGCATCTTCCTCGTCCCAAAAAGAGACAGCCGTCAACTAAGACCCGTGATAGACATGTCCCTTCTCAACAAGTCAATTCACAATATGAAGTTCAGAATGTTAACTATCTCCCAAGTAAGACTAGTTCTACAACCAAAGGTCTGGATAATTACCCTGGACCTAAAAGATGCCTACTGGCACATCCCAATAGCAAAGAGGTATCATAAGTTCCTAGCTGTCCCATTCAGAAACAAAGCAGTAATGTTCACCAGAATGCCCTTCGGCTTGAACATAGCCCCCAGAATTTTCACCAAGATAGTGAAACAAGCTCTCCTCCCACTACTCGAAGATGGAGTGAAAATTCTGTTTTACCTAGACGGTTGGATGATTCTCGGGTCTACCCCACTCCAATGCCAAGAACAAACCTTGAGAGTCATACAACCTGTAACAAAGTTGGGTTTCGGAGTAAATGTAGAGAAATAAAATCTCACTCCCACACAATCAGCGGAATGGGTAGGATTAATCTGGGATACACAACTCCAGACTATAAAACAAAGTCCAACCAACGCCAAACGTCTACAAATAAAACTGTTCAGAGTATTACAGGGCAAGACTATAACCAGGAAACTTTGGGAATCTGTGATAGGCTCACTAAATTGGGTCCAAATGACAGAACCCCTAGGCCGCCTCAGATTGAAGAGACTAATCTGGCTAGGCAACAAAGCCTTCCCGCTAACACCTCACAATTACCCTCTCGTCATCCCAAAGAGGATTCTACATCTCTCTGTCGTTTTGGGCAAGATCTCAAGTACGGGAATCAGTGGCACACTGCTCAGATCCACCTCCCACCGTATGGGTGGACACAGATGCCTCGAGTCTGATAGGATGGGGCTATCAGTCGACGGAAGGTCATCAGAACCACGGAAAATGGACCACATTAAATCAGTGTCACATCAAATCAGTGTCGCATCAATGCCAAAGAGCTAGCAGTTCCTCTATTCTTTCTCAGAGACCATGCGATGTCATTGACCTCCAGATCAATAGCATTCCGGATGGACAACATGGCCTCCGTAACTTGCTTGAAGAAACAAGGCTCCACCCGGTCCAGGGTTCT
This sequence comes from Paralithodes platypus, assembly GCA_032716605.1. Classification (NCBI taxonomy): domain Eukaryota; kingdom Metazoa; phylum Arthropoda; class Malacostraca; order Decapoda; family Lithodidae; genus Paralithodes; species Paralithodes platypus. The sequence goes on from CM064582.1 coordinate 59,084,403, forward strand.
CCAAGATCTCTCAGAAAAGATATTCTTCCTAGCCCAGAAACATTCCATAATAATCCATGCAACATACCTACCAGGGGTCTCCAATCTGTGGGCGGATGCTCTGTCCAGGGAAAAGAGTACCTCAGTGGAATGGGCCCTCAAACAAGAAGCATTCAATCACTTTCTACCATTTTCACCTCAAATAGATCTGTTCGCATCTCTTCAATCAACGTAGCTCCAGGCTTACATATCTCGGGATCTCAAGACACGAGAAGGGGGCCCAGAAGCCTTCACAGTGGATTAGAACAGGTGGACATCGATTTATCTCTTCCCACCCCCAAACACCTCACTGATGTGTAAAGTCATTCATCACCTCAGATCGTTCCATGGGCAAGTGACCCTGATTGCTCCAATGTGGCCTACACAGGTGTGGTACACACAACTTACTCAGTGGTGCAACAAACCTCTGCAACTCCCCCTGACCGATTTCCACTTGGAAGAAATTGGAAACCTGCAGACCTCGCTCAATTTTGCTATGTGGACATTCTCAAATCAAAGTGGCTACCATCCTAGACAAGGAAATCACTGACAAGCTCACAAATCAGTACACAGCTTCCACTTTGAGAGAATACAGCTCACACTGGAAACAATTTACAGTACAACTTGGATTGTAGATTCAAAGCAATAGACTCCATCGGTTGCCTTGTTGTTGAAATGCCTAAATTACTTGTTTGAGGCTAAGAAACTAGCAGTTAACACACTTAGAAACCACTTATCAGCAATAAAGGAACTCTTCCTCACGCTCACCGGTCTATCCTTACCCCAGAAAGACGAACAGGGTATTATGAAAGCTTGCTTCAAACTCAGAGCCCCAAATCGTCAATTACTTCCTCAATGGTCAATCTCGAAGGTCCTAACTTTATTACAGTCTAGGTCTTATTCTGTGAAACCAAACATAGATAAGTAACTTAAGAAGTGTGTTTTTCTGATGGCCCTAGCTACTGGCCATAGGGTCTCAGAATTGGCAGCCGTGGCAAGGTCCTCAAACTGTCTACGTTTTGCTCCTAATAATGACTCTGTACATGTTGCCCCTGCACCAGATTTCATCGCAAAAAATTAGCACCAGGAACATGTCTTTACACCTTTCTCTATTTCTGCCTTGAAAAGAGGAAAGATACACCATGCCCTATGTCCTGTTAAAGCATTATATACCTACTTTAAGTCTGTTATTCCTAGAAATAAGGAACATTTGTGGGTTTCTCCAGATGGTTCAACAAGGTTGGGGAAAAAAGTATTAGCATCCACTATTGTAGATGTAATTAAGGAAGCTAACCTCAGGTGATTGCAAAAGCTCACGATGTACGCAAATGGGCCACTACCATTAGGTTCCTCAACAACTTTTCAGTAGAGGATATCACCCAAACGGGTCTATGGTCCTCGAGCAATACTTTCCTATCCAGATATTTGTCAGTACATCTGGAGAGACCCAAATTACCATGCATAGCTTTAAGGCTAGAACATACCCCCTGAGGTCAATAAGTAGATTAATATATCTGGTTCAATACTTGTGGTCAGTATGGAAGTGAAGAAGTCCTTGCATGACAGTGTGGTAATCCCGACACTGACTTACGGAAGCGAAGCATGGACGTTGGTTGAGAGACTCAGACCAAGAGTGAGAGCAGTGGAAATGAATTACTTAAGGAGTGCGTGCGGAGTTACATGGAGGGATAGACAGACTAATGAGGAAGTAAGAAGGAGGTGTGGTGTGGAGGTAGATGTGCTGGAAAGTGTGAAAAGGAACAACTTGAGATGGTTCGGCCATATGGAACGTATGGAAAGCGAGAGAATGACTAAGAGGGTGTACGAGAGCGAGGTGGAGGGACAGAGGGGGAGAGGTAGACCGAATATGAGGTGGAAGGATGGAGTGAGGAACTACATGAATGAAGGCGGTGCTGGTTAGGGGAAGGGGCGTCGACTGACTGGGGACAGAGGTGCATGGGGGCGGTTCGTTCGTGGCCACCCCTTCGGGGATCACGGCGTCAGGCAATAGATAGATACAGTAGATAGAATACTTGTATTACCAGTCCAGTAGTATAAGAGAAAGTGTGCCCTACCAGTCACCTTAAATGAAAAAAGGAGGGGGGCGCGTGAAGTTCCATGACAAATTAGCAGGACACACAATCTGAAATATATAACAAGAGTGTTATTACCACATGATATCTGTTACATAGCAATGCCTATATATTATTGCAACTATAAATGTGTAACACTATTTTAATTTTAAGTTAATGATATACGATTACCAGTATATATTCACATCTCAGTAGTTCTGTTTTTCTAAAATAAGGCTTCTTTTAATGGTACCCGCCTTATACTGTACTGTATATCCTTTATCTTACTGTTATACCTTTTATAATTAAATACATGTCACAGTTTACATATTAATTTTCAGTCTTCCTATTAAATTTTGATTTTAAGCTTAAGGAGCATATGAAGGTCCCTCCACCGGTCGTGATATTCTAGGCTCTTACGTCATTGACGTAAGGAGCCACCAATATATTACGGTTTTGACAACCCGTAAGGGAAGGAAGGAAAAACAATTATTTATCGGTGGCTCCTGAAGTCAATGACGAAATTGCCCTCCCACCATCCCCTTCCCATTCACATGCTCAACTTGGTATACATTTTAGAGAACAATCCCAGGTCAGCGGGGGGGATTAGGGCACGCTCATGGGAATAGAGGAAGATCTGAATGCGCTGAGGTGCGGTGTTCAAACTGTGCTATTCCTTTTCTTTTTTATTTTCTACTTTTCAGTGGCTCCGTCTCAATTACGTACCTTAGGAATGATTAAGGGGTACCCCCTAAGATGATATTGGTTCTCGACCGTCGTGATCAAGGTTAACCCGGGGTCTGAGGACCCCGGAACGAGGCCATATTACCATAGGCTCTTACGTCATTGACTTCAGGAGCCACCAATAAATAATAGTTTTTCCTTCCTTCCCTTATGGGTTGTCAAAACCGTAGACAGTTAGTAGACCTTGCCATGGCTGTCAAAGTGTCAATTCTGAGACCCTATGGCCAGTAGCCAGGGTCATCAGAGACACACACTTTTTAAGTTTCTTGTCTATATTTGGTCTCACAGAATAAGACCTAGACTGTGACAAAGTTAGGACCTTCATGATTGGTCAATGAGGAAGCAAATGACGATTTGGGGCTCTGAGCTTAAAACAAGCCTTCATAAAACCCTGTTCGTCTTTCTGGTGTAAAGATAAACCAGTAAACGTAAAGAAGGGTATCTTTATGCCGATACGTGGTTTATAAGTGTGTTCACTGTTAGGTTTTTAAAATCAATTAAGTAATTTACGTGCTTCAACAACAATGCAACCGATGGAGACTGCTGGTCTGACTCTGCGCTCTAAGTTGTAAAATGTTCCCAGTGTGAACTATACTGTCTTAAAGTGGAAGCTGTGTATTGACTTGTGAGCGTATCCGTGACTTCCTTGTCGTAGGACGGTAGCCACTTGGATTTGAGAATGTCCACATAGCAAAATTGAGCGAGGTCTGCAGGTTTCCAATTTCTTTCAAGTGGAAATAGGACAGGGGGAGTTGCAGAGGTTTGTTATACCCCTGAGTAAGTTGAGTGTGCCACATAGTGGCCCTGAGTAGGCCACATTGGCGCAACCAGGACCACTTGGTCCTGGAAACGACCTGAGGTGATGAATGATTCTCACATCATAAATCTATGTCCACCTGTTCCAATTCACTGTGAGGGCATCTGGGCCCCCTTCTCGTGTTATGTGATTCCGAGATATGTAAGACTGGAGCTTCGTTGAATTACGAGATGCAAAACAGACCGGTTCGAGATAAAAAATGGCAGACTTAAGTGGTTGAATGTCTTTTGTTTGAGAGCCCATTCCACTGAGGTAATCTTTCCCTTGGACAGAGCATCCGCCCACAGATTGGAGACCCCTGGTAGATCTGTTGCATGGATTATTATGGAATGTGTTTTGGGCTAGAAAGAATATATTTTCCGGAGAGATCCTGGAGAAACCTGGACCGGGTGGGGACCTCTTTCTTCCAGCAAATTACAGTGGTCATGTTGTCCATCCGGAATGTAATTGACCTGGAGGTCAATGACATCGCATGAACTTTGGGAAAAAAACGCGGAACTGCTAGTTCTTGGGCATGATATGACACTGACTTAATGTTGTCCATTTTACGTGATTCTGATGACCCCATCCTATCAGACTCGAGGTGTCTGTGTCCACCCATCGAGTGGGAGGTGGATCTGACCAATGTGTCACTTCCCTTTGCCTGAGATTTTACCTACAATGATGTAGGAGTGATATTTGATTTCTCTAAATTTACTCTGAGAACTCAACTTTGCCACATTTGCAGGACTCAAGGTTTGTGCTTGGCAATGAAATGGAGAAGACCACGGAATCATCCAATTTTTTGGTAAAAATAGTATTTTCACACCGTCCTTGAGTAGAGGGAGAAGCTTGGGAAATAGTTAACATCCTGAACCTCATATTGTGAATTGATTTGTTGAGGAGGGACATGTCTATCGCATGCCTTAGTTGTAGCCTGTCCCTTTTTTGGGACGAGAAACATGCGGAATAGAAAAACTGGTATGCCTTCTGGTACATAAGTCACAACATTGTCTGTCAACATTTGGTTTATTACTGTTTCTAACTCTAGAGATAGTTGAACATTGTTGGACTGAGCTCTGGGGAGGGGTTTTACCAACCCGAGCCATGTAAGGACCTTCTTTACTACCCTCTTGTGCCCAAGATCTCTGAGGCCAATGAAGGAAAAAAAATCTGAACTGGCCTGTCTGATGTAGGACCAGTTCTCTGTTGATGGCCTCCAGAAAATTTAGTTTCTTGTATTTTGGGCAGGTTGGTGAGGGATGGAGGGTTAATGGTGACCAAGTGGTCTCTGGTGTTTGGGGGCATGTTGGTGCACCCCGGCCTCTGGACTGGTAGTGTCCTCTGTTTGATGAGATGTTTGTGGAGTAAGCTTAGGAGAGGGGAATTGGACTCTAACTTTTCCACGCTGTGATTGAGAACGAGAGTGGAACTGTCTAGGGTGTTTCAGCTTGTTTGCAGGGACTGCCTAAAACGCAGCCATCTCAGGTCTTAGCAACAGAGCATGAACCTCATTCCAGGTCGTTTTGGGGAATCAATCTCCCTGTGAACAGAGGTGAAAGGAGAATTCGAGTAGCAATATCTTTGGGCATATTCTTGGGCAATTGGATGCGCGGATCCTGTCTAGCTCTAGCTGCCTCAAAAATAGCAATATTGACATCCCTAGTGATCATCAGAGAATTAACATGTGAATTTCTTCGGATAAAATTAAGTGCAGACCAGGAGTTTTGTTTAGGAATAGAATCTGCTACTTACCTCATGGCTTGTGCAAGTTGTTGCTGTGTGATAAAATTTGACAGCAACCTATGGGCTCTTTTGAATGCAATCTAAAGTCTTTGACTTTGAGAGATTTAATAGCGTTATGTCCATCCGCCTTATTCACATCAGACCATGGATTGAAGCACTTACCCGAAGGCACTGTGGGTGTCTGTGTGTAAGTAAAGTACTTAGCATCCAACAGAGATGGGAAGGGTTTTATGATTACGTCCAGCAATCGGTCTTGTGCATCTTTGTATGTAGATGCCTAAGCTCGTCCGTTTTAATAATCCACTCATTTGGTATTGGCACCAAGTCTGAATGACCTGTGTCAGCATCAGTAGGTGCTACCCTGGTAATTGCTTCCAGTATCGAGATTCACCAATTAGTAGAGGGGGAGGCTTCTTGAACATTTCATGAGCAGGTTGTTTAGGCTGGACAGGTAAATGAGACCGTGGAACTGTGTCTGGTATGGCATGTTGTAACATGGGTGGAGCAAGAGACCTACTTGGAGATCTCGGATAGCCTTATCTAAAGACGTAAATTTCTGTTCAATTTTGTCTGTCAACTCGTGCATAGATTTAAGAAAATACCTGAAGTTCACCAAACAAGCCACCAGGAGGGCTCTGAGTAGGGACTATATCAGGAAACTTCTTCTTCACTTTGTTCTAATGGAGAACCATGGTATTAATTCTCACTCCAACCCTCCTCAGTATGGTTACTGGTTTCAAAATCATACCACCCTACCATAGCATTGCTTATGACCAAAGGTTCTGGGGTATCCTTAGGAAGTACTTTTTTCCGTATTTCCCCAACCGTACTGTAACTAAAATGTCTGGAGCTGCCAGAGAAGGATCTAAATGAACAGGTAAGTCCGTAGAAGGCTGAACAGGCGATTAGTGTACGGTTTTGACAACCCGTAGGGAAGGAAGGAAAAACTAATATTTATTGGTGGCTCCTGAAGTCAATGACGTAAGAGCCTATGATAATATGGCCTCGATCCGGGCTCCTCAGAGCCCGGGTTAACCTCGATTACGACGGTCGAGAACCAAGATCATCTTAGGGGGTACCCCTTAATCATTCCTAAGGTACGTCATTGAGACGGAGCCACTGAAAAGTAGGAAATAAAGAAGAAAAGAATTAACAGTTTGAACACCGCGCTTCAGCGCATTCCGATCTTCCTCTGTTTCCCATGAGCATGACTTATACCTCTTCCTGCCCATGAGCGACCTCTAAAGTATATCAAGTTGGGCATGTGAATGGGAAGGGGATGGTGGGAGGGCAATTGTCGTCATTGACTTCAGGAGCCACCAATAAATATTAGTTTTTCCTTCCTTCCCTACGGGTTGTCAAAACCGTAATTTATTGGTGGCTTCTTACGTCAATGACGTAAGACCCTAGAATATCACGACCGGTGGAGGGACCTTCATATGCTCATCAAGCTAACCAAGAATCTATTAGGAAGACCAAAAAGACGAAAACTGTGACTTGTGTTTAAATATAAGAGTATAGCAGTAAGAAAAAGATGTATAAGGCGGCTACCATTAAAGAAGCCTTATCTCAGAAAAATAGAACTACTGTACTGAGGTGTGAATAGTGGTTATCGTATATCACAAAAATAAAATTAACAATAAAGTTACACATTGCAATAATGTATAGGTATTGCTATGTAACGGATCTAGTGCAGTAATAACACTCCTGCTATCCATTCGGATTGTGTCCTGCCAACTTGTCATGGAACTTAACACGCCCCCTTCTTTTTCATTTAAGGTGGATGGTAGGACACAACTTCTATTACCTTCCGACACTGGTAATAAAAGCATTGAACAAATATATCCATCTACTTATTGGCCTCAGTGGGCATGTTCCAGCCCCAATGCTATGCTTGGTAATTTGTGTCTTCTCCAGATGTACCGACAAGCATATGGCTAGGGACGCCTTGTTAGAGGACCAAAGACCCGTCTGAGTTATATCCTCCACTGAAAAACCGATGGGGAAAATTTATGGTGGTGGCCCATATGTGCATATCATGGGTTTTATGCAGTCAACTGAGGCTCAGCTTCCTTAATTATATCTGCAATAAAGGATCCTAACACTTTCTTTCCTGACCTTATTGAACCTTCTGGGGGAAACCACAATTGTGCCATATTCCTAGGAATAACAGACTTAGAGTAGGTATATAGTGCCTTAACAGGACATAGAGCATGGAGTATATTTGCTCTTTTCAAGGCAGGAATAAAGAAAGGTGTAAGGATATGTTCCTGGTGCTAATTTTTGCGATGAATCTGGTGCAGTAACCATATGTACAGAATCATTATTAGGGGCAAAAACATAGACAGTTAGTAGGCCTTGCCATGGCTGTCAATTCTGAGACCCTATGGATGGCCAGGGTCATCAGAGACACACACTTTTTAAGTTTCTTGTCTGTATTTGGTCTCACAGGATAAGACCTAGACTGTGACAAAGATAGGACCCTCGCGATTGACCATTGAGGAAGCAAATGACGATTTGGGGCTCTGAGCTTAAAGCAAGCCTACATAAAACCATGTTCGTCTTTCTGGGGCAAAGATAAACCAGTAAGAGACAAGAAGGGTTGCTTTCTGCCGATACGTGGTTTATAAGTGTGTTAACTGTTAGTTTTTAAAACCCAATTAAGAAATTTAGGTGCTTCAGCAACAAAGCCGATGGAGACTGCTGGGTTGACTCTACACTCCAAGTTGTAAATTGTTTACAGTGTGAACTATACTTTCTTAAGTTGATGCTGTGTATTGATTAGTGAGCATATCCGTGATTTCCTTGTCGTAGGACGGTAGCCACTTGGATTTGAGAATGTCCACATAGTAAAATTGAGCGAGATCTGCAGGTTTCCAATTTCTTTCAAGTGGAAATAGGACAGGGGGGGGGGGGGGTTGCAGAGGTTTTTGTACCACTGAGTAAGTTGAGTGTGCCATGCCTGAGTAGGCCACATAGGGGTAACCTGGCCCATTTGACCCGGGAAAAACCTGAGGTGATGAATGATTCTCACATCATAATTCTATGTCCAGCTGTTCCAATTCACTGTGAGGGCATCTGTGCCCCTTTCTCGTGTTATGTCATTCCGAGATATGTACGACTGGAGCTTTGTTTATTTTACGAGATGTAAACAGATCGGTTTGGTGTACAAAATGGGAGAATTAAGTGGTTGGCTGCTTTTTGTTTGAAAGCCCATTCCGCTGAGGTAATCTTTCCCTTGGACCGAGCATCCGCCCACAGGTTGGAGATCCCTGGTAGATATGTTGCATGGATTAATATGGAATGTTTTTTGGGCTAGAAAGCATGTCTTTTCCCGAGAGATCCTGGGGAAACCTGGCCCGGGTGGGGACCTGTTTCCTCAAGCAAATTACAGTGGTTATGTTGTCCATCCGGCATGCCATTGACCTGGAGGTCAATGACATTGCATGAACTCTGGGAAAATTAGAGGGACTGTTAGCTCTTGGGTATTGATGTGACCCTGACTTAATGTTGTCCCTTTCCCGTGATTCTGATGGCCTTCCGTTGACTGATAGTCCCATCCTATCAGACTCGAGGTGTCTGTGTCCACCCATAGAGTGGGAGGTGACCAATGTGTCACTGATCCCTTTACCTGAGGTTTTACCACAAACGACAGAGGGTGTAGAATTCTCTTTGGGATGAAGAGAGGGGAATTGTGAGGTGTTAGAGGGAAGGCTTTTTTGCCTGGCCAGATTAGTTCCTTCAACCTTAGGAAGCCTAGGGGCCTTGTAATTTTGAACCCAGTTTAAAGGGCCTATAGGAGATTCCCAAAGTTTCCTGGTTATAGTCTTGGTATGCAATACTCTGAGCAGTTTTATTTGAAGACGTCTGGCATTGGTTGGACTTTGTTTTATAGTCTGAAGTTGTGTATCCCAGATTAATGCTACTCATTCTGCTGATTGTGTAGGAGTGAGATTTTGATTTATCTAAATTTACTCTGAAAACCAACTTTGTCACATGTTGCATGACTATCAAGGTTTGTTGTTGTTGTTGCCTGGCCGCTGGCCACAGCCCCAAGGTCCCGAGCAAGGCCAAGGCCATAGAGCGCCCCCACAAAACCCTCCCTGCTTACCACTAACAAAGCCCGGGTGACCGAAGCCACTCTAAGGCAGGGAGCTGAGGAGGGCGCGGAAACGCCCGGGAAACCAAAGCCCCACCCAAGGCCCTGTGCCCCTCAGCAATTATGAAGGGAAAGTTGAGGGGCAAGGGAAAAATGTGACGCTTTGGCTCCCAATCTGCCAACTTTTAGGTTGGCAGTAGGGAGGTCGATCCACGGAAAAGACGCCGTCACTTGAGATCTAGAAGATATATAAGTAAGAGGAACAGTCAGAGTAAGCTATGGGTATGGCAGAGATCGCTCAGCTCTCACTCTGATAGACCAGCCCATCACCACATCAAGGTTTGTTCTTGGTAATGGTGTGGGGAAGACCACAGCATCATCCAGTCTTGAAGGTAAAGTAGTATTTTTACACCGTCTTTGAGTAGAGGGAGGAGAGATTGTTTCACTATCTTGGTGAACAATTCTGGGAGCTATGATCAAGCTGAAAGGAGTTCTGGTGAACATTGCCGCTTTGATTCTGAATGGGATAGCTAGGAACTTTTGGTACCTCTTGCTATTGGGATGTGCCAGTAGGAGTCTTCTATAGCTAGAGAACTTCATATTGTGAATTAATTTGTTGAGGAGGAACCTGTCTATCGTAGGCTTTAGTTGTAGACTGTCCCTTTTTGGGGAGAGGAACATGTGTGAAATAGAAAAACTGGCATGCCTTCTGGCACCTAAGTCACAACATTGTTTGTCAACATTTGGTTCATTAATGTTTATAACTCTAGAGATAGTTGTCCATTGTTGGACTGAGCTCTGAGAAAGGGTTAGCTTGTTTGTCAGAAACTGCCCAAGCTCTGAGCCCTCTGAGGGCTTAGCAACAGAGCATGAACCTTATTTCAGGTCGTTTGGGGAAACAATCTGCATGTGAATCGAGGTGAGAAGAGAGCCGGAGTAGCAATATCTTTGGGCATATTCTTGGACAATTGGGTGAGTGGATACTGTCTAGCTCTAGTTGCCTCAAAAATTGCAATCTTGACATTACCAGTGGTCATCCGAGAATTACCACGTGAAGCTCTTCTGATAAAATGAAGTGCAGACCTGGAGTTTTGTTCAGGGATAGAATCTGCTACTTGCCTCGTGGCTTGTGCAAGTTGTTGTTGTGTGATAAAATTTGACAGTAACCTAGGGGTTCTTTGTCGTAGTTTAAAGTCTTTGTCAGTCCGTGCAGGGTAGGTGTATTAATCATGGGGTCAACTAGTTGGTTTAAAAACTATTCTTGGAGATCTGAGATTTCCAGAACTCCTGGGGAATAGAGTCGGAGTTGTATATATGCATAGTGGTACATTTTTTTATTACGTCCAGCAATCGGTCTTGTGCATGTTGTATGTAGATGCCTAAGCTCGTCCGTTTTAATAATCCACTCATTTGGTATTGGCACCAAGTCTGAATGACCTGTGTCAGCATTAGTAGGTGCTATCCTGGTAATTGTTTCCAGTATCGAGATTCACCAATTAGTAGAGGGGGAAGCTTCTTGAATATTTCATGAGCAGGTTGTTTAGGCTGGACAGGTAAATGAGACTGTGGAACTGTGTCTGGTATGGCATATTGTAACATGGGTGGAGCCAGAGACCTACTTTGGAGATCTCGGATAGCTTTATCTAAAGACGTAAATTTCTGTTCAATTTTGTCTGTCAATTCATGCATAGATTTAAGAAAATACCTGAAGTTCACCCACCAAGCCACCAGGCGGGCTCTGAGTAGGGACTATATCAGGAAACTCTTCTTCACTTTGTACTAATGGAGAACCATGGTACTCATTCTACTCCAACCCTCTTCGGTATGGTTGCTGGTTTCCAATTCATACCACCCTACCATAGCATTGCTTATGACCAAAGGTTCTGGGGTATCCTTAGGAAGTACTTTTTTCCGTATTGCCCCAACCGTACTGTAACCAAAATGTCTGGAGCTGCCAGAGAAGGATCTAAACGAACAGGTAAGTCCGTAGAAGGCTGAACAGGTGATTAGTGTATGGGTTTATGTACTTCAGCTTCAATATTCACCTGAATCAGTTTAGGGTGCTTTAATGTGGGTGGAGCAAGTAACTGGGTTTATTCAGATTGCTGTTCAATAGTATCAGCTAACTGTACTAGGGAAAGTGGAGGGGAACTGATACCCTCAGAACTTGGATCAGTCAAGGAAGTAGATGAGACAGGTAATTTATGTTTTTTTGATGTAATAGGGTTAGCCGGGTGGCTGATCACATTAGACAACGTCAAGAGTCTGGGGGTATGTGGTGTAGAATGCAGGATTTTGAAATCATGACTGCGAGTCGAATCGGGGAAGTTTGGTACTTAGCAGGTCGCCTTTTAGTTTGAGATTTGCTCACTTTCTTCTGTTTATTTACTGGAAGAATTTGAGCTGGCGGACCTATGTCGTTTCCTGCTAGATCCAGACATTTTCTTGTCAGGATGGAGAGGAGCTAGGGGTTCTAGAAAAGGATATTTCTAAAAAAGCTTTCATACTTTGCCTTCATAATACCTGGATATTTTGTTTAAGGTACCTGAAATGTAAGACTTTTACCGAACCCCACACAGATAATAACACTTGTTTGCATGTGACCGAGGGCATAAATGGTTTTTTGGGTCATGGTTATTAACAAAAATATGATTAGTGACTTAGTCACTTAGCCGGTGAGCCGCAAACGTTTAGTGTTTTGTAAAAATGAACTCACCTTAAAATATAAGGTGTTAGGCTCCTCCAGTGGTTATTACTTGGCCGAAAGGGATCGTTCTAAGTGTTGAAGAGAATCTTCTCCGGTAATGCAGCAGCTCGCCTGTGAATAATACCAAGGAGTCAATGTTGCATGGTGGAAATAATACCGGAATTATTAGATCTGCTTAGATTTGTCAAAATAGGATCTAGTCATGTATCGTTTATTTTAAATAAACTGCAGTAGTTCCCGGGGCAGGTCCCGGGGTAGACTGGAGCCGGAGTTCTCGGGGGGGTGATGCCCATCTGCCAGCCAAACCTACCTAACTATGACTAAAATCAAAGAAAATAAACGTAAGTCCGATGAAACAAAACCGCACAGGACAATGACAAATGCCCCCCACAAACTCAGACTTGCTAGTGTGAATGTTGGTAGTTTGAATCTGCGTGCGAATGAAGTGGCTGAGATGTGTGAGAGGAGGCGAGTGGACGTCTGCTGTACCCAGGAAACACTCTGGAAGAGGCATGGGGTACAGTGGATTGTCGGAAGGAGGAAAAGATATAGGATATACTGGATGGGTGTGGAGACTGATAAAGCGAAAGGAGGAGTGGGTGTTCTGGTGGCTGAAGAGCTGGCGGAAAGTGTGCTTCAGATTACGAGAGTTAGTGAAAGGCTGATTGTTTTGAAATTGAAAGTTGTTGAAAGAATTCTGAATGTGATATCTGCATATGCCCCACAGGCTGGTTTACAGAAAGAGATAAAAGAGGACTTCTGGAATGACACCGTCAGTGTCATTTCAGGCCTCTCGGAGAATGAAATAACTATCGTGGGGGGGGACCTCAATGGTCACGTGGGAGCATCTGCAGATGGATACGAGGGGGTACATGGAGGAATTGGTTACGGAAGGAGAAATCTAGAAGGCGAATATATATTGGAGTCCTGCGTTGCACTCAACATGGTTGTGTGTAACACAAAGTTCAAGAAAAGACAGAGCCACCTGATCACATATAACTCTGGGGTCTCCAGTAGCCAGATAGATTACTTCTTGGTTAACAGGAAAGACTGGAAACTAGTTCGAGATGTAAAGGTCATCCCGAGCGAAGAATGTATCCCCCAGCATAAGCTACTTGTGTGTGACATGAGCTTATACAGAGATCCTAAGCGCAAGAAGGTTTACATACCCAAAAGGAAAGTGTGGCTGCTGAAGGACAAGGAAGTTAGGGATAGGTTTCATAATGAACTGGAGGAAATGAATAGAAATAAGGAAGCTAGGCCTAACGATGTAAATAGCCAATGGAACTTTCTTAAGCATAGCCTTATCGCTGCCACTGACAAAGTCTGTGGGAGAACAAAGGGTCACCCCAGGAATAAGACCTCTTGGTGGTGGAACGATGAGGTAGAACATGCTGTGAAAGAGAAAAGGAGATGCTTCAAAGCATGGAAGAAAGGAGGCAGCAGGGAGGAATACCAGGCAGCTAAACGAACTGCCAAAAGAGTTATTTACAATGCTAAAAATCGCATTAAGGACCTGGTCCTCGAACAAGTGTGTAACACTGACAATCCCAATGGCGAGTTAAAAATGACAGTAGGGATATTATAGGTGAACAGTGTGTTAGAGATGATAATGGGAAGATTGTGTATGCAGAAAATGAAATCAGAGAAGCATGGAAGGTACACTATGAACGATTGCTAAATGTAGAGTTTGAATGGGATAAGGAACAGCTTAGTATCGAAAAACCAATATCTGGGCCCCCTCCTTTGATAGCACCAGCTGTAGTGAGCGACGCAATCAATAAAATGAAGGACGGTAAAGCTCCAGGTTGCTCCGACATTGTCGCTGAGATGATAAAAGCCTCAGGGGAGATTGGTGTAAACTTAGTCACTGAGTTGATAAACACCATTATTAAAGATGAGAAAATCCCAGAGGATTGGCTCAAAAGTGTAATAGTAAATATATACAAAGGAAAAGGGGATGCGCTAGATAGAGGAAATTATAGGGGCCTGAAAATGCTTGACCAAATCATGAAGGTCTGTGAGAGAGTCCTTGAGGGTTTGATCAGGCAAAGCATCTCTATTGATGATATGCAGTTTGGTTTTATGCCAGGACGTGGTACAACCGATGCTATCTTCATAGTCAGGCAGATACAGGAAAGATACTTACTAAAAGGCAGGGATCTTTACTTTGTGTTTGTGGACCTGGAGAAGGCCTTTGATAGGGTACCTAGAGATGTTGTACAGTGGGCTATGAGGAAACTTGGTGTGGAAGAGTGGCTGGTGCGTGTGATAATGAAGATGTATGAGGATTCGCGAAGTTCGGTGAGGGTGAAGGGTGTACTGAGTGATGAGTTCGCAGTCCGTGTTGGAGTCCATCAGGGTTCAGTGTTAAGCCCCCTCCTCTTTATTATGGTCTTGGAGGCGCTGTCTTGAATTTTTAGAGGCGGACTCCCGTTGGAACTGTTTTATGCAGACGATTTAGTCCTAATAGCTGACAGTATGCAGGATGCTGAGGCCAAATTCAGAGAGTGGAGAGAGGGCATGGCGAGCAAGGGTTTAAGAGTCAATATTAACAAAACCAAGGTTATGCATTGTAGTTTGAGACGAGGCAATGTGGAAAAGAGCGGTGCATACCCATGTGCAGTGTGTGGAAAGGGAGTGGGCGTTAACTCAATTCAATGTAGCATCTGTCGATGTTGGGTACACCATGGGAGTAAGCGCTGTAGTAGAATAAAGGGGCCCCTGCCGAAGGATAAGTCAGAAATAGAGAAATTTGAGTGCGTAGTGTGCAAAGGCGAGCTTGTGTTAAGTGATGATCCTGTGGCTGTGAATTTTGGAAATGAGTCTTTGGAGCTGGTGAACAAGTTTTGTTACCTAGGAGATACCATCTCTGCCGGTGGTGGGGCTGAGGCTGCCACTGTTGCTAGAATTAGGTGTGGCTGGGGGAAGTTCAGAGAATTGATGCCAATCCTGACCATGAAAAGAATGCCTCTCCCCCTGAAGGGAAAGGTGTATGCCTCATGTGTTAGAAGTGCAATGACGTATGCCTCAGAAACATGGGCCGTTAAAGTAGAGGATGTCAACAGAATGGAGCGTAATGAGATGAGAATGGTGAGATGGATGTGTGGGGCCAGGCTACAGGATAGAATAACAAATGTTGAGCTGAGGAGACGTTTAGGTATAAAGAGTATTAGCGAGGTGATGCGTACAAGTAGACTGGGATGGTATGGACATGTGGAGAGAATGGATGAACAAAATTGGGTGAAAAAATGCAGGTCTGTGATTGTGGAGGGAGCTGCACCAAGGGGTGGACCGAGGAAGACCTGGGATCGGACTATACGCGCCGATCTCAAATCCAAGAACTTGACAAGTGAAGCAGCCCTTAACAGGGTTGCCTGGAATGCCGCCATTAGGACAAGAGACTGAAACTGCACTTATGTGTGGAACACTCAGTCTTAAAATTTTATGTATGTATGTATGTATGTAGTTGCCTTTTATGTAAGAAATAGTCTAGTGAATTATTACCTGGTATCACTGGGTATAATTACTTGGTAATTTTTTAGTCAAGTATAGCCTTTTTAGAAAGGGAAAGAAAACTTGTACTTGTTTCCTGGAAATTAATTAAAATTATGTAATTAGTGAGAATATACTTAGTAGGTGAACCTGAAACTTCTAGAGTTTTGCCCAGTGAACTCACCTTAAAGATTACGGCTTTGTTAGCCGAGTGAAGGGAGTAACAGGTGAGATGGTTAGGTCTACCCTGGCCTTGAAATCTGGAATACTGTTCATCTCCTGCTGTGGTTATCACTTGGCCGGGAGGGAACGTTCTGATTGATGTCCAGATTCTTCTATGGTAACGCAGCGCATTACCTGAGCCTGTGAATCATACCAAGGAGTCAATGTTGCATAGTGAGATGGAAATAGTACTTATTAGGCCTACTTAACTTGGGCAAAATTAGGATCTAGCCTTGTATTGTTTACTTTAAATAAACTAATTAGATAGAAGTACTGTACTTATTTAAGCTCTCGTATCTATCTTATCTGATAGTAGTGTTAATTACTGGTACCCGGGCCTGTCTGTAATATGGTATGACAAAGTCTTGAGTATCCGATAAATACTTTCTGCCTTAATTTCTGGGGACTGGGCTTGTCTTTACGAAAGTATGACCAAGCCTAGAGTACCCGGCAAATTTTTTTATGTGATTCCATTACTGGAACCTTGGTCTGTTTTTATTAAAGTATGACGAAGCCTAGAGTACCCGGCAAAATAATATCTGTTTTTATTATTGGTACCCGGGCTTGTTCTTGTTATAGTATGACACAGCCTTGAGTACCCGGGCCTGTCTTTGTTATAGATTATAATACCACCCGGGAAACTTGGTACGCGGGTCTGTCAGTCTTAACATTCTCCGGGGTAACCGGCTATAGCCTATCTTGTACCCGGGACTGACTTTGTACTTGTCTGGTATTATAATATCACCCGCTCATACTGGTACCCGGGACTGTCTTTATAACCGGCAGTACTAGTACCCGGCCGGGTCTTGGTAACCGGGCCTTATTGAGATAAGGTTTAGGGTACCCGGGGACTTGAGAAAATCTCAACAACGCCATAGTCTTAGCACTCGTAAGGGTAGGGCTACTCGGCCACGAGTGTTATTCGGCGTTCCTTTATATAGTATCACCCGGGAATACTGGTACCCGGGTCTGTCATAGTCTTGACAGTTTGTCAGAGTACCCGGCAAAAGTCTGCTGGTACCCGGCCGGGCTTGTGTTTATATTTGTATTGGGTTATAATACTACCCGGGGATATTAGTGCCCGGCTTGTCATAGTCTTAACAGTTGCCCGGCCGGGTAACTGGCCACAGCCTACATGTACCCGGGCCTGACTTTATATTTGTTATGGTATTACCGGTAAAAAGTCTGTTGGTACCCAGCCGGGTTTGACTTTATATTCATTGTGGATTATAATACCACCCGGTATTATAATGCTCGGGTAGCCGGCCATAGACTACATGTACCCGGGCTTGACTTTATACTTGTTATGTTATTGTAATACCGCCCGGGAATATTGGTGCCCGGGTTTGTCATAGATTTACCAGTCGGCCGGGAAACTGGCGATAGCCTACATGTACCCGGGCCTGACTTTATACTTGTATGGTATTATAATATCCCCGCCCATCTGGGTACCCGGGACTGTCACCATACTCGGAAGTCCTGGCACCTGGGCCTTATTGTTATTGAGATAAGGTCTAGGGTACCCGGGGACTTGAGAATTCTCAGGGGACTTGAGAATTCTCAACACGCCATATTTTGCACTCATAAGGGTAGGCCTACTCGGGCACGAGTGATAATTGGCGATTATTATGTAACTTTGTACATGTTTCTTTCATCGTTCCGGGATTGTAAGTCAGTGAGATATATTCAATCAAGATATTATTTGGGTATTCATTGGCTGTAGGTCTACTTGATACCCTTGAAAATATAAACATACGAGTGCCTAAATAAGCCGTCCGCTATAGGCTATTATTAGAATACATACATACATTCAAAGTATTCAGTACCTATGCCCACTAGGAAAAAGCGACCATGCAGTTCTAGACATAGACTTGCTATTGAAGTATAATCTACCCAAGGGAAGGGAAAAGCACAAGGAAAATCACTGGATGTATTCCAGAACCGATTTCGAAGGACTACGGGATTTTTTCAAATCACAAAATTGGGATCAGGTGTTATCTGAAAGTGAGGTAGACAAAAAACTCAAGGCATTCATGGAGATCTATGATACTGGTATAAAACTTTTGTCCCTAAGTACATTAATAAAAGGAAAAAAAGTAATCGCAAATATGGTTTAACCGCGAATGTAGGCAAGCACAGGAAGCAAAAAACAAAGCCTGGAAAAAGATGAGAAACTGGGATTCGGAAGATAACAGGCAAAAGTATAAAGAGGAGAGAAACAAATACACAGAAATGAGGAGGAGGTCAGAGGCAAACCATGAGAAAGGGATAGTGGAGAACTATGAAAAGAATCCAAAAATGTTTTTCAAGTTTGTAAACGGCAAAAGGAAGATAAAAGCCACGATCGTAAAGATTAAAAGTGGAAACAGAATCATAGAAAAGGATACAGAGATTGCGGAAGAACTAAATAGAAATTTTGCATCAGTATTTACAAAAGAAGGAGAATTCATTGCACCAGAAACCAATGAGATAGGTACAGAGGAAATGCCGGAAGTCACATTTAGCAGACCAGAGCTCATAGACAAAATGAGTAAGGTGGACCCAAACAAAGCCGCTGGACCGGACGGAGTATCAGGCTGGATTATTAAAGAAAATGCTAAAGAACTGAGTATACCGTTATATGACATAATGACCAAATCATTGGACACAGGGATAGTACCTACAGAATGGAAAAGAGCAAACATTATTCCTATATTTAAGGGAGGAAGCAGAGATAAACCACTGAACTACAGACCTGTATCACTATTGAGCATCCTCATGAAGATTCTGGAAGGATTGATAAGGGACAAATGGGTGAACTACCTGGAATCCAAAAGATTAATTACTGACCGACAATTTGGATTCAGAGGAGGCAGATCATGTGTAAGCAACTTGTTGAGTTTTTACTCTAGAGTAATAGACACAGTGGACAAGAGGGAAGGATGGGTAGACTGTGCCTACCTAGACTTTAAAAAGGCATTTGACAAAGTTCCACACAAGAGATTGCTGTGGAAATTAAAACATGAGGGAAAAGTAGGAGACAAACTGCTGAAATGGATGGAGAGCTACCTTAGCGGAAGACAGATGAGAACAACAGTAAGGGGGAAATCGTCAAACTGGACTCAAATTACGAGTGGGGTACCACAAGGATCTGTCCTAGCCCCAATCATGTTTCTAATATTTGTATATGACTTACCTGAGGGACTAACAAGCTACATGAGCATGTTTGCGGACGATGCTAAGCTGCTTAAAACGATCAGAACCCAGGAGGATTGCCTTGAGCTCCAAGCAGATTTGCAAAAGATCCATGAGCATCAAATGGAATATGGAGTTCAATGCAGGGAAATGTAAGACTCTAGAAATGGGTAAAAGCAAGTACAGACCTAGAAAAGATTATAAACTAGGAAACGAAGTGATTCCCAAAGCAGAAAAAGAAAAAGACTTGGGGATAGAATTTAAGGATAACATGTCTCCAGAAAGCCACGTAAATAAGATAGTGAGAGAATCACTAGCGCTATTGGCAAATATCAGGATGTCTTTCAATTATCTTAATGAAAACACCATGAAACAAATAATAACGGCAATAATAAGACCCAGGATGGAATATGCATCTGTAGTGTGGTCCCCTCACATGAAGAAACATATCCACAAAATTGAGAGGGTACAGAGAGCAGCTACAAGGATGATCCCAGGTTTGGAAAATTTGGAGTACCAAGAGAGGCTCGAGAGATTGAATCTACCTACACTGGAACAGAGAAGGAAACGAGGACAGCAAATTCAGATATACAAATGTGTTAGAGGTATTGACAAAATCGACCAAGAAAACTTCATAGAGAGGGATGGAGGTGAGAGAACAAGAGGTCACAGCTACAAACTAAAAGTGCTTAATAGTAAATCTGATCTGAAAAGTAAAAGATTTCCTACCAACTCGATTAGTGGGTGGAACAAATTGCCAGCCGAAGTAGTGTCTGCACCATCAGTGCATAGTTTCAAAGCACGGTATGACAAACATATCTTGGGAGGCGGGAATTAACGAGCATGCTCACTCCCGCAAATACAACTAGTGTAAGTACAACTAGTGTAAGTACATAAAATTTTAAGACCGAGTGTTCCACACATCAGTGCAGTTTCAGTCTCTTGTCCTAATGGCGGCGTTCCAGGCAACCCTGTTAAGGGCTGCTTCACTTGTCAAGTTCTTGGATTTGAGATCGGCGCGTATAGTCCGATCCCAGGTCTTCCTCGGTCCACCCCTTGGTGCAGCTCCCTCCACAATCACAGACCTGCATTTTTTCACCCAATTTTGTTCATCCATTCTCTCCACATGTCCATACCATCCCAGTCTACTTGTACGCATCACCTCGCTAATACTCTTTATACCTAAACGTCTCCTCAGCTCAACATTTATTATTCTATCCTGTAGCCTGGCTCCACACATCCATCTCACCATTCTCATCTCATTACGCTCCATTCTGTTGACATCCTGTTGTAATTGAATTTAGCATCACAATATAAAACCATCAGCTGTAAGTATTTGATGGTTCTCACTGAAAATAATGCCCTACAAAATGTCTTGAAGGCAAATATATGTGATGAGGCACTCTTGATTGATTAATGTAAAAACAATAAGTATTCATCTTCACATAGAAAACTTTGGGAGTTAATACTGAAGGTATTGTGGTTGATATGGTGTGAAGCATTGGATGAAAATAGGTCAAAAACATTTTCGAAATTAGGATTTGGTTATTATAGGATGTTGTAATGGAATTTAACATTACAATATTAAAACCCATCAGCTGTAAGTATTTGATGGTTCTCAAAATAATGCCATATAAAATGTCTTGAAGACAAATATGTATGATGAGGCACTCTTGATTGATTAATGTAAAAACAATATGTATTTAATGTATTTGGAGAGGTAATTATAACTCTATTTATTATTGCCAATCTGGCAACCTCTGCGTCATATACACCTTCACATAGAACGCTTTGGAAGTTAATACTGAAGGTATTGTAGTTAATATGGTGTGAAGCATTGAAATGAAAATAGGTCAAAAAGGACAATTTTCGAAATTAGGATTTGGGAATTTAGTTATTAACCCTTAAAAAGCGGCTCACCACATAAGTCGAGTTGAAAAAACTGGCAAAAAACGGGTGAAAAAAGGGTGGAAATCGAGTGAAAATGGGTGGGATAGTAATGATCCATACGTCCGACATCTGTGGCCTCCCGGCCCACACTAACTCCAGTTCCCCCACCGCGCGGGAGGATGACAGTGTAACCAATAGTTCGCTAAAAGTGAGCAAGGTAGCAAAATCAGCTAAACTTCCATCTTCGAGGTAACACTGTCAGTGCTCCACGAGTGCTACGTAGCTGTATGTGGCGTCATTGTGTAGCGATTTCCACCTAGTTTTTGGCGCAATACAGTTCCTTTCATACTGATGGTTGATATAGCAGTCAGAATGGCCTGAAAAGGCCCAAAACAGCCACAGAGGACCCGCTAGACTAGGGTTAAAGAAAATTTAACAATGGTATGACAAGTAACCCCTGGCCCGTGCACGACCTTGGGGGGTACATGTAACGAATCAAAGATCTGTGAAATTTGACACTAACGTAGAATTCAACCCTTAACCCGGCAACTGCTGGAAGACTCTTAAGAGTTCCCCCGGGCGACTGCGGGAAGACTCTTAAGAGGCTGGGGAAAAAAAGTCCATTTAAAACACCCAAAAAAAAACAAAAAACAAAAAAAAAAAATTTTTATTTTATTTTTTTGCCCCTGGGCCATGCCAAATATCACTCCTCCACCTCCCCTCCTTCTCCACTTTCCTCCCCTCCTTCAGTTATCACCTATTTTCCCTGTTATTCCCTTATTCTGTGGTCTATTTTCGTGCTAACATTAGCGAGTTGCTAGCAGGGCATTGTCATCACTCTTACCAAGCGTGGGAAAGAGTGAGAGAGAGACTATTGCGTAACAGTGTCTCTCCAGACAAGGGGAGGGGAGGAGGGCAGGGAGGTTGCCTCAGCCATACATTATGTAACTCCCGGCCTGTATCGCCGATTTTGACCATCCAAACACTGTTTCCACTTGTTTTATTGTTGTAACAGGTTAATACCATTATAATCAACTTATAATAGGCGCATATGGATAAGTATTAATGCTATTTATGGTCAAATAACGATGTTAGTGATGGGAACAGCTCAAATACGTGCGCACAGAAGTGTGGTGCCTCATACCCCCCATGCGCACGTCTTAGGTTAAGGGAATTAATATCAAGCTACAATGTTAAAACACTTTCACAGAAAAAAGGGACACTGCAGCTAATGAGCCGAGGCTCATATGATTAAACAATAAACAAAAACACTCAGTTAGAAAGCGAAAGTGACATCCTTGAGAAGCACGATCGTCAACCAGCTCATACTAAGTCCTTACTTATTCAGGGTACAAGTTAAAATAGTTAAAATAAATACATTCCTAGATGCCTATACAAACTCAACTGCAATTAGACTCACTATGGACTAAAACTGAGGCGTTTAAGAGGGGCTATGTAAAACTGAAAGGGCGAGTAAGGACAATACGTCATGTCTGTGTTGGCGACGATCGAGAGAGGTCGCTCCTGGGTAGGTAGGGGTAGGAGGCATATGTCATGGGAAGCAGAGGAAGATCGGAATGCGCTTAGGCACGGTGTTCAAACTGTGTTAATTCTTTTATTTTTTATTTTCTACTTTTCAGTGGCTCCGTCTCAATGACGTACCTTAGGAATGATTAAGGGGTACCCTCTAAGATGATCTTGGTTCTCGACCGTCGTGATCGAGGTTAACCCGGGCTCTGAGGAGCCCGGAACGAGGCCATATTATCATAGGCTCTTACGTCATTGACGTAAGGAGCCACCAATAAATTACATAGATATTGCTATATAACAGGTATAATGTAGTAATAATACTCTTGTTATCCATTCCCAGATTGTGTGTCCTGCCAACTTGTCATGGAACTTAACACACCCCCTCTTTTTCATTTAAGGTAAATGGTAGGACACACCTTCTATTACACGAAAAACACTGGTAATAAAAGCATTGAAAAAATATCAATCTACAATAAACCCTCGCCATTTCGGACCTCTAGAGGTCGGAAACCCGTACTAGCCGGACTGGCTACGGCCTCTCGGACATGTACTTTCGTATTTCGGACATTTCCGTCATCGTTCCGACAGTGTCCGACGTTGTCGGATGACGCCCTCACGTCACCGGGCAATAAGGGTGAATATCCGACAAACAGAAGGGACGTCCGACGCCATCTACATCCGGGGCAAATTTTCGTTGCGTGAACTATTAGTTATATGGGATTAATTAGGTTAGGTCCGAACCATCAGGCATATACCCCTATAATGTTCGTAAACACCAAATAAAAGTTATAATAAATTGTTATAATTAATAAATGATATACAGTAAACCCCCGCTAACTATAAGGGTAGTATTTGTCATTAATATGATGAATTTCACATGAAAATAAAAAAAATAAAAAAATCCCCGCGCTGTAGGCCTAATCCCTCCCCTCCCTGTCCCAAGCCTCAACTCCGACCCCGTTACTGTGATGATGTTGATAAGCCTATCTTATTTATTATTTATCTATGTGCTGGAAGGATATTATATTTTTCAATTCCATCACATTAGAAATTATTCAAAGATTACAAAAAGTCCAAATAAGACATAGTTATGTTAATGTATAAGGGAGTTAGGTAGATGAATTAGAGAGATAGATAGATAGAAAGAGAGTGTATATCGAGGGAAAAACAAAACAAAAAATCTATCAAACGTAAATCTTCCGTCTCTGCTCGCACGGAGGGGAGGGTTGAAATATTGTGTTGACTATCTTATTTATTATTTATCTATGTGCTGGAAGGATATTATATTTTTCAATTCCATCACATTAGAAATTATTCAAAGATTACAAAAAGTCCAAATAAGACATAGTTATGTTAATGTACAGTAAAAGTCCTTTAATCCGACGACCGATGATTCGAATCTCCCAATAGTCCGAATTTTTCAATTTGAGGCCAAATCCGAATTCACCCGATGGTCCGAATTTCAAGAAGTCCCAAAGTCCCCTTTTTGAGGCATTAGTCCACTCAAATGACACATAATGGAGCACACACATATCATATGTTCATGAATTCACTTTAAAAGTTTACCATTGTCATTGTAGCCTATTACCTACTTCAAAACATTCAGATTAATGGTCAAAGGAAGCTACTGATATAAACGTAAACACCACATCGTCTGCTAGAGAGTTTGTTTTGCTCTTGAACGCATCCTTGGGACGCTCCGATGCGCTACTGGCTTGCACCGCATTTTCTGCAAGCGCATTCAGTCTTGAGCTTGAAAACGCACCTTTGGACGTTCCGATACGCTACTATTTATAGTTCAGTGATCGGAGCGTCCCAAGGGTGCTTTCAAGACAACAAGACAAGGGTGCTTTCAATACAATATAATATAACAGAGCACGTCACAAAAGGAAAATCACAAAAGGAAAATTACAAGAACCACTCAGGGAAGTGCCGTTGTTAAGGCATTACTTCCCGAACCACATCTGATCTGATCTTCAAGAGCAAGACAAACTTGCTAGTAGACGGAAGAAGAAGAAGACGACGATGCGGACATATGGTGTTTACGTTTATATCAGCAGATTCCTTTGACCATTATCTGAATGTTTTGAAGTAGGTAATAGGCTCAATGACAATGGTAAACTTTTGAAGTGATTTCATGAACATATGATATGTGTGTGTGCACCATTGTGTCATTTGGGTGGCCTAATGCCTCAATGTTTTTGTCATACACAGGTTCATAGGGGTAAAGTCCGATAATCCGAAAAATCCACTAATCCGAACGAGGGCCGGTCCGCTGCCCTTCGGATTAACGGAAGTTTACTGTATAAGGGAGTTAGGTAGATATGCATTAGAGAGATAGATAGATAGAAAGAGAGTTGCAGAGGGGGAGTGAGCAATTTTATGTGGAAAAAAGCTAAAAATACCCTGGCAAAAAAACTTCCGAACCATCGGTAAATCTCGGTAAAAAAAATTGTAAAGTCGAGCCAAAGTGTTTGTTATGCGGGCAAGGGGTAGTACTATGCAACCTTCGGTAAAGTGCAAATTCATTGCAAGAGTGTTCGTTGTGCAGGGGTTTACTGTACTGTGTTTTGTATTACAGATTATAGGGTTCGAATAGGGTTGTCTTCGTTTTCTAGGTTGACGCGGACGTCTCTCTTGAGGTCGGATTTTTTCCGTAGTCTCCGATTTCATTGTTGTCTCGGACGGACATTGGTTAGGTCGGATTTTATCCTCTGTTAGGTCGGACACAAGCCGGACTCCGGACATCTCGGATTTTCGGTCATCTCGGACTGGGTCTCCCCCCAATTAGTCCGAGATAGCGAGGGTTTACTGTACTTATTGACCTTGGGGAGTATGTTCTAGCCTTAACGCTATGCATGATAATTTGGGTCTCTCCAGATGTACCGACATGTATCTGGATAGGAACGCATTGCTAGAGGACCAAAGACCCGTTTGAGTGATATCTTCCACTGAAAAATTATTGAGGAACCTAATGGAAGTGGCCCATTTGCGCACATCATGAGCTTTTGCAATCACCTGAGGTTCAGCTTCCTTAATTACATCTACAATAATGGATGCTAACACCTTCTTTCCTAACCTTATTGAACCATCTGGTAAAACCCACAAATGTGCCTTATTTCTAGGAATAACAGACTTATAGTAGGTATATTTATTAGTGTATTTATTAGTATATCCATCATTGACGAACATGCCTATTACATAAGGCATCCTCTTCAAACACTAATCCGTCGTAGTTTGAATCTACCGCGCAGAGCATTTAAAATCTGAGGAGCCTTCATCATGAGCGCACGCGACCTCACTCATGGCTTCAGTCATTATGAATTGGGTTCTCACTACGAAAAAACTTCGTAAAAAATAAAAACAAAAAGCAAATAAGAATAACTATCCAATAAGCTTTCCATCATATCGTGGATGTACTTGTGTGGATCTTTGACCAGACGCTGATTCAGGCGTCATTCTTCATTCTTCCTTCTCTGCTCTGCACTCACCCCGCCCGGACGTGTCTCCCCACGCTCCGCTGGTTCCGCATTTGCTGCGTCCCTAGTGAGTTTTTTCACATTTGTTTACTCCGGGATGTATCGAGTAAGGTTAGGATATGCGTAGCAGGAGTGTCCTGGGCTGGTTGCCCGCAGTGCAGTGTATTTTGGGTCGTGTGTTTGGGGCATCTATTTCGGATGTACCCTCGTGGTCCTGTTTTGGACGTGTGAACTTTTTCACAGTTAGTTAGCTTGTGATGCAGGCGGCTTTCATTACGCGCTTTTTGCTGCCTTCTATCTTTCTGATGAGGTAGCGTTTGTTTTGCTGACGTTCCCAGCGTATTTTTCTTCACTTAGTGAAGTTTGTTCTGGGTCCCGAGTCAGTCTTGCCTTTGCCGGAAGTAATTGCTACAGTGGTGTGTTGGCGGTGTTTCCTGTTGTGATATTTCCAGTGCTTTTGTTTATATTTCAACGTTTTTGTGCCGTCTGCCTAGGCCTAGCCAGCCGCTCGTAGCTTTGGCACATGTACAAGTGTTATTGATTTATTTATAAATATGTACTACTGTGTCATGTGTATCCTGGTTTAGTTGTGTATTGGCTAATTCCACGGACTATTTATGTTTCCTGGATTAGTTGTGTATTGGCTAATTCCACGGATTATGTTTGTGGGCCCTAGGTTAGTTGTGTTTTGGCTATCTCTCGGGTCCTATGTGCGTTCAGATGGTTTCTGGACGGGGTGGGTTACTTTCCGGCGGGTTTTTCTCGGTTACACCATGAAAACCCCGGCCGAGAGCCGAGTTTTGGCCACGCGTGGTTTCAAAAACAGGCTTGTGTCCCCGGCGAGTAGGTGTCTGTGGCTCTCCAGGACTGCGTCTCTGTGGTGGTGCCTGTTTCAGGCTCCCTATGATTCCCGGCGGAGTGGCTGTACCCATCTAACATTGTTCATGCGGACATATGTTATGAAGTTTTTCTACCCGGTTTTACAAACCAAAGGAAAAAACCTAGCTGTTGTTGTGGGCTTTCCTCCCCGGCGATCTTTTACAAAGAAGTGGGGATAGGAACTTATGGGGTTAACGTTTAAACATCAGATCTCACCCGGCGGGTGCACCTTGGTAGGGTGGGATGAACGAATTGGTAATTCAGTTTAGTTAACCGGTCCATTTATTGATACTATATGTATCGCCGCCTTCACACATACGGCGATCGAAGGCTCAATTAGGGTTAACATCTTTTTCATAAGTTTTTCACACCCGGCGGGTGCTCCTGGGAGGAGGAAATAAGGAATTTACAATTCAATTTAGTTAACCAAATAATTGAGAGATACGTTAGTGTATCGCCGCCTTCAACATACGGCGATCTATATGACAATTCGTTAGAAGTCAGATCTCGTATCAGCCTGCCCAGTGTTAATCTGCAAGATAATTCAGGGGCCGGCGTCTTTGTGGGGGGTTGTTTTCCAAAATTGAATCTTGAAACAGTCACCACCAGAAAGACTATGTTTATAAACGCCATACTGGTCTTTTATATTATGTCAGAGGGTATTCTTAACTTTCTTAAGACATGTCTAGATATTCGGAAATCTTTATAGAACCCCGCCACATAACGAGCTGTGATCGTTGTGACATTACGTCTCGTTACCCGGCGGGTTATTAACACTTGGGTGCGAACATGTTGGGTTAACCTTATGAGCATTAATTCCTGGAAATTTTCTTTTTTCCAGGGCTGGGCTCCGGCGGACCAATACAGAACCTGCAGTAGTTTTCCCACCAGTCTCTGTCATGGCTACCTTTGCCCCAGTTTTTGCTTTATGCATTACTCCAACCTGTGCTGGTATCCCTCTTTTTGC
The DNA here is from genome assembly GCA_032716605.1 of Paralithodes platypus. Lineage (NCBI taxonomy): Eukaryota > Metazoa > Arthropoda > Malacostraca > Decapoda > Lithodidae > Paralithodes > Paralithodes platypus. The sequence goes on from CM064582.1 coordinate 59,112,221, forward strand.
GCACACTCTTTGTATCAAGTGTGTTAAATATCTAGACCGTTCAAGGGGTCTGTGGGTGATGCGCAACTGTTCCTTTTGCTCCCAACTCAGTGTAAAAGTATTACAAGACAATGATAAGACCGCAGCGGTCGCCTTACGAGAAGTTAGGCAACAAATGGCAGCTTATACTACTATTGTGGCTCATAAGTCACTTCAGTGTGATAATGTCCCACTTTGGGATAGGCTTCTAATTGAGCACCCTCCCCCTAAACGTTCCTCTCGAGTAACTATCCGTAAGCCGGCAGAGACTGGACAGGGTTCTGTGTCATCTCCTGCCCCAGCTACTTCGAAACGTCAACGTGAGCCTACACCCCCGGCGGCAGCCTCCTCGTCTCGGGCGAGATCTAGGTCTAGGTCACCACTTAGACACCAGCCACCCAGTCTTGCCTCTTCACCATCGAGTAAGAAGAGTAAGACGGAAAGTTCCACCAGTGGTCACGGCGATAAATCCTCCAAATCAAAGAGTAGTTCACGGTCACACCGCAGCCATAAATCTTCGAGAAAGGATTCCCGTGATAGAAAGGCCTCCCGACATTCGCCGGAATCTAGTACTTCTCGTCATACCTCTACCCCAGACAGAGCTAGTGTTCGGTTTCAGGGGTCCAGTGTAGTGCCTGTACCTAAAGATAATTTACCTATTAGCATTTTAACCCTGGATTTGGAGAGTTCAGGGAGCTCAGTGGTTGAGAGTGTTTCGGACTCCCAAGGGAGTGTAGGCCAAGGCCTAGGTGTTTGGCGATATTCTCGACCAGTGCCTGACCACACACTTCTGGCTCAAACTATTCACACAGTGGCTGACGTCCACCGGGACGCGGCGATCCCATCCTCTATTCCTGACTTATCTTGGCAACAAGATGGTACCCCAGCTTCGGCGGAATCCTCTCATGAGGAACAGGATGATAAAGACGAGGTTTCAATTATATCAGATATGGAAGTGCAAGAGTCAGGTTCAGGCTTAGACGCCGCACAAGATCTTATTGATTCACCAGTGAGTACATCATCAAATAAATTTGTCACAGCACAGGAAATTGATGGGCTACTAGTTAATGCTTTATCTACATTTTTTGGCCAACAGCCGGAAACTCCTACAGTGGACTTGGGAGTTCCCACGACAAGCTCTACGGTACGGCCTCTGATGACTTCTATTGCTTTGACTCAGATCCCTCACCCTCCCTCTATGTCACCATTGGTGGTCACTAGGCCTGCTACGGCGGCATTGACCACTTCGAATGTAAGGGTTATAACGGATGTCAATCCGCCCCCTTTAGACAAAGCTCCTCTCAGAAAGGTAGCTATGCCCTTGCTTTACAACCCAGACGAGTCATGGGTCCTTTTGACCCCCACTAAGCCAGAGCTCGCCCAACCTACCTTGTCAGGGGAACTCCCAGTGCCGCAAGAATGGGTCATCCAGGGCAATAAATCTAAGAAATTAAGGGCCTTGGATACTTTGGGGAATGTACTAGATGTCAATATCAAGGCTATACCTAGTTATTATCACCAGGACTATTTTGTTTATACTGCTAAGCCTGCTTTACCCTCTGCCTCAGCTTCAAAATTGTTTTCTGACTGGTCTAAGCATGATGGGTTTAATGACATTAAGACACTGTCAGCTCTCACTCCAGAACTCGATTTGCAAACCGTCACAGACGCAGCCGCTAATCCAGTCTTGAAGGTGGGGCAGTTGGGTCCAGGACCTTGGGTGGAATGGGAGACAGAGGCTCAAAACTTTGCGACCACATTTACTTCCAAAATTTCCCACCAGATCCCTCAAGATACTCATTCTTGGTTCTCCATGCCAGTGTGTTCTGCCGGCGGAGTCCCTTCAGCTTTCTTTGCTTTCTTAGCTGCCCCTAAAATTAATCTTTGTGAACTAAAAGACCCTTTCACTACCCCTACCCCAACTCACCTAGACCGAGAATTTAGGCTACGGGGGAAAGCTTTTCGCCTGTTCTCCCAATACATAGTGTCACAACAGGTAGCAAAGTCATTGCTCCGGTCCACTCAGGCAATTGCAGACGCGGATGCCAGAAGATCGGTTGAACTGTGCCGGCGACTGCTTCTTCAGTCGTCAATCCAATCATTGGGTAACATACGCACAGCCTTGCTTGAGGCGGTACGAGCGAGACAAGATCTCAGAATGTCCTTGGTACGGAAGCTTCCTGATCGCATTGCGAATCAGGTGGTCATGTCACCAGTGCTCACTCCCTCTTTAATGTCCCCTGAAGTGTGGCAAACAGTTTTTAATATGGCTCAGGCCTTTAAACATAGTCCCACCCCTTCTAAGAAACCTGCCTTTAACTTCCCCAAACCCAAGCCAGTCGCTAAGGCTCAGCCGGGGGGATCTAAGCCCTTTCATCCACCTACGTCCTCCTCCCCTCAAGGTCAGTACAGGCATAGACAGGGTAGGTTTTCAGGTCAGAGAGGACGCGGCTATAATAAGCCAGGTTAGGGCCCGTCTTCTGCCAACGCCAGCCAGCCGGCGAAGCGTCCACCACCACCAACTCCACCACCATCAAAAAACTAAAGTCTCTCTCACTCCCGGTGCCAGTCTCAAGGCCGGTGGATCCGAGGGTAGTACAGCCGGCGAACCCTTGTCTGCTAACTGGGTCGTTCCGAACGTGTCACCAAGCATGGCCGTTAAACACTTGGGCACGGATGGTGGCACGCAAAGGCATCACTTGGCAGTGGCTCCGGCGACCTCGCTTACGTCAGCTGACAACGGCGAATCTAGTTTCTTTAGAGGTGGAGTCACTGGTCCAGGAAATGATTGCCAAGAATGTCATCATCCCGGTCCCTCCAAATTACCCAGTATTCACGTCCAAGCTATTTTTGGTTCCCAAAAGGGACAGTGTTCAGATGAGACCGGTCGTAGACCTGTCGTATCTGAACCTTCACATTCACAACGAGTCATACCGAATGTTAACAGTACACCAAATTAGGCTAACACTTCCGCCGGGAGGTTGGATGTGTTCCCTAGACCTGACAGACGCTTATTGGCACGTATCGGTAAACAAAAGATTTCAAAGGTTTCTGGCCTTACGGATCAGGCATCAAAATTTTGTTTTTCAGAGGATGCCATTCGGTTTGAACCTGGCACCTCGATTATTCACGAAATTAGGCCGGGAAGCCCTGATGCCATTGTTAAAGCAAGGAATCAGAATTTTGTGGTACCTAGACGACTGGCTGGTGGTGGCAGAGACAGAGCAATTATGCATCAAACATGTCAACATAACTTTAAATCATGTCAAAACTCTAGGGTTCAAGGTAAATCTGGTAAAGTCAAACCTTGTTCCCTCACGAGTAGTTCAGTGGATAGGGCTGGTTTGGGACACAGCTGCTCTCACTCTGAGTCAGAGTGTGGACAATCGAAACAGGTTTCGCAGGAAACTGTTCATGTTTCTTCACAGTCTGACTACGACACGGAGGATCTGGGAGTCTATGGTCGGCTCTCTCCACTGGATTCAACTAACTGTAATGTTGGGCCGGTTGAAAGTAAAACGTTTAATATTGGAGGGCAACAAATATTTCCCACTCTTACCGGCGGGAAAATTATGGCCCATACCAAAATTAATCCACACCTTACTAGCGGTCTGGGCGAAGAGGGAAATGTTGCACTCAGTAATGTCATGGACCTCTCCTCCGCCAACGGTATGGGTTGTTGTTGTTGTTGTTCCCTAAGCTGCCTGGCCGAACAGCCCAGAGTCCTTAAGGAAGGCCATGGCCACGGTCGGGCTCTCCCACAGAGCTCTCAAATAGTGCAAACCGTGTTGTTGGCGCAAGTGGTTGTGTGAAATGCAGTTCTCTACTATGTGCTTTATGGTATCGGGTGCTGTGTTACAACCCGGGCAGGTGTCGACGACGGAGTCATCCAGTCTCTAACGGTATGGGTAGACACGGATGCGTCAGGCACAATAGGTTGGGGTTTTCAGTCAAACCAGGGGCACCAGGGTCAGGGGCTTTGGTCCCACTTAGAAATCTCCCACATCAATGTCAAAGAATTACTAGTCCCCTTGTATTTCCTTCAGGCTCACGGCTCTACTTTACGGGGCAAGTCGGTGGCCTTCAGAATGGACAATCTGAATGCAGTACACTGTATTCAGAAACAGGGGTCAACGAGATCACGGAAGTTGCTAAACGTGTCGGAAGAGATTTTTACTCTAGCCAACAGGCTAGACATTTATCTTCACGCATCTTATCTCCCAGGCGTAGCAAACGTCTGGGCAGACGCTCTGTCCCGGAGACAGAGCACGACAGTAAAATGGGAGCTCAAGCAACCCATTTTCAACCTAATGATTGCAGAGCTCTACCATCCACAAGTGGATCTGTTTGCATCCGAGGAGACTCACAAACTCCCTCTATACCTCACCCGCCGGACGAGAACGCCGGCAGGGGGCCAGACGCCCTAGTGACAGACTGGAACAGATGGAGCTCCATCTATCTGTTTCCGCCGCCAGACGCGTCACTCATGTGCCACGTAGTGAACAAACTACGAGATTATCGAGGCTTAGTCTCGCTAATCGTGCCCCTGTGGCCGGCGCAGTTATGGTACCAGCAATTAAAGACGTGGTGCCCGCACCCGGTGTCGCTCCCGGTCGAGTATTTCCACTTAGACACGATTGGCAACCTAGCGACCTCGCTGACTTTTGCATTATGGACATTCAAGAGGCCAAGTGGCTAGCACCATATGGTAGAGATGTGACCAATAAATTAATAAATCAATATACTCAGTCTACGAAATGACAGTATCAATCACATTGGCAAGCCTTTACTTCTTGGATCATTAGAACAGAACAAACTGTGCCCTCAGTGGCGTTAGTTTCTAATTATTTGAATTATCTGTTTGAGCAGAAACATTTATCTGTGGTAACGTTAAAAAATGACTTAACTGCGATTAGAGTGCCCTTTTTAGACCTTACAGGTCTCTCCATACCGGTAGCGGAGGAAACAGGTTTTATGAGAGCATGTTTTAAACTCCGCCCACCTCCCCGTCAGCTCATGCCTACTTGGTCTCTGGACAAAGCATTGTCTTTACTTCACTCTCGTCTGTACCAAAATACTGCAGATTTTGCATTACTCTTAAAAAAGGCTGTATTCCTTTTGGCTTTGGCCACCGGGAACAGAGTGTCTGAGCTGGCGGCGATGAGCAACACAACTAATTGCCTTAGGTTTGGTAGACTTAATGAATGTATTCACATTGCACCTTCCCCAGGATTTGTAGCCAAGAATGAGCACAGTGCACACGTGTTTTCGGAGTTCACTGTGCCAGCGTTAAAAAGGGGAAAGGTGCACCATAATCTATGTCCAGTGCAAGCTCTAACCAAATATTTGAGAGTAGCTCCTCTAAACCCCCAAGGTGCTTTGTGGGTAGCAAGTACGGGTAAACGCTTACTGAAATGGAGATTGGCTTCTCTTCTGGTCGAAGTCATTAAAGAGAGTAATCCCGGCGTTGTGGGTAGGGCCCACGATTTACGCAAATGGGCGGCCTCTTTACGTTTCCTAAAGAACTTTTCAGTAGAAGATATTACGTCCACACATTTGTGGGCTTCTAATCATACGTTTTTGACTAGATACTTGTCAGTTGCTCTGTACAAACCTTCCTTACCATGTATAGCTTTAAGGCAGAGGGTCTAGGTGGCCCTTCAGTCACTTTTGTTTACTTTCAAGGAAAAGGGGGGGGGGGGGTGCAGTCAGTGTAACATAGGACACCCTAGACCCCGCCGGAGGGTAAGAGCTGTGATACAAATTATGGATAATGTGATATGAAAATTTCTCTGTTCTATTCAGGGCGAGAAATTGTGCTAGTACAATGTTAGTACAAACAACAGGGTTGTTATAGTAGTTTTAGCTGTGAAAGCAATTTAGTATTAAACAGTGGAGATATTTTGCAAAATATTTCCACGAATATTATGAGGTTATATGTGCACATGTAAACTTATAACTTGTTATTTTTGTCACCACTCGTTGAGTGGGGTGCCTTTGTAACTACAGATCTGTTCACAGAATCTCCAGAGTTACCCTTTTTGTCAAGCAGGCTTCTTTGAAGCACGCACCTGCTTGAACCCCTTTTTTGTATATATATGGGCTGCGCCATGTGTAAATATATTTTCAAAGTAAGAATACTATGTGGTTGTTTGATTATCTGCTTTTCTAGAGTTATGATATGATTACGAATGTCCCCCTCCAGTCTTAGAAATCAGGCATGTTCGTCAATGATGAAGGGGCCACTAATCAATTATAGGTTTGACTCCTGTAAGGAGATAAAGAAAACCTAATATTTAGTAGTGGCCCCGTAATCATTGATGACTGGGGCCCTCCCGACCATCCCCTTCCCATTCGTTGATGTATTAAGGATTTTGGTTTACTTGATATGTCAGTGAAGGAAGAATGACGCCTGAATCAGCGTCTGGTCAAAGATCCACACAAGTACATCCACGATATGATGGAAAGCTTATTGAATAGTTATTCTTATTTTGTTTTTGTTTTTATTTTTTACGAAGTTTTTTCGTAGTGAGAACCCAATTCATAATGACTGAAGCCATGAGTGAGGTCGCGTGCGCTCATGATGAAGGCTCCTCAGATTTTAAATGCTCTGCGCGGTAGATTCAAATTACGGCGGATTAGTGTTTGAAGAGGATGCCTTATGTAATAGGCATGTTCGTCAATGATTACGGGGCCACTACTAAATATTAGGTTTTCTTTATCTCCTTACAGGAGTCAAACCTATAATAGTGCTTTAATAGGACATAGATCATGGTGCATCTTTCCTCTTTTCAAGGCAGAAATAGAGAAACGTGTAAAGATATGTTCCTGGTGCTAATTTTTTGTGATAAAATCGGGTGCAGGAGCAATATGTACAGAGTCATTATTAGAGGCAAAACATAGACAGTTAGGAGACCTTGCCATGGCTGCCAATTCCGAAACCCTATGGCCAGTAGCCAGGGCCATCAGAAAAACACACTTCTTAAGTTTCTTGTCTATATTTGGTTTCACAGAATAAGACCTAGACTGTAACAAAGTTAGGACTTTCGAGATTGACCATTGAGGAAGCAATTGACGATTTGGGGCTCTGAGTTTAAAACAAGCCTTCATAAAACCCTGTTCGTCTTTCTGGGGTAAAGATAAACCAGTGAGCGTAAAGAAGGGTTCCTTTATTGTTGACAGGTGGTTTCTAAGTGGGTTAACCGCTATTTTTTTTTAAAGTCAAATAAGTAATTTAGGTGCTTCAACAACAAAGCTACAGATGGAGTCTGCTGGCCTGACTCTACAATCCAAGTTGTAAATTGTTTCCAGTGTGAACTATACTGTCTTAAAGTGGATGCTGTGTACTGATTTGTGAGCTTATCCGTGACTTCCTTGTCGTAGGACAGTAGCCACTTGGATTTGAGAATGTCCACATAGCAAAATTGAGCGAGGTCTGCAGGTTTCCAATTTCTTCCAAGTGGAAATAGGTCAGGGGAAGTTGCAGAGGTTTGTTGCACCACTGAGTAAGTTGGGTGTACCAAACCTGAGTCGGCCACATTGGGGCAACCAGGACCACTTGACCCTGGAACAACCTGAGGTGATGAATGATTCTGCACATCAGTGATGTGTCTGGGGGGGGGGGGGGGGGGGTTGAAAGAGATAAATCGATGTCCACTGTGAAGGCATCCGGGCCCCCTTCTCGTGTTATGTGTTTCCGAGATATGTAAGACTGGAGCTTCGTTGATTGACGAGACGTGAACAGATCGATTTGAGGTGAAAATGGCAGAACTAAGTGGTTGAATGCATTTTGTTTGAGAGCCCATTCCACCGAGGTACTCTTTCCCCTGGACAGAGCATCCCCCACAGATTGGAGACGCCTGGTAGATATTTCGCATGAATTATTATGGAATGTTTTTTGGGCTAGAAAAAATATTTTGTCCGAGAGATCCTGTAGAACCCTGGACCGGGTGGAGCCCTGTTTCTTCAAACAAATTACAGCGGCCATGTTGTCCATCTGGAATGCAATTGACCTGGAGGTCAATGACATCGCATGATCTCTGAGACAAAGCAGAGGAACTGCTAACTCTTGGGATTGATATGAAACTGACTTAATGTCGTCCATTTTCCGTGATTCTGATGACCTTCCGTCGACTGATAGCCCCTTCCTATCAGACTCGAGGCATCTGTGTCCACCCATAGGGTGGGAGGTGGATCTGACCAATGTGTCACTGATTCCCGTACCTGAGATTTTACCCAAAACGACAGGATATGTAGAATTCTCTTTGGGATGAAGAGAGGACAATTGTGAGGTGTTAGAGGGAAAGCTTTGTTGCCTAGCAAGATTAGTCTCTTCAACCTGAGGAGGCCTCGGGGCACTTTAATTTGAAACCAATTTAAAGAGCCTATCAGAGATTCCCAAAGTTTCCTGGTTATAGTCTTGGCATGCAATACTCTGAACAGTTTTACTTGAAGACGTTTGGCATTGGTTGAACTTTGTTTACAGTCTGAAGTTGTGTATCCCAGATTAACCCTACCCATTCTGCTGATTGTGTAGGAGTGAGATTTGATTTCTGTAAATTTACTTTGTTACATGTTGTATGACTCTCAAGGTTTGTTCTTGGCAATGGAGTGGAGAAGACCCGAGAATCATCCAATCGTCTAGGTAAAACAGTATTTTCAATCCGTCTTCGAGTAGAGGGAGAAGAGCTTGTTTCACTATCTTGGTGAACATTCTGGGAGCTATGTTCAAGCCGAAAGGCATTCTGGTGAACATTACCGCTTTGTTTCTGAATGGGACAGCTAGGAACTTTTGGTATCTCTTTGCTATTGGGATGTGCCAGTAGGCGTCTTTTAGATCTAGAGTAATTATCCAGACCTTTGGTTGTAGAACTAGCCTTACTTGGGAAATAGTTAACATTCTGAACTTCATATTGTGAATTGATTTGTTGAGGAGGGACATGTCTATCACAGGCCTTAATTGTAGACTGTCCCTCTTTGGAATGAGAAACATTCGGGATAGAAAAACTGGCATGCCTTCTGGTACATAAGTCACAACATTGTCTGACAACATTTGGTTTATTAATGTTTCTAACTCTAGAGATAGTTGTACATTGTTTGACTGAGCTCTGAGGCGGGGTCTTACCAACCAGCGCCATGTAAGGCCCTTCTTTACTACCCTCTTTGCCCAAGATCTCTGAGGTCAATGACGAAAATTTTCCCTGAACTGACCTGCGGATGATGGACTAGTTCCCTGTTGATGGCCTCTAGAAAATTTAGTTTTTTGTACTTTGGGCAGGTTGGTGAGTGTGAGAGGGTTGTTGATGACCATGTGGCCTCTGGTGTTTGGGGGTATGTTGTTTTGTTTGTTGGGGTCTATGTTGTGACCCATAGTTATGTCGCTTATGAGGTGGTCGTGTGTAGGATGATGGTTGAGTCCTTGCTGCACCCCGACCTCTGGACTGATAGTGTCCCCTGTTTGACGAGTTACCCCTATGCGCCTGAAATGTTTGTGAAGTAAACTTACGAGAGGGAAATTGGACTCCAAATTTTCCACGCTGTGATTGAGAACGAGAGTGGAACTGTCTAGGATGTTTCTGCTTGGTTGCAAGCGACTGCCTTAACGCAGCCATCTCAGGTCTTAGCAACAGAGCATGAACCTCACTCCAGGTAGTTTGGGGTATCAGTCTACATGTGAACAGCGGAGAAAGGAGAACTCGAGTTGCAATATCATTGGGCATATTCTTAGACAAGTGGATGCACAGATTCTGTCTAGCTCTAGCTGCCTCAAAAATAGCAATCCTGAGATCCCCAGTGGTCATCAGAGAATTAACAAGCGAAGCTCTTCTGATAAAGTGAAGTGCAGCCCTAGAATTTTGTTCAGGGATAGAATCTGCTACTTCCCGCATGGCTTGTGCAAGTTGTCGCTGTGTAATAAAATTTGACAGCGACCTATGGGCTCTTTGACGCAGTCTAAAATCTTTGTCAATCAGTGTAGGAGTAGGTGTACAAATCAGGGGGTCACCCGTTGACCCACAAACTATTTTTGGACCTCTGAGATATTCCCAGAACTCCTGGGGTAGGCTATAGAGTCAGAGTTGTATACATACATATAGTAGCAAACTGGTGATCCTCCAATGGAAGTTTATGGGGGGCAGCATCCCCACAAGACAAAGGAAATTTCTCTGCCTCAGTCACCCATTCAGCCCATGGACCATAACCCAGAGTAGAAACCTCTAACATAGGAATTTTATTCTCAAACATTTTCGTGGAACAACCTACGGATTTTGAGAGATTAGAGAGAGATTTAATGGCATTATGTCCATCCGCTTTATTCAAATCAGACCATGGTTTGAAGCGCTTACCCGAAGGCACCGCAGGGGTCTGTGTGTAAATAAAGTACTTAGCCTCCAACAGAGATGGGAATTAAGGTTTTATGATTACATACAGCAATCGGCCTTGTGCATCTTTTGCACGTAGATGCCTAAGCTCGTCCATTTCAACAATCCACTCATTTGGTACTGGCACCCAATCTGGATGACCTGTGTCAGCATTAGCAGGTGTTACCACTGGTAATTGTTTCCAGTATCGAGATTCACCAAATAGTAGAGGAAAAGGCTTCTTGTTCATTTCAGGTTCCTGCTCAATGGGTGGGGGTTGAATATGTGACAGAAAAAAGTTACTAGGAATACCAGAAACCTGAAGACTAGCCTGAGTGGAGGATGAAGGAGTGGTTGATATTTCATGAGCAGGTTGTTTGGGCTGGACAGGTACATGAGCCAGTGGAACTGCATCTGGTATGGCAGGCTGTAACATAGATGGAGCAAGAGACCTACCTTGGAGATCTAGGATAGCCTTATCTAAAGACACAAATTTCTGTTCAAATTTGTCCATAAACTCTTCTTGCATAGATTTAACCCTTAAAGAGCAGCGCTCGACTTAAGTCGTGCACCAATTTGCAGCAAATTAGGAGCATTATTAAGGCTTTTAAAGGGTTAAAATCGAGTGCAAATGGCCGGGAGCGCAGCGGGCCAGACAGCCGACTCCCAGGGCTTACCGCCGCCCATTAACTCATGTTCCCTGTGTTCTCAAGAGGCCAGCAGTGTAGCCAGTAGTGAGCATAGCTGGGAAAATATGCCGAAATACGCTAAACTCCCATGTTACTGGTATCACTGTATGAGAACCACGAGTGCTACGTAGCTCGTTCTGGTCTCATTTTGAAGCTTTTAGCGCCTAGTTTTTTGCTAAATATTTTTGTTTTCATGTAGAGTGGGCTGACCCTTTGTCAGAGTGAGGGTTGGTGTCCTCTACTTCCCATAGCCCCTTCTATCTTTTTCTTTTTCTGCATCTCTAATTTTTTCATATGGCGTAGGGATGCGGCGACCCCAACGCCCGCCACTTTCTGGTGCATGTAGCCTCCTCTGTGGTGGAGGGGTGAGAAATTTCCACCACCTCTTTTCTCCGGTGAGACGTAGAAGTCGGCTAAAGGGGATCGGGGGCGGGGGGCCTGGTATCCTTCTCCCCTTAAATAAATCTACCCAAAAAACGAGACAGAGATAGGGGCGAGGGAACGCGTTCGTGGTCTCGGACCCTAAGAATAGGAGCTTTGAATGTGCGTGGATGTAGTACGAATGAGAAGCGAGAGGATATTGGAAGGTTATTTGAAAGAAGGATGTATGATGTCCTTGCACTGAATGAAACAAAGATGAAAGGAGAGGGAGAAGTGGATTTTGGAAACGTGATAGGTAGAAAGTCTGGAGTAGACGAGGGAGTCAGGGGGAAAGAAGGAGTGGCTATTATTGTGAAGGAGGAGTTGAGAGAGTTTATAAAAGAGTGGAAAGAGGTGTCATCAAGGCTAATGTGGGTGAGAATGCGGTTTAAGGGTGAAAGGTGGGTTTTTGTAAGTGTGTATGGACCAGGAAGTGAAAGAGAGTTAGACGAGGTAGAGGGTTTCTGGGAGGATTTGAGAGATTGTCTACAAGGGTTTGATGAAAATGAAAATGTTATAGTTTTAGGGGACCTAAATGCTAGGGTAGGAAATGAGCCTGTTGAGGGAGTCATCGGTAGTTTTGGTGTGGATGGTGTAAACGAGAGTGGAGAAAGACTGAAAAATGTATGTGAAGAGTGTAGATTGAGTGTAGGTAATACGTTCTTCAAAAAAAGGCGTATACACAAGTACACCTGGCATAGACTTGTGAGGGGAGAGATTGTAGAGAGGGCATTGATGGATTATGTGCTGGTGACAAGGGAAAGATTGTGTAGACTGCTGGATGTGAATGTGATGAGAGGTGAGGCGGAGGGTATGTCAGATCATTACCTGGTGGAGGGAAAGCTAAGAGTTAAGAGTTACAGGAGAATAAGAGACAAGCGTGAAATAAGAGAGGTAATAAAAGTTAGTGAGTTAGAGAAGAGTGAAAAAGAGAGGGAGTACAAGGAAAGACTAAATGAAAAGTGGATGGAAGTGAGAGAGATGGAAGAGAGAGAAGTAGAGGTTGAATGGCAACAGTTTAAGGAAGGAGTGAAAGCAAGTGCAGAGGTAGTATGCGGCAAAAGGAAAATAGGAGGCAGAGGTATCAGGAAGGGAAGCGAGTGGTGGAATGATACAGTGAGAAAGGCAGTTGTGAGGCTGGATGGGGAAATATTGGAACAAGTAGAGTGTTTTAAATATCTAGGAGGAACAATAAGCAGGAGTGGAGGTATGGAAGTGGAGGTAAAACAGAGAGTGTGTGAAGGAAGGAAGGTTTTCGGAGCAATGGGAAGTATGTGGAAGACGAGAAATCTCGGAGTGAAAGTAAAAAGTGCACTGTATCAAGGAATTGTTGTGCCAACAGTGATGTATGGGGCTGAGACATGGGCTCTGAAGAAAAAGGAGAAAAGAGGGCTGGATGTGATGGAGATGAGCTGCTTGAGGAGTATGTGTGGAGTTACTCGTAGAGACAGATTGAGGAATGAAGAGTAACCCTGGTCTCTGGATCTTCTCCTGGGTGACCTGGATGTGTGAGAGTTTGTGTTTTTTATCTGTGTTTATTTTTTGTTTTATGTTGTTTTTGTGTTTTCCCTGTTCTTGCTCTGTCTTGAGTCGGCTACCCCCAAAATGGGGATTGGGCCTGAGCATATAGATAGATAGAGATAGATGTAGATACTTGATTGATAATTCAGGATGGCCTGAATATGCCCAAAATAGCCCAAAACACCCCGCTAGACAAGGGTTAAGAAACACCTGAAGTTCACAAAATGAGCCACTAGGCGGGCTCGGAGTAGGAACTATATCAGAATGATGAAACTCATCTTCACTTTGTTCTAATGAAGATCCAAGATGGGACTCATTTTCACTCAAACCCTCCTCAATATGGTCACCGGTCTCCAAACCATAACATTCTACAATAGAATAATTTATGTCCAAAGGTTCTGGATTATCTTTAAGAAGTACTTCTTCCAGCTTTGCCCCAACCGTACTGTAACCAAAAATGTCTGGAGTTGCCAGAGAAGGATCTAAACGAACAGGTAAGTCCGAAGAAGGCTGAACAGGTGAGTAGTCTATGGGTTTATGCACTTCAGCTTTAGTATTCACCTGAATCAGTTGAGGGTGAATTAATGTAGTTGGAGCAAGTAACGGGGTTGATTCAAATTGCTGTTCAATAGTATCAGCTAACAGTACTAGGGAAAGTGAAGGGGGTCTGACATCCTCAGAACTTGGATCAGTCAAAGAAGTAGATTGAGACAGGTAATTTATGTTTAGATGTAGGATTAACAGAATGACTGACCACATTAGACAATGTCAAAGGACAGGGGAGATGTGGTGTAGAATGCAAGACTACGGAATCATGACTGAGAGCCGGAGAAGTTTGGGAGCCTATGAACCAAGCCATGAGTACCCGGCATTATAATATCTCCCGCCAATACTGGCACCCGGGCCTCTCTTTATACTGTTAAGACAAGGCCTAGAGTACCCGGGGACTTGAAAAAAATCTCAGCACGCCATAATCTTAACACCAGCAAGGGTACCCGGCAACGAGTGTTATACGGCATCCCATTCTGTATTTTTTTACAGGTTTTAAAAAAATTATATTTCCGGGACTGTAAGTCAGTGAAATATATTCAATCAAAATATTATTTCGAGTACCCCACTGGCCATAGGCCTACTTGGTACCAATGAAAATAATTAAACACGAGTGCAAAAATAAGTAGTTAAATAGGCTACTATTAAAATTTTGTTATTGAATTTAACCCACTGAGCCCCAGCGACGCAGGGTTTGCGTCCACAATGTATGTAACGCTAAACCCCAGCGACGCATGGTTTACGTCCTGGCCGGTCCGGTCCTATGGCACCCCGAGGGCTCAGATTTGTATGGGAACTGTGTAAGTATCCCACGCACCCATGCCGATGGTTGAAAACTCTCAAAGTCCAACCGCGTGCGCGTGAGCGCGCAAAAACATGTTTTTTGGGGGAAATTGCCTTCAATTTTTTACTCTTGTAAAATCCGTTTTCGGGGGCTCTGTAGGACCATTTTTTGCACTTTTTTACCATGTTTTTTTTTTTTTTTTTTCCTTCATTCCTCACCCATTCGCTATTGTTTCTGGAATAAACAAAAATTTCAGAATCAGCCGGTCCTGGGTGGTACATTTATTAATATTTAGCTGGTACTCAGCGGGTTAACATCAAATTTTAATGCCATCAACTACACGTACTTTGATGGCTATCACCGAAATAAAGCAATATAAAAACGCCTTGAAGGCGAATATATTGACAAAGCACTCTCAATTGTTAACGTAAAAATTACAAATTTCACCATCACATAGAACACTTTGATGGTAAACATGATATTGTAGTCGATATGGTATGAACCATTTATTCCCTACAATGCGTATTTATGATAAACTAAAGAACAAGTTAACAATGATCGAAATTTAAGCAAACTTGCTAAAAAAATTACCGGAAAAGCAAAAAGTAAAGGGAAATAAAGTTTAGAAACTAAAATTTTGGCTTTGAAAAATAACCCTTGGCCAACGCACAACCTTGGGGAGAGTACAATCGAATAACTAAATTTTACGAAATTGACTCGATCACAGTACTCAAAACTTAAGGAAATTAATACAAAGCTACAAAGTTAATACAGTACACAAATTTAAAAAGACACTGCAGCTAATGAGCCAAAGGCTCGTATGACAAAAAATAAAATAAGTAAAAAGCAAATTGGCGTCCTAAATACACGAGCGTCGACCAGCCCAAAAACTAAGTCCTTGCCTAATTCAAGTTTACGAGCGAATACAATTAAAATAAATACTGTACATTCCTAAGTGCACATACAACTTAAATATGCAAATAAACTCCCTATGAATTAAACAAAATTACGCGTTTAAGAGGGGCTACTAAAACTATACAGTACATTAGGCAAGAGTACGGTTTTGACACGTCCGTACAGGGTGGGCGACGCTCGAGAGAGGACGCATCTCGGGAGATAACGGTAGGAGGCATGTGGATGGGAAACAAGAGTAAGAATGGAAGGCGTATAGGCGCGCTATTCAAACTGTGTTAATTCTTTTCTTTTTTATTTTCTACTTTTCAGTGGCTCCGTCCCAATGACGTATCTTAGGAATGATTAACCCTTGGGATCCGGGAGGCCTCATATGAGGCAAAACGTATTTTGGTTAGGAGTCCGGGAGGCTTCATATGAGGCAAAATCAAAATCAAAGGGTTTAAATTGCGCGGGCGGATTTTTGTTTGTGCGTGGGCTACCGCAGCGCCACCAAGCACAAACTAACATGCAGCATCAGTTCTCGTCACGCATCCAACATGGATGGAGCTCATCCAAAAAAAATCGCTGTGTCCGAATCGATGCCCGCCGCCGCGTACCGTACGCCTAGCAAACGCAAGGCTAAAACGACCAAGAAAACAGTGCATAGTCCCGATGGTGTTGCACACACTCTGCAAGAACTAAGCGAATATAGTGAACTGAGTGAATATAGTGAACCGAGTGAACTTGGGAGTGACTTTGACGAAGAACAATTGGTTAGTGAAGATGAGGGTGAAGTGGCGGATGGATTAGAGTTTCTGGGCTTTATTAGTACCGATGAGGACGATAATGACGATGGTGAATGCGGTTCTCGGGAATATAGTGAACTGAGTGAACTTGGGAGTGAATTTGACGATGAAGAAGTGGTTAGTGAAGATGCCGTACCGTACGCTCGCCTAGCCTAGCCTAGCCTAGCCTAGCCTAGCCTAGTAAGTGAAAGTGACACACAAATGTAATCCAAGTAATACTAACTCAATAATAACAGTGAGTGACAATAATTCATAACAAGAATAGTAATAAGAGTGAAAGTGACACAATAATATCCAATAACAGTGAAAGTGCCGAAAATATGTTATAAAAAGTTTCACATAACTCAATAATGGTTGTAAAATAAATAAATGACACAATAACTATGACATTATAACCATAGAAACATAATATCGTCTACCTGTACCAAAGCAACCGAAGCAACGAGTGACTTAGTGTGTGCTAGCCAGGGCCTCGGCGAAGCGTTCGGACACAGGCGAAAATACGCGGGAAATTACCTCCATTCCCATCATCATAATTCGGCACCTACTTGTCGTAGCGATGTCAACTCAATGCCAGTCTACAGACGAAGGTTGGTTCTACACTATGCAAGTTAGTTGACTGCTCTAGGTGGTCTCAATCAGTAGATATCGAATTATGAAGATAGCCATTTTTCAGGAATACCCCCGGACACGACGATCGCCTCATATGAAGGCCCCCGGATCCGGAGGGTTAATGGGTAACCCCTAAGATGATCTTGGTTCTCGACCGTCGCTATCAAGGTTAACCCGGTCTCTGAGGAGACCGGAACGAGGCCATATTATCATAGGCTCTTACGTCATTGACGGAAGGAGCCACCAATAAATTACTGTACGACATCACACGATACGACCGTTAGTGAATCCGGGCCCTGGGCTATAATGTATTATATTGTCTTGATTACATTCGGTACTGATTCAAATGAGTGCGTCACCATTTATGCTCTTGACTGTACTCTGATTTTTGGAAGTGAACCATAATGCTATAACTGAGAGATGTCTTTCATAACATGAATAAAATTGCCTAATCAGAATTTAAAGAATCTATCTACAGTACCGGTATCTAACTATTGCTGTACGCTGTGATCCCCGATGGGGTGGCCATGAACGAAATGCCCCCATGCACCTCTGTCCCCAGTCAGTCGATACCCCTCCTCCCATCCAGCACCGCTTTCATGCATATAATTTTTAAGTCGCTTTCCAGCATACCGGTACCTACATCCACACCACACTTCTCTCATACTTCCTTATTTGTCTGTCTATCCCTCCATTTAACTCCGCACGCACTTCTCAAGAAACTCATTTCCACCCCTCTCACTCTTTGTTTGAGTCTCTCCACCAACGTCCATGCTTCGCTCCTGTATGTCTAAGTCGGGATTACCACACTATCGTGCCAGGACTTCTTTACTTCCATGCTGACCACCCTATTTAATATTACTGCTTTCAGCGTTCATACAACCATCTTCCCCTGTTGCACCCTCTCCCGCAGTTCTTCATCCATACTCCCATCTTACTCAACACTGCCCAAATACTTAAATGAGCTGACATTCTTATTAAAAGAAAAGTTCAATTATTCTTCCAGGATGTAATGTTTTGTTTTGTTACAGGTCCACAACAACAATGAAGCATCATCAAGAAGCAGCAAGTGTGTGGCTGTCAACAACACCTGTACCATGACCCAGCCCACGTTAATTAGTTACAAGTAATGCAGTACACATATTACCATACACATACTGTACTACAACAAACTTTTAAAGTCAGTAATATACTAGAGCCTCTGAAATATTTTAATCTGTTGTACTGGATGTAGTAACTCACCATTATGTAAACAAGTATTTAAATATATTATTTTAACTGTGTCAGCCCCTGGAGGTATCTGGAGGCACACATGTTGAAGCAGACCACACATTGCTGAAATGTTGCTAACTTTCACTAAAAAATGTTGTTGAATTCTGAGTAATATTATTTAGTTCCCATTAGAAACTGAACAAGAGATCTGTCCAATACTTGTGGTATAAACAGGATGTTCAATGGGGAGTTTAGAGTAAAAAATAGGAGTCTCACCTTAATCATCAAAGTTTGGCACAGACCCAAAATAAGGGTATATAGATAGGCCTCATCAGTTGCTGTTAACATAATATACAAGTGAGTCTTAAACTGAACAATATAGGAGAGCATTATAATAGTCAGAACTATTTCATGAGTATCGATCTTCTCTGTACAGATGATATTTGTAATAAATTATATTCTCCTTTTGAACTTAAGAGAGTCAGAAGTTTATAATAGATCCTAGATCAATTGTCCCAGACTGTTATGGTCATGGAAATCCCAGTGCCTATATGTATCTACTACAGCACCACACACTCGTTAGTTCATTCAGGAGGAAAAAAACACAAGTGTGATGTGTGTGGGAAACAGTTTTCTAAAAAGAGTAACCTCAAATTACATTCATTAGTTCATTCAGGCGTTAAAAAACACAAGTGCGATGTGTGTGGGAAACAGTTTTCTCAAAAGGGTAACCTCAAATTACATTTATTAGTCCATTCTAAGGAGAAAAACTATAAGTGTATATTGTGTAAGAAAAAGTTTACTCAGAAGGGTGCCCTGAATGCTCATTACTTAACTCATTCAGGAATAAAGAACTACAAATGTAAAGTGTGTGGGAAAATGTTTGCTCAGAAAAGTGGCCTCAACACACATTTCATAACTCATTCAGGAATAAAGAACTTCAAATGTAAAGTCTGTGGGAAACTGTTTGCTCAAAAAAGCCATCTTGAAAAACATTCATTGACTCATGGAGGATTTGAATGTAGTCAATGTGGTGACGTTTTCTCAAAAAGGAGTAAACTGAAAAGTCATATTGCCAAAGATCACGCTGAATCTGACTCTGAACATTCCGATATTGAGATATGGGTCGATCCTGACAATGTAGCTGGTTATGATAATGAGACACATACTGCTGATTGTGATAACAATGAGAGACATACTGCTGGTTATGACAACAATGAGAGACGCACTGCTGGTTATGACAACAATGAGAGACATACTGCTGGTTATGACAAAAATGAGAGACATACTGCTGGTTATGACAACAATGAGAGACATATTGCTGGTTATGACAACAATGAGAGTCATACTGCTGGTTATGACAACAATGAGAGACATACTGCTGGTTATGACAACAATGAGAGACATACTGCTGGTTATGATAACAATTTAAACGCTGAACCTTCATGGAGATATGCAGAGAGAGAAGTGGTTCAATGTATGGTGAACCCTCAGGAAGCTACTTATACTGACAGAGCAGCTACCAACAATGAGGGAGCCACTTCACAGTCTCAGACCGTGAACAAACCAGTTAAGTGGTACACTTGTGCTGTGTGTGTTAAGTCATTTAAGAAGCAGAGCAGACTTACTCGACACTATGCAGTTCATTCAGATGCGAAGAACTTTGCTTGTTATGTCAGTGGGAAACGCTATGCTCATAAGAGTGGCCTCGCAAGACACACACTGGTTCATACTGGGCCAGTGGTCTACAAGTGTGAGGTGTGTGGGCAAGAGTTTTCTCTACAGAGAGACCTCAGAAGTCATTCATCAATTCATTTAGGAGTGAAACAATTCATCTACAAATGTGAGGTGTGTGATAAAGAGTTTTCACGAAAGGATAACCTGAAGGCGCACTCATTAGTTCATTCAGGAGTAAAAAATCACAAGTGTGATGTGTGTGGGAAACAGTTTTCTTCAAAAAATAACCTCAAATTACATTCATTAGTTCATTCAGGCATTAAAAATTACAAGTGTGGTGTGTGTGGGAAACAGTTTTCTCAAAAGGGTAACCTCAAATTACATTTATTACTTCATTCAGGTGTAAAGAATCACAAATGTGATCTGTGTGGGAAACAGTTTTCTCAAAAGGGTAACCTTAATTTACATTTGTTATGTCATTCAGGCGTAAAAAATCACAAATGTGATGTATGTGAGAAACAGTTTTCTCATAAGGCTGGCCTCGACAAACATTTGTTAGTTCATTCAGAGGAAAAGAAATACAAAGTTCATTCAGAGGAAAAGAATTACAAATGTGAGGTGTGTGAAAAAGAGTTTGCTCAAAAGACTGGCCTTAACCAACATTTATTAGTTCATTCTACGGAGAAAAACTACAAGTGTAAGGTGTGTGAGAAAGCGTTTACTCGGAAGTATGGCCTCGAAAAACATATGTCAGTTCATTCTATGGACAAAAACTACCAGTGTGAGCTGTGTGATAAAGAGTTTACTCTGAAGGATGGCCTTAACCAACATTTATTAATTCATTCTACGGAGAAAAACTACAAGTGTGAGGTGTGTGAGAAAGCGTTTGCTCGGAAGTATGGCCTCGAAAAACATATGTCAGTTCATTCTATGGACAAAAACTACCAGTGTGAGCTGTGTGATAAAGAGTTTGCTCTGAAGGATGGCCTCAACAAACATATGTCAGTTCATTCTATGGAGAAAAACTACCAGTGTCAGGTGTGTGATAAAGGGTTTGCTCGGAAGGATGGCCTCAACAAACATTTATTAATTCATTCAAGAATAAAGAAGAATGAAGATCTTGAGCAATGTGTTGATTCTGACAAAGATCTTGAGAAATGTGTTGATTCTGACAAAGATCTTGAGAAATGTGTTGATTCTGACAAAAATCTTGAGAAATGTGTTGATTCTGACAAAGATCTTGAGAAATGTGTTGATTCTGACAAAGATCATGAGAAATGTGTTGATTCTGACAAAAATCTTGAGAAATGTGTTGATTCTGACAAAGATCTTGAGAAATGTGTTCATCCCGACAAAGATCTTTAGAAATGTGTTAATTCTGACGAAGATCTTCAGAAATTTATTAATTCTATCAGAGAACTTGAGAAATGTGTTGATCCTGACAAAGATCTTGAGAAATAAGTTGTTCCTGATGAAGATCATTCAGGAAAAAATAACTAGAAGTGTAAAGTGTGTGGGTGACAGTTTACTCAGAAAAATGGTCTCGGTACACATCCATTGACTCATGCATGTAACATGGACTTTGAATGTAGTCAATGTGGTGACGTTTTTTCACAAAAGAGTAAACTAAAAAATCATATTGTCATGGATCACACTGGATCCGACTCTGAATATTTGGATTATGAGAAATGGATTGATTCTGACGAAGTAGTTATGTAGTGGTTCTGACAGGTATGTATTGGTTCTAACAGGTAGCTATAGTAATGGTTCTGACAACTATGTATTGGTCCTGCCAAGTAGCTACTTAGTGGTTCTGACTTCTGTCAAGTATGTATTGTTCCTGGCAAATAGCTACAGTAATGATTCTTACAAGTATCTAATAGTCCTGACAAGTATGGTTCTTCCTGGGTTACCTTGTTGCCACAGGGAATCCTTTATGGTAAACCTGTAGACTCCAAGAGGCCAGCCACAGCCAGGGGGTGTTTCCAGAGTCCCTTCAGTGTCCAGCTTCTTGGAAGTTAGATTAACTCCTTCAGCTTGATGATGCCTTTTTATCATTGATTGTGGTTAACATTGGATAAAGTGTTTGCAGTTTAAGAAGGACCTATGTTATTCAGAGGGTTTATTGTCTTGATAGCGTAATGCATAAATGCTCAGAATTTTGGTGTGAGTATCCTAGGTTCGAGTCCTTGGAGTGCCACATGTATTTGTTCTATCTATCTATCTATTGCCTGACGCCGTGATCCCCGAAGGGGTGGCCACGAACGAACCGCCCCCATGCACCTCTGTCCCCAGTCAGTCGACGCCCCTCCCCCCAACCAGCACCGCCTTCGTTCATGTACTTCCTCACTCCATCCTTCCACCTCATATTCGGTCTACCTCTCCCCCTCTGTCCCTCCACCTCGCTCTCGTACACCCTCTTAGTCATTCTCTCGCTTTCCATACGTTCCATATGGCCGAACCATCTCAAGTTGTTCCTTTTCACACTTTCCAGCACATCTACCTCCACACCACACCTCCTTCTTACTTCCTCATTAGTCTGTCTATCCCTCCATGTAACTCCGCACGCACTCCTTAAGTAATTCATTTCCACTGCTCTCACTCTTGGTCTGAGTCTCTCAACCAACGTCCATGCTTCGCTTCCGTAAGTCAGTGTCGGGATTACCACACTGTCATGCAAGGACTTCTTCACTTCCATACTGACCACCCTATTTCTTGTTACTGCTTTTAGCGTTCCTACAACCCTCTTCCCCTGTTGTACCCTCTCCCGCACCTCTTCATCCATAGTCCCATCTTTACTCAACACACTGCCCAGATACTTAAAAGAGTTGACGATCTCCATAGCCTGACCGTTCAGCTTCACCTCACACTCTGTGACTTCACCCCTTTCAAAGACCATAACCTTGCTCTTCCCCGTATTTACCTTCAAATTCCGTTTTTCGCACACTGTTCCAAACTCATTTACCAGACCCTGCAACTCCCATTCATTATCACTCATCAGAACTGTATCATCCGCAAACAGCAGTATAGGTAGCTTCCACTCAATTCCCTCCCTTTTCAGCGATACACCAACATCCACTGCTCTTGATAGTATTTCTTTCATAACTCCATCCATATATACAGTAAACAACCACGGGGACATCACACACCCCAGTTACCCAGTAACTATTACCCAGTAACTTACCCAGTTACCCAGTAACTATCGTCCAATTAGCTTAACCTCAGTTGTATGTAAAATGCTAGAAACAGTCATACGAGACAGACTCGTAAATCACTTAGAGGAAAATAACATACTTAAAGATACTCAACACGGCTTTCGTAAAAAACGTTCCTGTTTAACAAACCTCTTAGACTTCTTCCACGATATCCTCAACCTCTACGATGAGAGTAAAGCTGTAGATATTATATACCTTGATTTTCAAAAGGCCTTTGACAAAGTTCCCCACAAACGTTTACTGCTAAAACTAAAAGCGCATGGAATACAAGACGGTGTGTTGAAATGGATAGAAAATTGGCTCAGCGACAGAAAGCAAAGAGTAGTCATAAACGGTAAGGCATCTAAATGGACCAATGTAAGTAGCGGGGTACCCCAGGGATCGGTACTAGGACCAATTCTCTTTCTAATTTACATCAACGACATAGATGAGGGTCTCACCTGTACAATCTCAAAATTTGCTGACGATACAAAAATTGCAAATAGCGTACTCTCAAAAGAACAAGTTGACGATATGCAACACAATCTAGATAAATTGTCATGTTGGGCCCAAATTTGGCAAATGAGTTTCAATGCGGATAAATGTAAAGTACTACATATCGGATACCTAAATGAGAAAGCAAACTATTCGATGAATGGCACTCAGCTTAAGAATGTAAACAGAGAAACCGATCTGGGAGTAACAATATCGAGTAACCTAAAACCGAGTCAACAATGTTCAGAAGTTGTTAAGAAGGCAAACAAAATAATTGGCTTTATAGGCAGGTCATTTGAGCATAAATCCAAAGAAGTTATCCTAACCCTTTACAATTCCTTAGTCCGCCCTCTTCTGGAATACTGCGTTCAATCCTGGTGCCCTTATTACCAAAAAGATATAAACAAGCTAGAACGAGTTCAACGTAGAGTTACCAAAATGATACCTAGCCTAAAGAACAAACCATACGAAGAGCGTCTTAGAGAATTAAATCTATTTCCTTTAACCCAGCGCAGATTAAGAGGTGACTTAATTCAAGTGTTCAAAATCATCAAAGGCATCGACAATATGAACTGTAGTAAGTACTTCACTATCGACCAATCTAATTACACGCGGGGAAACGGTTGCAAAATTATTGGTAAATCTTTTAACTCACACGAATCTAAGAATTTCTTCTTCAATCGAGTTGTCAACTTGTGGAATGGGCTTCCCCGAAACGTTATAGACTGCATCACCGTTGATTCATTTAAACTCCGCCTAGACAAATATCTCGCATCAAACCCGCGACTGACTGCGTTTGTAAATGAATAACTTTATTTTATCCCCCCCCCTCAGTTACTAACCCATCTGTCCCCTACTAACTTCCTAATCCTGCCACGGACATTAGTTCCAGGGCAGTAATTCCCTTTCCAATGTTCCCTTACCCACTCTAAACCACTGTTTGGACACTTGATCCTCAGTGTTTTGGAGGACAAGCAACCTAGAAGGGTCACTAGATCTGTTGTTGCTTGATTTCCTTTGTACTCCTTTGTACCCCTGTTTCAAACCAACATTCAGGTCAAAGAACTCGCTCTGCTCACTCTCCACACGTACTGCCGCCTTTGCACCCTCATACATGCTCTTCACTGCTTTCAGCAACTTGCCCTCTACTCCGTATATTCTAAGTACTTTCCACAAACCTTCTCTATCCACTCTGTCATAGGCCTTCTCCAAGTCCATAAAGGCAACATACACCTTTTGTTTCTTCTCCAGATACTTCTCCACAACACAATTCAGGGTAAAAATCTGATCTACACATCCTCTTCCCTTCCTAAATCCTCCCTGCTCGTCGCCTATCCATTTCTCCGTTCTCACTCTCACTCTCTCAATCACTACCCTACTGTATACCTTCCCTACTACGCTTAGAAGACATATTCCTCGGTGGTTACCACACACTCCTCTTTCCCCTTTGCCCTTATATAGGGGGACTATTATGCCAGTCTTCCAGTCATCGGGTGCACTCCCCTTCTCCCATGCTAGTTTGCACATTTTCCATACCCATTCTATCACTATCTCCCCACCATACCTCAACATTTCCCCACACACTCCATCTGTTCCTGGTGCTTTCCCCAACTTCACTCTTTTCATGGCTTCCCACACTTCTGACCTCCTGATCCCCACCTCCTCCTCCACTACTTCTCTTCTTCTCCCTCCCATTAATTTGTTAATTTCATTAATTGAGTTTAGAAGCGAAGTTGGTTGGTGAAAAGATATGAATTCCATTTACTCTGAGTTCAGTGGTAGATTATATACTAAAAAAAAAAAAAAGTTTAATGGTAACCAGACTATTATGAACATTAGATCATTGTGCTGAAGGGATTAACAATTCTTTTGTAATTATTTACTGGACGGGAAAAACAAAAACAAAAAATGCTTGAACTGACCCCATAGACAATTGATTCTGATGTGTGTCTTGGAAATTTAAGTATATTTGTTGGTTCTGTAGGCTATTATCAATGTAATAATTTTAAGCAATTAAGTTCACCATAGAGAACTTATATATTATCTAGTTGTATTTATGTATGTGTACAGTAGTCTCGCTGTTAATGATATATTGCGATAGATGTGTTATTAACCCTTTCACGCACCTCTGGACGCGATTGCATCGTTACAGGGATACTATAAAACCTTGTGCCCATCAGGGGTGTTTAGAAACCTTTAGTTTAATTACTTCAACCTCTGCAGTTGTCGTTGAGTGAGTTACAGGCAGAAAACTATCTATTCATGAAAACTAAACATCAACCCCCGGACCTGAAAGGGTTAAGTGTGAATTATGTTGAACTCTAGACTATTTACCTTATGGAAAACAATACCAATTGCCCACTTGGTTGGAGCTGTAGACGTTGATATGTAACATAATTACTAATTGAAATACAGTTGTGGTATATTTATTAATACATAAATCAACTTCAACATATATTTATCCATCAGAAAATTACATTGTTATTGTATTTCTGTTTAATATTATGGTATACTGCTTCAACTTACTTGAAATTCACTGGTCTAACCCATAATTTACCACTTCATCTTGACTTTGTTGCTATAACCAATATCAATAATATTATCACATATACAATCTTTATAATGAGATATGGGAAAGGAAATAGATACGGTAATAAGGGCAATTACTTGATGTAAGATTATTTTTGTTATTACAAAGCAACAAAACATTTCTGTATTATGTTTGTCAACTTTTTTGAGGCCTCTAATGCTCGGTGCAGGATTAGTGAAGATTGGGTACTCTTGATGAAATTATATTGATGCTGGAAGGTAAGATTATAGATAGATAGATAGATACCGGTACATAAAAAGGTAAATGTTGGTATCACCAAAGGAGGTTTTACTGTACACTCTACAGAATGTGACACTGCTTTTGCAGCTTCTCTTGCTCTTCTTTGTCACATTCAGGAAGTATATTTCCTTATTTAGCTGATTTTATTATTACATTTTCTTCATATAAAGCTCTGGCCACTTGGTATAGTTGGTAGAGACCTATGTCACCAAGGTCACAGACAGATCTAGCCACTTGGTACAGTTGGTAGAGACCTATGTCACCAAGGTCACAGACAGATCTAGCCACTTGGTACAGTTGGTAGAGGCATATGTCACCAAGGTCACAGACAGATCTAGCCACTTGGTACAGTTGGTAGAGACCTATGTCACCAAGGTCACAGACAGATCTAGCCACTTGGTACAGTTGGTAGAGGCCTATGTCACCAAGGTCACAGACAGATCTAGCCACTTGGTACAGTTGGTAAAGGCCTATGTCACCAAGGTCACAGACAGAGCTAGCCACTTGGTACAGTTGGTAGAGGCCTATGTCACCAAGGTCACAGACAGATCTAGCCACTTGGTACAGTTGGTAAAGGCCTATGTCACCAAGGACTATGTTCAAGAAGAAAAATAGTTGATAATTGAGGAGGGGGGGATTGGGACACATGTGAATGTGTGTTGGGAGGTACTAGAGGGATTTATCTCACCTAATCACATATTCCTTTGTTTTGATCTAGGGCATTTTGGAAGGATTTTTCTATGGTCTTGTTTCTGTGAGGTCTATCACGTTCACTATAGTGACCATTAGTTGAGGCTTATCACGTTTCTTGGGTTAACTCGTGGTCGGTAACTATTATGCTCTATAATTTCTGTATTAATGTTCTTATTCCCGATGATTGCAAGATACTCCTATACAATTATTGTAGGTACAGTCGGGGACAGTGATATGTACATTCACGAACAAAAGCGACGTCCCTTTCTTGGTTTTAAACTATAATGTAATCAATGGATAATAGGTCAATAAAGAAGTGAATCATGTTCCTATAGTTCAAGCTACACCATATGTACCCCATTAACTGCTTCACTCGCTAATTAAACATTGATTTGGGTTAAATTTAAGACTTAGAAAAAAGTGCAACTTTAGTCTGAAAGAACGTTGCTTTAATCCCTGACTTTAGAATGTATTAATTCAATATAAGTGCTCTTGTATTATAATAATAATTATAGGCCTAGTTAAATCTTTTAAGGTTAAATGGGGACAGTACAACAATTATTTGTAAGCAAATACAGTGAACCCTCAAAATATGCGCAATATATCTACGCGTAATCAAAACTACTCATGAACCACAATTGAGGCAAAAATATTAAAGTACACTCAATTATACAAATGTATGCGGTTCTGCGCCGAGCGAGAGACAATTCGTATATGTTCCAGAGTGTCGGGCGGCCATATTGGTGTGACGCGGTGACGCTGGGCCCTCCATCGTCGTTACCTTGACTGTGGACAGACACACATCTCCTGTGGTACCAAACTATCATGTATCTATAAAGCACAGCAGGATATTATGAATCTATTAACCCGGGAACGGCGAGAAGACTCTTAAGAGGTTTTTGGTGGTGAAAGACGACGAAGGTCTTAAGATCCATGGCCTAAAAGAAAAACTTTTAAAAGGCCCCAGTAGCACTTAAAACAAAGGAATATGTGATTTTAAGATAATCCCTTCCATATCTCTATCACTCCTCCACATGTGTCAAAACCCCCTCCTTCCTTCCTTTCCCCCCCCCCCCCCAACCCCCCTTCAATTCTTCCTACCAGAAATTCTTTGAGTTGCCGCGCCAGACACGTTGTTTTGTACAGTAAGCGAACCTGGGCCCTTTAAATGGGCATATCCCGCAGTTCTTCACCCTCCCTTTCCATCAATCATTCTTAACCCGGCAACGGCGAGAAAGCTCTTAAGAAGTTTTACTGGGCAACGGCGGAAAAGCTCTTAAGAGGGAAGGCCTAAAAAAAACATTTTAACCTGTCCAGCCCCAGCGACGTGTCTGACGCGTCGGCGATGTATGTAACGCACAGCCCCAGAGACGCGCCTGACGCGTCACCCTAATTGCGCCGACCGTAACCTCAGGTGTAGCCACTCAAGAGGGCTCAGATTTGTATGGGAACTGTATACGTATCTCACGCAACCGTGCCGATGGTTGAAAACTCTCAAAGTCCACGTGCATGCGCACGAGCGCGCAATAACCTGTTTTTTTGGGATAATTGCCTTCAATTTTTTACTCTTGTAAAATCCGTTTTCGGGGGCTCTGTAGGACCATTTTTTAAGCTTTTTGAGCGGTTTTTCGTGGTTTTTCCTTCATTCCTAACCCATTCGCTATTGTTTCTGGAATAAAACCATTTTTTGAAAACCGGCCGGGTTCTGGTGCGCAAACATTACAAAACTAGCCGGGGCTCCACGGGTTAACAGGCCCCAGTTGCACTTAATTTTTTTTTTTTTTTTTTCTCTATACTTCATATCACTCCTCCACATCCCCTCCTTCCCCCTCCCCCCTTCAATTATCACCTATTTTCCCTATTATTCCCTAATTCGTTGGTATATTTTCGTGTAAGCATCTCCAAGCCGGTTCTGTGGTGTGGTCATGTGACTAGCGAGTGTGTTGCGTAAGGCCAGGGAGAGTGTGAGTGAGTCAGTCAGGCTTGAGGCCTCAAGAAGGGAGGGGCTGCTTCACTGCTCCACAATTCATGAATGGGCTGCTCCATGTTTATTCGCGATTTTGACCATAAAAACCTTATTCCCACTTGTTTTATTGTTGTTTCAGGTTACTATCTTCATAGTGAAGGTAAAATAGGCGCATATGAATAAGTAATAACGATATTTATCGTAAAATGACGATTATAGGCATGAATGGAGCCTAATATCGTCGCCCAGAACAGTGGTGTTCAATACACACAGCTCGCCGTTTATAGGTTAATTATAAGCAGTGGTGGGCGTGGGCGCGCCGATTTGGTGCTCTGCGATCCGGTGCGCACTACCAATATAGAGGAGCGGCAAAAATCTGAACTCGGAGTGCAGGCGCGGAGCGCATCTTGAATTTCGCGCTCCTTTCTGGCGCTCCGAAAGCGATTTTTTCCTGTCAACAACAGGTTCAAGAACGTCATTATCGTGTACATTCATCGTACGGTGTTACTCACGGTGTTAGTGAACTGTGATACAGTGATACTATGATAGTGACAGACTGACAGTGTTACAGTTGTTAACTTGTTACCGACTTTTTTTGGCTTTTGCTAACGCTAAGTAAACCTTACGGGCAAGTTACGGCTTACGAAGGGGCCTATTTTAATACATTATTAATGATATCATCATATCAATCATATCATATTATGATATTAAATTATTAATCGTTTAATCATGTAATCAACTAATCATGTTGTTATTGTATTGTTAGGCTTGTTAGCTTGATAAGTTTAACTGATTAAGTTTCTCAGTTTGGACAGTTTCTGTAATTCTTTATGTCATATCATAGATATCAATGGACAGTCACAATGTCACAATGATATCAATCATATCATTGATATGACATAAAGTATTACAGAAACTCAGAAAGTGAGAAACTTAAACTTCAGAAAGACTTGAGGTTTTTTGAATTTTTGGAATTTTTGGAATTTAATGAAGTGAAAGACAAAGGATTGTATTAATTTATTATATACCTATTTTTGGGAGCGCGGAGCGCAGAGCGGGAAGCGCATCGGGTCGGCTGACCAAAGGAGCGCGTGAGCGCTGCCGCATTACCTTATGTCTGAGGAGCGCGGAGCGCTGCCGCATTACCGGTCCCACCGGAGCGTGCCCACCTGCACTGATTATAATCTATATGTCGTGCTTTCTATACCTGACACATTACCCCCACAACTACCATACTATATAAGCACTTAGTGTAGCCATCTAGTATATAGTAAAAACATGCAAAATCGTAAGAAATCGTGATAAACTTTGCATAGCCTAGGTGTTGAGTATTGTTAATGTCGACAGACGTAGCTTTGGCGCTACTTCGGAAGCGTCCACCAGAGGTCTCCGGTGAATTCCTGGTAGGGAGAATTATCACCTATTTTTCCTCTTATTCCCTTGTTTATCGGTTTATTTACCGCACCAATATCTCCAACCCGGTTCCAAGGTCCGGTCCTGCGCCTATCGAGTGTGTGGTGAGAGAGAGAGAGTGAGAGACTTAAGTCTGCCTCTAGGCTTCGGAGAGAGAGGGTATACGTCACGTTCGCCTCACATTTCATGACTGGACGGTCGGCAATAATTCGCGATTTTTACCCCACACATACTATTCCCACTTGTTTTATTGCTGTTACATGTTAATATCTTCATATTAAACATAAAATAGGCTCCTATGAATAAGTAATAACGATATTTATATGTAAAATGACTATTTTAGGCGGGAATGAAGCCTATTATCGTCGCCTAGCTGTAGGGTGTTCACTACATATAGCTCGCGCTTTAAAGGTTAACCCGGCAA
This sequence comes from Paralithodes platypus, assembly GCA_032716605.1. NCBI lineage: Eukaryota > Metazoa > Arthropoda > Malacostraca > Decapoda > Lithodidae > Paralithodes > Paralithodes platypus. Next base: position 59,142,776 of record CM064582.1, read on the forward strand.
GTGAAGATCTCCTTATAAGAGTTTTACCGCTGCGCTGCGGAACTCCATATAATCCAAGGCCTAAAAAAAACCCATTTAAATCAGCCCAGTATAATTTTTTTTTTTTTTTATTGCCCCTTGGCCATGCCAAATATCACTCCTCCACATTCCCTCCTTCCCCCCTTCCCCCTTCAATTATCACCTATTCTCTCTCCTATTCCCTTGTTTCGTCGATATATTTTCGTTCTATCAATAGCGATTCATAAGCAAGCTGTGCTTGTATGTGCTACACAGCGAAAGAAAGACAGAAAGAGAGGAAACTACACGGCTCTGTCGTTCCAGCCGTCGTGACGGCTGGCTGGCTGCCTCAGCCATAAATTATGTAACTCCCGATCTAATTTGCCGATTTTGACCATCCAAACGCTGTTTTCACTTGTTTTATTGTTGATTTATAATCAACATAAAATAGGCGCATATGGATAAGTATTAACCTAAGAAGTGTGCATGGGGGGTATGAGACACCACACTCCTGTGCTGACATATTTGAGCTGTTCCCATCACTAACATCGTTATTTTACCATAAATAGCATTAATACTTATCCATATGCACCTATTATAGGTTGATTATAAAGGTATTAACCTGTTACATCAATAAAACAAGTGGAAACAGCGTTTGGATGGTCAAAATCGGCGTTACAGGCCGGGAGTTACATAATGTATGGCTGAGGCAACCTCCCTCCCCTCCTCCCCTCCCCTTGTCTGGAGAGACACTGTTACGCAATAGTCTCTCTCTCGCTCTTTCCCACGCTTGGTAACAGTGATGACAATGCCCTGCTACCAACTCGCCAATGTTAGCACGAAATTAGACCACAGAATAAGGGAATAACAGGGAAAATAGGTGATAACTGAAGGAGGGGAGGAAAGTGGGGAAGGAGGGGAGGTGGAGGAGTGATATTTGGCATGGCCCAGGGGCCAAAAAAAATATAAAATAATTTTTTTTTTTTTTTTTCTGTTTTTTTTTGGGGGGGTGTTTTAACCCGCTGAGCCCCAGCTAGTTATTAACCCGTCCAGCCCCGGCTAGTTTTGTAATGTTTGTTCACCAGAACCCGGCCGGTTTTCAAATTCTTTTTTTTATTCCAGAAACAATAGCGAATGGGTTAGGAATGAAGGAAAAACCACGAAAAACCGCTCAAAAAGCTTAAAGAATGGTCCTACAGAGCCCCCGAAAACGTATTTTACAAGAGTAAAAAATTGAAGGCAATTACCCCCAAAAACCAGGTTATTGCGCGCTCACGCGCACGCACGTGGACTTTGAGAGTTTTCAACCATCGGCACGGTTGCGTGGGATACGTACACAGTTCCCATACAAATCTGAGCCCTCTTGAGTGGCTACACCTGAGGTTACGGTCGGCGCAATTAGGGTGACGCGCCAGGCGCGTCTCTGGGGCTGTCCGTTACATACATCGCCGATGCGCCGACGCGTCAGGCGCATCGCTGGGGCTGTACGGATTAATAAATGTACCACCAGGGCCCAGCAGGTTTTGAATTTTTTTTTTATTCCAGAAACAATAGCGAATGGGTTAGCAATGAAGGAAAAAAAAAATTGGTCATAAAGTGCAAAAAATGGTCCTACAGAGCCCCCAAAAACGGATTTTACAAGAGTAAAAAATTGAAGGCAATTATCCCAAAAAAACAGGTTATTGCGCGCTCGTGCGCATGCACGTGGACTTTGAGAGTTTTCAACCATCGGCACGGTTGCGTGGGATACGTATACAGTTCCCATACAAATCTGAGCCCTCTTGAGTGGCTACACCTGAGGTTACGGTCGGCGCAATTAGGGTGACGCGCCAGGCGCGTCTCTGGGGCTGTGCGTTACATACATCGCCGATGCGCCGACGCGTCAGGCGCATCGCTGGGGCTGTACGGATTAATAAATGTACCACCAGGGCCCAGCAGGTTTTGAATTTTTTTTTTATTCCAGAAACAATAGCGAATGGGTTAGCAATGAAGGAAAAAAAAAATTGGTCATAAAGTGCAAAAAATGGTCCTACAGAGCCCCCAAAAATGGATTTTACAAGAGTAAAAAATTGAAGGCAATTTCCCCAAAAAAACATGTTTTTGCGCGCTCACGCGCACGCGGTTGGACTTTGAGAGTTTTCAACCATCGGCATGGGTGCGTGGGATACTTACACAGTTCCCATATAAATCTGAGCCCTCGGGGTGCCTATGGACCGGAGTAATTAGGACCGGACCAGCCAGGACGCAAACGTTGCGTCGCTGGGTTCTGGTGATCGAACATTGCCGACGCAACACGTGCGACGCTGGGTCTCGGCGGGTTAAATGGATTTTTTTTCCCTGACTTTTAAGAGTCTTCCCGCAGTCCGCCGGAGGAACTCTTAAGAGTCTCCCCGTAGTTCCCGGGTTAATGATATTTATGGTACAATGACGATTTGAGTGTAGGAAACACTCTAAATACCTCCGCACAGGGAGGGGTGGCCACTACCCCACCTACGCAGCGGAGAGGTTAAAAGACTGTTCTTCATTTTTCATTGCATGCATCTTATATTGACCAAATAAAATTGGAAATGGAAAATCTGTTTCTGTTCAGGAGTTGGGTGAGGCTGTTTACACTTCTCTCGAAAGACGTTTCAAAGCTTACTGCTCTCCCTTGACTAAATGATGCTAAGCCAATTCCATAATACTGTATGTATATGAGCTATTGATCTATCTCACTTGATAAGCTACTATGCTGTATATGAAACTATGTACAGTGGAGCCCCCATCTTCGCTCCTAATCGGTTCCGCAGAAATCGAGCTAAGATTGAAACAGCCAAGATCGGGGCACTGTTCTTATGGGGAAAATTCTAATCGGTTCCGTGCTCATTCTAAAAGTTGCACTTTTTCCCAGTTTTAGCCTATGAAAACATGTTTTTTGTCTACATCAAGTAAATCTTATGCATTGTAAATAATAATGTAGACATGGCTAAATAACAGTCCTAACCATAAAACTTAGGTGCATTATAAATACTGTAGATTGGGGCATTGTTCTTATCATGGGAAAAATGGTAGGCCTAGCCTAGGTTCTAAATTCGTCCAGTCACCCTTCAAGTACCCATTTCGCCCCAAATACATTAGGGTCTCGCATAGAACGAGAAATTGGTCGATAAACGAGGCCGTTCTATGTGATTTCGTTCTATGTGATCGCGGCATTTTGGTGGCCCAATATGGTCAATGTTCACTGTAAGCATAAATTTCCGTCAGGAGCGTACGATATTTTGTACGTTTTGTACGATATTTCGGCGCTCTATATGAGAACTCCTCGGATTTTCCCTACTTTGATGGCGAAATCGTTCTATATGATCACATTCGTTCCTAACGTAAATTTTGGAACAATATTTTAGGTCGGTCGTTCTATAAGCGACTCGTTCTATGCGAACACGTTGTATGTGAGCCCCTACTGTACATCCAATAAATACATATTATGAGGAGAATACGCTCTCCTAGACAAAATTGAAAGAAAGGCCTTTCGTATCATTAACTCCCGTCCACTCACCAACTCTCTACAATCTCCCTCTTCGCCGCAACGTTGCATCTCTCTCGCTATTCTATCGCTACTATAATAATCAGTGTTCTTCAGAGTTTCCCAGTGTATACCACCTCCTTTATGTAGGGCACGTGGTGCCCGTCTTGCAACAGAATCCCACCCCTACTCTGTGCAACTCTCCAACCCAAGAGTGAAACATTACTCTGTCTTTCTTCTATTCAACAGCTGAGGTCTGGAACTCTCTCCCAGAATCAGTCTTTCCCTCTTCCTATGACTTAAATTGCTTCGAACTCCGTGTGTCCAGGCATTTTGGCTCGAACGTCCCTTGATTTTGGCCGTCACTCCTTCAATTTTGGGGGAGGCACTCGCTATAGGCAGTTCTGCCTTTTGCTTCCCTCACTCCCATAGAAAAAAAAAAATACATATTATGAGAAGATTACTGTACTTACCACAGAGACTTTATTTTAAATCATTGTCATATTTAGCCTAGCCTAACATCGTCTAGGCTATTTCAATCGCTTTCGTCCTTTGCTCTGTGTTTTGAGCATGAATTTCCCTCATTACTACCACCAGGCATACCATCCCTATCATCAGATGTACTAGAGGTTATAATAAACTCGAGAGATACGAGGTTCAGGCACAAAAAAGCTTGCAAACAGCTGTTTTTTCAACATGGAAACGATTGGACTGTGAGCTAGTGTTGACGTCATACAAAGATGGCGGCATCTTGCGCAATGACGATCGGATCTCAGATTTCGTCTCTATGCGGCTAACACCTTGACAATGGCAGATTCTTTTAGTTCAGTTAACTTTATTTATTGTTTTTGTTTAGCCTATGTTTTCTAGTTTTATGTAGAGTTTTTCATTATTTTTGCTTTTTTTGGGTTTTGACTGGAATATTTGTGTGCCAAGATGGAAGCTTTTTGAGCGAACATGGAAATTGGGAATATTTGGTGTCTACAACGAAGATTGAAACAACAAAGACTGATGTGACGAAGATGGGGTAATCTACAAGTCTTTTCGATGCCAATGCGAATTACCTTCCAAATATTACGAGTAAAACTTGCTCTTTGAAAATAGCTGGATAAAGTGCTGAGGGGACACCGGGTTGTATGTAAAGTGAATTATCCCAGCTGATTCATTCCTTTGACCTGTTATTAAGTAGCATATTGTCTTGAACACTAACATCTTTCCTAAGATTACTAAAATCTAGTTTTAGCCTACCTAGAGTAAATAATATTGTCATTATTTGGTGTATTGTTACTGTACTGTAGTTACTTGACCACTTGCGAGTATATGTAAGTTATAGCTGTAAATATTACTATTAAACAAGTTCAATAATAATAAAGGTTTCTAATAGATAGAACAAATGTTAAATTTTATTTTATGTATTTACAAATGCACTATAACTGTATATTTCTTGGTTATTCTGCCAAATATTGATGTCGACAACTACAAGTTCCTTTTAACCCCAAACTCACAAGTGGTCAATTATGTAAGTTGATAGTGTGGCCTCTCAATAAATGGTGTTTAGGTATGTCCATATGTTTTTCTTGTCCTTGTGATTGTGTGAAGCTGTTCTGTCAAGATAAAAGTAAGAACTTATTATAGTCAGTAACAGTTCAGATTAATGGAAGGATTTGATATGGCTGTCAGTTGCTGTTTCTTTTTTATAAAAGCAAGGACTAGGTAGGGTTATTAGTTGCTCTGTCAAGTTAACCTTTAATTCGCGGCAACCGTCATGTGACGTGAGAGAGGAAATACCCCTTCTGTACGGTGCTCGTCAGATGACGGGCGCCATTTTGAGGCTATTAAGAGCCCTGAGAGAGAGACCAGGCATTGGAGAGAGCATAGGGGGGCTCCAACCGCTCCCCACAGTGTGCTGGCACACACTGAGGGCGAGAGACAGCTGTCTCAGTCTCACTCATGTGCAGTCACATAGCAAAAACAACCAAAATGGCAATTATTTTTACCGATTTTGGCCTTCGTTTGCAAGATTGTTGCAAGATAACCAGATGTTGTACAGGTATAATTGGAAAGCTCTATCATTGTACTTGACGGATATATAACTGTATTACGCTCTGGCTCTTGCTTATGCATGAAAAAGAGCATGGAATGAAGGTAATTTTTTGGCAATTACGCCAGCTTGGCACTACGGTGATGTAAACAAGATAGCCCGCAATAATGGAGTTAATGGTTATGTCCATCACTCTAGATTATTACACTAAGTCTTTATCATCACAGTGTTTAGTGAACTATTGATTGCATTGGTACAAAAACCTAAGATTCATTCCCAAATGTTTTGAGCAATCCACAAAATAGACAGAGCTTATCTTGGAATACTGTATAATGGTCAGAAAAATTGTGACTAGAGCCTAAACGGAAAAAACAATGCGTTAATATACTTGGACTACCGTACCAGCCCAAGTGAAGTACCTTTATTGAACTCATGGTTAAGTGTTCGCTTTGAATGCAGAGGACCTGGGTTCAAATCTCATCCCGGGATAAGTTGTCTTACAGTTTCTTACAGTAGATCCTCTGGAAAAAGGCAAAACTAGGCCTGTGTATCCAGCTCAATGCCAGTACTGTACTTGCACTTCTGCGGTCGTTCACGGTGTTGGCGGCGGCGGTAGCAGACGCAACATTTTTACTATTCTGCAGTGGCGGCTCGTGATGAATAAACGGGGGGACTGCATATTTCTAATAAACGGGGGGGACTGCATATTTCTAATAAACGGGGGGGACTGCATATTTCTAATAAACGGGGGGGACTGCATATTTCTAATTTCAATACAATAATGTTGAAGATAAAATATACTTACGTTTTTATACATTTAATTATCCACAAATTTCATAGGTAGCCTACAGCAGTCGAGTCAGTGATTTCAGGGCCTTAGACAGGTGGTGTGGGGCGATAGGGGAGAAGGGTAGACTAGTGGTGGCGGGGTAGGATGGGGGGGGGGATACATACAGAAGTAGGCTAGGCCAATTACTTTAAAATAAAACCCATGCGTCGGCTCTTACATGTAGCAAAGTGGTTTATTACTGCTTCATTAAAGTTAATGCCTTGCAAATATTTAACTCGGTTAGTGTTTTCCATTGTGCTTCATCAACCAAGGATTTAGAAAATAAATAAAACAGATTAGCCAAGCTAAAATTAAGCTACCCATAATCCACAATTGAAGGTTAGTTATTCTGACTTTATCATTACAGTAATTAATGTATTTTTGCTATATTATTTACCCATAAACTTTGGAAGTTCCTTAATAGGCTATAGGCTACCTTTAAGCTTCAAGGTCTTTACAAAACTGAATAAAATCGCGGACCTAGACTAACGGTTGTCTAAATCATAAACATTGCCACATGAATTGGGATAGGCTACATTCCGTGATTTATATATGGAAGAAAACATAGTACAGTATTATTGAATTAGAAGTATAAATGGTAAGGCAATAAATAGTTAATTAATACGATTAATTAACAGTTTTATAGAGAATTATTCGTGTAAGTCAATCACGCCCATTTAACTTCCATGCATAAAGTTAAGGAATTATTACAAATTCATGTGGCCAACTGTACCTCTTAGGCCTACTAATGCGGCCCTAGCAGTAATCTGAATCATAAACGTACCTCTACTCATATGAGTAAGAGGGATATTTATTGGAATCATATAGTTAGTAACCAGAATGTACGTACGATATTGAAATAATGAGAACAACACTGAAACTAAGCTACGATCGTCGCTCAGGGTGATAAAATTGCCAAGCATTCACAGATCAAGCTCATAATACATCAACACTATTTGCTAACACGAGAGTGCCATGCCCAAGACTGAGAGCTGAGCCTACTGCAGCTCAAAGAATCTGTTGGTGCCGCCGGCCCGCCTCCACCGCCGGGAAAAAGATTGTACAGTAATAGAGAATAAATTTGTTAAATCTGCTTAATTGGGGTTAGTAAATAATACAATTTAATGCAAAAGCTACTGAATAATATACAAATGTATAGTATTTTTATTAATGTATTTTAAATTAATTAACCTCCTATGTATATCATAGTCTTCTACCTGGCAGGGCTGTGAGCCAGGGAGGTCTGCAGCTCACCAGCTCTCATAAACCAGCCGCCACTGCTATTCTGTATTTTTGCTTTATAATCAAACTTCAAATCTTTCTTCCCCAGGCTTTATCAACATTACTTTCAAACTTCCTTACTGATTCGGAATCGACTACATACTGGGGGTAGTGCGTTCCACTCATTTACCACTCTATCACAAAATGAGTTCTTTGCCTTTTCAAGCCTATTTCTTTCTTTGTAAATTTTCTTAGAGTGTCCTCTCGTTTTTGTTCCCTCCCGCATCAAGAAGATACCTTCACACACATCCTCATCATACATTCCTGACACTATCTTAAAAGTCTCTATCATATCCCCTCTCTTTCTCCTATATGCCAGTGTCGGAAGCCCCAGTGTCCTCAACCTCTGCTCATAGCCCGCGTTCTTCAACGTTGGTACTAGCTTGCTAGCTCTCCTCTGCACTTTCTCCACTGCTTCTATATCCTTTACCATATATGGAGCCCACACCTGGTTCGCATATTCCAGGTGCGGCCTAACCAGCGCTGTACAGTGGGATCTCCAATCTCGATCATAATTGGTTCCCACAAATACCGATCGAGATTCGAAATATCGAGATGCGAAGTTAACTTCTTATGGGGAAAAATACAATCGGTTCCAGCCACTTGCCGACTAACCTACATCAAATCTGTAAATTTTCACATTTGCCCCCCACAATCACATGCAATATATATAATATGTTAAAATAGATAAAATGAATAATGAAAGTTTTATTTTTACCTTATATTTATTGATAAAGAGGTTTGTGTGGTTGATTGTTGGTTCCGAGGCGAACGCAGTTAGGTTACTGCGTCTCCGCACCCGGCGCACAGTCACTGTCATCAATTCTTGCAATTGCTTCCCTCACCCTGTCACCACTAGTACCGGCACCGTCGACTGCTCTGTTGAATCCTTCAAATTGATCCTCTGGCAGTTCAGTGTCCAAGTCATCAAGGTCTACAGGTCCCTCTTCTTCGGTGATAGTTTCGATGACATTGGCGACTTGTTGCTTCATCTTGAAAAACTGTGTGATCGTGGACTGCTTTTGTTCGTTCACCTTCGTGGTGTAGACCGCCATTAGTTGCTTGTTGAGCTCATCAAATGTCTCATTAATGATTGAAGAACTCTCCAGGTTACCCTCAACAATATCCTTGGCCTTCGTTATGAACCCAAGTGCCTCTGATAATTGCTGGACACTGAGGGAGCGAGGCTGTGGCTGGGTGGCTGGCATTTCTGGTTCGTCCTCCATCACGTCTTCAGCCTCATTGTCAGCAGAAGATAACTCTCCTTGATAGTGTGCATATTTAATACCACACCGCTTCTTGAATTTTTGCAGCCAGCCTACAGAGGCATTAAATGGAGGGAGTTTCTTTATATTCTTTTTCTTGCAAACAGACTCGTAGAAAATCCTAGCCTGTTCTCGTACCTGGGGTCCATTCACACTTGCATTTTCTCTTGATCTTCGCTGAACCCACTTATCTAGGTAGTATTCCATTTCAGCCACTATACGATTAGATTCATTGTAAATGGAGGTGATGCGGCGTTGGCCAAGTTCATTTCCTGCAAACAATTTCTTGGCCAGTGCCACAGACTTCTTTATTTCCGCCTGCTTTCCCCTCATAGTAGATATAGTACTCTGAGGTATACCAGTTAATCTTTGTATTTCACTCACTTTGTGGCCTTTTTCTAGAAGTTGCATCACTTTATCCTTGTCTTCTGTTGTGTATTTGTTAAGTTTTTTTCCTTTTCTATACTCTCGTTTTGCACTTTGCACTGTCTTTTTTTCTACAACTGGTTTAGGTACGCGATTCCCACCTTCCACTCCCTCTCCATTGTCCCTTTCGGTGGCCTTGCTAGCCATTATGAATGCGATAAAAAAAGGTCCAGGTAGACAACTTCACAATACAAGTTTTCAAGCGTATGGCGGACGTGTGACTGGTACACCAAGTGGCCGCTAGGTGTCAGGACGCTCGAAACAGTGGCGCATCGCCTAGCGCAACTGTTTTCGGTTGTATTCGGTGATCGAGATCGGCGTGTTGTCATCGAGATTCGTGAAAAGTTGGATTTGGAATGTACCATCGAGATGCGAAATATCGAGATGAGATTGATCGAGATTGGCGATTCCACTGTATAGAGATTCCTGAATATTTCTTCGTCAAGTGACACAAATGTGCGGGGCTTGTGCAGGGTTCTTCTTCTTCTTATTGTTTAAATGTGCAGTTTGCTTGGAGGGTTGTCTCCAGATTACTGCACAGGCGTTTAGATGGGACAGAATAAGAATAGAAGGGGAAAATCATAGAATGAGGAATGAAAAACTACTCAAAATTAGTCACTGAAGCCCCCCAACCGCGTCATACCAGTGACAGGTGTTATCGGAAAAATGAGGATCCAAAATGCAACTTCTGTGCCGGTACTCATAACTCAAAAGACTGCACCAACAAGACTTCCCCCAAATGTATAAATTGTATGAGCTCCACATCAGTTACGGAGCCGCCAAATCATTTCGCCTCAAGTAGAAATTGTCCTCTAATGACAGCTCAGAGAAATAAAGTTATTGAGAACACCAATTTTGTAGGTTCAAAAAACTGAAAAATGCACATGGGAGCCGGTTGAAACTGGGTCTGTTGAATGTTCGTTCCTTGCGTAACAAAATGGATCATATTTGCGAGATCTTGGATGAACGTAACCTTGATGTATTATGTCTCACTGAGACCTGGTTGTTCGAGTCAGATCTGAATATTATCCAGGCGGCATTGCCTAAAACCCATTCCATAATAAATGTTCCTAGGCCTAGGGGAGATCATCCGGGTGGTGGAGTGGCAGTTGTCTACTCCACATCTCTGGTGAATATCTTGCAAATAAGCCATAACCCAGCCCCTCTTTACTATGAACTGTTGGAAGTGGAAATAAAACTCCATCAACAAATTCTAAGAATGGCAGTTGTCTATAGGCCTGGCCATCGTGGCACAGATAGGGGTTTTATGGAAGAGTTTGGGCAGTTTCTCGAGGAATTTTCTGCTAAAACCGGAAGACTTTTGATATGTGGAGATTTTAATTACTGGGTTGACAGCCCTCATCTGAAGCCATTCTCTCCTGAGTTCCTTGAGTTGACTGATCAGAACAATTTTGTAAACCATGTGTCCCACCCAACTCATATCTTAGGACACACCCTTGACTTGGTTTTCTCTCCTGTGGGTTGTGGTGGTGTTCTGGATGTTGATGTTGAGAATGCTGACCCTAATACCTCTGATCATGCTTTGATTACTTTCAGCTTTGATTTCCCTAAGCCACTCACACATGAAAAAGTAATCAGATTTAGAAATTATAAAAATGCAGACCAAAATTTGGCTAGCAGTGAAGTAAAACAGTACTTGGGAAGTATTGATACTTCCAACCTTACTTCAGATGAGCTGGTGGAGGTACATGGAAATGCACTTAAATTAGTGTTCGATCATCACTGTCCAGAAGTAGAGAAGAAAATCATAGTACGAGATGATTCACCCTGGTATAGCACTCGAGTTAAATTTCTTAGAAGAGCGCGTAGAAGAGCTGAACGTGAATGGCGGAAAAATAAAACAGACTCTACATGGTTGCAATATCTGTCAGCCAGAAGAGCTGTGGTCCACACAATCAAAGATGAAAAGAAAGTGTATTATCAGGGAAAAGTTGACTCGTGTGGTAATGACCAGAGGAGGTTGGCTTCAATTGTAAACAGTTTACTTGGAAAAACAAGAGTCAGCTTAAGACCTTCTGTACCCGATGCCGAGTTGGCTGCCAACTTTGTGGCATTTTTTGCTGGCAAGATAACTCGCATAAGACAGGAACTGGATGATGCTTCTGTTGGTGAAGAACTTTCAGTTGTACTCCAACCCCGACACATTCCTAATAATGTCCTCTCATCCTTTCACTCAGTAGAGGTGGACATGATCTCGTCCTACATAAGAAACCTCAATAAAACATTTTGCCCGTTGGATCCCATAAATGTTTCCAAGCTACCAAGAGTCTATGATCACACAGTTGAGTTTATTTCCAAAATAATTAATAAGTGCTTCTCTGAAGGTAGCTTCCCACATTCTGAAAAGCATGCACTACTCCGACCTACTCTAAAGAAACCTGGACTTGATGTTGAGAACATGTTGAACTATCGTCCTGTCTCCAACCTGTCCTTCATATCAAAGATATTAGAGCGTGCAATACTTGACCAATTACAACCACTACTTCAGCAGAATGAAACTATCCCAATTTTTCAGTCTGCTTACCGACAGCATCATTCAACTGAAACAGCATTGATTAGAGTACATAATGATCTAGTTGAGAACATTTGCAATGGTGTGGCCTCACTATTGGTCTTGCTTGATCTCTCTGCGGCCTTTGACACAGTGGATCACGAGTTGTTATTGAGTGATCTTTATGATTGTGGTGTGCGTGACTCCGCTCTCTTGCTTCTTGGGTCGTACTTGTCAGGTAGATCCCAGAGTGTGATGGTAAATCAAGTGGTCTCGGACTCGACACCCCTGCAGTATGGTGTTCCGCAGGGATAAGTTTTAGGTCCTATCCTATTTATAATTTATATTAGCAGTTTGTCTCTTCTGCTTCGTGCACATAATGTCACCTTTCACTTTTATGCAGATGACACCCAGATTTATGTGAGAATCACAAATATAGTTGATATACGGAGTAAGATGGAATTGTTGATGTCTGATATCAAGAAGTGGATGAGAGCGAGAAAACTTAAACTAAATGATGGTAAAACTGATATTCTCATCATCCGAGGAAATAGAAGAGCTGATGATATAGTGGGTGCCCTCTCCATCAATGTGGGTGGATCTCAGCTGCGACCGGCCAACTCTGTTCGAAATCTGGGTGTATATGTGAACTCCCGATTAGATTTCAAAGAGCATGTAAACCAGATAGTTAAAAGTTGTTACTTGCACATCAGAAATCTCTATTTGGTGAAGCCGTTTTTAACCAGACGTTGCCTCCTGACGTTGGTTCACTCATTGGTCTTCTCTCGTGTTGATTATTGCAATGCCCTGTTGGTGGGTCTTCCAAATTATATTTTGAAGAAAGTTCAGTCTGTTCTTAACAGGGCCGCAAGACTAATTTTTGGTGTTCTACCTAGAACTCCTACTACATCTCTTCACATAGAACTGCACTGGCTGCCAGTAAGAGCAAGAATAGAATTTAAGTTGTGTTTGGTGACTTTTAAGGTTCTCAAATTTGGTGAGCCTAGGTACCTTGCGGAGCTTCTCAGGCGCCCACCGGCACACCATGGTGTAGTTGTGCGTCATGACAATGACCCTTTTCGTCTTGATGAACCAAGGGCTTTCCAGCAGTCTTCTTTCTTTGAGAGGTCATTCTCCTACATGGCTCCGAGGTTGTATAACAGGTTGCCGCTGTCCATGAGACAACTGAGTTCTGTTGAATGCTTCAAGAGACAACTTAAGACTTTTCTCTTTGAGAGAAGCTATGATCTTGAGAGAGGTGTCATGACAGATGGCTATAGAGTTTAGGCTATTTTGCCACTGCTAGTGATTGTTAAATGTGTGTTGTATATAAGCCTTCTTTTGATGCATTGATTTTTGTTCTTTTTTCTTTCTCTTTTCGAGCGCTAGTGAATTCTTCAGAAAAATTGGCGCTTATGAGAAATAAGTAACATGCTTATTATTATTATTATTATTAGTATCAGGGGGGTTGATTTACAGCTTCAAATAACTTGTTTTTGTTATGACAATGTTGCCAACTCACGTAAGCCGCATTTGTCACTTCTTTGAGGCGCGTTTTTCACCAAAATTAAGAGTGCCAATGTGCTTCTTCTCTTCTTATTGTTTAAATGTGCAGTTTGCTTGGAGGGTTGTGGTGTCTCCAGATTACTGCACAGGCGTTTTAGGAGGGGTGAAAAGAACAATTGTTAGTATAATAGGGGTTAGGAGAGATAGTAAAGGTGGATTTTATACTACTGTACTGTATATGGGGGGTAAGTTTGTCGTTGTCTTTTGAGGTCAGGGTGATTTAAGTCTAGGTGAGGGTGAGGTCAGAGATGATGATGATGATCAGTTGTAGTACAGTACAGTACTGCTCTATGTGTACTGTGTGATTCAAGTCAAGGTGAGGGTGAGGTCAGAGATGATGATGATCAGTGGTGGTACAGTACAGTACTGCTCTATGTGTACTGTGTGATTTAAGTCAAGGTGAGGCTGAGGTCAGAGATGATGATGATGATGATCAGTGGTGGTATAGTACAGATTCAGTTGGATGGTAATTTTATATGCTTGTGATTTTGTTTGTTGTTCTGATGTAGGTTCCTAGGGCTGATGCGATGACATGTTTACTGTGCTGTGGTAGGTCTCCTCCACCTAGGATATGCTTGATGTTGAATGTTCCTCCTTGTTGGGTTACTACACTTCTGAGGTGGGTGCGGGCACCGTAATGTCTGTGGCAGTGGAGTAGATAATGCTCCACTGTCTCAGATGTGAGGCAGTACGGACAATTTTCATTTGCTTGCAGTCCCATCCTGTACTTATGCCCTCCCAGTCTGGTGTGTCCTGTTCTGAGGCGGAGAGCCGCGGTGTTTAAGGCTTTGTTCTTGTAGATGGAGTGTTTCCACACTGACCACTCTGACTTGATGTTACTGTATTGTGTGCCAGCTATGGTTATTTTCCACTCTTCCTTGAAGTCTTGGAGGACGTCTTCTCTGAGGATGTTTGTCCGGTCGGTTGTGGTGTAGGGTATGACTGTTGTTAGGTGGAAGGAGTGCATCCCTTTGGCTAGTCCATCCACTATTTCATTATGGAGGATGTCAATGTGGCTGGGTACCCATTGGAGGGATATTGTATATCCTTGAGAGTGGAGGGTGGTGAGGAGTTGGATCATAGGGTATACTATTCCCTTGTTTGTCTTGGTGTTATAGTTGATGGCTTGTATGGCACTTTTGGAGTCACAGCAAATGGTGTAGGCACTTACTGGGAGGGTTTTGATGATCTCAAGTGCACGGAGGAGTCCATAGAGCTCTGCTGTAAACACTGTGTTTGTTTGGGTAGCTTCCATCCCATGGTAAGGTGAAATTTTGGGATCCATAATGCTGAAGACACAGATTTGCTGTTGTTATTACTGGTACTGATGCGTGATCCATCTGTGTATACGTGGGTGGAATTTTGGTGCTGGGTGTGGAGGACTTCGAGGAACTCTTGCTTGAGCTCAGCCGAGTTGTTTTTCTTGGCTGTTGAGTTGATGAGGTCTGTGTGGACTGTGGGTGGGATGTATTCCCATGGTGGGACTGGTGGTACCATGGGGGTTGAGTGGCAACCAAGGAATATGCGTGATTTTCTATGTATAATTTGCCCTACGCGCACTCGGAAGGGTGCTTTATGGATGGGAGCTCCTTGAGGCTGTACTGGTATATTGCGGAGAGATGCAGAGAATGGGTGGGAAGGTGGGGCAGCATAGATTTTTTAGAAATAGGTGGCACACTGTATATCCCTTCTGGTGTGGAGGGGGATTAGATTTGCTTCACACTGAAGGCTGGCCACCGGGGTTGATTTAAGGGCCCCCATTATGATCCTCATTGCTGAATTCTATTGGAGGACAGGCCCATAACCTGGAAAAAAGGGCCACCAGGGATGGGCAAGGCTCGGACCCGGAGGAAATCCGGCTCGGGAGGGGTCAGCTAACAGTAATGAGGAAACGAGAAGAGAACCAGTGGCAGAGGAGACCGATATAGTGGTAGAAGCCGAAGAGGCGGTACCTGTAGAGGGAGGGGAGAGTGAGCTGTGGGGATCGGTTTTTACACCATACCCGAAAGAGGATTTATGGAGCTCCGATCTTACTTTCAACCATCTGAACAATTTTACCAACACACCTAAACTTCGTTAAATGCGGAAATGGCCTCCCGAAAATATCATGCCCTGGTGGGGGCACGAACTCTCAACCCTGGGTGTGAGGCAGACACCTTACCAGTTAGACCAATAGAGATATCCCACTTGGCCTGTTTGGCTCGGGGTATTTCCGCATCCGAGGTCTGTTTAGGCTAGACTACTTTCACTGACTTTACACTACTTCACCTTCCGGGAAGCGAAAGCTCCGAACAGAGAGGAACAAGCTTGAGCCGAATCGACCGAGAGTCCATCAGAGAGATGAACGGGAATGGTGAGTCAACTTCACTAAGCGGTGCATACACGCACCTACTAACTGCCTGCAGTTGGCAACTCGCTTGGGCGGCTGGCAACTTCCACAACCCAACCCAAGCGCGTCTCACATACACTCCCTGGTCTCTCCTCTCCCCTTCCTTGTCCTGTGGGGTTCGGTTTTTACACCATACCCGAAAGAGGATTTATGGAGCTCCGATCCTACTCTCAACCATCTGAACAATTTTACCAACACACCTAAACTTCATTAAATGCGGAAATAGCCTCACGAAAATATCATGCCCTGGTGGGGGCACGAACTCTCGACCCTTGGGTGTGAGGCAGACACCTTACCAGTTAGACCAATAGAGATATCCCACTTGGCCTGTTCGGCTCAGGATATTTCCGCATCCGAGGTCTGTTTAGGCTAGCCTACTTTCACTGACTTTACAGAGCCAACACCCTGGGTCGGAACCAGGGAAGAATCTGCCCCTAGGGAAGGCCAAGAGGACACAGCCCCCGGGAACGGGGTAGCTAGCTCAACCGAGAGGACGGAGAGGCGTCTGACTCCGGCCATGAAAGTGGGGACTCCTCGGAAAAGTGATTGGGGAACCAGCAGGATAGGAACTGCATTTTTTTTTTTTTTTTTTTTTTTTTTTTTTTTCTATATTCCAAATTACTTCCTCTCGGGCATAGGCTGAGAGCCTTAACATTCACCGCTTTACAATGAACAGTGAAGCCCGTGAGGTCTTGTTCCAGTCTAGGGAGTGAGACATGTGAAGCACGTAGAGTACAACGAGCACCTGCCATCTTGCCTTCACATGAGGCACGGTGCTCACTCATGGCCCGAAACGACCCCATCTCTGAAGCCACCTCGTTCCCGTGCTTCACTGTCTCACCCCCTACACTCGGACTCCCACACTTACACACACACAACGCCACCTGTTGAGCAGATAACTCACCAGGCATTGCACCCCTATAGCATATTTTGAATATGGGAATATTCATACAGTGCTATTTAATCAGGGAACAATGAGGGTATTTTATTGACGTTTCGGTGGGCTTGTGGTAATGCACTGATACTAGGTACAGCACAAATTCCATCCCAATAATATCTTCCCATTGATACATCGGGATTTGAACCCGGGACCTTTGGATTACCAGGCCAGTGGCAAGACCACTCCACCACACCTCCCCTCAGATTAGATTTGGGTGCCTAAATGTGAACAGGTGGGGAGTGGGAACAATGGAGGACATGAGTAAAGAATTGTATGAGGGGGGTATGGACGTGATAGGTATAACAGAGACAAAACTACGTAAAAGAGTAGAACTGTACGCAGAGAACTACAGAATGATTGGGAAGGGGCGCAGTATATGGAAGAAAAAGGGTGGAGGTATAGGCCTAATAGTGAGAAAGAATATGGATGTGGAAGTTGAAGAGATAAAAGTTGGTGAATGCGAGATGAGTGAAGATATGATTGCAGCTTACCTGAACTACAAGGCAAAAGGAAAGACTGAAAGGATCTTGCTGATTGTACATGACTGTACAGGGACCGGTTGCCAGACGTGATAATGA
This sequence comes from Paralithodes platypus, assembly GCA_032716605.1. Classification (NCBI taxonomy): domain Eukaryota; kingdom Metazoa; phylum Arthropoda; class Malacostraca; order Decapoda; family Lithodidae; genus Paralithodes; species Paralithodes platypus. The sequence continues at coordinate 59,160,102 of CM064582.1, forward strand.
AATGAGGTATGACCTAATGAGGAGACTGGTAAATGACCATAGACGAGAACAAGTGATTGTAATGGGTGATATGAATGGACAAATCGGAATCCTGGGTGAAGAAGTGAACACGAATGGACAAATGTTGAGAGATTTCACTGAGGAGTATGAACTGGAAATCTTAAATGAAACCATTGCAGAGGGACGAGTGAAATGGGCTGGAAGAGATAGTGAATCTGCGATTGATTATATCTTGGTGAATGAGAATGCAAGGAAGAAAGTGGAATACATGAGGATAGACGAAGAACGAGAGATGGATGTGACAAGTGACCACAATATGTTGTGGATGCAATATGCCTGTGGGAGGGAGAGAAAGGAAGCTAGGAAACCAAAGGGTAAGAAATGGAAACTGAAGCAAGCGGACTGGGTAAAATTCGGAGAAGATCTAGAGCGTGTGAACTGGATAGATGACGTATGGGTAGACAGAATGAATGAAGAGTTCACCAAGACAGTGAAAGAAGGAGCTGAAAGAAGAGTTGGGAGAAAAAAGAAAGGAAATAATAAGAGACCCCAGAGGAGATGGTGGAACCATGACATCGAATCCGCCATGAAAAAAAGGAAGGAGAGCAATCGAAGATGTAGAAGACTGAAGAGGGCCAAGGACAATGATGAGAATGAACGGGTTGCATATGAGGAAGCATGGGAGGAGTACAAGAAGCACAAAAGTATAACAGGAGGCTTGATAAGGAAAGCGAGAGTAAAGGCTGATAAGGATGTAGTAGATGAGCTGAAGGCAAAGGGCGGTGAGGTCAGTAGAGAATGGTATGACTTTTTAAGGGAGAGCAAGAGAGTGAAAGAGTGAATGTGGAAGCGATAATGGTGAATGGAAGAGAGGTTAGAGGGAAACCAGAGAAATCTAGGGCAGTAAAAGAATTCTGGGAAAACATAGGTGGTGCTAATGAAGTGGAGGATAGGGGTGAACCCAACCTGATAATAGGAAGAAAGATACCAGTAGATGAAAATATGGATTACGAGATCAGCAGGGAAGAGATAGTGAAATGTGTTAAGAAACTGAAGACTGGTAAAGCCGCAGGAAACGACGAGATCCCATATGAATTTTATAAAGAGAGTGGGAATGGAGTAATTGAAGGCATGTATGGGCTATTTAAGAAAGTGTGGTCAGGAGAGAGAGTACCGAGTAAATGGAACGAGAGCTGGGTGACCCTCCTACACAAGGGGGGTCACAAGAGTAAGAAAGAGCTGAAAAACTACCGGCCAATAATGATAACAGACACCATTTCCAAGGTGTTCTGTGGGGTGCTGAATGAAAGGCTGAAAGGGATCTTTGAAAGGAACAGAGTGATGGGTGAAGAACAGAATGGTTTCCGAATGGACAGAAGAGGAGAAGATAACATGTTTGTGGTGAAAGAAGTGATAGAAAATACGAAAAAGTCCAGGCGGAAAGGATACTTCGCCTTTCTAGACATAGAGAAGGCATATGACAGAGTGAACAGGTACAAGTTGTGTAGGTTGCTAGAAACAGTAGGTGTGAGTGAGAAGGTAATAAATATAAGAAGTATGTATGAGAATACCAGAGCTAGATTCAGTATGGGTGATATAGAGACTGACTGGTTTGGAAACAAGCAGGGAGTGAGACAGGGCTGTGGGCTATCCCCTCTCCTGTTTGGAATGTACACAGAGGAACTAGCTGCGAGAATGAAAGAAACTGGCAGGGGAATACGAATTGTGAATGAACGTCTGAGTATCTTGCTATATGCAGATGATGTGGTGATCATGAGTGACAACCGAGAGGATCTGCAGAGGATGTTAGATGTAGTGTCTGAATATGGGAATGATCTGAATGTGAGTTTTAGCAGGGAGAAAAGTGAAGTGCTACTAGTAAATGGGGATGAACGGGTGTGGGTGCGACGTGGCTGCTTGGGAATAATATTATTACCCAAACAAATGAATGGCTGTGGATGGAAGAGGATGCGAGAAAACAAAGGATGAGAAGCTAACAAGAGCGAGTCAGTGGGTGGGAAGACTTGGTAGCGCTGCAAGGCATAGAGCGAACAAGTATGAAGTAGTGCGAGGAGTGTGGAAGGGTATGGCTGTGCCGGGCCTGATGTATGGTCTGGAAACCATCCCGTGGATGGCGAATGACCTGGCAAAGCTGGAAGTTGCCCAGAATAAGGTCGGAAGGCTTGCACTGGGTGCTAACAAGTACACTGCAGTGGAAGCCTTGAGAGGTGATGCGGGGTGGGGCTCCTTTGAAGAAAGAATAGACAAGGGAGCCCTACGGTACCGGGTCAGGTTGGAAAAAATGAATGGTGATAGATGGGCACGAAACGTGTTTGAGTGGACTAAGGAGAGAGCAGTATGTGGAACAAAATGTGCAATAAAAGGATAGAGAAGTACGGAATGCGTGGTATCATGATGGGGTAAAATATGGAAATGTGGAGTCGTGAGAGATGGAAGAAAGAAATCGGCAGGCGGGTAAAGAGTGTAGCAAGGGATGAATGGGTAGGGAATAATTTATGAGGAATAAGAGTTCGCTAGAATGGTACATGTGTATGTAAGCAGCAGCCAAGAAGGGAGCCCTTTTACGATGGGAGCATCGGAAGTAAACTCCTCTTCAAGGCCCGAACTAAATCGCTTGAACTGAACAGCAGAACGTATAGGTGGTCAAATGAAGGAAACAAGGCATGCAAGATGTGTGAGAGCGGTGAGGATGAGACGATGGAGCATATCCTCCTAAAGTGCGGAAAATATGAAAGAGAAAGGCGGGTAATGCTAAGATCCATAGTGCAAGAAATTGGTGTGGAGGAATGGAATGCAGTGGTAGGAAGGTATGAATGGGTGATCGACAGAATAGTGATGTACATGCTTGGCCTGAGCGACCTAAACATGTGGAACGAGATCACTGCACAGAGTGTTAAGGACTTCCTAGAGGGAGTGTGGAGGAAAAAATCAGCCTCACTGTAGGCAATGGGGTGAGAATGCCCACGAGGAAACAATCTTCTTTACTCTCAACCTGTCCCTTTCCATTAGTTTATAATTTTACCATAGGAGAGAGAGCCGATTCTAAGGCCCCTCTTTCTTAATGTTTTTTTCTGTAACCCTATAGTTAGCACTTTCTTCTTTATAATGTTATAGCTGTAGATGGTGGTGTACCTCATACTTCTCTTAGGTGGCTGAACTTCTACCAGTAGTTAACACTATTTGATCTGAGGCAGATCTTTTCAGACCTCCATAGTTTGCTCCGTTAGTTTGGAGATTATAAGATATTTTACCTCATTAGTTTGGAAACACTAAGACACTTTCTCCAATTCGGCTGTTGATATTTTTCTGTCATCTTGCCTTACCTAAGAGAAGATTGCTCATCGTGAGGGCCAATTTAGTCCGGTGAGCTGGGCCAACCGAAGCAGGTTTGTAGGCCTGTATCTGAACTATGTGATTGTCACAGATGTTTATGAAAGGATAATTATACTTTTAGTTGAACCGGGAGTGAAACCCCGGTACAGTATTTGCTTATTTACAAATATCAGATCAGATCAGATGAAGGTATTGAGGGATAAGCCTTTACAACGGCACCACGTATCTACATTCTACTTTTCCTATTTTTCTGAAGAGTGTAGAGAGGGGAGAAGGGGTGTTGGAGAGAGAGGAAGCTGTTGGAGTGGCTTTGTTATGTGTGTTATTAGTCTGTATACGTCGTCGAGGTGTCCCCCGACTGGGTGCAAGCATGTAAAACATGCTAGGACGTACTACAACACCCACTAAATGTCCGTCTGGGCTGGGATCGAACCCAGGTCAAGCAGATTCACACGTGAGCGTGCTCACCACTCGAACGCCGCGGCTCTATATGTTTTCTTCTCTTTACAATGTTACCAGCTAAACTTTGTTGGATGTGGAAATTAACCTATGAAAATATGTTTTGAGATGGCATTCCAAGTATTTATCTGCATCATGTTTTCCGTTTAGGCTTTTGTCACAGTTTTCTAAGTTTTACATCACTTCATCCTCCGGGATGCAAAGACTTAACCCAGCAACTGCTGGAAGTCTCTTAAGAGTTTCCCCGGGCGACTGCGGGAAGACTCTTAAGAGGCTGGGAAAAAAAAAATCCATTTAAAACACCCCAAAAAAAAATTGTTTTTGTTTTTGTTTTTTTTATTTTGTTTTTTGCCCCTGGGCCATGCCAAATATCACTCCTCCACCTCCCCTCCTTCCCCACTTTCCCCCCCTCCTTCAGTTATCAGCTATTTTCCCTGTTATTCCCTTATTCTGTGGTCTATTTTCGTGCTAACATTAGCGAGGTGGTAGCAGGGCATTGTCATCACTGTTACCAAGCGTGGGAAAGAGCGAGAGAGAGACTATTGCGTAACAGTGTCTCTCCAGACAAGGGGAGGGGAGGAGGGGAGGGAGGTTGCCTCAGCCATACATTATGTAACTCCCGGCCTTTATCACCGATTTTGACCATCCAAACACTGTTTCCACTTGTTTTATTGTTGTAACAGGTTAATACCTTTATAATCAACCTATAATAGGCACATATGGATAATTATTAATGCTATTTACGGTAAAATAACGATGTTAGTGATGGGAACAGCTCAAATACGTGCACACAGGAGTGTGGTGTCTCATACCCCCCATGCGCATGTCTTAGATTAAGAAGAAAAAAAAAAAGTGAAACAAGTCTGAGCAAATTATGTGGGTTAGGCAGATAAGGGGGTGGAGATGGCAGAAAGGCACTGGAACAACATCACAAGTTACCTCTTGGACATGGCAACTCTTGGCTCAACCCAACCACATGTGCGTCAACTCCCAAAACCTCCTTCCCTTCTTTGTATTGAAATGGGAATGTAACCTAATTTTTTGTGTTATACCCTGATTTTATACAGGATTAACTTGGTATAGGTGAGTTCTGCAAGACTGGGTTATTGGATTTCTTGCAAAATACATAAAGAGAATCAACAGAGGACATAGATAATCTCGGATAAATGGTTTGTAATACAGCTTTATTATCAATAGCACTCAGGTAGAAGGTACGTAATAGAATTTCACGAACATTAGATGTTGGAGCACTCAGGTAGGTTATTGGACTTATTACAATCTCCCAGCACTTATCGCGGATTTGGATAGAGACATACTTCCCACTTCGAACGTTCAGGCATTATTCTTCTGATCACATTGCTTTATGATACGTAGGGTACATGAATCACACAGGTTAGGTATTTCGCTTTGTTAACTCTCTCTGGTAATATGACTCTTAATCAAGGATGAAAGTGTAAGTAATGTGGTTATTGCCCAAGAATTAATCGTAAAGGGATAACTGTAACTAGTTGCACTGGTCTAGGATGTTCACTTGTGATACTTCGGACCGAAAAATATCAGTGAGGGCGAATCAGGTTAAACCTGATGGCAAGAATAATTACGGGAGTCAGTTCGCCTAAGCTAAATTTCACTGATATATATTAATGCGTACTAGCATAATCACTTGTTATAACATCAGAGAAAGTTGAGACACAATCGAATACACTGGATGGTTGATAGTTAATAGCACCGTAACACTGGTACTCTGTGAAGTAACACTGTGATGGAGTGTTCCTGGTTATCTTGCGTTAGTGATGTTGGGGGTTAACAGTAGCTCTGGGGCCATCCAAGCTGTCCGGCAGTGTAGAGAAGGTGTGCAGATGGGCTTCTTGTGGGCGGTTGTGCACCTTTTTGGCAACAATTGCTGATGGGTTAAGACAGTCGATTGTTGCCAAGGAGTTATTCTTGCAGAGTCCTCACTCAAGAGTTTCTCACATAATCCCTTCTAACATAACAAGATCTTTCTGCCTTAGATCAGTTATGAGTTATGATCGTTCGTAGCTCAAGTAGCGTATGGTGCACTATCAGAAGTTAATGAAACAATCAATAATTTGTGAATTTGTTGTCTACAAATATAATATTACTGCCGGTAGTCCCGATCGCAATAAAACATTCGTAAAGGGTTAAAACACTTCCTCACAGAGTTGCACAGAGTACGGAACGCCGAACTATCGTGAATCTTGAGGGGGGGAGGGGGTATTAGAAAGCCACCGCAGTGTGGACAACCGTTGCTTTGGGCTCTAATATTCAACTGCCCGACTGCTGTCTCTGGGTCTTATTTATAGGCAGGTCAAGGAAGCTTCAGGAATGTTCTAGAAGTATTGGATGTCAATGCTATGAAGTAGTTAATTTATTCTGGTGAACTTAGGGGGTTAGGGAGGGGGGTCTTTAATGTGGCGGTAAGTAACTTGTGATCTGATTTATGATCGTGGATATCTTAACTCTAGTATGAGGTACTAGTAGAGTTATTTAGGCGGATTTGGTGAAGGTTCATAAAGACTACTTTACTGGCGCACTATGTGAATAGGCTGGGAGGTATTATTCATCAATTCACCTAAATATCCTTCTCTGGTCTAGCTGACATGCTATTCGTAATCTAGGATGGGATAAGGAAGATTTTGGTTTTGGTTAAGGATGGGATAGGATGGTATTTAGATAGGTATTTAGATTTGTAGGTCATAACCTGTTGGAAACTCACCTGTTGTCTGGCAAGAATTTGCTGGCTTGCGGGTCAGGGTAATTCTCCGCGGGGGTCAGTGGGGTCCCCGTGGGGTCGGGGGGACAGGCCGCTCCCTGAATATGGTTATCGAGAGTTCTTACGTTAATTGGTTTGAGATATGAGTTCAGGTTGTCACGAGGTATCTTCCTAGTTAGGGTTGATCACTACATCTAGTTTTCATGTACGAGGATCACTCGTGGGTGTTAAGAATAGTGGTTTTGTGAAAATGCAAGTCATGGGGAAATTTACATTTTTAAGGGGGGACGAGAGGGGGTATTCCTAGTCTCGCGCCGGCTATTGTTCTGGTTGAGGTTGTGAGTGTGGCTAGGGAGTTAGAGGATAGTTAAGGGGGGTACAAGGATAGGTCCTTCCCTTCTATTTGTTGAGGTTAGTGAACGAACTGAGTCGGCATGTTATAACGTTCTTATGGCGTCTTTACAGGGGGAGGGTTGTGAATTGTAAAGGGGGTGGTTTGAGGCTAGGCGCCGCGCTGCTCGTGACCTAGGGTAGTGACCCTTAATGCGCTGGACATAGGGGTGGCATTTCCCTACGATCGAACAGGTAGGGTGGTGTGTGCAGCGGGGCGTGAAGAATAAGAGGACAGGATGACCCAAACAGGGTACCACTGAGCATAGGGTCACGAAGCAAAACAGAGTAGTGTGGATTGTGGATACGAAGGTGATTGGAAGACGTATAACAATTGTGGAAAAGTAAATGGAAGAGAGGAACACAATGGCGGATAAAAGATAATTAACCTAAGGATTGAATACATGCATGAATGACGACATTATAGCCGTCGTCCTAATAAGATGATGAAACCGGGTTAGTATGCACGTGGCACAATACGACATAAGGACAGTGCCGCTATGTCATATCAATACTGGTGGCATACTCCGGTTAATATTATATATACACTTAGTTACTAGAAGAACAAGGCAAGGGGGGGCGACTGAGCACGGGGGTACATATATCTCTGCATTTCTCCTGATAATCGTCTGCAGATTGGTCATAGTGAGTTTATCCGAATTAACAGGCCTAAATCAATACAATGACTGGCATAGGGTTATCGGGTGTATAGAGTCGTGGTTAAAGGTTGTTACATAACTCGTAATTAACTTATCTAAATCAACAGGCATAAATCAATACAAGAACTGGCAAGGGACACAAATTGACAGACGAACAATGCAACGTAAGGTTATGTATAGCTAACTGCTAAAAATGGGGGAACGAAGATAGGTGTCTTCTCTTTTTACAAGTTCCCTAAATAATGTTAACGTTAGGGAGTTGGTACATCAATAAAATAGCAATGTGGATCTCAGTGAGTTATGGGGCTGTCTAGTGTAATTTCATAATTAATCTCGGAATTACTCCTAGGTATTTTGTCTAGTGAAATGGAGGTGGTATTAGGAAGGTTGGGAATATATAGTTAGTGGATAAAACAACGGGAGGTTAGAGACATAGAATTGCTAGAATTGGGGGGGACTATGATTGTTATATAACTAAATACAGGGCTGACGTAATCACGATCTGATTTGGTGTGAAATGGAAGCTAAGGTGTCTTAGATCGCCTCGAACCTACACAATGAAAGTATTATAGCCTGTATGGTGGTTACATAATTAAATACATACTTAGGTGGTATATCAAGAATGTCAGTGAGTAAAGTATTGTGGTTTGTATATTAGAAGACTGTGATTGAGAGACGTATAATATGTGGAATGAATTGGGAGAGAGAGAGACACCAAATCGGGAATGGAAAAGGGACCGGGGATATCGTTGGGGATGGGGGTTTCGCTCTCAGGATTTTCGTTCCTGTGGCTCGTTAGGGTTGGAGGTTTCGCTCTCAGGTTTTTCGTTCCTGTGGTATTTTATTTTGTTTACTCACAAATACCTTTACTCTATACAAGATTATCTGAGCGGCTAAACTTCTTTAAATGTGGAAATTTACTTCCAGAAATATGTACAGGTATTGAGGCGAGAGGAGAGAGGCGAACATAACAGCTAATTTTAAGAAGGGAAAGAGAAATGACCCAGGAAATTATAGACCAGTCAGTTTGACAAGTGTTGTGTGTAAACTAATGGAAACGGTAATTAGAGAAGGAATAATGGAGCATATGAAATCAAACCAACTTTTCAGTGGGAGACAGTTCGGATTCTTGCCGGGGAGGTCGACAGTACTACAGCTAATTAAGGTGGTAGATGATTGGATGCAAATTCTGGAGGATGGTGATGTTATAGACGTGGTATATTGCGATTTTATGAAGGCCTTTGATAAGGTCCCACATAAAAGGTTAATAGAGAAAGTTAGAAGCTATAATATAGGGGAGAAATGTGTGAAATGGATAGAAGCCTTCCTGAAAGATCGGAGACAGAGGGTACTGGTGAATGGAATAGGCTCGGGGTGGAGGGAAATTACAAGTGGGGTACCTCAGGGATCTGTGTTGGGACCACTACTGTTCGTTATATTTATCAACGACTTGCCTGAAGTTATAACTAATGGAAGTGAGATATACCTGTATGCGGATGACACTAGGCTCTATAGAAGAGTGAGGAGTAAGGAAGATGTGGGTTTGCTTCAAGGAGATGTGGAGGGCATGAAGGGATGGTCTGAGCATTGGTTAATGCCTTTTCATCCAAAAAAATGCAAGTTCATGCGGATTGGGACAAGCAAGATAGACAAGGTAGGATACAGTATGTATGAAGCGATGGAGGAAGTGAATGCAGAAAAGGATATAGTAGTGATAGACAATAAGTTAAATTTCTCAGAACATTTAGCGGAAAAGATAAACAAAGCCAATAGAATTGTAGGGCTGATAAGGAGGACATATTGGGGTGACCATTAACGACATTGGTAGAGCGCTCGGTTTCTAACCGGGAGGACCGAGTTCGATTCTCGGCTGGTGGAGATGGTTGGGCAATCTCCTCACACCCCTTGCCTCTGTTCTGATCGCCTAACAGTAAAATAGGTCTATGCCAGGGTAAATAGGTTCCGTGTAACCTCATCCGTTAAAAAAAAAAAAAAAAAAAAAAGCCCCGCACATTACGCCACCCGGGAGTGCCCCTCTGCAGGTCCCACTACATAAACATTAATGGATGGCAATGTGATAGTAGCAAACTGAATGTGAATGTATAAAACCGAATATAAAAGTAAAACATTGAATATAAATGAAAACAGTACAAATCCGAGATGGGACAAGCGAGTGTAAATGTGAATGTGAATGTGGCGGTAAGATTATTTCGAACGTGAATGTGAATGTGGCGGTAAGATTACGTTGGCGTTATTACAGGGCGATATGTAGACTAGGCCTATAACTATTTTGACCTCCGTGAATTACTTGTAGCTACTTAATAGCAAGGTAAGATTCAATTTAGAGCATTTCATGAAAGTAAGAGTGCAGCAATTAACAAATTAGCTAGGATATATAAAAGGAGGGGAAATCTCCAGATTACGTCCAGTAATGTTTGTTATTGTCTGGAGGAGACGGACGCCACTTTCTGAAAAAAAAAAAAAAAAAAAATCATAAAAATAGCCTACACCTAGGGCTAGCTGTGCTTGTAATGTTATGTAGATTATATAATTGCCAAAGTAAAAAGTTGGATAATATTCAAGGACAGTACATCGGCAAGTAGCCTATAGGCTAGGGTAGGCCTAGCCTAACATTTTTTTTATTTTTTTTTAGCTAGGCTAGGCCTATTTTAAGACAAATAAGGGTCAATATTTACGAGCCAGCCGCACCACAGCTGGGATCTCATTTTGGCAAGAATGTAGTTACCGGGTGTACCACCTGTCTTGTTTACACTACGCGGACACTCACCATCATGTTCCCGTCTATTTTGACTGCCTTTAGTGCCTTTGGATACAAAAATTCATTACCCTAACCAAACAACCTAACCTAACCTAACCTAGTATTATAGATTTATAAGTAGGCCTAGGCTATTTATTTTATTATAAGTTTATGATTTATGTTGTATGTCGGTAGGCTAGTGATACACCCGGTAACTACATCCTTCCCCCCTCATTTCTAATTTTCTTACAGTTTCTTACAGTAGATCCTCTGGAAAAAGGAAAACTAGGCCTGTGTATCCAGCTCAGTACCAGTACTTCCACTGCTGCGGTCGTTCACGGTGTTGGCGGCGGCGGTAGCAGACGCAACATTTTTACTATTCTGTATTTTTGTGTTATAATCAAACTTCAAATCTTGTCTTCCCCATGCTTTATCAACATTACTTTCAAACTCCCTTATTGATTCGGAATCGACTACATACTGGGGCAGTGCGTTCCACTCATTTACCACTCTATCACAAAATGAGTTCTTTGCCTTCTCAAGCCTATTTCTTTCTTTGTAAATTTTCTTAGAGTGTCCTCTCGTCCTTGTTCCCTCCCGCATCAAGAAGATACCTTCACAGTTCACACACATCCTCGTCATACTTTCCTGACACTATCTTAAAAGTCTCTTATTTTATCCCCTCTCTTTCTCCTATATGCCAGTGTCGGAAGCCCCAGTGTCCTCAACCTCTGCTCATAGCCTGCGTTCTTCAACGTTGGTACCAGCTTGCTAGCTCTCCTCTGCACTTTCTCCACTGCTTCTATATCCTTTACCATATATGGAGCCCACACCTGGTTCGCATATTCCAGGTGCGGCCAAACCAGCGCTGTATAGAGATTCCTGAAGATTTCTTCGTCAAGTGACACAAATGTCCTTATCAACCCTACAATTCTATTGGCTTTGTTTATCTTTTCCGCTAAATGTTCTGAGAAATTTAACTTATTGTCTATCACTACTCCTACATCCTTTTCTGCATTCACTTCCTCCATCGCTTCATACATACTGTATCCTACCTTGTCTATTTTGCTTGTCCCAATCCGCATGTACTTGCATTTTTTTGGATGAAAAGGCATTAACCAATGCTCAGACCATCCCTTCATGCCCTCCACATCTTCCTTACTCCTCACTCTTCTATACAGCTTAGTGTCATCTGCATACAGGTATACCTCACTTCCATTAGTTATAACTTCAGGCAAGTCGTTGATAAATATAACGAACAGTAGTGGTCCCAACACAGATCCCTGAGGTACCCCACTTGTAATTTCCCTTCACCCCGAGCCTATTCCATTCACCAGTACCCTCTGTCTGATCTTTCAGGAAGGCTTCTATCCATTTCTCCCCTATATTATAGCTTCTAACTTTCTCTATTAACCTTTTATGTGGGACCTTATCGAAGGCCTTCATAAAATTGCAATATACCACGTCTATTACATCACCATCTTCTAGAATTTGCATCCAATCATCTACCACCTTAATTAGCTGTAGTACCGTCGACCTCCCCGGCAAGAATCCGAACTGTCTCCCACTGAAAAGTTGGTTTGACTTCATATGCTCCATTATTCCTTCTCTAATTACCGTTTCCATTAGTTTACACACAACACTTGTCAAACTGACTGGTCTATAATTCCCTGGGTCATTTCTCTTTCCCTTCTTAAATATAGCTGTTATGTTCGCCTCTCTCCAGTCCATCGAGATTTGTCCTGTATTAAACGATACCTCAAATAACATTTTCAATGGCTCTACTAACATCTCACCTCCTTCCTTTATGATTCTTGGATGTATCCCATCCGGTCCCGGGGACTTACTTCTGTTCATTTTTTCTATAGCCCTTCTTATTCTAGCAAGGGAAAACTGTATTAGTTCCAGTGCCGGTGCCTGTTTGATGGGAATAGTAGGCACTGCATCATCCAACTCCACTGTTAGTACCCCCCCAAAGTATATCCCCAGCACCTCTGCTTTCTCCTTATCAGTCTCCGCTCTACTCCCATCATCCAACCCCCCTACCAGCTCTGGGATCCCTACTCTTCTTGTTAACTTTTCCTGAATGTACTTCCAGAATATTTTTGGATTATCCTTCACATTTCTAGCAATCTCTCTCTCCCCCTCCTTGTCTCCCACCTTATTTTATTGTTTATTTGTCTGCGTTCCAGATCCACTTCTTTAGCTTCTATACTAGACCCCCTGTTCTTTTTTAACAATTTTAGTCTTTCCCACAATCGTTTCTTTCTTCTAATCAATGTCCAAAGCTTTCTTTTCATTGGCAAATTCTGGGTTCGTTCTTTTCCTCAATTTTGTTTTATCCTTATATTCCCTTACTGGTACACTTTTGGATACAGCATTCTCCAGTTTGACTCTAATTTTCCTCCACATTCCTTCAGCGTCTTCACCGTTCAAGTATTCCCCCCAGTCAATGTCCAAACACCATCTCAGCAGCTCATAATCTGCTCTATCATACATGTATATTTTTCTATTGCTTCTATTATCCCTCTCTGTTTTAATATTGCAACTAAAGCTTATACAGGCATGGTCACTACGACCTATAGGGCTATCCCCATTAACATGTTCCACTATATCCTCTTCATTGCTAAAAATCAAATCAAGTACACTCCCCTGCATCCCATCTCTATATCTTGTCATCTCTGTAATATGTTGCGTTAAAAAACAATCTCTCACTTTCTCTATAAACTTATTTTCCAGGCTACACTGTCCCGCTGGAGTAGTACAATTTGCCCAGTTGATCCTTGGCAAATTGAAATCTCCAATCAAAATTTTATATTTGTTCTCTCGATTATCTATTTCCTCCATTGGTTTCAATAGGTTATAGGTAGTAGGGGTAGGCAGCCCCGCCCAGGGAAGTACTACCACCAAGGTTTCGGGAGACTCAGGGAATAGCCTGAATTCCATTTTCTCTCCCAGGCCTTGGTAGCTGGATACATATCTTTCTGCCTCACACATCAGGGGTATCAGGAAAACCCTCTTTATATAACATACACATCCAACTTCACGACATTGCCCTACATTGCTATCCTCTATCCATAAAACACTACTCTTCCCACTACATATCATACATGTAACACCATACACCTTACCCAATAAATATGGCAGTACAATTGTTAAGAGCAAACCTGGTGGGCCTAATTTTTATCCAACGGATTTTTTTTTTTTTTTCTTGGCTTTAGGCTATTTATTTCTTTTTCTTTTTTTTGCATTAACCTAACCAAAAAACCTAACCTAACCTAACCTAAATGTATTTGGGGATATTAGGTTAGGTTATGTTTTTCGGTTAGGTTAGGTTAGGTTAGTGTCGAGGCGATGCCGCGATGGTGGGAGGCGGACGCATTATTTGAGGCTTTGCTTACTTTAGTGATTGCTTACCTTAGTGATAGTAAAGAGGCAAGAAAGTCAGAGCTCATAAGGGGTGCCTCTTCTCAGTTTTCTTTCAGTCTCAAACTGGTCGTATCTATTTTTAAACATATTAATGCTCGTACTACTTATTACACTTTCGTTGAGGTTGTTTCATTTATTTATAATCCTTGAGTTGGAGAAGTTGTTCCGCTTGGAGGTCCTGTGACGTGGCTTCATCAGCTTCAAACTGTGTCCTCTGGTCTCCATGTGTCGTCCAATGGGGGTTAACTGCAGGAAATCTTCACCAACCTTGTCAAAGCCCTTCAGGATTTTAAAGGTCTCGATCATATCACCCCTGACCCTGCGTTTTTCAAGTGTGGTGAGACCCAGCCTGGCTAGCCTGGGGTATGGACGTTTCGTCACCATTCCGTTTCGTCACCAACCCGGTTCGTCCCCAAAAACCCGTTTCATCACCAAAATTCCGACCCGTTTCGTCACCACTATGTTTAATGGGCTCATGTTTAATTTAGGCTCAACTGTTAGGTTAGGTTAGGTTAGGTTAGGTTAGGTTAATATAATAGTATAAAGGAAAAAAAAATTGTGCCAAGGGGCCTAAGAATTTGTTAGTAGTCTTGGCAAATCCAACGTCAAGGCTATTAACCTAATTGCAATGACGACTTGTCTATTTTGACTGCTATGTCGTCATTCCAACCGCGGTTAAAAAGAAAACGTCTAGAGTCTACTCCTTATCGTGCTCTAGGAGACGTTGTACATTAACCAAAACTACCACCGAAGGTGAAAAAAGCATAGAAGAGAAGAAAAAGGGGTTTACCTTAGTTACCGCTTAAGGACCATCCCGTGTTCCGTCATGTGCAGAACCCTGTCGAACGTGCGCATGAGCGACCCTCTCTTGTCATCATTTTTTCACGCGCTCCATTGAATGAAGTCGCTTTTGTTGTGCTCCTTTAATTCACCCTGTTTAGGTTCGTTTTGGCTTATCTGGCCTTCTTTTTTGTTAGACAGATGTTACGTGATCTAGGGCACACGTAAATGGGCTCCTCAGTGTGTTTAATGGAGACGTGTGTGGAAATAGCTACCGAAGGTACGGGGGCGCCTGGCGTTCCTCGTGTGTGTTTTTCATTTCTTTCTCTTTTCATATTCTTTTTTCCTGTTCGTCTGGGCATAGTTTAGCTTTTCGCTTATTTTAGCCTAGCTTGTTTCTCATTCAGGACTTGCTATGCCCCTATGAGTTTTCATTTTTTCATAGCCTAGGTGTACAGTTGGTTCACAATCTGAGATTTCGTTGGTGGCGGTGCTGTTTGTAGAGTTTGTGTCGGCCGCATTATTAGCGTTATTCCCGAGTCCCCCCTTTCGAGTCCTTCACTGTGTCTCAAGGGCCTGGGCGACAGGTGGTTCGTGATACTCCAGGGGTACCCCACGGGGGCCCCTCTTTCACACCACAGGGTTTTTCGCCCCTGACACATTCTCTGCTCACGGCTAGGCCACCCTTTTTCTCGCCAGTTTCATTTACTGGTTTTTGTTTTCCCTTCCTGTTTTCACCTCCATCCTTTCATAGCCTTTTGCCCAATCCTGGGGTACCCCACGGGGGCCCCTGTTTGTGCCAAACCACCCTTCCTGCCACTTCTCCTCATGGGCTTTGCTCTATCTCTGTGGGTTGGGTGGTTCCTGGGGGATGTGTCTCCTCTCCCCTGGTGTGTCTTCCTTGCCTCTCCCTTGACCGGTTGAGTCAGGATATTATCAAGGAAGACACTGCTCAGCTTGATGGCCATCGTCGCTTGGAGTTCATAAGGAGATGACGCTTTTTTCTGGGCCTCTTTTGGTATTCCCTAGACGCTCCTCTCGCTTTTTTCGGCGCCGGACCATCTCGGCTGGTCCCGCGAATTTGCGGGAGCGCGATTCGGTCCTCTGGGACGATTCGGCTCCCCGCAAATTTGCGGAGATCGTTGGGGGGGTCCGCGAAATTGCGGGAGGGTGGTGTCGGTAAGGTTATGCCTCCATTGGCCCTCAAATTTGCGGTAATAGTTGGCTTTCACTATTGACTTTTTTTTTTTTTCATGTCATCTTGTTGCCTGATACTATATTTGGTGTATGCACTTTACTGGTGTTATAGGCCCTGCATGTAAGATGTTGAGTGGTGGTTAACACTTTCTCCATCTTTGCAGGTTCTGCTAGTGCTCTTCCGCCTCGGCCGCCCTCCTCACCTACCTCTGTGCTCCCAGTTTAGGGTGAGTACGGATACCTGTTTGCATGTGTGTTCCTGTTTCCCCATGCTCCTTCCCTGGTTCTTCTTGGACATTCTCTCCACTTACTCCTTCGACGTGCTGATTATGGTGTGTTCTTCTAGTGCAGGTAGGCTGCCTTGCTTTCGCCTTGGTTGTCGCTCCCCGTGCTTGGAGAGCCACAAGTCCTGCTTGCGCCACTCGCTCTGTGTGTCCTCTACGGCCTACCTCCCTGCTCTGTGTGGCACGTGTCTGGCCCTGGTGGGTGTGCTGCACCATGGCCCTGGTTCCTCGGCGGTGGCTGTGGCCTCTGCTTCCCTTCCGTCGGTGTGGACGATGGTCTCCCGCCACATTTGGACTGTGGGCCACCGTTCCCCGGCCTTTGTTGCCGACCGGATCCGCGTCGCCCTGGGTATCTCTGACCCGACTGAAGGCCGTTCACCTGGCCCTCTCCCTGCTCGGGCCCTCTCCCCTGGGTCCCGCAGCCGGTCGTCCCATCGTCGGGGGGTTCCCCAGCTCCGTCCACGCTCTCGCTCGCCTCGTCGTCCGTCCTCTACTGCCCTCGTCGTCCTCCTGGTCGCCTTGACGACGCCCTTCGCCCTCGTCATGGTTCTCGCCCTGAGGCCGGGGTTAGCGGCTCTGCCCCTGTGCGCCCTCCCCTGGCCTCTACGGATAGGGGCTCTACTCCCTTCCGCCCGCTTCCCCAGCCCAGACGACTTCCTCTTACGTTGTCCTCTCCGCGCGCGGTTGTTCATGCTGTAGCTGGCCCTCTGCTCCCTCCTCCTACACTGTCCAGGAGGGTCCGCCTGGATGTCGTTGCTTCTCCTACTTCACCTGCTTCAGTGCCTATTCTTCCTTCACGGTCTCGTCCCACGGTGGAGGTCCCTCCCTCCTCCGTCTCGGTGTCGGGCCGCCCTGTTCTCTCAGCCCTGGGGATCCTTGCTCTGTTTCCCCCCGCGGCTCCTTCTGGCCTCCTTTCACCCGGCCAGCCTTCCCACTCCCGTCGTCCTGCTCCTCCTCATTCTTCTCTTCCTGACCTTCACTTACCGTCTCGCCAGAGGGGTACCCCTCCTCTTGCCTCGGTGGGCTTTCGCGAGGTTTCGGGGTCCCCTTTCTCAGGAGCTGACGTGTCGCTGGAAGAGGGGGATGGTGCTGTTTCCCCCTCGGCCGTTCGTGATCGGGGACGAGTCCCTCAACGGCGACACGACCGTCGTCGCTCGCCTTCCTTGGGCCGTGACGCTGCTGGTTCGTGTCGTGGGTCTCGCTCCCGCTCCCGCTCGCCCCTGCGGGCCGACCATTCTGGGGGGGGGGGGGTCGCCTCTCTCGGATCGATTGTTGGCTATGCAGGGCTGGGTTGTGTCACGCTTCGACGGGTGCTTGGAGTCGATGGAAGACTCCCTCTTCTCGCGCTTCTTCGCGGTGACTCACCCTCAGCGCCTCACCCTACCTACCCCTGCTACGGTCCCCCTCCCTTCTGCAGGCCTACGCTCTGGTCAGACTTCAGCCGCCCTGACATCCTTCCGGCTGTTCAGTCCCTGGCTATGTTGACGGGTCTGTCCTCCTATGGGACAGGTTTGTGCGACGCCGGTACGCCTGGCTTAGCCATCATGCTCGGTCACCCTCTCCCATTGGAGGCCTGGTTTGCTGAGGCCTTCGCCTTCACACACCGATCCGTCGACGGCTCTCCTTCAGTCCCTCCCCAGGAGTCATCACTGATTTTGCCTCCTCTTGTGTCTGTCGGCGGGTTAGACGGCGCGTTCTGGTCCTGGATGAGCGCGCCCGTTCTTGAACTTTGTTCTATTGCTACCCCGTTCTTCTCTCACCCGGATCAGCCCTCTGTCGCCACGGTTTTTCCCTTGCGACGGAGGGTGACGGACTTATTGTCTTGTCTTTAGGTTCCCTCCAGACGTCTGTTCACCACCTGCGGCTTTTCGAGGCGTCTGCGCCAGGTGATCTTCGCGAGGGTTTGGACCGCGTTCAGCGGATCCATCTTCGGCTCGCGGTGTCTTTGGTTCCCGAGCTGAAGGCGGTTTTGTGCGCGGCAACTCGGCAACGCCCGACGGTACGGTCCTCGTTCTCCCGGCCGGCCCCCTTGGATATTCGTCAGGGTTTGTTGTACTCTGCGCTATATACATCGGGTTTTTTTAAGCAGGATGCTTGGGAATGCTACGCTTCTCTGTCGGCGGCCCCTGCTTCCGACACGCGACGACGCGCTGTGTCGTTGCGGACCCTGCTTACGTCACGCACCGACGCGCTGTGTCGCGCGCGGGGTCTTCTCAGTCCCGTCCTTCTGCCGGTCCTCTTCGGGGTGCTGCTGCAAGTGCTGCCGCCTTGCACGGGCGCAGGATTGGGACGTTGCAGGCCAGTGCGTCGGTTCCGCCTCGCACTTCTGTTCTTGCCCCTTTCATCCCCGCCGTGTCGGGGCTGGCCGGCCTTCCCCTTCCGACCGCCCTTCGACGGGGTCAGCCCCGCGACGGCCTGGGGTTGGCGTGGCCCGCCCTTTTCGCCGAGGTTGGGGGGGGGGTAGAGGAGCTCAACGTGGCGCTCATGCCCGCACGGCCCGTACCGGGGGTACCTCCACGTCAACACAATGTGTAGGTTCTCTGAGTCGGCCTCCTTGTTCTCCTTCTCGCCTGGCCGACCGGGTCGCTCCCCTCCTCTCGGGTGCTCCCTCGGGTTGTTTTCGCCCTTGCGCCCCTCGGTGGCCGCGAGGGACGTTGGGGGCGGCGGATTGCGCGGAGGGGTCTCACCTGGAGGTGGACGTCCAGACCCCACTCCGCTCTTGTCACCGACGCCGGCCCATCTCATCAGAGGTGGCCCACGTGTTCACTTCCATGCCCGAGCTGGGTAGCGTCGAGGGAATTGACCGCCGGTCACCCGGTTTTCCTCTCCCGTGTCTTTCTGGTACCGTCGCCGAACTGCGACGCGATGCGACCGGTGGTGGATCTGTCGGCCCTCAACGGGCACATCGTGCACACACGGTTTCGGATGCTGCCGGTACCCCTGGTATGCCTGGCCCTGCGCCCTCTGTCGTGGGTAGTGTCGCTGGCCCTCCAGGATGCGTCTTGGCTCGTTCCTCTCCATCCTCGCTTCCAGCGATTCTTGGCCGTTCGGACTTCCGGTCATGTGTTCCTGTTCGACGGCCTTCCCTTCGGTCTCCACATTGCGCCGCGGATCTTCTCCGCACTGGTGGGGCAGGCTCTGGGTCCTCTCCTCAGGAGCGGGCTCCAGCTCCTGTTTTCCTTGGCCGATTGGTTGGTAGTTTCCGAAGCCCTAGGACTGGGCATTGGCGACGCCCTCACAGTCGTTCGCAACATCGCACGGTTAGGGTTCCCCTTCGATGTTCCCAAGTCACGCTTGACCCCGTCGCGTGTCGTGCCATGGGTCGGTCTCGCATGGGTTTTGTCCGGCGCTACGGTGACCCGGGGTCTGCCGGCCGCGGTGCACCTTCGGTGGAAGGTCTTCGCCGTGTTGCACTCGGTCTCCCTCCCGGGGTGGCTCTGGGACTCGTTCGTGGGTTCGCTGCATTGGGCCGCTCTGCCCCTTCCCTTAGGGAGCCTCTGGCTACGCCGCCTCCTCCTCATGGGCACCGCGGTGTTTCCGTTGCCCCTATGGATCGGCTCCTGCCGCTCCCGCGTACCGTTCGCAGATGCTTTGGTCGCTGGGTTGCTCGGGGCTCGCTCTCTGCGGCTGTGCCCTGGACCGCCCCCCCGCCGACGGTCTTGGTAGCCACAGATACGTCGAGCGAGGTTGGGTGAGGTTCCCGGTCGAACCTGGGACGTCCACTTCCCGGCAGATGGGTGGGTCTCCCTCCACTTACCCGTCTATGCCCTCGGACTGTTGGTTCCTTTGTTCTTCCTGCTGGACCACGCGCTGGCCCTTCGGGGTAAGTCGGTGGCCTTCGG
The DNA here is from genome assembly GCA_032716605.1 of Paralithodes platypus. Taxonomy (NCBI): domain Eukaryota; kingdom Metazoa; phylum Arthropoda; class Malacostraca; order Decapoda; family Lithodidae; genus Paralithodes; species Paralithodes platypus. Next base: position 59,179,988 of record CM064582.1, read on the forward strand.
GTTGGACACTCAGACAAGCTGTCCACTGTTTCCTAATGCGGGGGTCCTCCAGGTCGTTGACTCTATTGGGGGTCTCGGTGGAGTTGTTCTTCCTCGCGGACCGACACCCATTCTCCTTGCATGCCTCCTCCCTGTGGGCGGCCGCCCTGTCGAGAGGGCCGGGCGTTCTTGTAGAATGGGCGATGAAACGGACTGTGTTCGCCGACCTCGCGGCTTCCTGAGGTGTTCCGGAGGTCGCCTTGTTCGCATCGGGGGTGCCGCGCCAGTTGCCTCTGGACCTCTCCCTCCGGCCTCGCGCTCCGGGGGGGGGGGGTCCAGACGCTTTCATTGTAGCCTGGTACAGGTGGCGGTCGATATACGTCTTTCCGCCACCAGACGCGCTGTTGATGTGCCCAGTCCTCGCGAGGCTGCGGCTGTACCACGGCTGCGTCTGGCTCCTCGCGCCTCTGTGGCCGGCACGGGCTTGGTACGCCCGGTTGCCGCGGTGGTGCCCGAGTCCGGTCCCTCTACCTGTCTCCGGCTTCCACTTGGGCTAGGTTGTGGACCTGCGGACCTCGTTGGCCTTCGCATCGTGCTTGTTCATGTGGCCCGGTGGCTCCCGGTCCCCGGCCGGGCCCTGACTGACTTCCTGCAGCGTTCCTGGCCGTCTTCTCCTTGGGGGACTTACGGGTCCCGCTGGAGGTCTTTTACTAGGTGGCTACAGGCCACTCGCCTGCCAGTTGGCTCTCCTTCCCTCGTCCTACGCTCCTTGTTTCACCTCTTCCGTACACGTCACTTTCAAGTCGACGCTATACGTATCCACTTGTCTGCCGTCCGGGGGGGTCTTTGGGTCCGTCGCTGGGCTGGTCGTTCCGCCACAGGAGCTGGATTCCTTCCTGACGGCTGCCTTCCGGGATCGACCGCCTCCGCGCCAGGTCCCTCCGCAGTGGGATCTGGGGCGGGCTCTGGTCCTTCTGGCTTCACCCAAGTATACAAGGGTCGCTACGCCGGTTCCGTTGCTCGGGCGTCCACTCTTCCTTGTTGCTCTGGCCACTGGGGATCGGGTGTCTGCACTAGCGGCATTGTCACGGCCCCGGGACTGCGTGCGATTCTCCCCGTCCTTGCATGGCGTCTCGTTCGCCTCCTCCCCTCCTTTTGTTACAACGCATGGGAGGGAGGCCCCCGTTTTCCAGCCTTTCGCCGTCCAGGCTTTACGGCGTGGGCATCCTCGCCATGTGTTGTGCCAGGTGTCAGCCTTGCACTCCTCTGTTGCGTCTGTGGCGCCGCCTTCGGGTACTGCTGTTTGGGTGTCTCCTCGGACAGGTGGGAGGCTTACGCAGGTGCAGATGGGCCGCCACGTTTGTCGGACCGTTCGTGCCCGTCACCCTGTTTGTAGGGGTTCTGCGCACGATGTCAGATCCTTTGCTGCCTCCTTCCGGTTCCTGCCACGTCGATCCTTACCTGCCATCGCCTCGGCGGTTTTGTGGTCTTCTATCAATTCCTTCATCTCCTCCTACCTCTCCGTGTCCAGTGTTCGACCCCCTCGGCTGGTGATTGCTCTCGGGGGTCGTGTTTCCTGGTGCTCTGGCGAAGATCCCTGGTCTTCCCCCCTTGTCCCTCGTTCTTTTCCTTTGTTTTATTTGACAAAGGGGGGGGGGGTGTACGGGTTTGCAACACTGGATTGCAAGTTTGGGATTATGTATTGTTCCAGTACATAAGTGTTTTTGCCACATTGAAAATTGTGTTTTGTTCTTGTGTTCAGTGTTTTTGTTGGTTTTTGAAGAAAAGGGATTTTGGGTACAGTACCTTTTTGGTTTCAGACAAGTCTATGTTTTTGCATTACTATGAATGACGGGCATGTGTTAAAACTGTTCTTTTTAGCTACTCCTCAGTTTTTCACTCTTTTATTAAACTCTCTTGTTTCACTTGTGTCTTTGTCATTCATAATTTTGTTTTATGCATTGTTTTTTTTGGTAGGTTGGGCTTGGATGTCCTCCTCCTATTTGTTATGCAGCCTTGACGTTGGATTTGCCAAGACTACTAACAAATCGGGAGGTTTGACGTACCTCCCAACCTACCAAATAGGAAAACCTACTATTTGGTAGTAGTCTTGGAAAATCCAACGTACATAATACCCTCCCTCACGCCGGACCCCTGCCCATCCGCGTTCTTCTGCTGACGTGAGATGTGATGACAAGAGAGGGTCGCTCATGCGCACGTTCGACAGGGTTCTGCACATGACGGAACACGTGATGGTCCTTAAGCGGTAACTAAGGTAAACCCCTTTTTCTTCTCTTCTATGCTTTTTTCACCTTCGGTGGTAGTTTTGGTTAATGTACAACGTCTCCTAGAGCAAGATAAGGAGTAGACTCTAGACCTTTTCTTTTTAACCGCGGTTGGAATGACGACATAGCAGTCAAAATAGACAAGTCGTCATTGCAATTAGGTTAATAGCCTTGACGTTGGATTTGCCAAGACTACTACCAAATAGTAGGTTTTCCTATTTGGTAGGTTGGGAGGTACGTCAAACCTCCCATTCTCACGCATGCGCAGAGGACAGGATTTGGAAGGATTTGGTGCTGCAGACAACGCCTCCCAGAATCTAACAAAACCATATCAGATACATATCTACCATCCCATAATACAAATAGGCAACCAATCATTAAGTTTTCATCACAAATTATAATCATAAATACTTAAATCAAGGTCCAATGGCCTTGAAATGGTAGTGGCTCATTATGGTGACGAAACGTCCGAGATCGCTATGACGAAACGGGTCTGAGAGGTGGTGACGAAACGTACTGTATCCGCTAGCTTCTGTTCATATGGAAGCCCTGCCAGTTCCGGGATTAGTCTTGTGGCTCTCCGCTGAACTTGTTCCAGTCTTTTTATGTCACCTCTGGTATATGGAGACCATGCCTGGATACAGTACTCCAGACGTGGCCTAACTAGGGCTTAGTACAAAGTAAGCACCATTTCTGGATCTAAGCAGGTCATGGTTTTCTTGACGAGTCCCAGCATTGAGTTGGCATTTGCTGCTGCTTTGGTGAGTCCCTGTCTCGAAGGCTTTAAGTCGTTAGTGATGAAAACTCCAAGATCCTTTTCCTCTACCGATTCCTGAAGTGCAGTTGGTCCTAAATAGTACTCATAACCTGGGTTGTTCCTGATATGCATGATCTTGCATTTTTCTTCGTTGAATTGGAGTAGCCATTTCTGGCTCCATTCTTTCAGCTTGTTCAGATCCAGTTGCAGGGTCATGCCGTCGTCTGCACTCCTAATTCTTCGGTAGACTTTGGCATCGTCGGCAAAGAGTTTCCCACATGACACTGTGTTTTCAAGCAAATCATTGACATAATGAGGAAAAGAACTGGACCCAGTACACTTCCTTGCGGGACACCACTCCACACCTCAAGCCACTCAGAAAAAATACCTCTGATGCTGACCCTTTGTTTCCTGTTTGACAAGAAACTTAGTACCCACCTGGAGATTTCTCCCACAATGCCAAGAGCTTCCAGTTTTGCTATCAGACGACGGTGGGGAACAGTGTCAAAGGCTCCGGCATATTATAATGGGCACGATTAAATATCATGGAATTTCGAGTGCATACTGAGCTAGCGAGGAGAGGAAGGACTAGTGAAGTGTTTGGAAGATAAATTGGTGTGGTTGAGGGGTGATAATAGGCCTATATTGTAAAAAAAAAAAAAGTAGCCTAGTGGGTAAAAATGTCTCTTGTTCCCATCTTCCTATCCTCAAGTAACCTATTAAGAACTGGTCAGGGGACTGGTTATAACTTGTAGGATGTTTAATTGAAGTGCGGAAATCAGTATTTACTGAGAAATAACAGTCTTAAAATACGCTATGTTTTACGGGAGGGTCTGTACGCCGCCACATACCTTACCCCCTGCACATGCGTGGCCCCGCCCACTGCACAAAATGCACAAAATGTACAAATATTATATTAGATTAGATTAACCTAACCTAACCCTAATATAACATAACATAACATAACATAACATAACATAACATAACATAACATCAAAATTTTGCCTGAACTAGTCATTGTTTACTTGGGAAAGAGAGGGCAGGGACCCTGGGTGACCCATAGTGCATTTTAGGACTGTTATTTCTCAGTAAATACTGATTTCTGCACTTCAATTAAACATCCTACAAGTTCTAACCAATCCCCTGAACAGTTTTTAATAGGTTACTTGAGGATATTTTAACGGGACCATAGGTAAACATTTATCGAGTAGTGTAACAACGGGTCAGCTGGAGTTGTTGTGATTGTAAACAAACATGGCGGATGGAACGGCGTGAATTTCGGAAACGGAAGAAAGGTTAGGACGGTTTCGTGGGTTTAGGAGTACAGATAAGAAGGTAGAAGAGATTAGTAATATTGTGAAGGATTTGGAAAAGTGGAAGAGTGATACGGAGAAATGGAAGGGGGACATTGGTGAGAAAATTAAGGTATTGTGCGAACTATGTGGTGCGTCGGGTGGGGCAGGGAATAGGCTTAGTGAAGGAAGCGAATGTAGGCCTACTTCGGAAGTTAATAATAACCTAGAGATGGTACTAAAAAAGGGTAGAGGAATTGGCAGCAGAGAATATGGCATTATTATATACTGCTTTGCGCACCCCCGCTCTGCCTGCTTCGTTGGTTTCACTTTTGAACACGTGCGGGGGCTGACGGAGGCGGCAGGAGGGGAGTGCATGCCCGCATGCCCACCCTTCCTGCCGCCCCCAACTAATTGTAGTGGGCCCTATCATTTCTCATCCTTTCTGTTTTCCGATTTTCCCTTCTTCCCGCTGCCCCCTTCTTTGGGAGCACCATGACTGTCATGAGGTAAACGACCGTACTCACTCTTTGGTTTCGTTGGAGGGTGTTGTGGGTCGGCAATCCCTACACCCGTCGAACTGTGGTACCCGACGTGTTCGAGCGAGGGGATACTTTTATGCCAAACCCTAACCCTTGTGCTGGGTCGGCGATCGACGGATCGACGGCCCTTAAGGTGCATTAGTCGGGGTGTATATCTGCAAGAATTCCTAGGGCGGTCGTCCCGTCCTCTAATTGTGACTCCATGGTGGGTTTGGAATCTGACTCAGATGAATTTAGAAATATTCGTCCTATGGAATCTAAAATTGCCCCCTCTGACGCCGACCCCTGCGAGAAATTGGACTGCCTCAAGGACCCTTCCCCTGCTGCCAACAGTGCCGGAGTTCCCCACTCAGGCATGGCACCCACAGACCTTGGCAAACCTCCTAAGGATACTGTGACGAATTCTCCATCGTCGGGTAGTGAGATCCATCAGGTGATCTCCCCGGCATCAATTCCTATGCACAGTACTGCCTCTGTGATCAATAATAGTGATGACAACCCCACAGTCTCGACTTTAACTTCTAAATTACCAGATTATGATTCTAGCCTTAGCCTACCTCTTCATTCCGTTGACAACCTTACTGAAGAACCTCGCATGCCCTCAGCTGCCACCCCTACGGATGCTTCTTGCATCCCTGACCCGTCTGTGACTCCATCTGTTACCATCTTCCCTCCGGATGCAGGATCTCCTACCTCAATTAAACCTGCTTCAGTACCTCCACGATCTCAACGGGCCGTTAATGCAGGTACAGGAAAAGACCTTGCCGGTATTTCCTCTGCCATTCACACGCTTCAACCGTTCGTACCTTCGCATAACCGACAAAGGCGTAAACGTAACACGTATACCCCTGCTTCGAAGGACACTTATAACGCTATGTTCAGTCCCCCTGATTGGTCACGGTTTTTCACGGTCTCTGGTGAACCTATGGATGATTTCAGTCTATACGATACTCTCGCACAAGATATTGGTGACTTCACCATGCATGCTGTTGGATCGGCCAAGCGCATGATTGAGGTGAAAACACAGGAGCAATCAGAAGCCTTACAAGCCTACCTCGACACCCCCAACGACAGATACACAGGTAAACCAGATGAATACCTGAATCAGTGTACTGGCACGGTTGTGCTCCCTTCCGACTTCGAATTTGCAGATCAGAGCTTTACAGACTCAACCAATCGTATCTTCAATTATTGCAAAGAACTGACCCCACTGTTGTTAAAGTTGACACTTATACTGCTCCTCAGCGTGGAAATCGGCCCCCACTACGCATTGTCAAAATCTATTTTAAGCGCCATGACCTCCCTATGCATGTCCGTCTTGCAGGTCGCCAACTGCAGGTACGAAGGTATGTTAACAAGCCGAGACAATGCACAAATTGCTGGAAGCTTGGGCATTCAACCCCACGGTGTCGGGCTCTCAATGCTCGTTGCTTAAATTGCGGCTCAGAACAACATGCTCTCAACAATTGTCAAGTCAGCGCACCCCGTTGTGCAAATTGTGACGGGTCCCACAAAGCCAATGACAGAACATGCCCGCACTTTGCGTTTCATCGTGACGTATTACATTTACAGGCCACAAAAGGACTCCCCTTCCGGTCTGCTGCAGCACAATTAAGGCAGGAAGGTAAATCTCCTCCATATCGACGGTTTGAATCAACTACACCCGCTGACTCCTCTGACCACCAGCGTCCAGAGCAGCCTCCGGCACCACCTATTAGCCCACAACATTACCCCACCCATGATACCTTCCGTTTAGTTCACCTTAACTCCCCGGACCTATCCACCTCTAACAGGTTCGAGGGATTTACTAACTTGACCGATGATACTGAGTTTTGGAACATGACTGCCGAAGAGAACCTCATGGAATGTAACACAGTACCAGATATAGAGACTTCTCCCCAATCTCGCTCCACCCAGTCGCGGCCTCGGAAAAAGCGTAAGGTTGCAAGTCCTATCCGGTCATTATCCCGGACCTCGAAACTCGGTTCCACCACACAGAAGTGGGTTATGCCTACCCACGATCCGGACTGTGGCTGCCATAACTGCGGCCGATTCTTTCTACTTCAGCACAAGACTTCTACCCATACAGTACTCACCGAACATCTTCACAAATTTCTTTCCAAGCGAGCTCCAGCGGAAGATGCTCCAATTCACCCGACTCCTTGTTATTGTGTCACCCATATTTGTGAATCTGATCCTACGCCCAAGGACTTGATGCAGAGATTCCTGAAGGACAATAACCTGTTGGATTCTGACTTGACTAATATAGAGCTATCACAATCCCGATTTGATGTTCACCAACCTCCTGTCAATGTGCGTACCACCCTCACCACGCCTGATCCTCCCTGTAACCTTGAGCGACATGTTCCGTTAGCCGCTCCCCACTGCCCAGATCCCGATGCTCCCAAACCTAGAGACATTCCCCCACAAACTCCTGCTAACCCTACGACACCATCATCTGACAAACCTTCGATAAAGACTCATCATACCCCGAGCCCCTCACAATCTCCTGTATTGATATGTCACACCAATATCCCACCTGACAAATGTGGATGTCCAATTTGTTTCCGTAATTACATCACACCCCATATCTGTGCCACGGATCCCTGCCTCCTTGCTCGGACGCAGGAATTTGTCACCACACGTACACTTCCCCCTAACCCTGATGAAGATGTTACCTCCGCTTATCTATTTATGGACACTCTGCGCCAAAAACTCCTCCACTGCCCCACCCTTGTTCCTAAACTAGTCACACAATTCACAGCTATTTCTGAAAAATTTACAGACCTTACATCTACCCCTTCACCTTCATCCACACAACCCTCTCCACACTCACAACCTTTACCAGACTCTCTTCAAGAGACCTCTATTGTCGATGACTCTGACAATCCTATTCTTGATGGCATATAACATTTTGCAATGGAATATAAACGGATACCAAATTCGCCTCCGTATGGGAGAATTACAACGATTACTTAAATTATATTCACCATTATGCATTTGCCTCCAACATGTAGGCAATTTTGTTGTCCCCCCCAGGCATTATACTGTTGCTGCTAGCTCCCCTATAACCCCTTCACATCTCCGAACGGCCATCCTTGTGCACTATAAGTGCGTATTTGTTCCTGTCACCCTTTGACCCCAACCCTTTTCGAACAACTGCCGTCTCCATTTCATTACCAGACCTTCCTTCCTTGACTGTTTGCTCCTCCTACAATCAACCCTCCTGTCATTACAATACTTCAGACCTTCATCAACTAGTACAACAACTGACCCCACCGTACCTTATTCTGGGCGACTTTAACGCACACTCTCCCCTTTGGGGCAACCCAAACACAGACATCCCAGGCGATAAAATTGAAAAATATCTCCTTCATTCTACTCTTTGTTGTCTCAACTTTGACACCCCCACCTACAGATCTGCTACCCACTGTACATTTTCCGCTGTTGATCTTTCCTTTGCCTCGGATGACGCAGCTCCCCTATTTGACTGGTCAGTTTTACAGGATCGCTTCTCCAGCGACCACTACCCTATACTCCTTAAGTATTTGTGCCCTGCATCCACCCCTCAAATATCGAGTTATCATCTCTCTAAAGCCGATTGGACGTCTTATACGCACTCCTCTGCAGACGTTTCGGACTTCTCCCCTACCTCTTCCCCTGCCCACAATTTTGATTATTTTTCGTCCTTCCTGAACTCCATTGCACGCACTCATATCCCGCTTACCTCCTCGCTGACGCACCCTCGCCAGGTCCCTTGGTGGACGCCCACTCTAGCCCAAATGATAAAATTCAAGCATCGTGTGGAACGCCTTCTTAAGCGTCTGAGTGTTAGGCAGCGGCGTTTAAAGACTGTTTCCCCCCGGCTTTTTTCCACTAATCGTTACTTTGACCTTATAACCATCACTATTGAAAAAATTGCCCTTAAAACGTTCTATAACAAGATCTGTGCAGTTGTCAAACGCAGTATCCTTGACAACAAGATACTTTCATGGCGATCATATATCTCGTCCTTCAATTCCCGCACCCCTCTCTCTACTTTATGGAAAAAGTTTCGCAGTATCAACGGACGCACTGTACGGCCTCCACTCTCTCCACTCAAAGACCCTGCCTCGGACTCGCTTACACATGACCCCCTTGACATCGCTGCCATACATGCCAAACATTTCTGTCACGTCAGCTCAGACCAGTCATTGCCTCGTCAATTTCTTTGTTATAAATGTATGGAGGAATCTCGCCCGCTATCTTTTCATAGCGGGAAAACACATGAATATAACACCCCTTTTTCAATTCCGGAATTGCGACACGCGCTCGACCTGTGTACAGACACTACTCCTGGCCCGGATGGATTCTCGTACGCTCTCATCCGTCACCTCCATCCACGTGCGCTACAACATCTTTTACAACTGTACAATCAGTTTTGGATAAGTAACTACTTCCCACCGTCTTGGCGGCATGCTTACACTATACCCGTACCGAAGCCTGGAAAAGATCATAGTCTTCCCACAAATTACAGACCGATTGTGCTTACCTCATGCCTCTGCAAATTAATGGAAAAACTGATCAATCCTCGACTTTTACATTACGCTGAGTCACATGCCCTCCTATCCCCATATCAGAATGGTTCCCGCCCTGGCCGTTCTACACTGCACTCACTTATTCGCCTTGAACACCAAATACGTGATGGGTTCTCCAAGAACCAACCCACAGTGGCAATATTTTTTGACATTGCTAAGGCTTATGACACAACATGGAGACACAGGATTTTAAAAAATTTACACGATTCTGGCATGCGGGGTCCTCTTCCCTGCTTTTTACAACATTTTCTCTCTAACCGTACATTCCAGGTCAAAAATAATGGTCTCCTATCGGACATTGTCACAAATTAATGGAATACCACAAGGTTGTGCCCTTAGCAGCTTACTCTTTATTATGGCGATCAATAGTGTCATACGCAGCCTCCCACCTGAAATATCGTATAGCTTGTATGTGGACGACTTCGCAATATATTATACTTCTCCCAGTCTGACTCACATACAACGGCGTCTCAACATTGCTCTAAAATCCATCCACTCTTGGGCATCCACTGCTGGTTTTCAATTTTCTGCTGAAAAGACTAACGCCGTTGTATTCTATAGAAATGTTCGACATTTACGTAACCAGTCCATTACTCTCACCATGGGACATTCTAATATTCAGATCCTTCCACATACCAGGTTCGTTGGTTTAATCTTTGATACTCACCTCAATTGGAAGAGTCACATTGCCTGCTTAAAGGCACGTTGCCTCCAGAGAATGAATGTTCTGAAAACAGTCGCACGAGTCCATTGGGGCGCAGATCGCGCTACGCTTTTACTGTTCTACAGAGCTACCATCCTCTCAGCCCTAGATTATGGTAGCCCTGTCTATGGCACGGCCTCTGCTTCCACATTAGGAACCCTCGACAGTGTACACCATTTGGGCATCCGCATTAGCTCGGGGGCATTCCGTTCCTCTCGTGTCTCCAATATCCTATGTGAGGCTGGGACCTTACCTCTAGCCTACCACCGTCGATTAGTCCTCATGCGTACGGCTGTTCGCCTCCGTCATGACCCAACTCTACTAGAACTATTCCATTCCACAGATAACTATCGTTCAACCATTCCAGTGCCATTCCCACTATTGTCTCGCCAATTGCTCTCCACTTACAGTATCACCGTTCCTCCCATAACTCCCCCTCCTAGTCACATCACTCCGTGGACCCTAAAACACCCTACAGTTTGCTTTCACTTAGCAGATCAACTTGATGCCCAAGCCCCATCTCAACGTCGACATCTCGCTTTACAACATCTTGATGATCACATCCCGGCTGTTTTCATTTACACCGATGGCTCGAAAACTGCGGATGCCGTGGGTTGCGCTGCAGTCTCAGACCATGGCTTGTCTCAAAGTACCTTACACCATCACTCCACGGTTTTCACTGGTGAATTATGGGCTATTCAAGGTGCTTTAAGCACCATCTCTTCATTGTCGAGGAACTCTCCACGGGTCGTTATCTGTAGTGACTCAAAGAGTGCACTGCAAGCCTTATGTGTATTTGCCCCCAAGGACCCATTGGTCAAGACTATCATCCACACAATACACAAATTACAGTGCGCTAATCGTTCCATCACACTGTGCTGGATCCCCGCGCATGTAGGAATTCCCGGGAATGAGCGTGCAGACTTCCTCGCTAAGCAAGCGTGTCATGGTACACCCTCTACTACTTTGCTGCGTTCGGAGGATATGCTCCCTGTCCTCCGTCGCCATGTTTATGACGCTTGGCGAGTTGAGTGGAGAGCGCAACCATTAACTGGCCACCTTCGCTCCATTAAGGATGACATACACTTGTGGCCCTCTTCAATTAATGGTTCACGTGCAGACCAAACCCTATTAACTAGATTACGTTTAGGCCACACGCCTCACACATGGTTACCTGATGTCCACCCCTCGTGGTCCACCACCTGAATGCCAACATTGCCATACATCATTGACTGTTTTTCACTTTCTTTGTATTTGTCCCATCTATGCATCTGAAAGACGGAGATTCTTGCTGAACACCTCATTACATGGCATCCTCTCTGACTCAGACTCTTTCAATTTCACCCCTATTCGTCACTTCCTGAGAGCGATAAATTTATACAATGACATATAACTGCTGAAATAAACGTGACTTTAAACTCTGTACCACCTCCTCCACCACTAGCCTTGAGAGGGCCTAGGCCCAGTGGGCTAGTATAAAATAAAAGCATCATCAACAACAACTGCTTTGCGCAGTGGCAGTATCGTAACCAATGAGGTTTAGTTTTCCGAGTGACGTATCTGCTACTGCTGAAGGCCCAAAACACGGTTAAAGTTTTCACATTTCATCTTTGCCTAGTACTTGCGACACCTCGGTTGGGTTACCTTCTTTGGAAGGTAATCAAGTCGTACCCCACCTGCTCGTGGTGACCTCGCAAACACCCATTTCTATTTATTTTTTCCATTTATTCTTTTTTCAAGATAGGGTGACACAAACGGGGGCGGCGCTACCTGGGTTTATCCCAGGTAGTAGTTTAATTTTACTCTAAATTTTATTAAGTGTTTTGTATATTTTTAATTGTAGGCTACATAAATATAAACAATGGCCGGCCAAGGCAAACGGAGGCAGAGTTTATTGGGAGATGAAGAGAGCTATGAGTTTGAGGGATTTCTGGCAGAGGGTGGTGAAGTGGAGGATCAATTGACTGTAGTGAAGAGACAGATGATGGGTCTGTTAAGATGGAAGGGAGTTATGGAGAATTGGAGGAGAGATATATAGGTGTGAAGGTGGAGTCACTGACAGAAATATGTGGAGCCAGTTCAGTAGCAACTGCAGATGGGCCATTAATTGCTAACCTAGATGCAGTGATAAGGAAAGTAGATGAGCTGGAGGCAGAGAACATGGCACTCAAGGAGCAGCTAAAGGAGTATGAGGGCCATTTAAGTGAGAAAGTAAAGGGAGTAATAAGTGAGGAGAAAGATGAGTGGACAAGGGTGGGGAATGCTAAGGTGGATGCATTGGAAGAAATCATGAAGGAGCAGGTGGAAAAGAGAGAAAAAGAGAAAAGAGAGTTTGAGAAGAATGTAGTGCAGGTTTTGAAGAGCAAGGAAAAGGTAGTGAGGGAAACAGCGGAGACCAAAAAGGAGCCGACCAAACGCACCACTGAGGTGGTAGATGGTGGAAAGAAAAAAACTGTCTGGGACCATCAGGTCCTGGTAGTGAAGCCAAAAGACCGATCCTCCGAGCCAGTAAGCCCACCAGATACAAAGGCAATCGAGACTGCTTTGGCTTCGGTTCCGGTTAACAAGTTAACTAGAACTGAGTCAGGTGTACTGGTGGTACGACTTCCATCCAAGAAAGCCAAAGAAGATGCAGGAAGGGCCATCAATCAGTGTTTGGGGGTGGACAGTGCCTTCAGTGTCTCCGAACCAAAGAAGATGATGCCAAAAATGACTCTGGTAGGCATTGCTAATGACGCTGAGGATAATGAGATCATTCCCAGCATCCTCAACAAGAACCCAAGAATAAAGTCCCTGGTCGACGATGGCTTAGCTATGAATTTGCTATTCACTAAGCAAGAGTGATGCACACACTAAGATTGCGGTAGTAAAAATGTCACCTGAAATACGCTCTTCCATTGTGGATGATGGCAATTCTGTGTATGTTGGACTTGTGAGATGTCGTGCATACGATCGCTTCTGGGTAACACAATGTTACCATTGCCAGGGCTTTGGTCATACCAGTGACAGGTGTTATCGGAAAAATGAGGATCCAAAATGCAACTTCTGTGCTGGTACTCATAACTCAAAAGACTGCACCAACAAGACTTCCCCCAAATGTATAAATTGTATGAGCTCCACATCAGTTACGGAGCCGCCAAATCATTTCACCTCAAGTAGAAATTGTCCTTTAATGACAGCTCAGAGAAATAAAGTTATTGAGAACACCGATTTTGTAGGTTCAAAAAACTGAAAAATGCACATGGGAGCCGGTTGAAACTGGGTCTGTTGAATGTTCGTTCCTTGCGTAACAAAATGGATCATATTTGCGAGATCTTGGATGAACGTAACCTTGATGTATTATGTCTCACTGAGACCTGGTTGTTCGAGTCAGATCTGAATATTATCCAGGCGGCATTGCCTAAAACCCATTCCATAATAAATGTTCCTAGGCCTAGGGGAGATCATCCGGGTGGTGGAGTGGCAGTTGTCTACTCCACATCTCTGGTGAATATCTTGCAAATAAGCCATAACCCAGCCCCTCTTTATTATGAACTGTTGGAAGTGGAAATAAAACTCCATCAACAAATTCTAAGAATGGCAGTTGTCTATAGGCCTGGCCATCGTGGCACAGATAGGGGTTTTATGGAAGAGTTTGGGCAGTTTCTCGAGGAATTTTCTGCTAAAACTGGAAGACTTTTGATGTGTGGAGATTTTAATTACTGGGTTGACAGCCCTCATCTGAAGCCATTCTCTCCTGAGTTCCTTGAGTTGACTGATCAGAACAATTTTGTAAACCATGTGTCCCACCCAACTCATATCTTAGGACACACCCTTGACTTGGTTTTCTCTCCTGTGGGTTGTGGTGGTGTTCTGGATGTTGATGTTGAGAATGCTGACCCTAATACCTCTGATCATGCTTTGATTACTTTCAGCTTTGATTTCCCTAAGCCACTCACACATGAAAAAGTAATCAGATTTAGAAATTATAAAAATGCAGACCTAAATTTGGCTAGCAGTGAAGTAAAACAGTACTTGGGAAGTATTGATACTTCCAACCTTACTTCAGATGAGCTGGTGGAGGTACATGGAAATGCACTTAAATTAGTGTTCGATCATCACTGTCCAGAAGTAGAGAAGAAAATCATAGTACGAGATGATTCGCCCTGGTATAGCACTCGAGTTAAATTTCTTAGAAGAGCGCGTAGAAGAGCTGAACGTGAATGGCGGAAAAATAAAACAGACTCTACATGGTTGCAATACCTGTCAGCCAGAAGAGCTGTGGTCTACAAAATCAAAGATGAAAAGAAAGTGTATTATCAGGGAAAAGTTGACTCGTGTGGTAACGACCAGAGGAGGTTGGCTTCAATTGTAAACAGTTTACTTGGAAAAACAAGAGTCAGCTTAAGACCTTCTGTACCTGATGCCGAGTGGGCTGCCAACTTTGTGGCATTTTTTGCTGGCAAGATAACTCGCATAAGACAGGAATTGGATGATGCTTCTGTTGGTGAAGAACTTTCAGTTGTACTCCAACCCCGACACATTCCTAATAATGTCCTCTCATCCTTTCACTCAGTAGAGGTGGACATGATCTCGTCCTACATAAGAAACCTCAATAAAACATTTTGCCCGTTGGATCCCATAAATGTTTCCAAGCTACCAAGAGTCTATGATCACACAGTTGAGTTTATTTCCAAAATAATTAATAAGTGCTTCTCTGAAGGTAGCTTCCCACATTCTGAAAAGCATGCACTACTCCGACCTACTCTAAAGAAACCTGGACTTGATGTTGAGAACATGTTGAACTATCGTCCTGTCTCCAACCTGTCCTTCATTCAAAGATATTAGAGCGTGCAATACTTGACCAATTACAACCACTACTTCAGCAGAATGAAACTATCCCAATTTTTCAGTCTGCTTACCGACAGCATCATTCAACTGAAACAGCATTGATTAGAGTACATAATGATCTAGTTGAGAACATTTGCAATGGTGTGGCCTCACTATTGGTCTTGCTTGATCTCTCTACGGCTTTTGACACAGTGGATCACGAGTTGTTATTGAGTGATCTTTATGATTGTGGTGTGCGTGACTCCGCTCTCTTGCTTCTTGGGTCGTACTTGTCAGGTAGATCCCAGAGTGTGATGGTAAATCAAGTGGTCTCGGACTCGACACCCCTGCAGTATGGTGTTCCGCAGGGATCAGTTTTGGGTCCTATCCTATTTATAATTTATATTAGCAGTTTGTCTCTTCTGCTTCGTGCACATAATGTCACCTTTCACTTTTATGCAGATGACACCCAGATTTATGTGAGAATCACAAATATAGTTGATATACGGAGTAAGATGGAATTGTTGATGTCTGATATCAAGAAGTGGATGAGAGCGAGAAAACTTAAACTAAATGATGGTAAAACTGATATTCTCATCATCCGAGGAAATAGAAGAGCTGATGATATGGTAGGTGCCCTCTCCATCAATGTGGGTGGATCTCAGCTGCGACCGGCCAACTCTGTTCGAAATCTGGGTGTATATGTGAACTCCCGATTAGATTTCAAAGAGCATGTAAACCAGATAGTTAAAAGTTGTTACTTGCACATCAGAAATCTCTATTTGGTGAAGCCGTTTATAACCAGACGTTGCCTCCTGACGTTGGTTCACTCATTGGTCTTCTCTCGTGTTGATTATTGCAATGCCCTGTTGGTGGGTCTTCCAAATTATATTTTGAAGAAAGTTCAGTCTGTTCTTAACAGGGCCGCAAGACTAATTTTTGGTGTTCCACCTAGAACTCCTACTACATCTCTTCACATAGAACTGCACTGGCTGCCAGTAAGAGCAAGAATAGAATTTAAGTTGTGTTTGGTGACTTTTAAGGTTCTCAAATTTGGTGAGCCTAGGTACCTTGCGGAGCTGCTCAGGCGCCCACCGGCACACCATGGTGTAGTTGTGCGTCATGACAATGACCCTTTTCGTCTTGATGAACCAAGGGCTTTCCAGCAGTCTTCTTTCTTTGAGAGGTCATTCTCCTACATGGCTCCGAGGTTGTATAACAGGTTGCCGCTGTCCATGAGACAACTGAGTTCTGTTGAATGCTTCAAGAGACAACTTAAGACTTTTCTCTTTGAGAGAAGCTATGATCTTGAGAGAGGTGTCATGACAGATGGCTATAGAGTTTAGGCTATTTTGCCACTGCTAGTGATTGTTAAATGTGTGTTGTATATGAGCCTTCTTTTGATGCATTGATTTTTGTTCTTTTTTCTTTCTCTTTTCGAGCGCTAGTGAATTCTTCGGAAAAATTGGCGCTTATGAGAAATAAGTAACATGCTTATTATTATTATTATTATTAAAGGAGCAGCTGAAGGAATACGAAGGACGATTCAAGGAAGTGAAGGAGTCAACTGCATGGACGGTGGTAGGTGAACAGAAAGTTAAGGATTTGGAGGAAATTGTGAAAGAACAAAAGGAAGAAATTAATAAGACAAAAAAAAGTTTTGAGAGTGCAGTCGTAGGTGTCATGAAGAACAAGGAGAGTGTCGTGAGGGAGGCCATGGACAGGGATAGGGGTGTAATCAAGCATGGAGATATAGAGGCTCATATGAATGATAATGGAGTGAGAAAAGTGAGAGATATGGAGAAAGTGAAGGAGGTCATGAAAGCTGTGGATGTAGATAGATGTGGAGGGGCAGGTGGAGGAAGTCAGTAGGATAGGTAGATATAGAAGGGGGGAGATGAGACCTATAAGAGTACAGTTTAAAACCAGGGCAGTGGCAGAGACAGTGACAAATTTTAGTTGGAGACTAAACACAACTGAAGAACTAAAACATATAAGACTAAAGAGGGATTTGAGCATAGAACAAAGAACAAAAATAAAGGAACTACAGGAAAAGGCTGATGAGGAAAATGGAAAGTTGGGTGAGGAGGATAAGAAGAAGTTTTTCTGGAGAGTGAGGGACGGGAAATTGAAGAAGTGGTTTATACGAATAGAAGGGAGAAGGAGATCTGGGAGGGAAGAGAATGTGATAAAAGTTGTGGCAGAGGGGGAGAGCAGGGTGGAAGCATCTCGGGGAGAGACAGGAGAAGAAGCTGCAGACCCAGTAGTGTTAGGGGGGGGTGTAGGGAACGGACAGGAGGAGCGGGATGATGTAGTTGCTGAAGGAATGGTAGAAAGATTAAGGATTATGTTTAGCAATGTTGATGTGTTTAACTGTTTACCCAGGACAAGAAAAGAGAACTGATATGTAGGTTGCAGGATGAAGAGGAAAAACCTGATGTCATAGCCTTACAGGAAGTAAGACCAAAAAATGATAGAATTGAAAGGGAACTGGTGGAGTATAGTTTGGAGGGTTTTGAGTTGTATGAGAGGAATGCTATTAGAGCAGAGGTTGGAAGAGGACTGTTTATTTATAGGCCTATAAGAAAAGAGCTCAAAGTAAATGAGGTGGATTTGAGACAGCAGTGTTGTGAGTATTTGTGTAGGCCTATTGAAGTAAAATGTGCAAGAGGGTCAATTCTAATTGCCTCTATATATAGAAGCCCAAATAATAGTAGGGAAGAGGATGATAACCTACTGAAAGCAATGGAGGAAATAGATAATAGAGAGAACAAATATAAGATATTGATAGGAGATTTCAATTTCCCAAGGATCAACTGGGCAAATTATACTACTCCAGTGGGACAGAGTAGCCTAGAATACAAGTTCATAGAGAAAGTGAGAGATTGTTTTTTAACGCAACATATTACGGAGATAACAAGATACAGAGATGGGATGCAGGGGAGTGTACTAGATTTGATATTTAGTAATGAGGAGGATATAGTGGAACATGTCAATGTGGATAGCCCTATAGGTCGTAGTGACCATGCCTGTATAAGTTTTAGTTGCAATATTAAAATAGAGAAGGATAGCAGAAGCAAAACAAAAAAAATATATACATGTATGATAGAGCAGATTATGAGCTGCTGAGAAAGTGTTTGGACATTGACTGGGGAGAGTACTTGAACGGGGAAGACACTGAAGGAATGTGGAGGAACATTAGAGTCAAACTGGAGAATGCTATATCCAAATGTGTACCAGTAAGAGAATATAAGGATAAAACAAAATTAAGGAAAAGAACGAACCCAGAATTGCCAATGAAAAGAAAGCTTTGGACATTGATAAGAAGGAAGAAACGTTTGTGGGAAAGACTAAAATTGTTAAAAAAGAATAATGGGTCTAGTATAGAAACTAAAGAAGTGGATTTGGAACGCAGACAAATAAACAATAAAATAAGGAGGGGGGTGAAGGAGAGGGAAAGAGAGATAGCAAGAAATGTGAAGGATAATCCAAACATATTCTGGAAGTATATTCAGGAAAAGTTAACAAGAAGAGTAGGTATCCCAGAACTGATAGGAGACTTGGACAATAAGAATAGAGCAGAAGCTGATAAGGAGAAAACAGAGGTGCTGGGGAAATACTTTGGGGAGGTACTTACAGAGGAGTCGGATGATGCAGTGCCTACTATTCCCATCAAACAGGCACCAGCACTAGAACTAATAGAGTTTTCCCATGCTAGAATTAGGAATGCTATAGGGAAAATTAACAGAAGTAAGTCCCCGGGACCGGATGGGATACATCCAAGAATCATAAAGGAAGGAGGTGAGATGTTAGTAGAACCATTAAATTTTGTATTTGAGGTATCTTTTAATACAGGACAAATCCCGATGGACTGGAGAGAGGCAAACACAACAGCTATTTTTAAGAAGGGAAAGATAAATGACCCAGGAAACTATAGACCAATCAGTTTGACAAGTGTTGTGTGTAAACTAATGGAAACTGTAATTAGAGAAGGAATAATGGAACATATGAAAACAAACCAACTTTTCAGTGAGAGACTGTTCGGATTCTTGCCAGGGAGGTCGACGGTACTACAGCTAATTAAGGTGGTAGATGATTGGATGCAAATTCTGGAGGATGGGGATGTTATAGACGTGGTATACTGCAATTTTATGAAGGCCTTCGATAAGGTCCCACATAAAAGGCTAATAGAGAAAATTAGAAGCTATAGTATAGGAGAGAAATGTGTGAAATGGATAGATGCCTTCCTGAGAGATCGGAGACAGAGGGTACTGGTGTATGGAATAGGCTCGGGGTGGAGGGAAGTTAAAAGTGGGGTACCTCAGGGATCTGTGTTTTTACCACTACTGTTCGTTATGTTTATCAACGACTTGCCTGAAGTTATAACTAATGGAATATACCTTTATGCGGATGACACCAAGCTGTATAGAAGAGTGAGGAGTAAGGAAAATGTGGATTTGCTTCAAGGAGATGTGGAGGGAATGAAGGGATGGTCTGAACATTGGTTAAAGCCTTTTCATCCAAAAAAATGCAAGTACATGCGGATTGGGACACGCAAGACAGACAAGGTAGGATACAGTATGTATGAAGCGATGGAGGAAGTGAATGCAGAAAAGGATATAGGAGTAGTGATAGACAATAAGTTAAATTTCTCAGAACATTTAGCAGAAAAGATAAATAAAGCCAATATAATTGTAGAGCTGATAAGGAGGACATTCGTGTCAATGGCTGAAGAAATCTTCAGGAATCTCTATACAGCGCTGGTTAGGCCGCACCTGGAATATGCGAACCAGGTGTGGGCTCCATATATGGTAAAGGATATAGAAGCAGTGGAGAAAGTGCAGAGGAGAGCTAGCAAGCTGGTACCAACGTTGAAGAACGCGGACTATGAGCAGAGGTTGAGGACACTGGGACTTTGACACTGGCATATAGGAGAAAGAGAGGGGATATGATAGAGACTTTTAAGATAGTGTCAGGAAAGTATGATAAGGATGTGTGTGAAGGTATTTTCTTGATGCGGGAGGGAACAAGAACGAGAGGACACTCTAAGAAAATTTACAAGGAAAGGAATAGGCTTGAAAAGGCAAAGAACTCATTTTGTGATAGGGTGGTAAATGAGTGGAACGCACTGCCCCAGTATGTAGTCGATTCCGAATCAGTAAAGAAGTTTGAAAGTAATCTTGATAAAGCATGGGGAAGACAAGATTTGAAGTTTGATTACAAAGCAAAAATACAGAATAGTAAAAATGTTGCGTTTGCTACCGCCGCCGCCAACACCATGAACGACCGCAGCAGTGCAAGTACTGGCACTGAGCTGGATACACAGGCCTAGTTTGCCTTTTTCCAGAAGATCTACTGTAAGGAACTGTAAGAACAAAAAAATAATTCTGGTGGATAAAAATTATATAGCAATGAAGCATAAAATGATAGGAACCCAAAACTACCATTAGAAATAAGGGGATGGATGTAGTTACCGGGTGTACCACTACCGACATACTACATACAACATAAATCATCTATAAATACTTAGGCCCTATAATAAAATAAATACTTATAAATCTATAATACTAGGTTAGGTTAGGTTAGGTTAGGTTGTTTAGTTAGGGTAATGTATTTTTGTATCCAAAGACAGCCAAAATAGACGGGAACATAATGGTGAGCGTCCGCGTAGTGTAAACAAGACGGGCGGTACACCCGGTAACTACATTCTTGCCGAAATGAGATCTCAGCTGTGGTGCGGCTCATAAATATTGACCCAAATAAGCTATGGAATCTATAGGCCTATGGGAATGAGTTACCGGTATATTACCGGGCATACGTCGTGTAGCCTAAACATGTAAGTTGATGTCAAACAGCGTGGGTGTGTGGGCGGCAGCCCCCACCCATAATACTAGGATAGGTTAGGCTAATGTCCTTTCAAAGGGGTATAGTAAACACTAGGATAGGCTATACCCAGTCAGAGGTAGGTGATACGCCTGATAACACAACTCTTGCCGGCCTATGCTCTAAAGATCATATGGTCAATATTTACGCAATAGGCCTACAGCTATTTTAATTTTCTTTTTATGTATGTATTTGTTATTTTAATGGTTAATAAGCTTTCTACAATAAAATTATGGAATTTATCCAGTTTAACACCGGGTTGAAACCATCGATATATTATTTACGGTTTTGACAACCCGTAAGGGAAGGAAGGAAAAACTAATATTTATTGGTGGCTCCTGAAGTCAATGACGTAAGAGCCTATGATAATATGGCCTCGTTCCGGGCTCTTCAGAGCCGTTAACCTCGATCACGACGGTCGAGAACCAAGATCATCTTAGGGGGTACCCCTTAATCATTCCTATGGTACGTCATTGAGACGGAGCCACTGAAAAGTAGAAAATAAAAAAGAAAAGAATTAACACAGTTTGAACACCGCGCCAACGTGCATTCCGATCTTCCTCTGTTTCCCATACCTTGCCTGCTACCACCACCTCCCCAGGTGCGGCCTCTAATGTATATATCAAGTTGAGCATGTGTATGGGAAGGGGATGATGGGAGGGCAATTGTCGTCATTGACTTAAGGAGCCACCAATAAATATTAGTTTTTCCTTCCTTCCCTTACGGGATGTCAAAACCGTAATTTATTGGTGGCTCCTTACGTCAATGACGTAAGAGCCTAGAATATCACGACCGGTGGAGGGACCTTCATATGCTCATCAAGCTAAAAACGAGAATCTATTAGGAAGACCAAAAAAACGAAAACTGTGACATGTGTTTAAATATAAGAGTATAGCAGTAAGAAAAAGATGTATAAGGCGGGTACCATTAAAGAAGCCTTATCTCAGAAAAACAACTACTGAGGTGTGAATACTGGTAATCGTATATCACAAAATTAAAATTAAAAATAAAGTTACACATTTATAGTTGCAATACAGTAATGTATAGATATTGCTATGTAACAGATCTAGTGCAGTAATAACACTCCTGCTATCCATTCCGGATTGTGTGTCCTGCCAATTTGTCATGGAACTTGACACGCCCCCTCCTTTTTCATTTAAGGTGGATGGTAGGACACACCTTCTATTACCTTACAACACTGGTAATAAAAGCATTGAACAAATATATCCATCTACTTATTGGCCTCGGTGGGCATGTTCCAGCCCCAACGCTATGCTTGGTAATTTGGGTCTTCTCCAGATGTACCGACAAACATATGGCTAGGGAACGCATTGCTAGGGGACCAAAGACCCGTCTGAGTTATATCCTCCACTGAAAAACCAATGGGGAAAACTAATGGTAGTGGCCCATATGTGCATATCATGGGCTTATGCAATCAACTGAGGCTCAGCTTCCTTAATTACATCTGCAATAAAGGATGCTAACACTTTCTTTCCTAACCTTATTGAACCTTCTGGAGAAAACCACAATTGTGCCTTATTCCTAGGAATAACAGACTTAGAGTAGGTATATAGTGTCTTAACAGGGCATAGAGCATGGAGTATCTTTGCTCTTTTCAAGGCAGGAATAAAGAAAGGTGTAAGGATATGTTCCTGGTGCTCATTTTTTGCAATCAATCTGGTGCAGTAACCATATGTACAGAATCATTATTAGGGGCAAAAAACATAGACAGTTAGTAGACTTTGCCATGGCTGTCAATTCTGAGACCCTATGGCCAGTAGCCAGGGTCATCAGAAACACACTTTTTAAGTTTCTTGTCTATATATGGTCTCACGGAATAAGACCTAGACTGTGACAAAGTTAGGACCTTCGAGATTGACCAATGAGGAAGCAAATGACGATTTGGGGCTCTGAGCTTAAAACAAGCCTTCATAAAACCCTGTTCGTCTTTCTGGTGTAAAGATAAACCAGTAAACGTAAAGAAGGGTATCTTTATGCCGATACGGTTTATAAGTGTGTTCACTTTTAGGTTTTTAAGTCAATTAAGTAATTTAGGTGCTTCAACAACAAAGCAACCGATGGAGACTGTTGGTCTGAATCTACACTCTAAGTTGTAAAATGTTCCCAGTGTGAACTATACTGTCTTAAAGTGGACACTGTGTATTGACTTGTGAGCGTATCCGTGACTTCCTTATCGTAGGACGGTAGCCACTTGGATTTGAGAATGTCCACATAGCAATTTTCCAATTTCTTTCAAGTGGAAATAGGACAGGGGGAGTTGCAGAGTTGAGTGTGTCACGCCTGAGTAGGCCACATTGGAGCAACCAGGACCACTTGGTCCTGCAAACGACCTGAGGTGATGAATGATTCTCACATCATAAATCTATGTCCACCTGTTCCAATTCACTGTGAGGGCATCTGGGCCCCCTTCTCGTGTTATGTGATTCCGAGATATGTAAGGCTGGAGCTTCGTTGAATTACGAGATGCAAAACAGATCGGTTTGAGGTGAAAATGGCAGAATTAAGTGGTTGAATGCCTTTTGTTTGAGAGCCCATTCCGCTGAGGTAATCTTTCCCTTGGACAGAGCATCCGCCCACAGATTGGAGACCCTTGGTAGATCTGTTGTATGGATTATTATGGAATGTGTTTTAGGCTAGAAAGAATATATTTTCCCGAGAGATCCTGGAGAAACCTGGACCGGGTGGGGACCTGTTTCTTCAAGCAAATTACAGTGGTCATGTTGTCCATCCGGAATGTAATTGACCTGGAGGTCAATGACATCGCATGAACTCTGGGAAAAACCGAGGAACTGGTAGTTCTTGGGCATTGATGTGACACTGACTTAATGTTGTCCATTTTCCGTGATTCTGATGACCTTCCGTCGACTGATAGCCGCATCCTCTCAGACTCGAGGCCTGCCTGGGCCAGGAGGGTTAACCCTCCTGGCCCGGGCTGGCTCTCCATAGGACGGAGCTCGTATCCGGGCTATCTGGCCGAATATCAACAAAAGTAAACTAAGGCTAATCTCGCTTAATATATTACCTACATTAATCAAACATATATAAAAATGGGCGCCTTACCTTGCTGCGTAGAATGGCGTTGAGTAGAGCTCTCTAGCTCAACTGGTTCCAGAGTGATGGTGATGGAACTGGAGGTAACTTTTGCCGCATATTTACCTCGGCGCGTCTGAACACTCAACCGCGGCCCCGGCTACGACGCCCAGTTGCACTCGTCGCTCCACCCGCAATTATGCCGGGAAGCGATTTGATAGTGTTTTATAGTTTATTATGTAATTTATTATAGTTATTATGTTATTTTCACTCAATAAAGTTATTTACATGAACTTATTTGTGTCTCTGTCACTTATTACTTTGTTTTATTATTATGATTATAGTGTCACTTTCACTGGACTTTGATAATTGGTAGTGTCATTTCCCCTTTTATGTATTGTTAGGTAAGCTAATAATATATATAGTGTCACTGTCACTTGTTCATATTGTTATGAAGGCACTTATTATTACTTGTGTGTGTCTCTTTCACTTATACTTAGTTTTATTATTATTATACTGTCACTTTGACTGGCCTAGGCTTATTGAGTGTCATTTTCACTTATTTATTGTTAGAAATATATATTTAGTGTTCATATTGTTATTGAAGGCACTTATTATTACTTATTATTATGGGCGGATGCCCAACCCCGAAAGGAGTTGAAATAGGGAGCTATCCCCCCGCCAAAGGTGGCTTTCTAGGGCCTTTCCTAGCTGATGCTGAGAGGATTGGGTTCTAGTCATGTGGTGATGGGCTGGTCTATCCGAGTGAGAACTGAGCGATCTCTGCCATACCCATAGCTTACTCTGACTGTTCCTTTTACTTATATATCTTCTAGATCTCAAGTGGTGGCGTCTATTCCGTGGATTGACCTCCCTACTGCCAACCTAGAAGTTGGCAGATTGGGAGCCAAAGCGTCACATTTTTCCCTTACCCCTCAACTTTCCCTTCATAATTGCTGAGGGGCACAGGGCCTTGGGTGGGGCTTTGGTTTCCCGAGCGTTTCCGCACCCTCCTCAGCTCCCTGCCTTGGAGTGGCTTCGGTCACCCGGGCTTAGTTAGTGGTAAGCAGGGAGGATTTTGTGGGGGCGCTCGTTTATGGCCTTGGCCTTGCTCGAGACCTTGGGGCTGTTCGGCCAGACAGCCTGGGGAACAACAACAACAACAACTTATATGTGTCCTTTTCACTTATACTTAGTTATATTATTATTCTTAGCCTACATTTGAGTGTCACTTTCACTGTTGTCACTTCCACTTCAAAAGTTTATTAGAGTGTGGAAGTCATTGAAGCAGGTGCCAGCACACAGTCCAACTTGACACTCGAGGCATTCCCAAGTGGTTTTTGTGGCTTTGCGGGGTCTGCGAGTTGTGTGGCTGCACACATGGCACCTCTCCTGACTCCTAGCGTTACTACCTGGTGCTTTGAAAGGAAGGGCGTTGAGCTGGTGCTTCCTGAAAAATTCAGCACACCCCGTTCTGTCCAGCTGGCCTGGTCCTTGTAGTGGCCTCCCTGGTGTACCCGCATGTTTAGCCAGGAGCTCAAGTATCACCTGTTTGTGGAACTTCCGCAGGGACTTGTACTTCTTGGCTCCTGGAGTCCTCAGACGGTAGATGTTGTAAGTATTGAAGACCGACATATCTACCGTATGCAGGATAAACTTCTTGTACCACCTGCAAGATGTTCGCAGGCAGTCGATGAAGCCCATCTGCATGTCGGACTTGTTAACGAGGCGCATGTTGAGGTTGTAATCCAGGACAGCAGCTGGTTTCTGGACGGGGTTCTTGGTTCTTCGGTCCACCTTCCCTGTGGCGACCATCTCGGCCTTGTGGCATGTGGTGAGGAGGTTGACCTTCCTCTGGTCATGCCAGTGGATGGAGAGGATGGGGCCACTCTTCTTGTGGAAGATGTCCGCCTTCTTCGTCTTGGTTGTGTAGCCTGGCATGCCCTTCCTCTTGGCCTTGACTGTGCCGACAGTTCCGGTCTTGCGGTCATGGAGGTACTTGGTCAGGATAGGCGACGTGTAGTAATTATCTGTGTAGAGGATGTGGTTTTGATTGAAGTGCCTCTCCATCATCTTCTTCACTACAGCGCCACCAAAACCAATGAGGGGGTCAGTCACAATTTCTCCACCCTTGCCGCTGTACACCACAAAGTCCAGCACATACCCCGTCAAACAGTCGCAGAGGATGAAGAGCTTGATGCCGAAGCGGTGTCTCTTGGACGGGATATACTGTCGGAAGTGCAGCCTACCACGGAACAGGACCAGAGACTCGTCGAGGCACATCTTCTGGAAAGGAATCAGGTAGGTGGTGAACCGATGACGTATCATGTCATACAGCTTCCTGATCTTCCATCATGAGTCGGGAAGGTGGACTGCCATGTTGTTTGTCAGGTGGAGATAGGAGAGGATGTCGAAGTACCTGTCCCTGGACATGTACTTGCCAAATGCTGGAGTCGTTATGATGTCGCCAGTGATCCAGTAGTCTGCCAGAGCGTGCTTCCTGATATGTGTCATCAGCATTGTGAGTGCCAAGAACACATATAGTTCTGCCACAGTGACAGTTCTCCATGCCACCATCTTGGCACTGGTCTTCCTCCCAAGAAAGTTGGCACAGATCTCATGATGGTTGTTGGTCTCCTCGACGAGGTATTCCATGACTTCATTGTCATAGAAGCCACAGAAAATTTCACTGGGGGTAGCAGCTGGGCCACAGGGAAATGTTGGTGACACCCCGGAACCCATCTGTACCTTGTCAAAGGCAGGACAATCTGGCTCAAAATCAGCCCCATCTGTCCACACAAACAGGTCGGATGCTGATGCTCGAGCACGTGCAGGTGCAGCAGGCACACGCCCTGGATGCCCTGGCACACGCCCTTGCCCACGCGGACGCCCTGCATGCCCACGCCCACACCCAGGGGCAGCGGCGTCGGCAGACTGACCACGTCCACGACCTCGCCCTCTCGCTCGTCTTGTCGGGACTTCCTCTTCCTCCTCAGGCAACGTCAGGTCATCTGAGGCAATGTTGGGGTCGTCAGCATCCTCTTCAGGAGACAATTCGGGTGAAGAAGTGACCGGGCGTCGGCGGTGTGGGGCGCGGGAGGCTGCGGGAGCTTCAACAATGGGAGCCTCAGCCTCGGGAGTTGGGCTCCTTTTGCGGCGAGCCGAGGGCTTCTCCGCAGCAAATAATGCTCTGCGGTGTGTTGAGGGCTGTGGCACACTACTAATACCACTTGAAGAGGCCCTTTGGTCATGCTGAAGGAGAGATCAAGCCGAGGGCTGTGGGTGACCCACGCGGCGTCCCGGGTCAAGGCGTCGGGACAATGGAATGCGGGTGGTTGCTAGACCAGGGTCGGCGTCACTATCACTGTCTTCAGCTTCCCTATCCTTTTCTGCGGCTGCCCTGCGTGCTTTTTTAGCTGCACTTTTCACCAACGATTGTTTATAAAAATATTTGCCCACTTTCAAGGGCATACGGGCAGGCAAAGGGGAAGGTCCTGGGCTACTAGGACTAGGCCTAGGCTGACATAGCAAAGATGGCGAGGGGGTAGGCCTAGGTTCTAGCACACTTGGAAGTTCAATGGCACCTTCCTGAAACACTTCCACATCAGGATCATCACTACTGTCTCCCCCCTCAAATAAATCCACATTATCGTCGTCTCCAAAGCCAACGAAATCGTCATCTTCGCTTGCACTTATAAATTGTTCTTTGTCCACCAAGCTTTCGCCACTGCTCTCTTCACTATCAAAAAGTTCTCGCTGTATAGCGCTATCACTCAACAAACGCTTAACTTTCTTTCGTTGAGCTTTCTTCTCGGTTGCAACAGGCGTCGAAGTTGCGAGCGGGGTAGCAGTGGGGCCCGCGGGAGGTTGCAGCGAATCAGACACGTCGGAAATTATTTTTTCAGTATAACTCACTATGGCGGCCACGTACGAACTGATAACGCTAGTACAGTAAACCCTCGCTATCTCGGACTAATTGGGGGGAGACCCAGTCCGAGATGACCGAAAATCCGAGATGTCCGGGGTCCGACTTATGTCCGACTTAAGAGAGGATAAAATCCGACCTAACCAATGTCCGTCCGAGACAACAATGAAATCGGAGACTACGGAAAAAATCCGACCTCAAGAGAGACGTCCGCGTCAACCTAGAAAACGAAGACAACCCTATTCGAACCCTATAATCTGTAATAGAAAACACAGTACATGTATTTTAGTTTTACAATATGTATTGTGCAGTAGGCTATATTACACTTACCCCTTCATAGCTCTTGTCTGTAGTCTTGATGTCCTCCCTCCCCCCTCCCCCCTCCCCAACACTGCATTAATTACTGCAGCATCCCCTTTTCACCCCCCACCTCCACCTCACTGTCCTTCTCCACCTCACTGTCCTTCTCCACCTCACTGTCCTTCTTCACCCCACTGTCCTTCTCCACCTCACTGTCCTTCTCCACCCCACTGTCCTTCTTCACCCCACTGTCCTTCTCCACCTCACTGTCCATGACCACCTCACTCCCCTTCTCACTGTCCTTCTCCACCTCACTGTCCTTCTCCACCTCACTGTTCTTCTCCACCTCACTGTCCATGACCACCTCACTCCCCTTCTCACTGTCCTTCTTCACCTCACTGTTCTTCTCCACCTCAATGTCCATGACCACCTCACTCCCCTTCTCACTGTCCTTCTTCACCTCACTGTTCTTCTCCACCTCAATGTCCATCGCACTGTTCTTCACACCCCCACTCTTAGGACCATATCCCTTGCCTGTCATGGAACCCTTACCTTTACCCTTACCCACACTGTCCTTCTCCACCTCACAAACAATGTCAGGTTCAGGTATATCCATGGGCACAGGCGTGCTACTCATTAATTCATCCAAATCCATGTCTAAGTCTGAGAGTGGCACAGTGTCTACAGTGCTCCACGAGGTGCTAGCAACTGAGGAAACACTTGGGAGGGAGGTGGTGCTAGCAAGCGACACACCACTGGTAGCAGACGAAGTACGAGGTCTGGGAGGAGCAGAGGGTACAAAAAAGGAGCTGATTTTCTGTTGTTTTTTCCGATCAAGGTGTGCCCTCTGAATATGGAATCGACCATTACGGAGTGGTTCGTATAGGGACTGCAACTTTGAGTCATTTACTTGAGTCAGATACTGAAGAATGGTGTCAAAGGAGTCCAGGGCATGCGAGACTGATATCTTGGGCCCCCCCCCTCTGTCTCTTCGTCCGACTCATCCTGGGTCTCTTCCTGGGCTACCCCCAACACCTCGGCTGCAATTTGTTCGTCAGTCTTATGCTCGTGTCCAGGTAGGTCTCTGTCCTCTTGCAGCCAGTCGTCAACTTCTTCTTCGGGGAGGTCACCCTGGTTACCCTGGTTCAAGAGGTTCCTGAAGTCAGCTGCCCCAAACCCTTCAAAACCCGGATCTTGCACATTCGGGATATTTAAGACCTTGGTCCAACCATTCCTCAGTGTGTTGAAAGACACTTCGCGCCACGCCTCTGCCCAATTGTAGATGCAGTCTTTCAGGGTATACTGCTTCAGTTTTTGTAGAGATTTCTTTCCGCGTGTATCCACATAACCTTCGTCCATCCCATCTTCTATGATGACAAGGCATTGTTCCAGGAACTTCCTCTTGTATCGCCTTTTGCAAGCTTCAATTATTCCTTGGTCCATAGGCTGAATAACACTTGTGGTATTAGGAGGCAGGAACATTGTCTTAATTTTGCCGTTTGCACTTTCCAGTTTCGTGGTACAAGGGTGGGCAGGTGCGTTGTCGAGCAACAAAATGGCAACAGCTTCGTCATAGGGTACACCATACACTCGATTCTGGAACGAGCGAACGTCGGGTACAAATCTCTTGTGAAAGAAATCCTCGGTGATCTATCTATCTATCTATCTATTGCCTGACGCCGTGATCCCCGAAGGGGTGGCCACGAACGAACCGCCCCCATGCACCTCTGTCCCCAGTCAGTCGACGCCCCTCCCCCCAACCAGCACCGCCTTCGTTCATGTAGTTCCTCACTCCATCCTTCCACCTCATATTCGGTCTACCTCTCCCCCTCTGTCCCTCCACCTCGCTCTCGTACACCCTCTTAGTCATTCTCTCGCTTTCCATACGTTCCATATGGCCGAACCATCTCAAGTTGTTCCTTTTCACACTTTCCAGCACATCTACCTCCACACCACACCTCCTTCTTACTTCCTCATTAGTCTGTCTATCCCTCCATGTAACTCCGCACGCACTCCTTAAGTAATTCATTTCCACTGCTCTCACTCTTGGTCTGAGTCTCTCAACCAACGTCCATGCTTCGCTTCCGTAAGTCAGTATAATTTTATTATCATTTATTATTGTCATTTATTTATTATTATTGTCATTTTAAAATGACACCCGGGCTGGAAGGGTTAACAGTCGCCTGAGTACCCGGCAAATGGCCTATTGGTGCCCGGGCCTGGTTGCTAGAGTAACCGGCTATTGCCTATTGGTACCCGGGCCTGTCTTTGTACCACCCGGGAATATTGGTACCCGGGTCTGTTATCGTCTTAGCAGCCGCCAGAGTGACCGGCTATAGCCTACTTGTACCCGGAGTTTATGGTATTAATGTACCACCCGGGAATACTGGTACCCGGGTCTGTCATAGACTTAATGGCTGCCAGAGTACCCGGCATTGCTGGTACCCGGGCCTGTCTTTGTTTTTGTTATAGATTATAATACCACCCGGGAAACTTGGTACCCGGGTCTGTCAGTCTTAACATTCTCCGGGGTAACTGGCTATAGCATATCTTGTACCCGGGACTGACTTTGTACTTGTCTGGTATTATAATATCACCCGCTCATACTGGTACCCGGGACTGTCTTTATAACCGGCAGTACTGGTACCCGGGTCTTGGTGACCGGGCCTTATTGAGATAAGGTTTAGGGTACCCGGGGACTTGAGAAAATCTCAACAATACCATAGTCTTAGCACTCGTAAGGGTAGGGCTACTCGGCCACGAGTGTTATTCGGCGTTCCTTTATTCTTACAGTTTCTTACAGTAGATCCTCTGGAAAAAGGCAAACTAGGCCTGTGTATCCAGCTCAGTACCAGTACTTGCACTGCTGCGGTCGTTCACGGTGTTGGCGGCGGCGGTAGCAGACGCAACATTTTTACTATTCTGTATTTTTGTTTTATAATCAAACTTCAAATCTTGTCTTCCCCATGCTTTATCAAGATTACTTTCAAACTCCCTTATTGATTCGGAATCGACTACATACTAGGGCAGTGCGTTCCACTCATTTACCACTCTATCACAAAATGAGTTCTTTGCCTTCTCAAGCCTATTTCTTTCTTTGTAAATTTTCTTAGAGTGTCCTCTCGTTCCCTCCCGTATCAAGAAGATACCTTCACACACATCCTCATCGTACTTTCCTGACACTATCTTAAAAGTCTCTATCATATCCCCTCTCTTTCTCCTATATGCCAGTGTCGGAAGCCCCAGTGTCCTCAACCTCTGCTCATAGCCCGCATTCTTCAACGTTGGTACCAGCTTGCTAGCTCTCCTCTGCACTTTCTCCACTGCTTCTATATCCTTTACCATATATGGAGCCTACACCTGGTTCGCATATTCCAGGTGCGGCCTAACCAGCGCTGTATAGAGATTCCTGAAGATTTCTTCATCAAGTGACACAAATGTCCTCCTTATCAGCCCTACAATTCTATTGGCTTTGTTTATCTTTTCCGCTAAATGTTCTGAGAAATTTAACTTATTGTCTATCACTACTCCTATATCCTTTTCTGCATTCACTTCCTCCATCGCTTCATACATACTGTATCCTACCTTGTCTATCTTGCTTGTCCCAATCCGCATGTACTTGCATTTTTTTGGATGAAAAGGCATTAACCAATGCTCAGACCATCCCTTCATGCCCTCCACATCTCCTTGAAGCAAACCCACATCTTCCTTACTCCTCACTCTTCTATACAGCTTAGTGTCATCCGCATACAGGTATACCTCACTTCCATTAGTTATAACTTCAGGTAAGTCGTTGATAAAAATAACGAACAGCAGTGGTCCCAACACAGATCCCTGAGGTACCCCACTTGTAATTTCCCTCCACCCCGAGCCTATTCCATTCACCAGTACCCTCTGTCTCCGATCTTTCAGGAAGGCTTCTATCCATTTCACACATTTCTCCCCTATATTATAGCTTCTAACTTTCTCTATTAATCTTTTATGTGGGACCTTATCGAAGGCCTTCATAAAATCGCAATATACCACGTCTATTACATCACCATCTTCTAGAATTTGCATCCAATCATCTACCACCTTAATTAGCTGTAGTACCGTCGACCTCCCCGGCAAGAATCCGAACTGTCTCCCACTGAAAAATTGGTTTGACTTCATATGCTCCATTATTCCTTCTCTAATTACCGTTTCCATTAGTTTACACACAACACTTGTCAAACTGACTGGTCTATAATTCCCTGGGTCATTTCTCTTTCCCTTCTTAAATATAGCTGTTATGTTCGCCTCTCTCCAGTCCATCGGGATTTGTCCTGTATTAACCCTTCCTCCCCGGGCTGTCTTACCAAATGACGGTCGCCCCTACCCGGGCGATATGGCTGAAAAACGTCTAGGCCTAGGCTACCGTATTTATGTTTATTTTCACTGCTAGAACTTTCCCAGTCATCTATAATCGTAGTGCGGTTTTCAATCTGTATTTTGGCATTGAGTAGAGCTCTGTAAGTCAACTGGTTCAGTTGTGATGACGATTTCAGTGGAGCCAATATTGCAGAGATGTTGCCAATATGGGGGCTTTTTAGACACTACTTTCGTCATGACGTCAGAACAATAACATTGAGGAGTCTTCTCCTTCTTGTTTTCGGAGGTGCGGTGACGAACGCTTGGGTTTGTTGACATATGTCGTACGCACAGCGTTCGGACCAAGCTTAATTAGGCTATTAATCTCATGCCTTAGATAAGGCATACCGGGTAGCGGCCCTTCTTTCGTGCTGTCCTTACCTAAGGCAGACCGGGTAGGAAGGGTTAAACGATACCTCAAATAAAATTTTCAATGGCTCTACTAACATCTCACCTCCTTCCTTTATGATTCTTGGGTGTATCCCATCTGGTCCCGGGGACTTACTTCTGTTCATTTTTTCTATAGCCCTTCTTATTCTAGCATGGGAAAACTCTATTAGTTCTAGTGCCGGTGCCTGTTTGATGGGAATCGTAAGCACTGCATCATCCGACTCCACTGTTAGTACCCCCCCAAAGTATTTCCCCAGCACCTCTGCTTTCTCCTTATCAGTCTCTGCTCTACTCCCATCATCCAACCCCCCTACCAGCTCTGGGATCCCTACTCTTCTTGTTAACTTTTCTTGAATTTACTTCCAGAATATTTTTGGATTATCCTTCACATTTCTAGCAATCTCTCTCTCCCTCTCCTTCACCCCCCTCCTTGTCTTCCACCTTATTTTATTGTTTATTTGTCTGCGTTCCAGATCCACTTCTTTAGCTTCTATACTAGACCCCCTGTTCTTTTTTAACAATTTTAGTCTTTCCCACAATCGTTTCTTTCTTCTAATCAATGTCCAAAGCTTTCTTTTCATTGGCAATTCTGGGTTCGTTCTTTTCCTCAATTTTGTTTTATCCTTATATTCCCTTACTGGTACACTTTTGGATACAGCATTCTCCAGTTTGACTCTAATTTTCCTCCACATTCCTTCAGCGTCTTCACCGAAAAAGATTTTGCATCCCAGGAGCTGGACTGGACGACATTGTGGAAGCCTTCGAAGATACCTCAATGGTCACATGGGAGCATCTGCAGATGGATACGAGGGGGTACATGGAGGAAATGGTTACGGAAGGAGAAATCTAGAAGGCGAATATATATTGGAGTCCTGCGTTGCACTCAACATGGTTGTGTGTAACAAAGTTCAAGAAAAGACAGAGCCACCTGATCACATATAACTCTGGGGTCTCCAGTAGCCAGATAGATTACTTCTTGGTTAACAGGAAAGACTGGAAACTAGTTCGAGATGTAAAGGTCATCCCGAGCGAAGAATGTATCCCCCAGCATAAGCTACTTGTGTGCGACATGAGCTTATACAGAGATCCTAAGCGCAAGAAGGTTTACATACCCAAAAGGAAAGTGTGGCTGCTGAAGGACAAGGAAGTTAGGGATAGGTTTCATAATGAACTGGAGGAAATGAATAGAAATAAGGAAGCTAGGCCTAACGATGTAAATAGCCAATGGAACTTTCTTAAGCATAGCCTTATCGCTGCCACTGACAAAGTCTGTGGGAAAACAAAGGGTCACCCCAGGAATAAGACCTCTTGGTGGTGGAACGATGAGGTAGAACATGCTGTGAAAGAGAAAAGGAGATGCTTCAAAGCATGGAAGAAAGGAGGCAGCAGGGAGGAATACCAGGCAGCTAAACGAACTGCCAAAAGAGTTATTTACAATGCTAAAAATCGCATTAAGGACCTGGTCCTCGAACAAGTGTGTAACACTGACAATCCCAATGGGATCTTCAACCTAGCTAGGCGAGTTAAAAATGACAGTAGGGATATTATAGGTGAACAGTGTGTTAGAGATGATAATGGGAAGATTGTGTATGCAGAAAATGAAATCAGAGAAGCATGGAAGGTACACTATGAACGATTGCTAAGTGTAGAGTTTGAATGGGATAAGGAACAGCTTAGTATCGAAAAACCAATATCTGGGCCCCCTCCTTTGATAGCACCAGCTGTAGTGAGCGACGCAATCAATAAAATGAAGGACGGTAAAGCTCCAGGTTGCTCCGACATTGTCGCTGAGATGATAAAAGCCTCAGGGGAGATTGGTGTAAACTTAGTCACTGAGTTGATAAACACCATTATTAAAGATGAGAAAATCCCAGAGGATTGGCTCAAAAGTGTAATAGTAAATATATACAAAGGAAAAGGGGATGCGCTAGATAGAGGAAATTATAGGGGCCTGAAAATGCTTGACCATATCATGAAGGTCTGTGAGAGAGTCCTTGAGGGTTTGATCAGGCAAAGCATCTCTATTGATGATATGCAGTTTGGTTTTATGCCAGGACGTGGTACAACCGATGCTATCTTCATAGTCAGGCAGATACAGGAAAGATACTTACTAAAAGGCAGGGATCTTTACTTTGTGTTTGTGGACCTGGAGAAGGCCTTTGATAGGGTACCTAGAGATGTTGTGCAGTGGGCTATGAGGAAACTTGGTGTGGAAGAGTGGCTGGTGCGTGTGATAATGAAGATGTATGAGGATTCGCGAAGTTCGGTGAGGGTGAAGGGTGTACTGAGTGATGAGTTCGCAGTCCGTGTTGGAGTCCATCAGGGTTCAGTGTTAAGCCCCCTCCTCTTTATAATGGTCTTGGAGGCGCTGTCTAGAGTTTTTAGAGGCGGACTCCCGTTGGAACTGTTTTATGCAGACGATTTAGTCCTAATAGCTGACAGTATGCAGGATGCTGAGGCCAAATTCAGAGAGTGGAGAGAGGGCATGGCGAGCAAGGGTTTAAGAGTCAATATTAACAAAACCAAGGTTATGCATTGTAGTTTGAGGCGAGGCAATGTGGAAAAGAGCGGTACATACCCATGTGCAGTGTGTGGAAAGGGAGTGGGCGTTAACTCAATTCAATGTAGCATCTGTCGATGTTGGGTACACCATGGGA
Source organism: Paralithodes platypus (assembly GCA_032716605.1). NCBI lineage: Eukaryota > Metazoa > Arthropoda > Malacostraca > Decapoda > Lithodidae > Paralithodes > Paralithodes platypus. Next base: position 59,215,527 of record CM064582.1, read on the forward strand.
GTAAGCGCTGTAGTAGAATAAAGGGGCCCCTGCCGAAGGATAAGTCAGAAATAGAGAAATTTGAGTGCGTAGTGTGCAAAGGCGAGCTTGTGTTAAGTGATGATCCTGTGGCTGTGAATTTTGGAAATGAGTCTTTGGAGCTGGTGAACAAGTTTTGTTACCTAGGAGATACCATCTCTGCCGGTGGTGGGGCCGAGGCTGCCACTGTTGCTAGAATTAGGTGTGGCTGGGGGAAGTTCAGAGAATTGATGCCAATCCTGACCATGAAAAGAATGCCTCTCCCCCTGAAGGGAAAGGTGTATGCCTCATGTGTTAGAAGTGCAATGACGTATGCCTCAGAAACATGGGCCGTTAAAGTAGAGGATGTCAACAGAATGGAGCGTAATGAGATGAGAATGGTGAGATGGATGTGTGGGGCTAGGCTACAGGATAGAATAACAAATGTTGAGCTGAGGAGACGTTTAGGTATAAAGAGTATTAGCGAGGTGATGCGTACAAGTAGACTGGGATGGTATGGACATGTGGAGAGAATGGATGAACAAAATTGGGTGAAAAAATGCAGGTCTGTGATTGTGGAGGGAGCTGCACCAAGGGGTGGACCGAGGAAGACCTGGGATCGGACTATACGTGCCGATCTCAAATCCAAGAACTTGACAAGTGAAGCAGCCCTTAACAGGGTTGCCTGGAACGCCGCCATTAGGACAAGAGACTGAAACTGCACTGATGTGTGGAACACTCGGTTTTAAAATTTTATGTATGTATGTATGTATACCACAAAAGACTCAAATGAAAATACCCTTTTTGTCATCCATGCTGGTTCAAATGACGTCATGCGCACCAGATCCGAAGAGTTGATGGAGAAATATCGCAAGATGATCCAGCACTACAAAAACAAGTCAAGGAATATCATCATCTCAGGCATTCTCCCCAAGATCGACGCATCTGCGACAAGGCCTTCAGCACAAATAGCCGACTAAAATATTTGTGTCTGAGGGAAGAAGTTGAATTCATCAACCTCTGGGACAACTTCTACAACCAGCCTACTCTGTTCTGCAAGGATGGCACTCATCTAAACCCTGTGGGTTCAGCACGCATGGGTCGTCTCCTACACGAAGCAGTCCGCAGCCATGGATAAAAAAACGCCATCCGAGAAGAAGCAGCAGTGACATAAAGCATCCAACGCCAAGCAAAAAACAGAGGCAACCGAGGACCACCAGCGATAAGGACCGAAGACAGCGAGGACCGAGGACAGCCATGAACATAAATGTAGATCCGACAAGAACCAAAAATATTATTAAAGAGCGTGCCGTGAGTTCTAAAATAACAAATTTAAAGGTTTTCTATGCAAACGCTCGTAGCATACGCAATAAATTTTCAGATTTAGAGGAGCTAGTGTTTACAGAAAATTATGATGTGATTGGCATAACAGAATCTTGGCTCAATACAGAAGATAGAGACTTTTTAGCAGAGTATTCACTTCCCGGTTATGTAATGTTTGAGAAAAGCCGAATAAATCGAAATGGAGGTGGCGTTTTACTTATATCAAAGAAAGTCTTAACCCTACCCTCTTGTCAAAACCTCAAATTGTGAACGTCGACACATCTTTTGTGCTAATAAAGAATAATAAAGGTACAAAAATAATACTTGCGTTAATATACAGACCTCCAGCTCAATCAGTGCAAACTGACCGAGAAATTTACGAAAAAATTGCAGATGTAAGTAACTCACAAGATACCGTATTTTTGGCGACTTTAATTTACCTGTGACCAAGTGGGGCGATACTCTTACTTCACACTCCGGACATGACTTGTATACGAACTTGCAAGAGAGTTCGCTTTATCAATTTGTTCGAACACCGAGCCGTGGTAATAACGTTCTTGACATTGTACTTGCAACAAAAGAAGAATTAATAGAGAATTTGAATGTTGGTGATGAATTCAGTAACAGCGACCATCGTACGATAACTTTAACTTTAACCCTCCAGCCCCGGCTATGTATTATATATATATTCCCCGAAATCCGGGGGTTTTGGCCGAAATACGTCTACGCCTAGGCTACCGCATCTTTGTTATTTGGCTTGCTTCTGCATTCCCGCGCATCCCCAAGCGTAGATGTGTTTTGTACCTGTAGAATGGCGTTAAGTAGAGCTCTCTAAGTCAACTTGTTCAGTTGTGATTATGATTTCATTGGAGATAACTTTATGGCAAAAACAGCCACTTTACACTACTTTTCGATACTTAACAATAACATACAGGCACACACGAACAAGCGACGCACTCCTTCTTGTGGGCGGAGATGCGGGGCGTCAGTCCAGCCGGCTGTTGTTTACATGCGTCGGACGTACGCCTCGCACACCAAGCTTACAGGCTTTGAGCTCATGGGTCTTTAAGAGCCCTTCCGGGTAGCTCGGGTGTGTTTTTTATGGGCGTTCAAGAGCCCTTCCGAGTCTGGAGGGTTAAAGTTTACTAGTAACGAACCAAATAGTAGCATCGAAAAAGTCCCTAATTTCAAGAAAGCAAACTTCCATAAACTTAGCTATGTTTAAAGAAACTGACTGGAGCTTTTTAATTAACAATAACGACATAAATACATCTTGGAAGTTATTCAAAACCACTTACCTAAAAGCAGTGCAAGACTGCATACCATCGAAAATACGGCATCCAGGCCATAATATGCCCAAATGGTGGAATAAAGATATTTCAAACTGCCTGCTTGCTAAAAAATTTGCTAATGATATATTAAAATCCTCACAAAATGACGAAGAACGGGTGAAATTTGTAGAGCTACGACGCAAAGCCAAAAAGTTAATTAAGCAAAGTAAAAAGACCTTAGAGTTACATATTGCGAATCAAAGTAAAACAAACCCGAAAGAATTCTATAGTTATATCAGAAAGAAAAAAGTAGTTACTTCAACTATTAGTCGATGAAAATGGAGAATACACCAAAGACGAAGTACAAATGAGTAATGCCCTCAATACCTTCTTTGCATCAGTTTTTACAACAGAAGACCTCAGTGATATCCCTACACCATCGCCGATTCAGATTGATAATTCAGATGTTCTAAGCAATATCACCGTTACAGAGAGAGAAGTATTGAATTGTTTAGATAAACTGAAGGTAAATAAAACGCCTGGACCTGATACAATCTCGCCTAGAGTTCTAAAGAAAGCTAAGGATGAGCTCTCCAAACCACTGACATTACTATTCAATAAATCCTTGCAGTCTGGAACTATGCCTGATCAGTGGAAGCTAGCCAACGTAACACCGATATTAAAAAAAGGCAGCAAATCCCTACCCAGTAACTATCGTCCAATTAGCTTAACCTCAGTTGTATGTAAAATGCTAGAAACGGTCATACGAGACAGACTCGTAAATCACTTAGAGGAAAATAACATACTTAACCCTCCAGCCCCGGCTATGTATTATATATATATTCCTCGAAACCCGGGTGTTTTGGCCGAAAAACTTCTAGGCTAGGCTACCGTATATTTGTTAATCAGACTGCTTCCCGCATTCCCGCGCATCCCCAAGCGTAGCTGTGTTATTTACCTGTAGAATGGCATTAAGTAGAGCTCTCTAAGTCAACTGGTTGAGTTGTGATGATGATTTCATTGGAGATAACTTTATGGCCAAAACAGCCACTTTACACTACTTTTCGATACTTAACAACAACATACAGGCACACACGAACAAGCTACGCTCTCCTTCTTGTGGCCGGAGATGCGGGGCGTCGGTCCAGCCGGCTGTTGTTTACATGCGTCGGACCGACGCCTCGCACACGAAGCTCACAGGCTTTCAACCACTGGGCGTTCAAGAGCCCTTCCGGGTACCTGTTTTTTTATGGGCGTTCAAGAGCCCTTCCGTGGTGAGAGGGTTAAAGATACTCAACACGGCTTTCGTAAAAAACGTTCCTGTTTAACAAACCTCTTAGACTTCTTCCACGATATCCTCAACCTCTACGATGAGAGTAAAGCTGTAGATATTATATACCTTGATTTTCAAAAGGCCTTTGACAAAGTTCCCCACAAACGTTTACTGCTAAAACTAAAAGCGCATGGAATACAAGACGGTGTTGAAATGGATAGAAAATTGGCTCAGCGACAGAAAGCAAAGAGTAGTCATAAACGATAAGGTATCTAAATGGACCAATGTAAGTAGCGGGGTACCCCAGGGATCGGTACTAGGTCCAATTCTCTTTCTAATTTACATCAACGACATAGATGAGGGTCTCACCTGTACAATCTCAAAATTTGCCGACGATACAAAAATTGCAAATAGCGTACTCTCAAAAGAACAAGTTGACGATATGCAACACAATCTAGATAAATTGTCATGTTGGGCCCAAATTTGGCAAATGAGTTTCAATGCGGATAAATGTAAAGTACTACATATCAGATACCTAAATGAGAAAGCAAACTATTCGATGAATGGCACTCAGCTTAAGAATGTAAACAGAGAAACCGATCTGGGAGTAACAATATCGAGTAACCTAAAACCGAGTCAACAATGTTCAGAAGTTGTGTTAAGAAGGCAAACAAAATAATTGGCTTTATAGGCAGGTCATTTGAGCATAAATCCAAAGAACCTAACCCTTTACAATTCCTTAGTCCGCCCTCTTCTGGAATACTGCGTTCAATCCTGGTGCCCTTATTACCAAAAAGATATAAACAAGCTAGAACGAGTTCAACGTAGAGTTACCAAAATGATACCTAGCCTAAAGAACAAACCATACGAAGAGCGTCTTAGAGAATTAAATCTATTTCCTTTAACCCAGTGCAGATTAAGAGGTGACTTAATTCAAGTGTTCAAAATCATCAAAGGCATCGACAATATGGACTGTAGTAAGTACTTCACTATCGACCAATCTAATTACGCGGGGAAACGGTTGCAAAATTATTGGTAAATCTTTTAACTCACACGAATCTAAGAATTTCTTCTTCAATCGAGTTGTCAACTTGTGGAATGGGCTTCCCCGAAACGTTATAGACTGCATCACCGTTGATTCATTTAAACTCCGCCTAGACAAATATCTCGCATCAAACCCGCGACTGACTGCGTTTGTAAATGAATAACTTTATTTTATCCCCCCCTCAGTTACTAACCCATCTGTCCCCTACTAACTTCCTAATCCTGCCACGGACATTAGTTCCAGGGCAGTAATTCCCTTTCCAATGTTCCCTTACCCATTCTAAACCACTGTTTGGACACTTGATTCTCAGTGTTTTGAAGGACAAGCAACCTAGAAGGGTCCCTAGATCTGTTGTTGCTTGATTTCCTTTGTACTCCTTTGTACCATTCAAGTATTCCCCCCGGTCAATGTCCAAACACCGTCTCAGCAGCTGATAATCTGCTCTATCATATATGTATATTTTTCTATTGCTTCTATTATCCCTCTGTTTTAATATTGCAACTAAAGCTTATACAGGCATGGTCACTACGACCTATAGGGCTATCCACATTGACATGTTCCACTATATCCTCCTCATTGCTAAAAATCAAATCAAGTGCACTCCCCTGCGTCCCATCTCTATATCTTGTCATCTCTATAATATGTTGCGTTAAAAAACAATCTCTCACTTTCTCTATAAACTTATTTTCCAGGCTACCCTGTCCTGCTGGAGTAGTACAATTTGCCCAGTTGATCCCTGGCAAATTGAAATCTCCAATCAAAATTTTATATTTGTTCTCTCTATTATCTATTTCCTCCATTGCTTTCAATAGGTTATCATCCTCTCCCCTACTATTATTTGGGCTTCTATATATAGAAGCAATTAGAATTGATCCTCTTGCACATTTTACTTCAATACACAAATACTCACAATACTGCTGTCTCATATCCACCTCATTAACCTTGAGCTCTTTTCTTACATAAATAAACAGTCCTCTTCCGACCTCTGCTCTAATAGCATTTCTCTCATATAACTCAAAACCCTCCAAACTATACTCCACCAGTTCCCTTTCAATTCTAGCATTTTTTGGTCTTACTTCCTGTAGGGCTATGACATCAGGTTTTTCCTCTTCATCCTGCAACCTACATATCAGTTCTCTTTTCTTGTCCTGGGTAAACACATCCACATTACTAAACATAATCCTTAATCCATCTACCATTCCTTCAGCAATTACACCATCCCGCTCCTCCTGTCCGTACCCTACTCCCCCCTTAGCACTACTGGGTCTGCCACTTTGTCTCCTGTCTCTCCCTGTGACACCTCCACTCCGTTCTCCTCCTCCGTCACAACTCCTATCACATTTTCTTCCCTCCCTGATCTCCCCCTCCCTTCTACTCTTATATACCACTTCTTCAATTTTCCGTCCCTCACTCTCCAGTAAATATTTCTCTTATCCTCCTCACCCAAGTTTCCATTATTTTCATCAGCCTTTTCTTATAATTCCTTCATTTTTTGTCTTTGTTCTATACTCAAATCCTTCTTTAGTCTTATGTGTTTCAGTTTTTCATTTGTATTTAGCCTCCAACTAAAAAAAATCACCGTCTCTGCCACTGCCCTGGTTTTAAACTGTACCCTTATAGGTCTCATCTCTCCCCTTTTATATCTACCTATCCTACTGACCTCCTCCACCTGCCCTTCCCATCCATATCCATCCTCATCCACACCTTTCATGACCTCCTTCACTGTCTCCATATCCCTCACTTTTCTCACTCCATTATCATTCATATGAGTCTCTATATCTCCATACAAGATTACACCCCTATTTCTGTCCATGGCCTCCCTCACGACACTCTCCTTGTTCTTCATGACCCCTACAACTGCACTCTCAAAACTTTTTTTGGCCATATTCATTTCTTCCTTTTGCTCTTTCATAATATCCTCCAAATCCTTGAATTTCTGTTTACCTACCACCGTCCATGCAGTTGACTCCTTTACTTCCTTGAAACGTCCTTCGTATTCCTTCAGCTGCTCCTTCAATGCCATATTCTCTGCTCCCAGTTCATCTACCCTTTTCAATACCATCTCTAGGCTATCATTAACTGACGAAATAGGCCTGCAATACACTTCCTTCGCTAGGCCTATTCCCTTCCGTACCAATGACGTACCTTAGGAATGATTAAGGGGTACCCCCTAAGATGATCTTGGTTCTCGACCGTCGCTATCAAGGCCATATTATCATAGGCTCTTACGTCATTGACGGAAGGAGCCACCAATAAATTACTGTATGACATCGCACGATACGACCGTCAGTGAATCCGGGCCCTGGGCTATAATGTACAGTAATCACTCCCATATCCGACCTGTCATTATCCGAACCTCGCCAATAACTGAACAGGCCATGGGATATATATATATATATATATATATATATATATATATATATATATATATATATATATATATAAATAAAGTAAAGTTGTTGTTCATGACAAAAAAACAAAAAAAAACAAAATCGCCAATATATAATAATTTACTTATCATTACTTACTATATCTTATAAACAATAGTAGGTAGCCAACTTACCATAATACTAAATTATATTTCATAATAAACTTATATAAACCGAGTAATCTTGGCCAAACTGATACGCATGCGGTTTTGTTTATCACCTGTTTACTAAAGTGCCACCATTATCGATTTTCTTCGAGCCGACTCGAGCGGGAGGGTTACCAATTGAAGTTAAATCCGCTAGCATATATTGTAAGATGTAAGACATGATAAATACCACTAGAAATATGACTTGGCAAAATCCATATATCACTTCGAAATTGTTCTGAAATTTCAAAACAAGTTTAAATACAAACCGCTAGTGTAAGTCATTGCTGCTAGATCGAAGTAAAAGTCTAGATCTAGCGGAAGTCGCTATATGTATTGGCAGTACAGTTAGATGCAAGACATGATAAATACCACTAGAAATATGAATTGGCAAAATCCATATATTATCACTTCGAAATTGTTCTGAAATTTCAAAACAAAAGTTTAAATACAAACCGCTAGTGTAAGTCATTGCTGCTAGATCGAAGTAAAGGTCTAGATCTAGCGGAAGTCGCTATACGTATTGGCAGTACTGCACACTGCCGACGGCGACACGTTGTTGACATTGTTGTTGATGTTCCAGTGGAGGGATGAACAAAATATTTTTCTTGTCCAATAATAGCTATTTCATAGTCCCACAGGACTTATTTGGATATATTTATGACCCCTGGTATGAAGGTATGTTGCCAATATAATAATAGGCTATAGAGACAAATAAATAGTTAAAGGACTAATAACCTAATAATAATGACAAATAGATAATTAACTCTGTGTATCCGGATACTCCCTGTGACCGAACTGGCCATGGCCCATATAGTTCGGTTATGGGAGTGATCACTGTACAGGTATTATATTGTCTTGATTACATTCGGTACTGATTCAAATGAGTGCGTCACCATTTATGCTCTTGACTGTACTGTGATTTTTGGAAGTGAACCATAATGCTATAACTGAGAGATGTCTTTCATAACATGAATAAAATTGCCTAGTCAGAATTTAAAGAATCTATCTACAGTACCGGTATCTATCTATTGCCGTATGCTGTGATCCCCGATGGGGTGTCCACGAACGAAATGCCCCCATGCACCTCTGTCCCCAGTCAGTCGACACCCCTCCTCCCATCCAACACTGCTTTCACGCATATAATTTTTAAGTCGCTTTCCAGCATACCGGTACCTACATCCACACCACACTTCTCTCATACTTCCTTATTTGTCTGTCTATCCCTCCATTTAACTCCGCATGCACTTCTCAAGTAACTCATTTCCACCCCTCTCGCTCTTTGTTTGAGTCTCTCCACCAACGTCCATGCTTCGCTCCCGTATGTCTAAGTCGGGATTACCACACTGTCGTGCCAGGACTTCTTTACTTCCATGCTGACCACCCTATTTAATATTACTGCTTTCAGCGTTCATACAACCAGCTTCCCCTGTTGCACCCTCTCCCGCAGTTCTTCATCCATACTCCCATCTTTACTCAACACTGCCCAAATACTTAAATGAGCTGACATTCTAGTTAAAAGAAAAATTCAATTATTCTTCCAGGATGTAATGTTTTGTTTTGTTACAGGTCCACAACAACAATGAAGCATCATCAAGAAGCAGCAAGTGTGTGGCTGTCAACAACACCTGTACCATGACCCAGCCCACGTTAATTAGTTACAAGTAATGCAGTACACATATTACCATACACATACTGTACTACAACAAACTTTTAAAGTCAGTAATATACTAGAGCCTCTGAAATATTTTAATCTGTTGTACTGGATGTAGTAACTCACCATTATGTAAACAAGTATTTAAATATATTATTTAAACCGTGTCAGCCCCTGGAGGTATCTGGAGGCACACATGTTGAAGCAGACCACACATTGCTGAAATGTTGCCAACTTTCACTAAAAATGTTGTTGAATTCTGAGTAATATTATTTAGTTCCCATTAGAAACTGAACAAGAGATCTGTCCAATACTTGTGGTATAAACAGGATGTTCAATGGAGAGTTTAGAGTAAAATATAGTAGTCTCACCTTAATCATCAAAGTTTGGCACAGACCCAAAATAAGGGTATACAGATAGGCCTCATCAGTTGCTGTTAACATAATATACAAGTAAGTCTTAAACTGAACAAAATAGGAGAGCATTACAATAGTCAGAACTATTTCATGAGTATCAATCTTCTCTGTACAGCTGATATTTGTAATAAATTATATTCTCCTTTTGAACTTAAGATAGTCAGAAGTTTATAATGGATCCAAGATCAGTTGTCCCGGACTTTTATGGTCATGGAAATCCCAGTGCCTATATGTATCTACTACAGCACCACTATGGCTATGGCCAGAATGAGAGACACACTGCTGGTTATGACAACACTGAGAGACGTACTGCTGGTTTGGATAACAATACGAGATGTACTGTTGGTTTTGATAATGAGAGACGTACTGTTGGTTATGACAACACTGAGAGACGTACTGCTGGTTATGACAACGATGAGAAACATACTGTTGGTTATGACAACAATGAGAGACATACTGCTGGTTATGACAACAATGTGAACTCTGAACCTTCATGGAGATATGCAGCGAGAGAAGTGGTTCAACGTGAGGTGAGCCCTCAGGAAGCTACTTTTACTGACAGAGCAGCTACTAACAATGAGGGAGCCACCTCAAAATCTGATGCTGTGACAAAACCAGTTAAGTGGCACACTTGTCCTGTGTGTGGTAAGTCATTTAAGAAGCGGAACAAACTTACGCGACACTTTGCAGTTCATTCAGACACAAAGAACTATGCTTGTGATGTCTGTGGGAAACGTTATGCTTATAAGAACGGCCTCGACAGACACAGACTGGTTCATACTAGGCCGGTGGTCTACAAGTGTAAGGTGTGTTGGCAAGAGTTTTCTCTTGAAATAGACCTCAGAAATCATTCATCAATTCATTTAGGAGTGAATCAATCCATCTACAAATGTGTGGTGTGTGATAAAGAGTTTTCACAAAAGAATAACCTGAAGGCACACTCTTTAGTCCATTCAGGAGGAAAAAAACACAAATGTGATGTGTGTGGGAAACAGTTTTCTAAAAAGTGTAACCTCAAATTACATTCATTAGTACATTCAGGCGTTAAAAAACACAAGTGCGATGTGTGTGGGAAACAGTTTTCTCAAAAGGGTAATCTCAAATTACATGCATTAGTCCATTCTAAGGAGAAAAACTATAAGTGTATGATGTGTAAGAAAGAGTTTACTCAGAATGGTGCCCTGAATGCTCATTACTTAACTCATTCAGGAGTAAAGAACTACAAATGTAAAGTGTGTGGGAAAATGTTTGCTCAGAAAGGTGGCCTCAACACACATTACATAACTCATTCAGGAATAAAGAACTACAAATGTAAAGTCTGTGGGAAACTGTTTGCTCAGAAAATTCATCTTGAAAAACATTCATTGACTCATGGAGGATTTGAATGTAGTAAATGTGGTGACGTTTTCTCAAAAAGGAGTAAACTGAAAAGTCATATTGCCAAAGATCACGCTGAATCTGACTCTGAACATTCCGATTTTGAGATATGGGTCGATCCTGACAATGTAGCTGGTTATGATAATGAGACACATACTGCTGATGATGATAACAATGAGAGACATACTGCTGGTTATGACAACAATGAGAGACATACTGCTGGTTATGACAACACTGAGAGACATACTGCTGGTTATGACAACAATGAGAGACATACTGCTGGTTATGATAACAATGAGAAACATACTGCTGGTTATGATAACAATGAGAGACATACTGCTGGTTATGACAACAATGAGAGACATACTGCTGGTTATGATAACAATGAGAGACATACTGCTGGTTATGATAACAATGAGAGACATACTGCTGGTTATGATAACAATGTAAACGCTGAACCTTCATGGAGATATGCAGAGAGAAAAGTGGTTCAATGTATGGTGAACCCTCAAAGAGCTACTTATACTGACAGAGCAGCTACCAACAATGAGGGAGCCACCTCACAGTCTCAGACCGTGAACAAACCAGTTAAGTGGTACACTTGTGCTGTGTGTGGTAAGTCATTTAAGAGGCAGAGCAGACTTACTCGACACTATGCAGTTCATTCAGATGCGAAGAACTTTGCTTGTTATGTCTGTGGGAAACGCTTTGCTCATAAGAGCGGCCTCGCAAGACACACACTGGTTCATACTGGGCCAGTGGTCTACAAGTGTGAGGTGTGTTGGCAAGAGTTTTCTCTACAGAGAGACCTCAGAAGTCATTCATCAATTCATTTAGGAGTGAATCAATTCATCTACAAATGTGAGGTGTGTGATAAAGAGTTTTCACGAAAGGATAACCTGAAGGCGCACTCATTAGTTCATTCAGGAGTAAAAAACCACAAGTGTGATGTGTGTGGGAAACAGTTTTCTTCAAAGAGTAACCTCAAATTACATTCATTAGTTCATTCAGGAATTAAAATTCACAAGTGTGATGTGTGTGGGAAACAGTTTTCTCAAAAGGGTAACCTCAAATTACATTTATTAGGTCATTCAGGTGTAAAGAATCACAAATGTGATCTGTGTGGGAAACAGTTTTCTCAAAAGGGTAACCTTATTTTACATTTATTACGTCATTCAGGCGTAAAAAATCACAAATGTGATGTATGTGGGAAACAGTTTTCTCATAAGGCTGGCCTTGACAAACATTTGTTAGTTCATTCAGGGGAAAAGAAATACAAAGTTCATTCAGAGGAAAAGAACTACAAATGTGAGGTGTGTGAGAAAGAGTTTGCTCAAAAGACTGGCCTTAAGCAACATTTATTAGTTCATTCTACGGAGAAAAACTACAAGTGTGAGGTGTGTGAGAAAGCGTTTACTCGGAAGTATGGCCTCGAAAAACATATGTCAGTTCATTCTATGGACAAAAACTACCAGTGTGAGCTGTGTGATAAAGAGTTTGCTCTGAAAGATGGCCTCAACAAACATATGTCAGTTCATTCTATGGAGAAAAACTACCAGTGTGAGGTGTGTGATAAAGAGTTTGCTCGGAAGGATGGCCTCAACAAACATTTATTAATTCATTCAAGAATAAAGAAGAATGAAGATATTGAGCAATGTGTTGATCCTGAAGATCATGAGAAATGTGTTGATTCTGACAAAGATCTTGAAAAATGTGATAATTCTGACAAAGATCTTGAGAAATGTGTTGATTCTGACAAAGATCTTGAAAAATGTGATAATTCTGACAAAGATCTTGAGAAATGTATTAATTCTATCAGAGATCTTGAGAAATGTATTGATCCCGACAAAGATCTTGAGAAATCTGTTCATCCCGACAAAGATCTTGAGAAATGTGTTGATCCCGACAAAGATCTTGAGAAATTTGTTCAACCCGACAAAGATCTTGAGAAATGTATTGATCCCGACAAAGATCTTGAGAAATGTGTTAATTCTGACGAAGATCTTCAGAAATGTATTAATTCTATCAGAGAACTTGAGAAATGTGTTTATCCTGACAAAGATCTTGAGAAATAAGTTGATCCTGATGAAGATCATTCAGGAAAAAAGAACTAGAAGTGTAAAGTGTGTGGGTGACAGTTTACTCAGAAAAGTGGTCTCGGTACACATCCATTGACTCATGCTTATATCATGGACTTTGCATGTAGCCAATTCAGCAGGGTTGGCAAAAAACCCACTTTTCTTGAAAAAGCCCAACTCACCTGGTTTATTTTGGGGTTTTTCATAAAAAAAACGGGCAAAACTGGGTTTTTTCTAATTGTACCATAAAACAAGTAAAAATATAATGTTTATGCCTATTTAACCTGGCAAGTGCGGCAAAAGGTTTGAAAGGACTTATCCGTGGTGCGGCAATCCTGCCAAAATCCGACTTTCGCAAAACGGGATGAAAAATACATAAACATATTACAAAAACAGTCGATCCTTCGCTTGCGCTAAAATATGGGCGACACGAAGTCCCGGGTAATAGGGAATTAGCGTAATTGGAATAACGTACCTTATGGGAGTAATTACTTATGGGCAGCTGGACCCTCTTATTTACACAATCTATATATGTTTCCTGGGAAAAAATTAAGTGGTTATGGAATATAATAACATCCTAATAGTTTAACCCACGAAATCCGGGGGGCCTCATATGATCTCGATCGCTGTGTCCGGTGCCCTTTTGGTACAGGCAAACTTCATAATTCAGTAGCTACTGATTGAGACCACCTAGAGCAGTCAATTTTATTGCAAATTGTTGTCTGTAGAATGCTGTTGAGATGACATCGCTACGACGCGTGGTTGCCGCGTTATGATGATTATAGCGGCGATTTTTAGCCGCACATATTGCCTCATATGAGGCCTCCCGGATTCCTGCCAATTTTTTTGTTTTTGCCTCATATGAGGCCTCCCGGATTCCGAGGGTTAACAAAATGGAAAACTAATTGAAGGATGTCATAGTCACCTCAAATGTAGATTAGATGTCTGAGACAGTGCGAGGAAACTAGGGTGCCCTGGCCCTGGCCCCTCGCTTGAAGGAGGGGAGGTGAGGGCCGCATAAGAAGAGATTTTTGCCAAATTTCCTTCAAATTCCATCCATAATTTGTGTAAATGGGACCACCTGTCATCAAGTGTCAGGTTCTGGTCCCGTCCCCCCCCCCCCCCCCCCTCGCATACTTGGAGGATCGCGTAAATGGGTCATGCGTAAGCGGAGGATTGACTACTCATACCTACATTCCAACATGAGTATATTTTGTACAAATATGATGCGGTTATACCAAGTAATATTATTGTGCCACATGCACATATGCTTGAATTACAAGCCATATGTGAAGAATGAGCACCCAGAATTTAGGTGCAGAAAACAGTATTAAAAGAAAAAAAAAAAAAAAAAATTGGGACCATGATGTGGGAGGTTGTGGCGGGGAAGGGAGCGAAACCGAGTGGTAGGCCACCAAGCGGTAGGCCATGGCTGCAGATGTGATTAGTTTCTATGATTTAAAATATATTTTCTGCTTAAATATTTGAAATTTAAACTCTGCTTGTATTTGTCATAAGTTTTTATGATATTGGCTCATATTACACTGAATTTATGTGATTAATAGCAATATTTTGAAGAAAAAACCCAGTAAAGTGGGCAAAATCGTGGGTTTTTTCAATTGGGTTTTATTGAAAAAAAACCCAGGTGGGCAAAACCGGGTCACCCACTTTGGTGCCAATCCTGAGTCAATGTGGTGACATTTTTTTCACAAAAGAGTAAACAAAAAAATCATATTGCCATGGATCACGCTGGATCCGACTCCCAAGATTGGATTATGAGAAATGGATCGATCCTGACGAAATAGCTATTTAGTGATTCTGACAAGTATCAGATGTTGGTATCAGATTTTAGTTTTTCTTTTAGTATACTTTTGACAATCCTGCGCCCTGTTTGGAGGCATCAAGTCCTCCTGGGGGGAAACAACTGTGCTCGGTATGCTGCCGGCCAGGACCCCCTCGGGGGTGGAGGAACAAAGCAGAAAAGTGGTGGAAACGTCGTTCGGGTGAAGGAAAGCGTGCTCCGTGTCTGTGCCTTCAATGCCAATGGCATAAATGATTTTAGCAAGAGAGAGTGTCTGATGCGAGAGCTTAAAGATGGATGTGTGGATGTGTGTGGGGTAGGTGAGACGCACCTGTTGGGTTCTGGAGTGTGGGATGGTGAGAGTGAGCATGATTTGTGGGGTGGGGAAGGATGGGTTGTCTGGTCTGGATTGGATGCAGGATATAAACGTAAGAAAAAGGAAGGGGTAGCAGTAATTTTGTCAGAAAGGATGAGGAAGTGTGTGAAAAACTATGGATGCGTGGACTCAAGAATTGTATGGTGTGAGTGCAAGATTGGGATAGATAGGTATACTTTTATGTGTGTCTATGCACCAGTCAACCAAGAAACTGGGAAAGGTGCGGAAGAAAATAGAAAATTTTGGAATAAAGTCAATAAATGTATAAGAGAAAGGCAAGAGTGTTCACAAGTAATATTAGTAGGCGACATGAATGGTAGAGTTGGAAACGAGGAGATAGAAGGTATAGTGGGTAAATGGGGTGTGGAGGGTAGGAATATGAATGGTGACTTCCTTTTAGAAGTATGTGCGGAGAGAGAGATGTTTCTGGCTAACACATTTTTTGAGCATCGTCACATTCATAGATATACATGGCACAGAGGTGAAGGTGAGCAGGAACAGAAATCTCTAGTTGACTACGCCATGATGGACTCCGGACTAAAAGGAAGAATTTTAGATTCAAAAGCTGTAAGAGGTATGCTGACGGGATCAGACCACTATACAGTGCTGACAAAAGTGAGGATAAGGAAAGAGTGGAAATATGAGAGGAAAGAGAGAAAACTGACAGTAGAGAGAATAAATGTGAGAAAATTAAATGAAGAATGTAATGCAACAAAATACAAGGACATCCTGAAAGAGACTATAAAGGACATGGATGTTATGATAGATCTGGGAAATACTGTAGACGAAGTATGGAAAGGTACAAGAGACTCCATGATTAAAGCAGCTGAGAAAGTATGTGGGAAGAAAACCTTTAAAATGTGGAAGAAGAAAGGTAACGCATGGTTTAGTAAAGAGATAGAAGAAATAGTGAAAAAGAAGAAAGAGTTCAGAAAGAGTATGCTGCAAAAGAATATACCTAGAGAAACTAGAGATGCGAGGAAAGAAGAATATAAAAATTTGAAACAAAGAGTGAAGAGGGCGATACAAGACGCTAAAAGGAAGACAGATGAGGCATATGGGAGAAAGATTAGTGAACAGTTTCTGAATGACAGGAAAGCATACTACAGAGCTGTGAAAGAAGCCAGAGGGAAGAAGACTGAGAGTGTCTCAGGTGGTAGGATGAGGGACATGAATGGGGAAGTGGTAGAGGGTGATGGTGTGGTGAAAGTATGGAAAGATAATTTTAGTAGCTTAGCTGTAAAGAGTAGGGGGAAGGCAAAGATCTCATCCATAGGAATGGAGAGAGGTAGAATAAACAGGGTAGTTGAAAGCCAGATAAGCAGAGAAGATGTAAAAGAAGCAATCAATAGACTTAAAATGGGCAAAGCTGCTAGAGTAGATAACATCCCAGGTGAAATGCTGAGATATGGAGGAGAAGAAGCTGTTGACATAATGCATAGGTTATGTAAATTAGCATGGGAAAAGGAAAATGTACCAGAGGACTGGAGGAAAGCAGTGATAGTACCCTTGTACAAAGGGAAGGTTAGTAAAGAAGAGTGTAAGAATTATAGGGGAATTAGCTTGCTTAGCATACCTGGAAAGGTACATGCAAGAGTAGTAACACAGAGGCTACAGAAGATAACAGATGACAAAATAGGCGAGGAACAGGGAGGTTTCAGAAAGGGCAGGGGCTGCGTTGACCAGATAGCCTCAATGCGATTGTTGGTAGAGAAGTATCTGGCCAAAAACAGAAAACTCTATGTAGCATTCATGGATTTGGAAAAAGCCTACGACAAAGTAGACTGGGAGGGCCTGTGGGATGTGTTAACAGTATATGGTGTGGGAGGAAAGTTGCTAATGGCAGTAAAATCTTTTTATAGGAATGCAATGGCAAATGTGAAGGTACCGGTAGGGGATAAGTTAAGTGAAAGTTTTGAGGTCAATGTAGGTGTAAGACGGATGTGTCATGTCAGCTTGGTTGTTCAATATATACATGGATGGAGTGATTAGGGAATGTAGGGCTGTATCAATGGGTGTGGGAGCTAGACTGGAATCAGAGGGAAGAACATGGAAAATTTTAACATGCCTATATGCGGACGATGCAGTCCTGTTGGCGGAAAATGCTGAAGAACTTCAGAGAGTGGTCACTGACTTTGACAGGGTATGTGAAAAGAGAAAGTTAAAGGTCAATGTAGGGAAATGTAAGGTAATGGTGTTTGAGAGAAGAATGCATGAAACTATAGATTTTAAGGAAAAATATAGAATCAAGAAAGAACACAAGAAAAGTTGTAAAATAAAATTGAAAATGAAGTACTAGAAGAGGTTGAAAGTTTCAAGTATTTGGGAGCTGTACTATGCAAATATGGTAAAATGGAGAGTGAGATAAAAGAGAGAAAAATGCAAGGGAGAAAAGTGATTGGAGAACTTGATAGTATTCTCAAAGGAAGAATGGTTAGCCAGGAAGTCAAAAAGTCACTGAGAAACAGTGTGCTGCTCCCAACACTCGTATGGAAGCGAGACATGGACGGCAAGTGACGAGGACCTCTTCAAACTAAGAGCTGTGGAGATGAGCTTTTTCAGAATGGCAGCTGGCATGAATAGGCTAGATGGGCCAAGTAATAGGGAAGTGTACGAGTCCTTTGGAATGGAAGAGCAGGCTTTGGGCATTGATTGTGGTGTGGTTGAGTGGATAAAGAGAAGTACTTTGAGGTGGTATGGTCATGTTCAGAGAATGGATGAAGACAGAATGCCAAGAAAGATATATGGGAGTCAGGTGAGTGGAACCGCTAGTAGTGGAAGACCACCTATGGTATGGGAAAAGAAAGTGGAAAAATATATTGAAGAAAAACTTCCACGTAGTGGAAGGGGCATTGTGGCACGGGCAAAGGAGGCATGTCTTGACAAAGTAGCTTGGAGACGTTTCTGTCATGGCCATCCTCTAGTGGGGGTTTCCCAGGGGGAAGCAAGGCGTCGGAGATGATGATGATGATGATGTATTGGTTCTAACAGGTAGGTACAGTAATGATTCTTACAAGTATGTATTGGTCCTGCCAAGTAGCTACTTAGTGGTTCTGACTTCTGTCAAGTATGTATTGATCCTTACAAATAGCTACAGTAATGATTCTTACAAGTATCCAATAGTCCTGACAAGTATGGTTCTTCCTGGGTTACCTTGTTGCCACAGGGAATCCTTTATGGTAAACCTGTAGACTCCAAGAGGCCAGCCACAGCCAGGGGGTGTTTCCAGAGTTCCTTCAGTGTCCAGCTTCTTGGAAATTAGATTAACTCCTTCAGCATGATGATGCCTTTCTATCATTGATTGTGGTTAATATTGGATAAAGTTTTTGCAGTTTAAGAAGGACCTATGTTAATCAGAGGGTTTATCGTCTTGATAGCGTAATGCATAAATGCTCAGAATTTCGGTGTGAGTGTCCTAGGTTAGAGTCCTTGGAATGCCACATGTATTTGTTGATTTCATTAATTGAGTTTAGAAGCGAAGTTGGTTGGTGAAAAATAATGAATTACATTTACTCTTGAGTTCAGTGGTAGATTATATACTGAAGAAAACAGTTTAATGGTAACCAGACTATTATGAACATTAGATCATTGTGCTGAATGGATTAACAATTCTTTTGTAATTATTTACTGGACGGGAAAAAAGAAAACAAAATGCTTGAACTGACCCCCATAGACAATTGATTCTGATGTGTGTCTTGGAAAATTAAAGTATATTTGTTGGTTCTGTATTATCAATGTAATCATTTTAAGCAATTAAGTTCACCATAGAGAACTTATATATTATCTAGTTGTATTTATGTATGTGTACAGTAGAGTCTCGCTGTTAATGATATATTGCGATAGATGTGTTATTAACCCTTTCACGCACCTCTGGACGCGATTGCGTCGTTATAATAATAATTATAGGCCTAGTTGACTATTTTAAGGTTAAATGGGGACAGTACAACAATTATTTGTAAACAAATACTGTACAGTGAACCCTCAAAATCTGCGCAATATAACTACGCGCTATCAAAACTACTCTTGAACCACAATTAAGGCAAAAAATAGAAAAATACACTCAATTATACAAATTTATGCGGTTCCGCGCTGAGCGATGTAACACAGCACCCCACACCATTAAGCACCATATAGAAGACTGCATTTCACACAATCACTCACGCAAACAACATAATCTACACTCCTTGAGAGCCCTGTGGGAAAGCCTGATCGTGGCCATGGCCTTCCTTACTAACTCAGGGCTGTTCCGCCAGGCAGCCTAGGGAACAACAACAACAGCAACTATAGTTATTCCTCAACTTAAAGTTTAGTTTTTAAATGAAACAATTTTATGTTACTATAGAATCTATAATCTTCAGGTGTGAGAATGTGTTTTTCTGTTCAAGTATTTACATACATATATACACACAAACACAAATTAAAGACAAGAGTGCAGTTCCGGTCTCACGTCCTAATGGCGCCGTTCCTGGCAGCCCTGTTGAGAGCCGCCTCACTTGTCAGTTTTTTCGATTCTGCCCCTTGGTGCAGCTCCTTCCATGTTCACGGTCTTGCATCTTTTCACCCAGCTTAGTTCATCCATCCCCTCAACATGTCCAAACCATCCTAGCCTATTAGTACGCATCTCATCACTGATATTCTTGATACCTAACCGTCTCGAACTCTCCCCAGCCGCATCTTATTCTGGATATACTGTAGTGGCGGCCTCTGCCCTACCACCGGCAGAGATGGTATTTTACGAAGTAGCAAACCTAGTCCACTATCTCCAGTACCTCATTGCCAAAAGTTAACTTGAACTAGTCATTGAACACAACCTCACCTCTACATACTAAGCATCCAAATTTCTCAACTATAGACTTCTTCCTCGGTTGAGGTCCTTTTATTCAAGTGCGGCGCTTCTTCCTGTAGTGTACACAGCAGCGGCAGACGCTACACTGTATTGGGTTTGCGCCCTCTCCCTTCAAAGGGAAAGGGAGTCTTCTCATGGTAAGTAATGGCAACAGTTCTCTGAACTTTCCCTAGCCGCATCTCATTCTTGCTATAGTGGTGGCCTCAACCCTAACCCCACCATTGGCAGAGATGGTATCTACAAAGTAGCAAACCTTGTACACCATCTCCAGTGCCTCATTGCCAAAGTTAATACTCTTAAGCCAGTCATTGAACACAAGCTCATCTTTTCATACAGTACTACTATGCATACAAATTTCTCAACTATGGACTTCTTCTTTGGTTGAGGTCCCTATATTCAAGTGCAGCACTTCTTCCTTTGGTGTACCCAGCAGTGGCACACGCTACAATGTATTATATATATTGAATTCGCCCTCTCTCCATCATCTGAAGTTGGCCTCGGCATCTCGCTCACTATCTGCGATAAGTACTAGGTCATCTGCGTATAGGAGTTCCCAGGGGAGCCGAGCTCTGAAATATCCATATAAGGCCTCCAGAACCATAATAAAGAGGAGAGGCCTTAATACAAGGCCCTGATGAATTCCAACAGGGACTGTAATAAATTCTTCACTTAATACACTTTTCACCTTCATCTAATGGTGGAGGAAAAAAAGAATATGCCTCGCGCATCCTACTGCATCCGTGTTGTACAAGGCGACTAATAGGGGGGATGGCGGTCGACTTGTGGACCAACAGCCATTACTATGCGATAAAGTCTTTATCTTAGCACTGTCTTGGTATGGCACTGCCGAGGCTGGTGGGGTGCGGATAGGTGCCACAGGGGACTGAGTCTTACCTGGGCGCTGTTTGGCACCACACCTGTGTCGGCAGCAGTGTTTGCATGTTGGGGCAGGAATTTATTGTTCTATAGTCCAAATTGCCTAATATACAGTAGAGTCTTGTTATGGTGCTGTGTTTTTGTAACTGTTAAGGTTGGTGTGGTTGCAGATACTGCAGGTGCAAGTGGTGCAGGGGGACTCTGTTGAGTCTTGCTGAGGCACGGTTAGCACTATACCAACATCAGCCACAGTGATGACTTGGTGGGGCAGTGCTGTGGCGGGACTTTATTGTACTACAGTACACACCAACTACTGAAAGGCAACCCCGTCTGAGCCGTTACAATGCATGTAATGAAAAATGACGCTAAACCATTGTACTGTATGTATGTATGTACTGTACACTTGTTACCCTCACTGCAGTTCTTGGGTCCTCGTACTTCTTCATTATCAAACGTACTACAACTCCTATATGCCAAGTCCTCTCATGGCCCACTGCACAACATCTCTGGACAAGCTATTGAAGGCCTTTCCAGGTCTACAAACACAAGGTACAGATCACTATCTATAAGTAAAATATCTTTCCTGTAGCTGCCTGACTATGAAGATAGCATCGATTGTTCCACAGCACTGTCAATTTCTCTTCTCATGCAAGCTCATAAGTTGGAGTCACAAGATCGCTTTTTCAGTCAATTTACACGGGCCATTGTAGTCTGCAGCAATGAAATTTAAGTTGTCTAATAATTCAGCCACCTAATATAATCTACCTTCAGTCTTTTCGATGCCGATGCGACTTACCTTCCAAATATTACGAGTAAAACTTGCTCTTCGAAAATAGCTGGATAAAGCGCTGGTGTGACACCGGGTTGTATGTAGGGTGAATTATCCCAGTTGATTCATCCCTTTGACCTGTTATTAAGTAGCATATTGTCTTGAAGACTAACATCTTTCCTAAGATTACTAAAATCTAGTTTTAGCCTACTTAGATTAAATAATATTGTCATTATTTGGTGTATTGTTACTGTACTTTAGTTACTTGACCACTTGTGAGTATAAATAAGTTATAGCTGTAAATATTACTATTATCGGTAAACAAATTCAATAATAATGATGGTTTCTAATAGATAGAACAAATGTTAAATTTTATTTTATGTATTTACAAATGCACTATAACTGTATATTTCTTGGTTCTGATAAATATTGATGTTGACAACTACAAGTTCCTTTTAACCCCAAACTCACAAGTGGTCAATTATGTAAGTTGATAGTGTGGCTTCTCAATAAATGGTGTTTAGGTCTGTCCACATTTTTTTCTTGTCCTTCTTGTTGTTCCCTAAGCTGCCTGGCCGAACAGCCCCGAGTCCCTGAGGAAGGCCATGGCCACGATCGGGTTTTCCCACAGAGCTCTCATTGAGTTTAGATTGTGTTGTTGGCATAAGTAGTTTTGTGAAATGCAGTCTTCTATGATGTGTTTAATGGTATGGGGTGCTGTGTTACATCCCTGGCTGGTGTCGACGACGGAGTCATCCAGTCTCTTCTGATAGCTCAGAAGAGCTGGATGGTGTTCGCATCTCAGCCTGGCCAGGTGGACTTTGTCCTCGCGAGGAAGGGAGGGTTCGGAAGGATGGATTTCGGGAGGTCGTGCTTGCAGCTGCGTGTTGTCAATGAGTGAGTGGATGGATCGGCGAGAGATATGAGTATGGATGTGCTTCTGGAAGTTGGTTTGGGGTGGGCAGGGAGGGAGAGAGGACAGTATTTGTGTGTGATACTGTGTGCTGGGTGTTGTTTTGATATTTCTTGGTGTCTGTGGGTGTGTTGCCATGTAGTGTAGTGGGTGGTTTTGGTTCGTGGAGGCTGCTGCCAGGAATTGAGTGCCTCTCATGTCCAGATGGTCCTGACTTTGAGGATTTTGGTTTCTTGATGTAGGTGATCTGTGGGTGTAGTAGCTGTGCAGCCTGTAATGATTTTTAAGTTTTTTTTTTTTATTAGTCTGTAAGGTCTTATGATGCGTTTCAGCTAGGTTAGAAACCCAGGCTGGGCTTGCGTATTCCATCACTGCTCTTATGTAGTAATATCCATAAGACAAAACACCATATACAGGTTTTGGAGGAAGAGACAAATAGATAGAAATAATGCAGCTGTAGCTAGATAAGAGTAGGGAATCTAGGATACTAGACTAAAGTTAAGTAAAAACCACACATCAGGAATAAAGAAACCAAGAAGGATAATACAACCACTAAGAAGAAAGAAATCAAGAAGACGCCAGAAGAAGGAAGAAAGAAGAACACAGAAAATGTTGAAAATGGTTTTAAATAAGTGAAATAAGCACGACACAAAGAAGATAACAAAAAGGGAGGCGCCGATGAAAAGGCCTATAGCTTCCCGCAGATCAACTGAACTGAACTTGTTTATAACCTGTGTTGGTGGTTTATTTGTTGTGTCCAAATTTTCTGTGAGCAAGTGACCTGAGGGCGTTAAGTCTGGGTGCCAGTTTCTTTTTCGTGTTTGTGGTGTGCTGTTTGAATGTCATATGAGTATCATATCGTGACAGTCGGCTATGGCCTATTAGTATTCGGGGCTGTCTAGGTAAGGCCTAGAGTTCCCGGTAAATGTTGTCTTGGAATCTGGGTTTGTCATCGTCGTGACAGCCTCCAGAGTACCCGGTTATGGCCTATTAGTACTCTGGGCTGTCTAGGTAAGGCCTAGAGTTGCCGGTAAATGTTGTCTTGGAATCCAGGTTTGTCATCGTCGTGACAGCCTCCAGAATACCCGGCTATGGCCTATTAGTACCCTGGGCTGTTTTTATATTTTATATGGATTAAACAAATATGTGTGTGATAACCCGGGTTCGAATCCCGGTGGATCAAATATACTTTAATTAATTTCATTGGGGGTGTGGTGGTGAGATTAATAAAAATAATATTATAATACCCCCCGGGAATATTTAAAAAAAAAAAAGACTCCAGAGTAACCGGTCGTAGCCTATTGGTACCCGGGACTGTTTTTTATACTGGATCTGTCTTTTACTGGCAGTATTGGTACCAGGGACTAGATAAGGTCTAGGGTACCCGGGGGCTTGAGAATTTTCAACAAGGCCATGGACTTTGCACTCGTAAGGTTAGGCCTAGTCGGCCACGAGTGTTATTTGGCGATCCTTTATGTAACTTGTACATGTTTTTTAAATTCTTATATCTTTGTAAGTCAGTGAGATATAAACATGTTTTGTAAATCTTTTATATCTTTGTAAGTCCGTGAGATATAAATCTGTTTTTTTAAATTCTTATATCTTTGTAAGTCAGTGAGATATAAACATGTTTTGTAATTTTTTATATCTTTGTAAGTCAGTGAGATACTGTATATTCAATCAAGATTTTATTGCGAGTACTTTGGCTACTTGTTGTAGGCTTACTTGGTACCCTTTGGAAAAAATAAATACGAGTGCCTAAAAAGTAGTACAAAATAGGCTACTATAAAAAGGTTGATAATGCATTTGAACATCACAATATTATGTCATCAGCCATAAATATTTGGCGGTTAATATTGAAAATAATGCATATAACTGTCTTGTAGGCAAATAATGTATGAAAAGGCACTCTTGATTGAATAATGTAAGGCATTAAGAATTCTACCATCACATAGAAAGTTTTGATGGTAGGTACTGAAGGTATTGCAGTTGATATGGTATGAACCATTTATTTTCTACAATGTGTGATAAATTAATGAGTAACTTAGCAGTGATTGGTTATGAAAATAAACCCTGGCCTGGGTACAACTATGGGGAGAACAAGCAAAGAACAAAAATTCTATGGATTTGACACTAATATAGTACTCAACATCATTTAACCCGAAAATGGCGAGGGGGGGTGGGTATTGAACTAGCTCCCCATGGGCGAGCATATTGGCTTCATTCAGGCCTATAATCGTCATTTTACGATAAATATCGTTATTACTTATTCATATGAGCCTATTTTACCTTCACTATGAAGATAGTAACCTGTAACAACAATAAAACAAGTGAAAATATAATTTTTCTGGTCAAAATTGCAAATATAGATGGACCAGCCCATTCATGAATTATGGAGAAAATTGAGGCAACCCCTCCCTCCACGAGGCCTCAAGCCACACTGAGCCTACTCACACACACTCGGTTATGTAACACACCCGCTAGGCACGTAAGCACATCCTCCACACAGTTTGCTAATGTTAGCACAAAAATATACCAACGAATTATGGAATAACAGGGAAAATAGGTGATAATTGAAGGGGGAGGGGAAAGGGAGGAAGGAGGGGAAGTGGAGGAGTGATATGAGGTATAGGGAAAAAAACAAAATTGTTTAGTGCTACTGGGGCTGCTTAAAAATTTGTTTAGGCCTCCCTCTTAACCTAAGAAGTGCGCATGGGGGGTATGAGACACCACACTCCTGTGCTGACGTATTTGAGCTGTTCCCATCACTAACATCGTTATTTTACCATAAATAGCATTAATACTTATCCATATGTGCCTATTATAGGTTGATTATAAAGGTATTAACCTGTTACAACAATAAAACAAGTGGAAACAGTGTTTGGATGGTCAAAATCGGCGATACAGGCCGGGAGTTACATAATGTATGGCTGAGGCAACCTCCCTGCCCTCCACCCCTCCCCTTGTCTGGAGAGACACTGTTCCGCAATAGTCTCTCTCTCGCTCTTTCCCACGCTTGGTAACAGTGATGACAACGCCCTGCTACCAACTCGCTAATGTTAGCACGAAAATTAACCGCGGAATAAGGGAATAACGGAGAAAATAGGTGATAACTGAAGGAGTGGAGGAAAGTGGGGAAGGAGGGGAGGTGGAGGAGTGATATTTGGCATGGCCCAGGGGCAAAAAAAAAAAAAAAAAAATTTGGGGGTGTTTTAAATGGATTTTTTTTCCCTTACTCTTAAGAGTCTTCCCGCAGTCCGCCGGGGGAACTCTTAAGAGTCTCCCCGCAGTTCCCGGGTTAAGAGCTTTGCCGCCGTCGCCCAGTAAAACCTCTTAACCTCTGAAGTGCGCATGGGGGTAATTAGACACCTCTCCCTGTGCGCATGTATTTGAGGTGTTTCCGTCACTAAAATATTCATTGTACCATTAATAGCATTAATACTTATGCATATGCACCTATTATGGGTTGATTATAAAGGTATTGACCTGAAACAACAATAAAACGAGTGAAAACAGCGTTTGGATGGTCAAAATCGGAGATATAGCCCGCGAGTTGTATAATGTATGGGTGAGGCAAGCTGCTTTCCCGCCAATTTCCCCCAAGGCCACTGAGACACAGTCAATCGATACTCTCTCTCTCTCTCTTGCACTCGCTTGCCATCAGTGATGACAACACCCTGCTTGCAACTCGCTAATGTTAGCACGAAAATATACCTCAGAATAAGGGAATAACAGGGAAAATAGGTGATAACTGAAGGAGAGGAGGAAAGTGGGGAAGGAGGGGAGGTAGAGGACTGAGATTTTGCATGGCCCAGGGGCCAAAAAAAAAAAATAAAATAAAATAAAAATAAAAAAAAATAAAAAATTTCGATGTCAAAAGTTGATTTTTTTTTCTCACTCACTCCTAACCCGGGAACTGCGGGGAGACTCTTAAGAGTTCCCCCGGCGGACTGCGGGGAGACTCTTATGAGTGAGTGAAAAAAAAATCAACTTTTGACATCGAAAAAAAAAAAAAAAAATTTTTTTTTTTTTTTTTGGCCCCTGGGCCATGCAAAATCTCAGTCCTCTACCTCCCCTCCTTCCCCACTTTCCTCCTCTCCTTCAGTTATCACCTATTTTCCCTGTTATTCCCTTATTCTGAGGTATATTTTCGTGCTAACATTAGCGAGTTGCAAGCAGGGTGTTGTCATCACTGATGGCAAGCGAGTGCAAGAGAGAGAGAGAGAGAGTATCGATCGACTGTGTCTCAGTGGCCTTGGGGGAAATTGGCGGGAAAGCAGGTTGCCTCACCCATACATTATACAACTCGCGGGCTATATCTCCGATTTTGACCATCCAAACGCTGTTTTCACTCGTTTTATTGTTGTTTCAGGTTAATACCTTTATAATCAACCCATAATAGGCGCATATGGATAAGTATTAATGCTATTAATGGCACAATGAATATTTTAGTGACGGAAACACCTCAAATACGTCGGCACAGGGGGACGTTTCCAATTACCCCCATGCGCACTTCAGAGGTTAAGAGTCTCCCCGCAGTCCGCCAGGGGAACTCTTAAGAGTCTCCCCGCAGTTCCCGGGTTAAGAGCTTTGCAGCCGTTTACGGGTTAAGGAAATAAATATCAGTTACATTGTTAATACAGAAAAAAGGGGACACTGCAGCTAGAAAGCCAAGGCTCGTATGATAATAACATTTAGTTGGAGTGGCGTCCTGAATACACGAACGTCGACCAGCCTGGAAAACTAAGTCCTTGCTTATTCAGGTTTACAAGTGAATACGATTACGAAAAATACATTTCCTAAACGCATATACAACTCAATATGCAATTAGACTCACTATGGACTAAAAGCTGATGCGTTTAGGAGGGGCTATGTAAACTGAAATAGGGAGCATGGAATAGTTGTTGTTTCCAGCTGGCCGGCGGTCGAGAGAGGTCGCTCCTGGGCAGGAGGAGGTATGAGTCAGGCTCATGGGAAGCAGAGGAAGATCGGAATGCGCTGGGGCGCGGTGTTCAAACTGTGTTAATTCTTTTCTTTTTTATTTGCTACTTTTCAGTGGCTCCGTCTCAATGACGTACCTTAGGAATGATCAGAGGCCGGAACGAGGCCATATTATCATAGGTTCTTACGTCATTGACGTAAGGAGCCACCAATAAATATTAGTTTTTCCTTCCTTCCCTACGGGTTGTCAAAACCGTATTACTCCTAGGATTTTGGGTGAGTGTGTCTGTGTTAGGGGTGCGTTGTTTATGGTGAGTTGAGGGATGTATTCGTGTTCTGTCCAGCTTGTGAGCAGGGTTGCGGTGGATTTGGATGGGGCTAGATTAAGTCTGTTTGTAGTGCACCAGCCATGTAGTGTGTTGAGATAGGGTTGAAGGAGATCTGTTGCTGTGTTTGGGTCATGGTGTGTGCATGTGAGTGTTATGTCGTCTGCATAGGAGGCTAAGTTTATTTGGGGTGTATTGGGTGTGGTTATATTGTGCATGTACAGATTGACGAGTGCGGGCGATAGGACGGATCCTTGTGGGACTCCGTTTGGAAAGTTTCTGATGCTAGATGACTGACCGACAAAAGATACGTGTGCACATGTGCCTGCTAGGAAGTTGGCCAGCCACCTTTTTGTGTTGTTGTGCATGTTTGTGTTGTAGATTTTGTTTGTTAGGTTGTGGCGGGGGATGGCATCGAAGGCTTTACTAATGTCGAGTGTGGCTAGTAGTGATCTGTGTGGTGGTCTAGCTGAATTGATGCCGTCAAAAGCTCTTTGTGTAAGGTCTGTGAGAAGAGTGTTTCTGGAGTGCAGTGGCCTGAAGCCATGTTGTGTTGGAGCTAGGGGTAGGTCGGAACAACGTAAAACTGCCTCCTACTTCCTAGTTCCCAGTTCGGATCAAATTTGCTGATCTCTAATTCGGGACAATATTTATTTGTACTTTTTGACATATATATTTACTTCATCGTCTTCCACCTCTCATCTTTTCATATTTAATGTATACGAATTAGTAATTTAAAGAGAACATAGGACAAAATTAGTATATCTGTGTACATATAGGCTTCAAATGAATTTGGGAAAAATAATTGGCTGCTTTGGTAACAGTGTCAAAAGTAGAATACAAATATTTATGTGTAACACTCCCGTTTCACTTTCATTACTCTCCCATGGGCCATGTCATCATAAGGTTATAAGTATTATTCTCCAATGGCTCATTGACCATAACTAGTACTATAGTTTTCCGTGACAGTTATTAACCTAAGACGTGCGCATGGGGGGTATGAGACACCACACTCCTGTGCGCACGTATTTGACCTGTTCCCATCACTAACATCGTTATTTTACCATAAATAGCATTAATACTTATCCATATGCGCCTATTATAGGTTGATTATAAAGGTATTAACCTGTTACAACAATAAAACAAGCGGAAACAGTGTTTGGATGGTCAAAATCGGCGATACAGGCCGGGAGTTACATAATGTAATCCCTGCCCTCCTCCCCTCCCCTTGTCTGGAGAGACACTGTTACGCAATAGTCTCTCTCTCGCTCTTTCCCACGCTTGGTAACAGTGATGACAACACCCTGCTACCAACTCGCTAATGTTAGCACAAAAATAGACCACTGAATAAGGGAATAACAGGGAAAATAGGTGATAACTGAAGGAGAGGAGGTGGAGGAGTGATATTTGGCATGGCCCAGGGGCAAATTATTATTTTTTTTTTTGGGGGGGGGGTGTTTTAAATGGATTTTTTTTTCGCTGACTCTTTAAGAGTCTTCCCGCAGTCCGCCGGGGGAACTGTTAAGAGTGTCCCCGCAGTTCCCGGGTTAATAGGCCTATATAATCACTTTTCTATGCTACATAGTCTATGCTGTAGGCTATAGGCTACCGAGGTCATATAGCCTATAGTATCTTTTATGAAATGGATTTTGTTTTCCCTGACTCTTAACCCGGGAGCTGCCGGGAGACTCTTAAGAGTTCCCCCGGCGCACTGCGGGGAGACTCTTAAGAGTCAGAGAAAAAAAAAATCAACTTTTGACATCGAAAAAAAAAAAAAAAAAAAATATTTTTATTTTTATATATTTTTTTTTTTTTTTGGCCCCTGGGCCATGCAAAATCTCAGTCCTCTACCTCCCCTCCTTCCCCACTTTCCTCCTCTCCTTCAGTTATCACCTATTTTCCCTGTTATTCCCTTATTCTGAGGTATATTTTCGTGCTAACATTAGAAATCCGATTGGAGGGTGTGGTCATCACTGATAGCAAGCGAGTGCAAGAGAGAGAGAGAGAGAGAGTATCGATCGACTGTGTCTCAGTGGCCTTGGGGGAAATTGGCGGGAAAGCAGATTGCCTCACCCATACATTATACAACTCGCGGGCTATATCTCCGATTTTGACCATCCAAACGCTGTTTTCACTCTTTTATTGTTGTTTCAGGTTAATACCTTTATAATCAACCCATAATAGGCGCATATGGATAAGTATTAATGCTATTAATGGCACAATGAATATTTTAGTGACGGAAACACCTCAAATACGTCAGCACAGGGGGACGTTTCCAATTACCCCCATGCGCACTTCAGAGGTTAAGAGTCTTCCCGCAGTCCGCCGGGGGAACTGTTAAGAGTCTCCCCGCAGTTCCCGGGTTAATAGGCCTATATAATAACTTTTCTATGCTACATAGTCTATGCTGTAGGCTATAGGCTACCGAGGTCATATAGCCTATAGTATCTTTTATGTCTTCACACATAATTTATGTATTATTTATGAGAACACGTAATACAGGCCTAATTAATTAAGAGAATATAACAAATGTAGTTATACATACAAAACTAATTGGGAATAAGGATTTTTTTTTCCCAGTTCATTCCTTATTCACTATTCGTTTTTCACAGTTCTTTCTAAAATGCCCCAGAACGAGAAGCCCACCTCCGTGGTGGGCCACGAGCGAGAACAACAAAGAAACGGGAACAGAAACACCCGAAGGAAAGGCCCACAGAACGAAAGGACCAGGTGAGAGCAGACGCCCCATAGATCAGCGTGAGAGAAGAAAGAAGGAGAGAAGGCACCAAGCCAACCAGTTCAGACAGGCCGAAGCCCGCAGGGCTAAGCAGCTCCAAACCACACCTGCCTATCACTTCTAACCACTGACCCTTCCCCCACCTCGCGTATCCACTACCCCTCGTGTCCTACACCTCTTACCCGCCAGACTCTACCTACATAATGATGAACATGAATACACCTTAATTTAATACACCCATGCCCTGTCCCTAAGTTAAGATATCAATATCAACATACCCTAAAATACCTTGTCTTGCCAGACTAACTTTCTGAAGACAAACCGCCCCCATAAATCTATGTATGTTCTTCCATCCGAGAAGTAATATGTTAACCCCATGTCATAATTGATAAGAAACTATGATACCCACGGGTACACCATTGTATATATAACCATTATTCCTGTAAGACCTAGACAGAGATAATGACTGAAGATGTTAGCAACCATGCAGTAACTCTAATTCTTACCCCAACCAGAGATTGTATAGATAACCCTCTTTTACCATTGTCTCGACGCATATCTACCACGAAACAATAACGAAGCTACCCCTACAAACTGCCGCTTTCTTTGCTATATATTTCATAGAAAACGCAGTTCCCAGGGACAACTAGATCAGCAAGAAATCATGTCAACTAATAGTGTCCATAACCATCGTATTGACGAGTAATAGTACACTATGTTTTTCTCTACTTTTATCCACAGTCAAGCACACACCTACAGCTAACCTCATCTTCCCCACAGTCCACATGATTCTATAATTTCCAGACTCATATACCACCACCTATTGCTCATCCCCCGATAGCGTTTGATTAACCTACCTTCCCTGTCGTTAACCCCCAGTCTAAGATACCAACTGTAGCCTAATGCCACCCCTACGCCCAGAGACCTTAGGGTCAAACTTCCACGTAGCCCCCTTAACCCTCTCCTCTCGTTAACCCCCCACGCTCCTCGACTCCCTCCTGACCTAGCCTCTCCACCATACCCCCTGAATATCCTTAACTTTTCCGTTACTAACATTCTCAAAACTTTTGTATATATACTCCTATCCAGCCTACCTTCCCCCAGTAGGAAGGAACACCATTAGAACTTTACTAACCCTTTGCATGCCATCTATTCCCTCACAACCCATTCACAACCCTGTACCAAATGATCGTCAGTGCGAGGCTAGCCGCCTCGCCAGTGACTAACCTCTATTGCCATACTTCCAGATAAATGTGGCAGAGTTAGCAACCCAGTCTCCACCACATCCAACAAACCATGCAATTAACAACCCAACCAATTAAACCAGCTGATCAAGGCACCTTCGATTTTGGTATTACGAACACCCACATCTGTCTCATAAACAGAGGGTTATTACAAACACTTGTAATATGGCAAGCCCCCAGCCACAGCCGCCCAGACGACCATCACAGAGAGAGGACGCGCGCCTACCCCTTTCACCCACCCGAGGAGGGAGACCCCTACCCCTGCGGAGGTACACCTGACCCCTGTTTTGACTTCCGGGTCATTGCCAGGTAGCACAGGAATTCTTCCTATCAATGAACTAACCATGTATGACTAACACCCTTACTAACCTCTATTAACCTCTGAAGTGCGCATGGGGGTAATTGGAAACGTCCCCCTGTGCTGACGTATTTGAGGTGTTTCCGTCACTAAAATATTCATTGTGCCATTAATAGCATTAATATTTATCCATATGCGCCTATTATGGGTTGATTATAAAGGTATTAACCTGAAACAACAATAAACGAGTGAAAACAGCGTTTGGATGGTCAAAATCGGAGATATAGCCCGCGAGTTGTATAATGTAATGGTGAGGCAATCTGCTTTCCCGCCAATTTCCCCCAAGGCCACTGAGACACAGTCGATCGATACTCTCTCTCTCTCTTGCACTCGCTTGCTATCAGTGATGACCACACCCTCCAATCGGATTTCTAATGTTAGCACGAAAATATACCTCAGAATAAGGGAATAACAGGGAAAATAGGTGATAACTGAAGGAGAGGAGGAAAGTGGGGAAGGAGGGGAGGTAGAGGACTGAGATTTTGCATGGCCCAGGGGCCAAAAAAAAAATAAAAAATAAAAAAAAAAAAATATAAAATTTTTTTTTTTTTTTCGATGTCAAAAGTTGATTTTTTTCTCTGACTCTTAAGGTCTTCCCGCAGTGCGCCGGGGGAACTCTTAAGAGTCTCCCCGCAGCTCCCGGGTTAACCCACAATAACCCATTAACCTTTCTTGCATACTCCGATAACCAAATTAGCACCTCAGCTATACCATAGAATGAAGACTGAGCAATCTAAGAGAGACGCTCCTATCAAAGATGTCCCAAACCTCCTCGCAAAGTAGATCCAGTCTCTCTCCCCCAAATACTTCCAGTATAGCCAAAATAGTACCTCTTACTAAGGCTCAGTTATATCACATTATGAAGGCTCCATACAGCCATGTGCCACACCAGTAATCACCACCTTACCTAGTTCCCGTATCAATTGAGAGCTCAAATAAGTCCATCAAAACTCGAGATCCCTATTGCCTACAGGGTCCAAACCTGAACCTATAAATCGAGCTCCAGCCCCCCAGTAAAATCAGTTGAAAGATAGACACCAAACAGTGGCTGGTCCCTTGTGTTGACCTCTAGCTCTATCATTGTTTGTTCCTGAGAATTGAGTTCCAGAGCCGGCAGACTCCGTGGCAGATTTAGATAGAAGGATCTGTCCACGTAAAAGAAATCTACGTACACCTTATAACCTTCATACAGACCGGGAAGCTGAGCGATCAACGTGAGATGCGCTTGGCGTTAATTCCGATCCAGATTGACAGGAAGATCCTAATATCTGTGATTCAGGTCTAGAAACCAGAGGGCATATAAGAGTGTAACCAGCAACGATCGCTAAGAGATCCGTCTTGAGAACTTTCTACATATGGACGATCTGGACGGCCGCGGAACCAGTCGTTAGCCCCCAACATCACGGACGCAAGATAACCAGGACCAGACCAATCAAATACTACCCAAGATTCACTCTATCAGTACTACAGTGTTACAGTGCTATTTAGAGATTCACTTATTAATATTTCTATGAAGTGGCTATATCTTTGCCCCAGTATAATTCATATATAACCATTCCATTAGGAAGTGCTAAGCGTATCAGTGTTGATTAATTAACAGGCGATATTAACTCTCGTAATTACCCATATACCCAGATATTATTACATAGAAGTGAAACCCTAGTGATATCTGAATGTTCGCCCACTGATTTGCATTCTATGTATTTCTGATACAAGAATATAAAACTTAGATCAGTACCCCCTGAGGTTACTAGAATTCCCGTGCTCTAAAATAAGCATGTCTAATCTAGTCTGTGAACTACTACTTGTGCACGAGAGCTACCAGTAATAAATCTAACAGTGAATTCGAATCTATAAGTAACATTGATGGTCTCCAGTAAATAAACTTGTGAATAAAGCCAGTGATCAGAAGATTAATACCTGAACGTTGGAAGTGGGAGACTAGGCTCCATCCAGATCCACTTATGCTAGTGTTATTCAGTTCTACCATTTGTCTTGTACGAGTATTCAGAAGTGTGTATATCAATAAACGTGATTGTGTGTCTTGTTACCGTGTGTTTATTTTGTGTTCTTTATTCCTCATACCTTGTTTTGTGCATGCAGCCTTCTATACCCAGTCAGTTAGAACTCACATTACCCAAGTTAATCCTGTAGAAAAAACAGGGCATAACATTATCCTTATTCACTATTCTCCCGAACTGTGAAAAACGAATTGGGAATAAGGAAAGAACTGTGAAAACGAATAGTAAATAAGGAATGAACTGTGAAAAACGAATAGTGAATAAGGAATGAACTGGGAAAAAAAATCCTTATTCACTATTCACCCAAACTGGGAAAAATGAAATTTCCTTATTCAAGATACGCACGAACTGTGAAAAACGAATTGGGAATAAGGAAAGAACTGTGAAACGAATAGTGAATAAGGAATGAACTGGGAAAAATGAATAGTGAATAAGGAATGAACTGGGAAAAAAAATCCTTATTCCCAATTCGTTTTGTATGGTAAATTAACTACATTTGTTATATTCTCTTAATTAATTAGGCCTGCATTACGTGTTCTCATAAATAATACATACATTATGTGTGAAGATATAAAAGATAGAAGATAATTAAGTAAAGGTGTGAAAAGTGTAATTGGATAATATCCCGAATTTGAGACTAGCTATTTTAATCTGAACTGGGAATAAGGAACTAGGAGGCAGCTTTATTTGGATGTAGGTCGGGTGTAATGAGGGAAAACCGTACTAAAAATCCAGATGGCGCTGGGGGTCTTATTCAAATGACTATCGTGTGTGATACACCATTGAGGTGTTTTGATGGTTTTCGTGATTTAAGAGGTTTAACCCGGGAGCTGCCGGGAGACTCATAAGAGTTCCCCCGGCGCACTGCGGGGAGACTCTTATGAGTGAGTGAAAAAAAAAATCAACTTTTGACATAAAAAAAAAAAAAAAACAATATTTTTATTTTTTTATTTTTTTATTTTTTTTTGGCCCCTGGGCCATGCAAAATCTCAGTCCTCTACCTCCCCTCCTTCCCCACTTTCCTCCTCTCCTTCAGTTATCACCTATTTTCCCTGTTATTCCCTTATTCTGAGGTATATTTTCGTGCTAACATTAGCGAGTTGCAAGCAGGGTGTTTTCATCACTGATGGCAAGCGAGTGCAAGAGAGAGAGAGAGAGTATCGATCGACTGTGTCTCAGTGGCCTTGGGGAAATTGGCGGGAAAGCAGATTGCCTCACCCATACATTATACAACTCGCGGGCTATATCTCCGATTTTGACCATCCAAACGCTGTTTTCACTCATTTTATTGTTGTTTCAGGTTAATACCTTTATAATCAACCCATAATAGGCGCATATGGATAAGTATTAATGCTATTAATGGCACAATGAATATTTTAGTGACGGAAACACCTCAAATACGTCGGCACAGGGGGACGTTTCCAATTACCCCCATGCGCACTTCAGAGGTTAATACAGTTCTCAACTATCTATGACACATAGTTGTTGTTATGCCCGGTCCAAATTGGAACGCGAGATATTCTTTGTACAATGAGCAGCTCTCTAACTGGATAGGTATACCTTAAACTTTAAATTAAGAGACAACACGGCAGGATAATAAGCACACAGGTAACAAGTTAACATGGGTTTTATTCAGTTTAACACCTGGTTCATGGAGGAGCAAAACATATATGTTATACCTGTAACCTGGAGATCATCAACAACAATAAGAATAATTAAGACATACAATAATAAGGTTATCAAGTAAGCAATAGGAGTCGGACAATGGGTCCGGACTCAAGGTAATAATAATACTCCTAGGATACAATTATAAGGTATCCAAAATGGTGGAGGTACACCTCCTACCCAAATAGATCTCAGAGAGGATCTCAACAAAAGACAAGAGTGCAGTAATGGCAGATGCCGTCTGGATCATGCAATGATGTCCCCGGCATATAGTGACGTTAACTGACTCTAAAGCAATAATGGCCAAGTGGTCATCAACAATGAAGTGGGCTCGGAAAGGCTCACCAATGATATTAATACTATAGGTGTGCTAGATCTCACCTGGCAAAGATTAATCCTTAACCTCTGAAGTGCGCATGGGGGTAATTGGAAACGTCCCCCTGTGCTGACGTATTTGAGGTGTTTCCGTCACTAAAATATTCATTGTGCCATTAATAGCATTAATACTTATCCATATGCGCCTATTATGGGTTGATTATAAAGGTATTAACCTGAAACAACAATAAAACGAGTGAAAACAGCGTTTGGATGGTCAAAATCGGAGATATAGCCCGCGAGTTGTATAATGTATGGGTGAGGCAACCTGCTTTCCCGCCAATTTCCCCCAAGGCCACTGAGACACAGTCGATCGATACTCTCTCTCTCTCTCTTGCCATCAGTGATGACAACACCCTGCTTGCAACTCGCTAATGTTAGCACAAAAATATACCTCAGAATAAGGGAATAACAGGGAAAATAGGTGATAACTGAAGGAGAGGAGGAAAGTGGGGAAGGAGGGGAGGTAGAGGACTGAGATTTTGCATGGCCCAGGGGCCAAAAAAAAAAAAAAATATGTTTTTTTTCGATGTCAAAAGTTGATTTTTTTTTTCACTCACTCATAAGAGTCTCCCCGCAGTCCGCCGGGGGAACTCTTAAGAGTCTCCCTGCAGTTCCCGGGTTAACTCTAATTGTGTACTAGCAAGGTGCTGAAGGCTGAGGCAACAATCGTCGGGAGCTGAGATAGAGTTAAATCTATTCAAGTTATGAACCTGACAGAATGTTAAATGAATTAGGCTAGAAGTTATACAAAGGAACTAGATTACGTGTAAATGTGTTTGTGTTTGATGCTATGGGTCTTATATAGGCACGCCCCCTCTGTCGGGCTATGGGAGACCAATAACCCGGGAAGGTGCGTATATAAGGATCCCCTGATAGGTATGTATAATGTGTCCCGGCAAGTGGGCTAATTAACGTCAATTTAAGTAGGGAGAAGAAAGACCTCTCGCAAGACGTAATGTTAATGAGAACCCCTGAAGATAACTTCTACCACAACCCCGAGTCAACTCTATACCCATAAACTATACAAAAGCACTTAACCCGGGAGCTGCGGGTAGACTCTTAAGAGTTCCCCCGGCGCACTGCGGGTAGACTCTTAAGAGCAGAGACTTTGAACACGTACCAAAACCGCGCGTTTATAGCCAGGCGGCTGAAAATTGGTGTGGGTATTGTACTACATGTCAACTCTCGATACCACCCCGCCAAACGCTCGCCCCGCACTCGTGCAAGCACCACCGCGCCAGTAACCACGCACTAGTCATGGAGCCTACACGTCCCTCACGCTCGCTCCCTGATGACACAACCAGCCCTCCTTCTGGTGGTGTTAGCCGCCGTGGAAGGCAGAGGGTGGCTGCCAAAGACCCTAGCTACCAGTACGACACGCCCTACAGCTCAGAGGACGAATCACCAGCACCAAAAGCACGTAAAACACGTGCAAGCAGGGCAATGGCACAGAGGTCATTGGTCTTTCGGGACACTGCCACCACGACCCAGGCCACTGCAACAACCACTACCACCACCACTGCCACCACTGCCACCCCTGCCACCCCTGCCACCGGTACCAGCGACGCAGGAGGCCGCCCTAGGGCTGCATTACCTGCGGGGGCAGGAAAAATTAAAGGCACGGGCGTAGGGAAGAGAACCCGTACGCCAGCCACAGTGCCCCTACCACCACCACCACCACCAGCCACCCCTGGCCCAGCTGCCCGTGCCGCCCGCCCCTGCCGCCCCTGCCGCCCCTGCTGCCCCTGCCGCCCCTGCCGCCCCTGCCCAAGGAACAGGGAAGGGGAAGGGGAAAGGGAGAGGGAAAGCGACTGGGAAAGCGACTGCTGGCCCTGGTGTCCCTGCCGCCCCTGCCGCCCCTGCTGCCCCTGCCGCCCCTGCCGCCCCTGCCCAAGGAACAGGGAAGGGGAAGGGGAAAGGGAGAGGGAAAGCGACTGGGAAAGCGACTGCTGGCCCTGGTGTCCCTGCCGGCCCTGCTGCCCTGCCGCCCCTGCCGCCTGCCTGCCCCTGCTGCCCCTGCCGCCCCTGCCGCCCCTGCCCAAGGAACAGAGAGAAGGGCGACAGGCACCACCATCATCTTGCCATCAAGGCCACGCACCACTGCTGCCCCTGCCGCCGCCGCCCCTGCCGCCGCCGCCGCCCCTGCCGCCGCCCCTGCCACCACCTCTGCCGCCGCCCCTGCCACCACCTCTGCTGTCCCTGTCCATAAGACTCCCGCACGTGCCAAAGTGACCCGGAAAAATCTTACACCATCTAAGTATGCCGCCCTGCTGTTTGATGGTGATTCGCAGGACATTGGCAGCCCGGGTTTCGACGACGAAGCCCTAGCACGGGACCAAGGGTGGGGGGATTTGGGAGTGGACAGTGGGAGTGAGTCCGACGTCGGTGACGAAAACGAGGAAGGGCATCGTCTGTCGAGTGAAGAGGAGGGTAATGATGATGAAGTGCTGTATCGCGACCATGGAAGCGATATTTCAGACGCAGAAGAAGACGCAGACGACATTCCGATCCCTGGCATGCCTTCGTTCGATTGGTCTGACGGGGTCAATTTTGTACCTGACGTGCCCCAGTTCAATCCTGGGACGTCAGGAACAACTGACAACTGGCCCTGTGATGATCAAGCGAACGAAAGCGACTTCTTCCTCGCTTTTTTCGACATGGAGGTAATGACGTACATCGTTGCCCAAACAAACGCCTACTACAGGTGGGTGTTTGGCAGATTGGACGTCCTTTCTCCAAAAGCGAGAATACGAGGCTGGGTGGATACGACTGTGGCAGAATTTCTGACGTTCTTTGCCTTGTTGTTCCTCATGCCTCTGATCAAGAAGCATGTGTTGCAACACTACTGGAAGCACGACCCTCTCATCGCCACCCCAACTTTCAATAAGTTCATGACTCGTGACAGATTTTTGTTGCTGCTAAGATTTATGCACTTTGCAGACAACGAAAATCCTAACAGGATTGACAGGATATGGAAAGTTCGGGATGTGTTCACCATGTTGTTGGAGAGGTATAGGAAATACTTTTACCCCTTCCTCAATTTGGTGATTGATGAGTCGCTCGTGCTCTTCAAAGGACGTCTTGTTTTCAAGCAGTATATCCCCTTGAAGAGGCATAGGTTCGGAATCAAGCTCTTCGTGTTGTGCGACTGTGAAACTGGAATAGTGCTTGACATGATCGTGTATACAGGCACTGACATTGACATACCGAAAGCCGCTGCCAATGACCCCATGGGCATGTCAGGTGCCATCGTCAGGAAAATGTTGGCACCTTACCTGGGCAAAGGCCACATCATCTACACTGACAACTGGTATACTTCTCCTGCTCTCTGCCAGTTTCTTTATGACAACCAAACGGGGTCATGTGGGACTGTCAGAAAGACAAGAAAGTTTATGCCAAAGTTCACAGGTGATGTCATTCCTCTCACAGATGCCTCCTCCAGTGACACACCTTCAGAAGACGACCTGGCCAAGGAACACCGCGAGAGGCATGTGCGAAGAAGGCGACGAAAGGGGCAGAAATACAAGCAGCTCGAGAAGTGTGGGAAACTGATAGCCCTGAAGTGGAAGGATAAGCGAGACGTCCACCTGCTTTCCACCGTCCACACAGGTGCCCAGGTGGATTCTGGCAAAATCCACTACCGAACCAGGAAGACAATCTACAAGCCCGACATGGTAGTGGACTACACCAAAAACATGCGCCTGGTGGACAAGTCTGACTGTCAGCTGTCAGGTGTTGAGTGTCTGAGGAAGACTGTGAAGTGGTATCACAAGCTCTTCCTCCACCTAGTTGACATAACGATGCTGAACGCCTACAACTTGTGGTTGGTGAAGAAGGATATGGCCCCAAACCAGAAGCTGAAATTCCGGGAGTTCGTGTACAACGTCTCCTACCAACTCCTGGAGAAGTATGCCACCACCACTCACAGACGTACGGCATGGCGTGGGGATCACGTTCCTGACCGCATCCAGCTGGGTGTCGAAAGACACTACACAACCAACACCGAGCTGATTGGCACTCGTCACAGGCAGGTGCAGTGCACCGTCTGCAGCTCCAGTGTGAGGAAACCCCATGTGACCAAAAGAGTCACCTCAATGTGCGCCGAGTGCAAAGTTGCACTCTGCCTGGGTGACTGCTTCAGGGACTACCACACCTTCAAGAACTACTGAGTGTCGGCCCCTGCCCTGCCCTGCCCTGCCCTGGACTCGCCCCGTGCCCTGCCCTGGACTCGCCTCCTGCCCTGCCCTGCCCTGGACTCGCGCCCTACCTTACCTGACCTGACCTAATTGATCACGCTACCTCATAATGTAACATATATATTATATAATGTATAAGTTCCAAAGATGTCCCTGTGATATAGCTTTTACATTATATAATTGTATGTTTCATTATTTAGTTTATAAGTTTCAAAGATTTACATGTAATATGCCTTATTTTTTTAGTATATCAATATATATGTTTGTTATTAGCCTAAGTAATGTGTATATAATTATTTTCTTACCTCAAATGAATTGTACAAAAATAAATATGTTTCAATAAATCATGTCAAACCTACTATGATAATAAAATAAAACAATAAAAAAAAAAAAAAGAAAACAAGGTCATGTCATTGTATTCTTACAATATGATATATTCTATGAATATTTCATATTGTTTGAATACAATGGCATGATCTTGTAAAAAAAAAAATTTATAAAATTTTTCTAGACAATATAAACCTTCCCCATAACCCCCTCCTGGATTCGATCCCACTACCCTACGACACTTTGAGTTTTCCAGTCCGCGACCTTACCAACCATGCCACAGGAGCTCATACCAAATATCACTCAAAACTTCGTGTGTACAATCGAAATGACAATATACAAAAAAAATGAATTATCCCACCAATTTACGTTTGTAAATTGATGGGATTATCAATTATATCATGCCAAGGTTTATAATAGTTTGTCTCTGTCAAGAATTAGTAATTATATAACTTTATTCTGTCAAAAATTGCCCAAACACTCAGCAAAATTGCCCCTCTCAGTGTGACTCCACTCATTTTCACACGGTCAGGCGGTCACGAGGTGACCCTTGCCGCTCCTTGATTCTCCAGCTACAGCAGCTCTGTCTGGGAACAAAATTGGTATAAATACAATAATGGATAAAATACTCTTCACAAATACATTTGTATTGTATAATATTGTAAATAAAAATGAATAATAACTGTGTGGGTGTCGAAAATTGCTCAACCAGCTTTCTTATGTCTCGCCTACGCGCGTATATTGGATTATACATAGTCATGACTGTCATACAAATAATTGCAGTAGGTCTCGAATATACATTTAGATTGCATATTACTTCGAAATAAATAAGTAAACGTTTCTCTGGTGGCAATCTACCCTTTCGCAGGTGTAAGGAGACACCAGTCTATATTTAGCCCTCTATCACAACAGGCAATCTGCCTGTGTTGACTCAGCACCGTCGCTGGTGGTCTATAAATATAGTACTTTATTTACAGTCAATGGCCTACATGTTTCTGTGGTACTTCACATGTGTCTAAAATGCAATGTCTGCTTGCATAAAAATGCAATTCTGAAGTCCATTTAGATGTACGACATACGCATGTCTCAGTTTCTCTCTCTCTCTCTCTCTCTCTCTCTCTCTCTCTCTCTCTCTCCATTCCTGACTCATGTTATTGTAGACCTGTTGATGGCAACGAACACCAGCCATCTGGTAGACATAAGGGTCAAAATACCAAACATCAATACGCCTGGGGCGCCTCCACAATTATCACTAAGCTGGTTATCTATCTAGAGATCTGCCTGACTTCCATCTCTCCACGACTCACTCACTCACTGCACCCCTGCATGCCTCCCTCCCACCCACCCACCCACCCCCAACCCCCCCTTTCAGGCTTCCGTCTGCTAGAAACACATTCACAATTTGCGTAAATATCGCATCAATTGGGCTATATGCGGTATATTCCTTGTTATATGGGACGCCTACATATGTACACGTCTTTATTATAGCATGAGAGTGCTCTAAATACAAGATTGACGTGATATTTATGGCGTAACACACCCTCTCCCCCTTTCATTCCCACCACAACTCACTCACACCTTGGTTCACGCATAGAAACTCATTGATAATGTGCGTAAATATCGCATGAATTGGTTTATATGCGGTATATATTTTGATATATGGCACGTATACATACGTACAAGTCTGTATTATAGCGTGACAGTGCTCTACGTACAAGATATACGTGATATGTATGGCGTAAACCACACTCTCAGCTCATAAATTGCCGCCAAACCTCCAACACATCTTCATTCCCGCCTAAATATTCTCTTATAATTCCCTTATATATTGCAATTTTTGGTCACTATGAGGCATATTCATTGTTATATGGGTGCCCTACACACGTATACATACTCTAAATAGCCTAAAAGGGCTCGAAAAAGGAGATATACGTGATAATACGCGGTAACCCACCCCCTCCTCCCTCTCCTTCTATCCCCTGCGCGCGTAAATATTCGGCAGGGAAATCTCGCCGCTCGATGACAATCTAGCCGCGCGGTGCCATTCGCTCCACATTTTTCAACTACGGACCGTTCCCCTACCCCCCCCAGACATTTTTTGGGGGGTCAAATATATATGGGCCGATGCACGCAAACATTCCCTACACGATGATGTACTTTTTATCGAAATTGGCAATAGGTCCCAAAATCATCATAGGTGCGCACAGTCTTACCCTGTAGAAAACCCCCTGTGCGCCGCGGAGAGGTTAAAGGAGAGCTGTAGTGAAGAGGAGGGCCCGTAGATCGAGGGAGGATCCAGTAGTCCGGAGGGAGGCTGGGCGAGTTGACTCCGGA
Organism: Paralithodes platypus; assembly: GCA_032716605.1. Classification (NCBI taxonomy): domain Eukaryota; kingdom Metazoa; phylum Arthropoda; class Malacostraca; order Decapoda; family Lithodidae; genus Paralithodes; species Paralithodes platypus. The sequence goes on from CM064582.1 coordinate 59,258,644, forward strand.
AGTTGGTCCAGGGGGGGGCTGGGCGTGATGACTCCAGCTACTGGTCCAGGGTGAGTCACAAGATGATTCCTTAGACCTTGGCGCCTACCACGGGACAACAGGGTTCCTCTTGCACTCCCACAGTGCTGTGATCCCCAAAGGATATGCTGGAGTTCTGCTACAAGGTTTGGGGGGTTAGGGTGACTAGCATAATGATCTACCTAGAGTTGCAAGCAGTCTAGATAGTGACATTATAGGTAGTCTAAGGGGGGTCAGGGTAAGTGTCTTCCTTCCTTGCTAGTTCGTGGAATTATCAGAACCATGTAGTAAAAAGAGAATCCAGAAAGGGGAGCCCAAAGTGGGTTGCCCAAAATTAGTCCTCTTCCTGATGGGGGGGAACCCGATCTGGTAGATCTAAAGTTACTACACTATCCTCATAATCCCTTGAACAAAACAAGGTAGGAATCCTTTGGTACTTGGTTTGTGCACCGCATCGAAGGCCAGAAAGGGGGAGCCCAAAGTGGGTTGCCCAAGCTAGTCCTCTTCCTGATGGGGGGGAACCCGACCTGGTAGTTCTTCGATCACAGCACACAACTGACAAGTTGAACACCAGCTATCTCTGGCTGTTCTTACCCTGAACTAAAGAATACCAAATGGCAAGCTTAGTTCCTGACGTCCAGGCTGGGTGAGTATAAGGCAATCTTCTTGCCCCTACTTAAGGCGCCCGGCTTGAGAGGATCAAAGGCGCTGGGATGGTGTTGGCGCGTGGTAGTTATGTCCTTGTAGCTCTGGGGGTGGTGCGCCTGGACTCTGGCTGTACCTTGTAGCTAGATGCCCTCGGGCAGATTCTGTTATAAGATGGGGGTGATCACTTCCTGGTGGGAGAGGAAGTGGATGAGAAATGGCATGTGCAGGATGATTTATATAAGAAAAGGTTTAGAACTGCTGCATGGGTTGAACTGCTGGTTTATGCGCTATCCTAGCCCAAGAAAAGGACATGACTTGGATGGCTGCAAGATCCTGAGGGGTTTTGATGGGTGATATAAATGGCTGACTAGGGAATAGAGAGTGAAAGTCTGGAGCAGTTTCGCAGTCCTTGATGGGGGAGATGAAAGGTAAGTTGGTAAATAAAGGAGTACCACCTGTAGCTGGTTGATCAGGCTGGGGAAGTCTAGGATGGTTAGCTGGGTGTTTAGCGTAGTTACCCCTCTGACTTTTCTCTCTGGTGGTAGGGGCCATAGAAGCTGGCTGGGCAGGGTATGCTGGTGTAGTCCACTCAGGTCTTATGTGTCCCACCTGTCTCGTTGATATGCGGGTGATGTGGGCAGGAGTAGGGTTGGCTGCAGGTTTAGTGGCAGCTAGAGATGCGGTCTTATCATCCTGAGACCGCATCTCAGTTGTGTAGTATATTTTTACTAGATTCATAATATGATGGTTATATACTCATTAATGCAGTGAATATATAATAATTAACATAATTTGATACATAAATATCAGCTTATTGAACAAGAAATTTAGTTTCATCTAATGTGGTGTGATAGGCTGGGCGAAATTTTAATACTCATTGAAGTATTGTATTTACTTCCTTTTTAGTTACTAACAAATACGTGTTTCAGTAGAAATTGGCTGAACATACGGTATTATATTCTGTAGCTGTAGAATTTGGCAGGTTGAATGTCTGCGCCTGCGCACTATAGTTTCTTTCCTACAAAACAAGCTATCGTGCGCTTTTAAGTTACCAATTTATAAGCCACTATCAAATCGGGCAGCTAAATATGTTACCGGCTATATTTCTTGTTAGACTAGTGACAGGAAATCAATCAATGTGAATCAGAATGTCATAGAACACAGAGGCAGCAAATTACATACGTGGAGATGCAGAAAATTCGAAAAAGATGATGACGAAAATGTTTACAACACTGCCTTTTCCACGGGCGACTGTTTAGGTCGTCAGCTGACCGCGGCGGAATATACGTACACAGTGTTGCCAAGGTCTTCTTTTGTTCGCACCATTGGGCTAGTTAGGATTCGTTCAGAAGCGTAGATTTGCGAGTTTCCATTTCAAACGATATTATATTCTTGATTTACAGTGTGATGGGGTGGATAGCCTCTGAAGTATTATCCTAACTAACTAACATTGAGGAAAGCGGAATTGGGCTGGTTCTATATACTATTAAAGTTGTAGAAGTGTTGAGTAGCCTATAGCTAGGCTACATTTCATACAAACGTTCATCATGGCTTTCTGTTGGTTGTACTATACATGTATGGTAGCCTATGTGGTGGTGACTGTACTATACATGTATGGTAGCCTATGTGGTGGTGACTGAATAGCCTAATTAAGTGATTGTTTGTGAGGGGGGATTGGGACATGGATGCAGATTTGATGAGTGCATGATTGTGATAATAATGTATGTGGTATTTCATTAATATTTAAATGATGTGACACATATACGCCACTACTCATACAGTAGGCTATATGGGACTAGGCCTAGTTATATTTGGGGAACTCATAGTATCATGCATGCATGGCTGTTAACCCGGCAAGCGCGATAGGCCTCACGGAAGGCTTCCTATAGGGAACGCGATAGGCCTCACGGAAGCAGGACCATAAAAAAAGCCTTCCATAAAAAAAAAGGGCCTATCAAAACAAAGGAATTTGTCTCTAGGTGAGATAATTCCCCTCCAGTACTCATCCATGTAAATCTCACCCACCCCCCTCCCCTCCTTCCCCACCTTATTCCCCCCTCCCTCCCCTCCTCAATTATCACCTATTTTTCCTCTTATTATCATCATTTATCGGTTATTTTTCTCTCCCGCGATAATGTAGCACAAGTGGGTTGCATAAAAGATCGTTATGCAACACCCAGACACCGGCACACACCGCCCCGCTCGGCTCAGTTGACTCCCAGACAGCGAGAGGGGAAGGCTGCCTGTCTCTCTCTCTCGCCTGAGATTATGACCGGGTGGCCAATATCTTCGTTTTTCACCACCCAAATGCTTTTCCCACTTATTTTAGCACTCTTGAAGGTTCATATATACATCATATATGTAAAATAAAAGCATACCGAAAACAAATAATGGTTTATATTGTAAATATAACGAATTCTGTCAGAATCCAGGGCTAGAAATGCACAAATAACTACCCTAGCACCTATGTCTATATCGCGCTTGTCAGGTTAAAGATAAACATCAGAAAATGTGTGTGATAGGATTAAATTAGCTGAAATTGTCTGTTGTGCGGTATTAAGTGATTGGGCTACTTTTGGGCGAGTTTGGAGATGTGATGTGCGCTGGCAACCTTGGAATACACACACACACACACACACGACACAATCTATAACAACATTTTACCTTTATTAAGACTATAATCCACATTATATTAAGATTTCCATCTGTGAGAAACAAATATCTACCACCATTACTGCTAATGTGCACATAGATTCACAACTAATGTCAAATTTAACAAAGTAAGTTAAGTGGGGAAGAGATGTTTACTGTCCGAGAAGTTTCGTATAATGACTATTATGGGTAGCGAACACTGGCATCAATTTATTATGCGCTTGCCAGATCTGAAACTAGTTTATAATTGTATAATCTAATATCCAGTAAAGTACTTTGGCTAATGACGATTATTTTATAAGTTCATCTCGAGTTTTTATACATATAATTTTAATTTTAGGACATGGATACCTATCTATTAACCTCTCCGCGGCGCACAGGGGGTTTTCTACAGGGTAAGACTGTGCGCACCTATGATGATTTTGGGACCTCTTGCCAATTTCGATAAAAAGTACATCATCGTGTAGGGAATGTTTGCGTGCATCGGCCCATATATATTTGACCCCCCAAAAAATGTCTGGGGGGTAGGGGAACGGTCCGTAGTTGAAAAATGTGGAGCGAATGGCACTGCGCGGCTAGATTGTCATCGAGCGGCGAGATTTCCCGGCCGAATTTTTACGCGCGCAGGGGATAGAAGGAGAGGGAGGAGGGGGTGGGTTACCTCGTATTATCACGTATATCTCCTTTTTGGAGCCCTTTTAGGCTATTTAGAGTATGTATACGTGTGTAGGCCACCCATATAACAATGAATATGCCTCATAGTGACCAAAAATTGCAATATATAAGGGAATTATAAGAGAATTTTTAGGCGGGAATGAAGATGTGTTGGAGGTTTGGCGGAAATTTATGAGCTGAGAGTGTGGTTTACGCCATACATATCACGTATATCTTGTACGTAGAGCACTGTCATGCTATAATACAGACTTGTACATATGTATACGTGCCATATATCAAAATATATACCGCATATAGACCAATTCATGCGATATTTACGCACATTATCAATGAGTTTCTATGCGTGAACCAAGGTGTGAGTGAGTTGTGCTGGGAATGAAAGGGGGAGAGGGTGTGTTACGCCATAAATATCACGTAAATCTTGTATTTAGAGCACTGTCATGCTATAATACAGACTTGTACGTATGTATACGTGGCATATATCAAAATATATACCGCATATAGACCAATTGATGCGATATTTACGCACATTATCAATGAGTTTCTATGCGTGAACCAAGGTGTGACTGAGTTGTGCTGGGAATGAAAGGGGGAGAGGGTGTGTTACGCCATAAATATCACGTAAATCTTGTATTTAGAGCACTGTCATGCTATAATAAAGACGTGTACATATGTAGGCGTCCCATATAACAAGGAATATACCGCATATAGCCCAATTGATGCGATATTTACGCAAATTGTGAATGTGTTTCTAGCAGACGGAAGCCTGAAAGGGTGGGTTGGGGGTGGGTGGGTGGGAGGGAGGCATGCAGGGGTGCAGTGAGTGAGTGAGTGAGTCGTGGAGAGATGGAAGTCAGGCAGATCTCTAGATAGATAACCAGCTTTGTGATAATTGTGGAGGCGCCCCAGGCGTATTGATGTCTTGGTATTTTTAACCTTATGTCTACCAGATGGCTGGTGTTCGTTGCCATCAACAGGTCTACAATAACATGAGTCAGGAATGGAGAGAGAGAGAGAGAAACTGAGACATGCGTAAGTCGTACGTATAAATGGACTTCAGAATTGCATTTTTATGCAAGCAGACATTGCATTTTAGACACATGTGAAGTACCACAGAAACATGTAGGCCATTGACTGTAAATAAAGTACTATATTATAGACCACCAGCGACGGTGCTGAGTCAACACAGGCAGATTGCCTTTTGTGATAGAGAGCTAAATATAGACTGGTGTCTCCTTACACTTGCGAAAGGGTAGATTGCCACCAGAGAAACGTTTACTTATTTATTTCGAAGTAATATGCAATCTAAATGTATATTCGAGACCTACTGCAATTATTTGTATGACAGTCATGACTATGTATAATCCAATATACGCGCGTAGGCGAGACATAAGAAAGCTGGTTGAGCAATTTTCGACACCCACACAGTTATTATTCTTTTTTATTTACAATATTATACAATACAAATGTATTTGTGAAGAGTATTTTATCCATTATTGTATTTATACCAATTTTGTTCTCAGACAGAGCTGCTGTTGATGGTGTAGCTGGGACATAAAGGAGCGGCAAGGGTCACCTCGTGACCGCTTGACCGTGTGAAAATGAGTGGAGTCGCACTGAGAGGGGCAATTTTGCTGAGTGTTTGGGCAATTTTTGACAGAATAAAGTTATATAATTACTAATTCTTGACAGAGACAAACTTTTATAAACCTTGGCATGATATAATTGATAATCCCATCAATTTACAAACGTAAATTGGTGGGATAATTCATTTTTTTTTGTATATTGTCCTTTCGATTGTAGACACAAAGTTTTCAGTGATATTTGGTATGAGCTCCTGTGGCATGGTTGGTAAGGTCGCGGACTGGAACACTCAAAGTGTCGTAGGGTAGTGGGATCGAATCCATGAGGGGGTTATGGGGAAGGTTTTATATTGTCTAGACAATTTTTGATAATTTTTTTTTTTACAAGATCATGCCATTGTATTCAAACAATATGAAATATTCATAGAATATATCATATTGTAAGAATACAATGACATGACCTTTTTTTTTTTTTTTTTTTTATTGTTTTTTTTTTATTATCTTAGTAGGTTTGACAGGATTTATTGAAACATATTTATTTTTGTACAATTCATTTGAGGTAAGAAAATAATTATATACACATTACTTTGGCTAATAACAAACATATATATTGATATACTAAAAAAAGAAGGCATATTACATGTAAATCTTTGAAACTTATAAACTAAATAATGAAACATACAATTATATAATGTAAAAGCTATATCACAGGGACATCTTTGGAACTTATACATTATATAATATATATGTTACATTATGAGGTAGCGTGATCAATTAGGTCAGGTCAGGTAAGGTAGGGCGCGAGTCCAGGGCAGGGCAGGGCAGGGGGCGAGTCCAGGGCAGGGCAGGGGGCGAGTCCAGGGCAGGGCACGGGGCGAGTCCAGGGCACGGCATGGCAGGGGGCGACACTCAGTAGTTCTTGAAGGTGTGGTAGTCCCTGAAGCAGTCACCCAGGCAGAGTGGAACTTTGCACTCGGCGCACATTGAGGTGACTCTTTTCGTGATATGGGGTTGCCTGACACTGGAGCTGCAGACGGTGCACTGTGCCTGCCTGTGACGAGTGCCAAGCATCTCAGTGTTGATGGGGTAGTGTCTTTCGACACCCAGCTGGATGCGGTCAGGAACGTGATCCCCACGCCATGCCGTACGTCTGTGAGTGGTGGTGCCATACTTCTTCAGGAGTTGGTAGGAGACGTTGTAGACGAACTCCCGGAATTTCAGCTTCTGGTTTGGGGCCATATCCTTTTTCACCAACCACAAGTTGTAGGCGTTCAGCATCGTTATATCCACTAAATGGAGGAAGAGCTTGTGATACCACTTCACAGTCTTCCTCAGACACTCAACGCCTGACAGCTGACAGTCAGACTTGTCCACCAGGCGCATGTTTTTAGTGTAGTCCACTACCATGTCGGGCTTGTAGATTGTCTTCCTGGTTCGGTAGTGGATTTTGCCAGAATCCACCTGGGCACCTGTGTGGACGGTGGAAAGCAGGTGGACGTCTCGCTTATCCTTCCACTTCAGGGCTATCAGTTTCCCACACTTCTCGAGCTGCTTGTATTTCTGCCCCTTTCGTCGCCTTCTTCGCACATGCCTCTCGCGGTGTTCCTGGGCCAGGTCGTCTTCTGAAGGTGTGTCACTGGAGGAGGCATCTGTGAGAGGAATGACATCACCTGTGAACTTTGGCATAAACTTTCTTGTCTTTCTGACAGTCCCACATGACCCCGTTTGGTTGTCATGAAGAAACTGGCAGAGAGCAGGAGAAGTATACCAGTTGTCAGTGTAGATGATGTGGCCTTTGCCCAGGTAAGGTGCCAACATTTTCCTGACGATGGCACCTGATATGCCCATGGGGTCATTGGCAGCGGCTTTCGGTATGTCAATGTCAGTGCCTGTGTACACGATCATGTCAAGCACTATTCCAGTTTCGCAGTCACACAAAACAAAGAGCTTGATTCCGAACCTATGCCTTTTCAAGGGGATATACTGCTTGAAAACAAGACGTCCTTTGAAGAGCACGAGCGACTCATCAATCACCAAATTGAGGAAGGGGTAAAAGTATTTCCTATACCTCTCCAACAACATGGTGAACACATCCCGAACTTTCCATATCCTGTCAATCCTGTTAGGATTTTCGTTGTCTGCAAAGTGCATAAATCTTAGCAGCAACAAAAATCTGTCACGAGTCATGAACTTATTGAAAGTTGGGGTGGCGATGAGAGGGTCGTGCTTCCAATAGTGTTGCAACACATGCTTCTTGATCAGAGGCATGAGGAACAACAAGGCAAAGAACGTCAGAAATTCTTCCACAGTCGTATCCACCCAGCCTCGTATTCTCGCTTTTGGAGAAAGGACGTCCAATCTGCCAAACACCCACCTGTAGTAGGCGTTTGTTTGGGCAACGATGTACGTCATTACCTCAAAATCGAAAAAAGCGAGGAAGAAGTCGCTTTCGTTCGCTTGATCATCACAGGGCCAGTCGTCAGTTGTTCCTGACGTCCCAGGATTGAACTGGGGCACGTCAGGTACAAAATTGACCCCGTCAGACCAATCGAACGAAGGCAGCTGAGGGATCGGAATGTCGTCTGCGTCTGCTTCATCGTCTGAAATATCGCTTCCATGGTCGCGATACAGCACTTCATCATCATTACCCTCCTCTTCACTTGACAGACGATGCCCTTCCTCATTTTCGTCACCGACGTCGGACTCACTCCCACTGTCCACTCCCAAATCCCCCCACCCTTGGTCCCGTGCTAGGGCTTCGTCGTCGAAACCCGGGCTGCCTATGTCCTGCGAATCACCATCAAACAGCAGGGCGGCATACTTTGATGGTGTCAGAGTTTTCCGGGTCACTTTGGCACGTGCGGGAGTCTTATGGACAGGGACAGCAGAGGCGGTGGCAGGGGCAGCAGTGGTGCGTGGCCTTGATGGCAAGATGATGGTGGTGCCTGTCGCCCTTCTCTCTGTTCCTTGGGCAGGGGCGGCATGGGCGGCAGGGGCGGCAGGGGCAGCAGGGGCAACAGGGGCAGCAGGGGCAACAGGGGCAGCAGGGGCAGCAGGGCCGGCAGGGACACCAGGGCCAGCAGTCGATTTCCCTCTCCCTTTCCCCTTCCCCTTCCCCTTCCCCTTCCCTGTTCCTTGGGCAGGGGCGGCAGGGGCGGCAGGGGCAGCCGGGCCAGGGGCGGCTGGTGGTGGTGGTGGTGGTGGTGGTGGTGGTAGGGGCACTGTGGCTGGCGTACGGGTTCTTTTCCCTACGCCCGTGCCTTTAATTTTTCCTGCCCCCGCAGGTTCTGCAGCCCTAGGGCGGCCTCCTGCGTCGCTGGTACCGGTGGCAGGGGTGGCAGTGGTGGTTGTTGTAGTGGCCTGGGTCGTGGTGGCAGTGTCCCGAAAGGCCAATGACCTCTGTGCCATTGCCCTGCTTGCACGTGTTTTTCGTGCTTTGGGTGCAGGTGTTTCGTCCTCCGAGCTGTAGGGCGTGTCGTACTGGTAGCTAGGGTCTTTAGCAGCCACCCTCTGCCTTCCACGGCGGCTAACACCACCAGAAGGAGGGCTGGTTGTGTCATCAGGGAGAGAGCGTGAGGGACGTGTGGGCTCCATGACTAGTGCGTGGTTACTGGCGCGGTGGTGCTTGCACGAGTGCGGGGCGAGCGTTTGGCGGGGTGGTGTCGAGAGTTGACATGTAGTACTATACCCACACCAATTTTCAGCCGCCTGGCTATAAACGCGTGGTTTTGGTACGTGTTCAAAGGCTCTGCTCTTAAGAGTCTACCCGCAGTGCGCCGGGGGAACTCTTATGAGTCTCCCCGCAGCTCCCGGGTTAAAATATTAACAGGACTATTTTTCGAATGACTGCCATGTGTTTTTGTGGGCCTAATCAAATATGTTTTATTAATCATGTTACGATCGGGTCTCGTATAAATCAGTGGCTCTTATACATTGGACTAGACTGGCATAAATGCAACAACGGAAACGCTAGATCCAACCCCTGATATATAATCCCGTCGAACAAAGAACACATATACCCTCCAGAGTTATATCTGCGATAGCGGGGTATCTTAACTCTCAGTATCTATGTGCTTCTACTATAGGCTGATGTTTTCTGAAACAGCCTATTACCTATAACATATGGTTGCTTAGTTATGGTACACAAGGAAAAGATAGTTAACTTAATTAAATCACAAGAGTGATCTAATGCAAACAAGAAGAAGGTTTACTTAACGTTACTTTAATCAATAATATCTGTCACTCCTTTATGAAAGAAAGTGTTGTAAAGTCCTCAAGCACCGAACAAGGAATCTTCTGAATAATGTCGGATGCTACTAAGAAGAACGTATCAGAAATGGAACCACAAAATAGCAGGACAATGCACGTGTAGACTAAGTGTTAAGATATAAACTCAAGTTACTCAGAATAAATATATAAGGAGTTACTTTCCAAAGGATAAATTAGTTTGCCATTATTTAGTTCCATTTTCTGTATTGCCCCTAGCGGCCATTCTTGTAAGCTTTGTTGTTATTACGGAGAAATAAACCGTTGAAGGAGGATGTGTTTTCCCTGTGCCCAACATATTTAGAGTGATATCCACTATCATGTCGGCGACCAGTTCAACAGGTTATGGGCCCAGGCATCGCCTAGTATTCGATGGTGATGAAGAAAAATACGAATTGTGGGAAGTGAAGTTTTTAGCACATTTAAGAATTCAAAAACTTCATAGTGTCCTGGCAGCACCCACCCCTGATGCTGATAAGAATGCTGAAGTGTATGCCGAGCTTGTACAACTGCTAGACGACACAAGTTTAGCCCTGGTGATCCGAGATGCCCAAGATGATGGTAAGAAGGCCCTAGCAATACTTCGTGAACATTACTTAGGAACAAGCAAACCCAGGATTATTTCTTTGTACACCGAGCTGACAACACTCAAGATGGCAGAGGATGAGAGTGTAACCGACTACATGATTAGGGCAGAGAAAGCAGCGACTTCCTTGAAGAATGCGAAAGAAACTATCAGTGACAGTTTACTTGTGGCTATGGTGTTGAAAGGCTTACCCCCTGATTATAAAACTTTTTCCACTGTCGTGACTCAGAGAGAAAAAACGTGGAGTTTCATAGATTTTAAAGTTCAGTTGAGGAGTTTTGAAGAATCTGAAAAAGTCCACAAGCCACATAAATCCAGAGAAGATAGGGTTATGAATGCCAAATCAGGGGAAACCAGTTTCAAGTGTTATGTATGTGGGAAAATGGGACACAAATCCTTCCAATGTCCAACAAAGAATAAAGAAGAAAAGGAAGCCTACAGAAGACCAAGCCGCTGGTGTGAAAATTGCCAGTCCCCTACACATGACACAAATTACTGTAGAAAGAAGAATTATGTTAAAGTTGTGAGTGACAGAGAAGAAACAGAAAATGTAACTGCAGTGAGTAGGCCTACACACAGTGACAGTTCTCATTATTTTGCATTCAAAGCAAAGGCAAGCTATACTAATCTTGTTAATCCTACCAGCAATGACAGGTTATTGGTAGATTGTGGTGCTACAACACACATCATTACAGACAAATCCAAATTTGTAAAATTTGATGAACGTTTTGAACCTGTGAGTCACACTATTGAACTTGCAGATGGTAGCAGGACTTCAGGTATTGTGTCAGGTAGAGGTGTAGCAAGTGTGGAGCTGTGTGACACCAAAGGAAACATACAACAAGTTGAGTTAAAGAATTCCTTGTATGTGCCATCCTACAAACAAGACATATTTAGTGTTAAAGCAGCGACTGAAAGGGGAGCAACAGTAACATTTACCCCTGACCATGCAGAATTAAAAGCTCCAGATGGCATAGAATTTGAAATCCAGACATGCCAAAAACTATATTTTCTCAATAATGTAAATGTTGACAAAAGTGGCACCCACACCTTGGAAGAGTGGCATAGAATTTTAGGCCATTGTAATGTGAAAGATGTGATGAAACTCGAAGATGTCGTTGAAGGTACCGGTATGCACATTTCCGGCAAGATGAACTGATTGTGAAACTTGTACAAAAGGGAAAATGACACAATACAGGAATAGGGAGCAAGACAAGAAAGCTAATGAAAAACTTGAACTAATACATTGTGATCTAGCAGGCCCCATTGACCCTCCTGCAAGAGAGGGATTTAGGTATGCAATTTCGTTTGTAGATGATTACTCTGGTGTCATTATGGTGTATTTTCTGAAGAACAAAAGTGATACAGTAGCAGCTATGGAGAGATTTTTAGCAGACAGTGCCCCCTATGGTTCTGTCAAGCGAATCAGGACAGATAATGGCAGAGAATTTACTTCTGCAGAGTTCAGATCATTCCTAGTGAAAAATCATATCAAGCATGAGTTTTCTGCACCATATTCTCCCCACCAGAATGGCACAGCTGAACGATCCTGGAGAACCCTTTTTGAGATGGCCAGATGTTTACTATTGGAAGCTAGCTTGCCGAAGGAACTTTGGACATATGCAGTGAAGACATCCGCTTACATTAGGAACCGGTGCTACAACCCGAGAACTGGAAAAACACCATATGAAATGATGACAGGATTAAAGCCAAACTTGAAGAATATGCATATCTTTGGAACTGTATGTTATGCATATGTCCAAAACAAGAAGAAATTGGATAACCGCTGTGACCGAGGAGTATTTCTAGGCTATGATACACAGAGTCCAGCCTATCTTGTGTACTTCTCGGAGCAAAATGACGTGAAGAGAGTGAGATGTGTGAAATTCAATGAAAAATTCGAAGAAAAATGTGGGTACACAGAATATACAAGACCCAAGACTTGTGAATCAGAAAAAACCACCACATTACCACTCCAAGACGGCCCGCAAGAAACCACACAGCTCAAGACGGAGGAGAATGAAGATGAAGCTGAAGGAATTAGAAGATACCCCCAAAGAAACCGGAACTTACCCAAGCACTTGAAAGAGTATGTCATGGATGATGAAGATTTATCAAATGTTGTGAAATGTTCGATTGATTACTGCTATCGTGTTGCTGACATCCCAAGTACATATCAGGAGGCTCTCTCATCATCAGAGTCTCATCAGTGGCATGAAGCAATGAAAGAAGAAATCAACGCTTTGGATGAGAACGACACTTATGAGTTAACACTACTCCCTGAAGACCGATCAGTTGTTGGTGGAAAATGGGTGTACGCCGTAAAACTAGGTCCGAACAACGAAGAAAAATTCAAGGCAAGATACGTAGCAAAGGGATATTCGCAAGTCAAGAATGTAGACTATGAAGAGACATTTTCACCAACAGCACGCCACACTTCCATTCGTATGATGATGCAGCTAGCAGCTCAAGAAGAAATGAAGGTTCATCAAATGGATGTAAAAACAGCTTATCTAAATGCGGAGATAGATTGTGAAATTTACATAGAGCAGCCTGAAGGTTTTACCAAGAAAAATGAAAACGGTGAAAAACTTGTATGCAAACTGAAAAAATCTTTGTATGGATTGAAACAAAGTGGACGGAACTGGAAAAATATGTTACATAATTTTCTAACTGATCAGAATTTCACCCGATCTGTTGCTGACCCTTGTTTGTATACAAAGTTTGAAGGTGATACAGTAACAATGACTCTAATATGGGTAGATGACATAATTATAGCAGCCAGTAATGATGAAGCACTTCATGCCATAAAGAAATCCCTCAAAGATAGATTCAAAATGAAAGACATGGGAATATTATCATGGTTTCTTGGAATTGAATTCACCTTTGGTTTAGAGGGGAGTGTTAGTATGAACCAAAGAAAATATTGTGAGAGAATTCTTGAGAAATTTCATATGAAGGACTGTAACCCAAAAGCCATTCCATGTAATCCGACTGTAAGTAAGTTGATTTCTGATCATTCTACTGATTTGGCTGATCCAAGATTGTACAGAGAAATTGTTGGGAGTTTAATTTATGTTATGACAGGAACAAGGCCTGATTTAAGTTATGTAGTAACAAAGTTGTCCCAGTTTATGTCCAAGCCCACTACGGCCCATCTAGGCTTAGCTAAACACGTACTGAAGTATATTAAAGGGACATTGAATTATTGTTTAAATTTTCAGAAGTCAGATAGTCAATTGAAATTAACTGGTTACTGTGATTCAGACTGGGGAGCATCAGAAGATAGACGTAGTACGACAGGCTATAGTTTTCAACTGAGTAAACAAGGCCCATCGATCTCTTGGAAAAGTAAAAAACAAAGAGTAGTAGCTTTATCTACATGTGAAGCAGAATATATGGCCATGACTTGTGCTATGCAAGAAGCTAATTTCTTGCGACAATTGTATTCTGATATGACAGGTTGTGAAAGAGACACTGTAACTTTGAATGTAGACAATCAAGGAGCTATAGCATTAGCCAAGAACCCTGTACACCATCAAAGATCTAAGCACATTGATATTAGATACCATTTTATCAGGTCAGAAGTGGAAAGCAAGATTGTTGATTTAGCTTATGTACCTTCTGAAGATAACATTGCAGATTTATTTACAAAGCCAGTATCAAAGTACAAATTGAATAAGTTCAGTGTTGTCAGGGGAATAACTTAAGTTTAAGAGGGGATGTTAAGATATAAACTCAAGTTACTCAGAATAAATATATAAGGAGTTACTTTCCAAAGGATAAATTAGTTTGCCATTATTTAGTTCCATTTTCTGTATTGCCCCTAGCGGCCATTCTTGTAAGCTTTGTTGTTATTACGGAGAAATAAACCGTTGAAGGAGGATGTGTTTTCCCTGTGCCCCACATATTTAGAGTGATATCCACTATCATGTCGGCGACCAGTTCAACACTAAGTACACGAAAAGGCTGGACCTATAATGTTATTGGACACAAGAATATTATAAGCGGTGCAACAGTAATAATGCTCGCCACGAAAAAGTAGTACTCCTATTAACCTCTGAAGTGCGCATGGGGGTAATTGGAAACGTCCCCCTGTGCTGACGTATTTGAGGTGTTTCCGTCACTAAAATATTCATTGTGCCATTAATAGCATTAATACTTATCCATATGCGCCTATTATGGGTTGATTATAAAGGTATTAACCTGAAACAACAATAAAACGAGTGAAAACAGCGTTTGGATGGTCAAAATCGGAGATATAGCCCGCGAGTTGTATAATGTATGGGTGAGGCAAGCTGCTTTCCCGCCAATTTCCCCCAAGGCCACTGAGACACAGTCGATCGATACTCTCTCTCTCTCTCTTGCACTCGCTTGCCATCAGTGATGACAACACCCTGCTTGCAACTCGCTAATGTTAGCACGAAAATATACCTCAGAATAAGGAAATAACAGGGAAAATAGGTGATAACTGAAGGAGGGGAGGTAGAGGACTGAGATTTTGCATGGCCCAGGGGCCAAATTTTTTTTTTTTTTTTTTTTCGATGTCAAAAGTTGATTTTTTTTTCACTCACTCTTAAGAGTCTCCCCGCAGTCCGCCGGGGGAACTCTTAAGAGTCTCCCCGCAGTTCCCGGGTTAACAAAACCGGTCTATGCTGGTTGTGTCTCTCTACAGCAACCTAGACCTCAAAATGCTTGTGTAGAAATAATGGGTATGCATAAAAGAGTATAATTTATGATCTAATCCAGCTAATGTCTACCCGAGTTAATAAAGTCTAGCTGGGATGCGCAAAGGTACAGAATTCTGGTGGAGCAAGGCAACTCCTAGCCTAGTGTGGACCTTGGGTCTGTGCGGCCTGATTACGTTAATATGAAGGGGTGCTCTCTTGAGGATTCTCGATCACAAGTATCGAGTATCCTCCTGGCGACCCTCAAAAGTAAAAGCAAATAGAGTTAGAACAGTGTTGGGTGGATTAGGCAAGCAGCCCTTGCACGCACTATACACAGTCTAAACTCCAAGGTACACAGACAAAAGATCCACCCAGGTAACCCACAGAATCCGTAGTGTCGTGCACCTCAAAAGTAGCCTACACACAGTGAAAACACCAACAGCAAGGTACCTGATCCCTAGTCTAGCATTATTTAACCCTGTAGA
The DNA here is from genome assembly GCA_032716605.1 of Paralithodes platypus. Lineage (NCBI taxonomy): Eukaryota > Metazoa > Arthropoda > Malacostraca > Decapoda > Lithodidae > Paralithodes > Paralithodes platypus. Next base: position 59,274,227 of record CM064582.1, read on the forward strand.
AACATTAGTGATTGATGGAGACAGTCCGAGCAATACAATCTCCCAAAAAGACAATGACTATCTTCAACCTTAGCCTAGTACATAAGAAATGTGAGATCCAGCATATAATACAGTCTGGCCACCAATTCAAGGTGTGGATGCAGGGAACCAGAGGGGGATTGATATTAATAAAAGGTGAGGAAGTAGTGGAAATGATAGAGGCAGTAGAAGAGAAAGATTCTAAGACAAGAGTGTGGAACAGTTCAAGGGAGATGCTTAGAGTATGCTGTCTGGGACGGATCTGACCAGGATATTTCCAGGGACCGCATGGGTGGAGTCCCAGTTCGCAGGAATGGCACGAGGGCGCGCGACAGTCGCCCAGTAAGCAGCCGCCTAGTAGGCCGTGTTAGGCAGGAGGCAACGAATCCCGCGAGGCCTATGTAAGGGGGCCAGCCACGCGCCACACTCACCACCAAGTCACACCACCTGGTCTCTCTCTCTCTCTCTCTCCCGCTCACCTTCCCATCATTCAACTACTCAACACAATACTTTCAATTGACTAAATAAAATAGAAAGGATTGTGACAGACGAAAACAAAGAACAGTTCTGAACTGTCTGCAACACAAGCTTTCTCGAGTAGGAAAGTACACAATGATAGGTAGACTGTAGCTACATTCTCTGCCCTGGTGAGTCCTAGCGAGTAAGCCATGCGGTTCTGGGGGAAGCGGTGAGCGTCACACCCCACCCAAGATTTTTAAGAGGCTCCAACTATGAGCTCTAAATCTGACATGCAGAACCCATACAAAATTCGCCACTCCTAGTCACCCAGCGACAATGAAATGTAAAGCACAGTTCTCTTCAAAATAACACATTATAAAAATGAACAACCCCTCCCAACACAATAGATTAAATTACATAGTTATGCTCATAAGAGCGAGCTTCACTAGCCCAGCCTTCTGAGAGGAGTACAACTCAGAATTTCTGCTATAACATACTTAAAACAAAATTAACTATCAAAGAAAGAGTTTTTATAGGATTTTTATATTTTTAATATGTTTATGGCGGCTGCACTACAAGGGCAGCCTAGTTTTTTTCTTCTATACCAACACAGCAACTCCTACTTTACGACCCAATACGCTGGGCTACCCACGCAAGCCAACAAGCACCAGACGTAAACATACTAATCAAACCAAAGTAGGAGGCTACCCTTGTGATGATCTACCCCGGGTCTTCCACCCTCGATAAGCAATCTGCAATCACATTCTCAGAACCGGCAATATGGCGTATGTCTAGGTTGTATTCCTGCAACATTAATGACCACCTGGTCAGCCTCATATTCCGGTTATGGAATTGATTCAGGAACTTGAGGGGGTGATGGTCGGTGTAGATCACCACAACTGGTCCATAGGCTGGAACATACACCTCAAAGTGCCTGAGCGCTAGCACAATCGCCAGCAGTTCCTTCTCAACTACTGAATAGTTCTTCTGCGCCGAGTTGAACTTTTTTGAGAAGAAACTGACTGGGTGCTCCAGCCCATCTTCGTCTGATTGCGTCAGAACGGCACCAGCCCCCACACCACTGGCATCAGTTGCCAGCTGGAATGGTCGGCTAAAGTCCGGGGTCCTGAGGATTGGGTGAGTACACAACAGGTGTTTTACTAGCAAAAAAGCCCTCTCACACTCAGGCGCCCACTTAAACTTTCTATCTTTGGCCAATAGGTCCGTCAGAGGAGCCAGCACAGTAGAATAGCCCTTTATAAAGCGGCGGTAGTAACCAATCATGCCCAAAAACCTCATGATCTGCTTCTTGGTGGACGGCCTGGGGAAGTGGTTAATAGCCAATATCTTGTTCTGTGGGGGGCACACCTGGCCCAAACCCACCATGAACCCCAGATACTGCACGGTAGCCCGCACAAAATCACACTTTCCCAGGTTGACCACCAAGTTTGCCTCGCTTAATTTCTTAAATAGGGATTCTACATGTTCACAGTGGCTCTTGAAATCGTCATCGTAGATAATGACGTCGTCCAGGTACAGTTCGGAATGTCAGCCACTAACTCGTTCATCAAGCTTTGGAAGGTCGCTGGTGCATTCTTTAGACCGTACGGCATGACATTACAACGATATGTAGCACCATCCACCACAAAACCACACACCTCTTTCGCCCGTTCAGACAAAGGCACCTGCCAGTAACCTTTTACCAGGTCCACCTTGGTCAAGAACTTGGCCCTGCCAATCTTGTCTACACAGTCATCGACCCGGGGAAGAGGATATGGGTTGGTGGGAGTCAAGCCGATTAGCCTGCGGTAATCAACACAGAAGCGCACCTTGCCATCCGGCTTAGGTTGCAGCGTTACGGGAGATGTCCACTTTACCGCCCCCTTCTCGATCAGTCCCTGTTGCAACATATACTCCAACTCCGCCCGGAGGGCCGGAAGTTTAATAGGGGGCACCCTATAGGGCACTGATTTGAAGGGTGGGTGGTCTCCGACATCAACGTCGTGCACCTCATGAGTAGTGAGGCCTGGGTGTTCCGCAAATACAGTAGGGTATAAACAAAATAGGCGCTCGACAGCCACACGCTGTTGCTCAGGTAGGTGTTGCAAAGCCTCATGAGCCGCCTGTCTCGTGTTTCCCGCCCACTGATCTGCAGAAACATGATAATCCCAGTTGTCATCCACCTGCGCATGACTGTCCCGTTCTCCTTCTCCACCTTGACTGCTGAAAGTCATCACGGGGACAGTGAGAGGCTCAGGTGGGTGCCTCACATACTCCTTCATCAGGTTGACATGACATAACTGATTCCTCTTACGCCTGTCTGGAGTGGCCACCAGGTAATCTAAGTCCGAGAGCTTCTCTGCTACCCTATAAGGACCAGCGTACTTTGCGGATAAGGGGTGACCTACAAGAAGGAGTAGTATCAACACCTCCTGACCCACGTGAAACTCCCTGAGTTTCACCTTGTGGTCGTACCTGTCCTTCATGAGGGCCTGAGAGCCTACCAGATTGCGGCCAGCCAACTCCAGACTACGCAACATTCGTTCTCTACTCTCAAGTTCGACAGCACCGTCACTACACTTTAGAACCTCCGGGTCTTCTAGCTGCAATTTGCGAATATCTGAGGGAGCTAGCCTGTCTAAGTGTTTGCGAAACAACTCATGCCCTCCCCCAACATCGAACTTTGCATCCCGTTGCTCTCTCCGTGTATACCGTTGCTGCCTCTGAGTCTCTTTAAGCCCTGCCTCTACACTCTCAGTGACAGGTGGTGGTGCTTCTCCAGACTCTAATAACGGTGCTAATACTGAGTCCCCGAGAAGCGCTGCTGGTACTAGACTCTCCACCGTATCAGCTTTCAGCACCTTCTCGTGACCGTTCCTCCGCTTATTTGAAGACTGTTGGTTAGGCTGTGACTCCCTGGATGCGAGAGATCTGGTTACAACACACGCCATTGGTTGCACCTGACACTTCTCAACCCTCTCCTATTCCTCCCTACTCACGTCGGCCGGCTCCTCGGCAACGACTAAGGGTGAAACCTTAGAAGCAGGCACCGCAAAGTCATTGCCGAGAAGGAGGTCGACGCCCCCAACAGGCAATTTCTCCACAATTCCCACATCCAGTTCGCGAGTCACACCGTCAACTTCAAGCTCCATTCTAACAAGCGGGTATGACCTAGTTGCATTAACTCCATGCACCACAACTACCCGCGCCGCGTTTATGGGTCTACCAGTGAAATTCTTCAAGAGTGTCTGAGAGGCACCTGTGTCACGCAAAAGCTGTACCCCGTGCTTCTTGCCCCCCGACTTCACGCAGCCATGCCCTCTATGGTCGCAAAAGGCATCGCGGACAGGGTTCGAGCCTTCCGGATCCTTCTTCACTGGCGGTGCTCCATCCTCTGATCTTATGCCTCCAGCAAACACAGAAGACTTCTGGAACACCCCAATGCTGCGAGCCAATGACACAGCCGCCGTGGGAGGTCTGCTCGGACAAGCTTTTGCCATGTGCCCCTCTTTGTGACAGTGATAACACTCAAATTTCCCCTTGGACTTATACTGAGGTGTAAAAGTCCCCTGACCCATCTTAAACGGGGCGGTGCTAGGTTTGTGATCAGTCTTGGTGTCATTGCTTTTAAATTTGTGTGTCCATATTCCGGGGAGGTGGAGGGTAACGCTCCTTAACGCCTACATCATTTCTCTGTGCCGAGCCGCACCCCCGAATTAGTGACAACCGACGATCAGCCATCTCTGCTGCTTCTACGAGAGTTCTTGGGTTCTTCTCTTTAAGGTTTAAAGTCAAGTCGCCGCCCGTACACTTATAAAACTGCTCTAGAAGCATCAACTGTTTCATCTCATCAAACGTAGTTGTCTTCTCTGATCTGAGCCAGTTTCCCATAGCGTCGGACAGGTCCCGGGCGTGCTCCAAGAAGGTACTGTCTCGCCCCTTAGTCACACCCCGGAACTTTAACCTATATGTCTCGGGTTGTAGCTCATATGCCCGCAGGACAGCCTCCTTGAGCTCCTCATAAACAACGCAGGACTCCAAAGGCAGTGCATCGTAAGCCTTGAGCCCCTTACCTACGAGTCTAGAGGACACAAGGGCCGCCCACTTAACTTCAGGCCACTGATGCTCCCGGCACTTCTTCTCAAATCTATTGAAAAACTCTGTGACACCAGACTCGTCAAATACAGGGACCAGTTTGAGAAGGTGCGACAGAGACTGATCATGCGCACGGTTTCCAGTACCGAGTCGCTGTCCCGTCGTCTCAACACGAGACTTCTCTAAATCCATGTCGGCACAGTATCTTGCAGATTCTAGTTCAGTCCTAAGCTCAGCTTCCCTCGTCTGTTGCTGCATCCTAGCCAGCTCTTTTCTCTCTTCTATCTTAGCTAGCTCATTTCTCTCTTCTATCTTAGCTAGCTCTTTTCTCTCTTCTATCTTAGCTAGCTCTTTTCTCTCTTCTATCTTAGCTAGCTCTGTCTGCTGTTGACTCTGATGTTGCATCTTTGCCATCTCGAGCTGAAAGAGCATCTCCGGGGTCAAACCTTGAGGAGGAGGAGGAGATGCAATGATGTTAGAAATACCCGGTGATCCCCCCAGGGGCAAACCACCCTGCCAGTCACTACCCACCTGCGGAAGCGTGCTCAGGGTCGGTACTCCAATAGGAGGATTGGGAGTCGAGTGAAGGGGAGGCTCGGCCAAAGGGCTCTGAGCACTCACCCTACCTCGTACGCCAGTCACCCCACCCAGCACACACGTCATCAGGTCATCCTTGGTCATGCCACTAGTACATACATGACCGATAGCTGCGGCTAAGCACTGGAGACCGTACCGATTCACACCCACCAACCGGTCGGAAGTAACAGGCCATTGTAAAAAATTCCTTGCATCCTCCTCACTGTTCACCAAGTTAACAACCTGCCCATGCTGCTGCTCCTCAGCTTCTACATCACGTACTGTGTCTTCATCCTGCACTGATCCGCTATAAGACATGATGCTCACTGAAGATTTTTCACTTTGATACACAAAAAAGAAGTACCACAAACTCTTATACCACAATATTCACAATAAAAAATTCTCGGAGACCGCTTAAGTGCTATAATACTTTGCTAAAAAAATAATTCTTGCATGTCCTCAAAAAATATTCCACAAAATCAACAAATGTTCACTGCCTAAACTGTGAGAAAAATCTGCACAATAACCTGCAATTATATGTCAGTTCACCAAATCCTGAGCTAGGTCGCCATTTGTTACGATTGGGTCTCGTATAAATCAGTGGCTCTTATACATTGGACTAGACTGGCATAAATGCAACAACGGAAACGCTAGATCCAACCCCTGATATATAATCCCGTCGAACAAAGAACACATATACCCTCCAGAGTTATATCTGCGATAGCGGGGTATCTTAACTCTCAGTATCTATGTGATTCTACTATAGGCTGATGTTCTCTGAAACAGCCTATTACCTATAACATATGGTTGCTTAGTTATGGTACACAAGGAAAAGATAGTTAACTTAATTAAATCACAAGAGTGATCTAATGCAAACAAGAAGAAGGTTTACTTAACGTTACTTTCATCAATAATATCTGTCACTCCTTTATGAAAGAAAGTGTTGTAAAGTCCACAAGCACCGAACAAGGAATCTTCTGAATAATGTCGGATGCTACTAAGAACGTATCGGAAATGGAACCACAAAATAGCAGGAGGCAGGACAATGCACGTGTAGGCTAAGTACACGAAAAGGCTGGACCTATAATGTTATTGGACACAAGAATATTATAAGCGGTGCAACAGTAATAATGCTCGCCACGAAAAAGTAGTACTCCTATTAACAAAACCGGTCTATGCTGGTTGTGTCTCTCTACAGCAACCTAGACCTCAAAATGCTTGTGTAGAAATAATGGGTATGCATAAAAGAGTATATGATCTAATCCAGCTAATGTCTACCCGAGTTAATAAAGTCTAGCTGGGATGCGCAAAGGTACAGAATTCTGGTGGAGCAAGGCAGCTCCTAGCCTAGTGTGGACCTTGGGTCTGTGCGGCCTGATTACGTTAATATGAAGGGGTGCTCTCTTGAGGATTCTCGATCACAAGTATCGAGTATCCTCCTGGCGACCCTCAAAAGTAAAAGCAAATGGAGTTAGAACAGTGTTGGGTGGATTAGGCAAGCAGCCCTCACGCACTACAAAGTCTAAACTCCAAGGTACACAGACAAAAGATCCACCCAGGTAACCCACAGAATCCGTAGTGTCGTGCACCTCAAAAGTAGCCTACACACAGTGAAAACACCAACAGCAAGGTACCTGATCCCTAGTCTAGCATTATTTAACCCTGTAGAAACATTAGTGATTGATGGAGACAGTCCGAGCAATACAATCTCCCAAAAAGACAATGACTATCTTCAACCTTAGCCTAGTGCATAAGAAATGTGAGATCCAGCATATAATACAGTCTGGCCACCAATTCAAGGTGTGGATGCAGGGAACCAGAGGGGGATTGATATTAATAAAAGGTGAGGAAGTAGTGGAAATGATAGAGGCAGTAGAAGAGAAAGATTCTAAGACAAGAGTGTGGAACAGTTCAAGGGAGATGCTTAGAGTATGCTGTCTGGGACGGATCTGACCAGGATATTTCCAGGGACCGCATGGGTGGAGTCCCAGTTCGCAGGAATGGCACGAGGGCGCGCGACAGTCGCCCAGTAAGCAGCCGCCTAGTAGGCCGTGTTAGGCAGGAGGCAACGAATCCTGCAAGGCCTATGTAAGGGGGCCAGCCACGCGCCACACTCACCACCAAGTCACACCACCTGGTCTCTCTCTCTCTCTCTCTCCCGCTCACCTTCCCATCATTCAACTACTCAACACAATACTTTCAATTGACTAAATAAAATAGAAAGGATTGTGACAGACGAAAACAAAGAACAGTTCTGAACTGTCTGCAACACAAGCTTTCTCGAGAAGGAAAGTACACAATGATAGGTAGACTGTAGCTACATTCTCTGCCCTGGCGAGTCCTAGCGAGTAAGCCATGCGGTTCTGGGGGAAGCGGTGAGCGTCACAATCATAAATACTTTGTATATTGGACAATGTACTGAATAGAATGTTAGAGTAATATGTCTGTAACATTCATGACTATAGAAATCCAGTGATATTTTGATGACTGCGATTTTAAAAATTCAATTCACTCGATGGCAACAAATTTAGGTTGGTGCGAACCAAAGGCGGGAAAAATAGCAGACGAATTTTGTATTGTCCCCCATTAGTTGCAGTACAGTACAAGGCGTTCCATGACTTTGGAGGTGGTGCAAATAAGTGTAATGGGGCGGTGTGAGGACGGTGATTGGTAACAGTGAATGTTCATATAGGCACATAGCATACTTGTACTCTCATATTTTGAGAGCCCCAGAAACATTTTAATTATATTGTGATATGAGATACGTATGTCTATTTACTGTAATTTTCTTATAGTTCCACCATAGTTGTGTGGTGTACATTGATAATCTCCAAACTATCGGAGAAAACTATGAATGTCTAAAAAGATCTGCCTCAGATCAAATAGTTTGTTGTTGCTGTTCCCCAAGCTGCCTGGCCGAACAGCCCCAAGGCCCCGAGCAAGGCCAAGGCCATAACCAAGCGCCCCCACAGAACCCTCCCTGCCGACTACAATAAAGCCTGGGTGACCGAAGCCACTCCATGGCGGGGAGCTGAGGAGGGTGAGGAAATGCCCGGGAAACCAAAGCCCCACCCAGGGCCCTGTGCCCCTCAGCAATTATGAAGAGAAAGTTGAGGGGCAAAGGAAAAATGTGACGCTTTGGCTTCCAATCTTGGTAGATTGGGAGGTCAATCCACGGAAGAGACGCCGTCACTTGAGATCTAGAAAATATATAAGTAAAAGGAACAGTCAGAGTAAGCTATGGGTATGGCAGAGATCGCTCAGTTCTCACTCTGATAGACCAGCCCATCACCACATGACTAGAACCCAATCCTCTCAGCAACAGCTAGGAAAGGCCCTCGAAAGCCGCCTTTGGCGGGGGGATAGCTCCCCTATTTCAACCCCTTTCGGGGTTGAGCATCCGCCCAGATCAAATAGTGTTAACTACTGGTAGAAGTTCAGCCACCTAAGAGAAGTATGAGGTACACCACCATCTAGGCCTACAGCTATAACATTGTAAAGAAGAAAGTGCGAACTGTAGGGTTACAGAAAAAGCATCCAGAAAGAGGGAACCTCTGCTATGTGAAGAGTGTAGGCTATAAATATAATTAAAGTAATCATATCTTTATTCCAGACTAATAATACATTTTAGTAAACGGACACATCAGTCCATATCTTAAGAGAAAACTATATACTGTAGTGCTAATAATACATAGTAAATTTACTGTACAGTATTTAGCCTATGTTACTGCAGTGTTTAACAACTTCATCCAAAGCTTCCTTAGTTTGGAGTGGAATCTAATGCTTAAGGAGAGCATGTTCTGGATGACTCCATTTCCTATTGCTTTCGAGAGACAAAGCAATGTTCCCGAGTTCTCTCTCACAAGTTCTAAGGTTAGTGGAAGCAAACAAAATAAATAAATAAAAAGAAAGTTGTACTTTCGTACCTGGAAGACCCAATAAACACTACAGTATACTGTTATAAGTAAACTGCAACTTATGCATGGTGATATTCCACATTTCCTGTAGGTTGCCTGAAGACATATGAGCAGTGTAGGCCTACATAGGGGAGCAATATGTAACATAGAGGTTGATCTTAACTTCCCGGCTACATAAGAGCATATGAAAACAGGAGTCTGCAGAGAGCCGATGGGCCCACACACTACAGATCCCTTGCACACCCAACCTGTGTCGTCCATATGCCTATCTAATTATATCTTGAAGCTCTCCATCGTTCTTGATCCTACTATTGCAGTCGGTAGCCTATTCCACATATGCACAACTCTGTTGCCAAACCAGTATTTGCTTATATCTTTTCTGAAACAAAATTGATCTAATTTGAAAAATGATGAAACCTTCGCATAAACATATTGCCATGAGCAAATATATGCCTACATTGCCTTCCCATGACAGCATCATCAGACAGATCTTTAGATATTAGGTAACTACATACTCACAGAAGACTCATGGAAGAGGCTAAAGAGCCTGTGACTCCATCTCTAGATTACTATTATCTATTACCATTGCCAGGGCTTTGGCCATACCAGTGACAGGTGTTATCGGAAAAATGATGATCCAAAATGCAACTTCTGTGCCGGTGCTCATAACTCAAAAGACTGCACCAACAAGACTTCCCTCAAATGTATAAATTGTACGAGCTCCACATCAGTTACGGAGCCGCGAAATCATTTCGCCTCAAGTAGAAATTGTCCTCTAATGACAGCCCAGAGAAATAAAGTTATTGAAAACACCAATTTTGTAGGTTCAAAAAACTGAAAAATGCACAAGGGAGCCGGTTGAAACTGGGTCTGTTGAATGTTCGTTCCTTGCGTAACAAAATGGATCATATTTGCGAGATCTTGGCTGAATGTAACCTTGATGTATTATGTCTCACTGAGACCTGGTTGTTCGAGTCAGATCTGAATATTATCCAGGCGGCATTGCCTAAAACCCATTCCATAATAAATGTTCCTAGGCCTAGGGGAGATCATCCGGGTGGTGGAGTGGCAGTTGTCTACTCCACATCTCTGGTGAATATCTTGCAAATAAGCCATAACCCAGCCCCTCTTTATTATGAACTGTTGGAAGTGGAAATAAAACTAACAAATTCTAAGACTGGCAGTTGTCTATAGGCCTGGCCATCGTGGCACAGATAGGGGTTTTATGGAAGAGTTTGGGCAGTTTCTTGAGGAATTTTCTGCTAAAACCGGAGGACTTTTGATATGTGGAGATTTTAATTACTGGGTTGACAACCCTCATCTGAAGCCGTTCTCCCCTGAGTTCCTTGAGTTGACTGATCAGAACAATTTTGTAAACTACGTGTCCCACCCAACTCATATCTTAGGACACACCCTTGACTTGGTTCTCTCTCCTGTGGGTTGTGGTGGTGTTCTGGATGTTGATGTTGAGAATACTGACCCTAATACCTCTGATCATGCTTTGATTACTTTCAGCTTTGATTTCCCTAAGCCACTCACACATGAAAAAGTAATCAGATTTAGAAATTATAAAAATACAGACCAACATTTGGCTAGCAGTGAAGTAAAACAGTAGGTGTTATGCCCTGTTTTTCTACAGGTTTAACTTGGGTAATGTGAGTTCTGAATGACTGGGTATATAAGGCTGCATGCACAATACAAGGTATGAGGAATAGAGAACACAAAATAAACACACGGTAACACGACACAAGTTCACGTTTATTGAAGTAAAGAAATAAAGAGCATAGAAAGATAGTTATATTCGCACAAAACAAATGATAGAAGGGAACTGCTAGCATTAGCGGATCTGGATGGAGCCTAGTCTCCCACTTCCAATGTTCAGGTATATTCTTCTGATCACGGGTTTAATTAGCAAGTTTTTATTTTCCTGGAAGACCTCAATATATTTGTATAATTCAATGTCACTGATTTGACCTCTTGCTGGCTGGTCGCGTGCCCAAGTAGCAGCTCACAGTTAGGATTAGACACGCGTATATTGTAGAACACGGAAATCTCTAGTAACCTCATGGGGGTACTGAACTAAGTTTTATATTCTTAAGGCAGAAATACGTAGAACACAAATCAGTGGGCGAACGTTAGATATCACTAGAGTTTTAATATCTGAATAAGGTAATTACGAGAGTCAAGGTCGCCTGTTAATTAAAGAGCACTGATCGCTTAGTACGTCCCAAATGGAATGGTTAAATATGAATTACACTGGGCAAGGTCTTAGCCACTTTATAGAAAGTTAATAAGTAAGTATCAAGCTAGTACTATAACACTTAGTACTAGCAACATGAATCTTGAATAGTATGGGTAGATCTGGTCCTGGTTATCTTACTTCCGGTGATGTTGGGGGCTAACGACTGGTTCCTCGGCCGTCCAGATGGTCCAAAATGTAGGAAGTTCTCAAGTCGGATCTCTTGACGATCGTTGCTGGCTACACACTTATATACCCACGAATTTGTGTGAAGGTTATAAGGTGCACGTTAGGACTTATACATGGACAGATGCTTCTATCAGTCTTCTCTGCCACGGAGTCTGCCGGATCTGGAATCTCTCAACTCCGGAACAACACAAGGGCAGAGCTAGAGGTAAACTGCAGGGTAGTGACCACTGGTTGGTGTCTAGCTTTCAACTGATTTGACTGGGGGCGGGAGTTAGATTTATAGGCTCGGTTCTGGACCCTGTAGACAGAAGGAATCTCGAGTCTTATGGACTTAATTGAGCTCTCAATAGATATGGGGACTAGGTAAGATGGTATTTACTGTTGTGGCACAGGGCTATAGGAAGCCTTTATATTTTCATATAACTGAGCCTTAGTAAGAGGTACTATTTTGGCTATACTGGAAGTATTTAGGGGAGGGAGACTGGATCTACTTTGCGAGGAGGATGGGGACAGCTGTGATAGGAGCGTCTCTCTTAGATTGTGCAATCTTCATTCTATGGTATAGCTGAGGTGCTAATTTAGTGACCAGAGCATGCAAGAAAGGTAAATGGTTTATTGTGAGTAAATAGAGGTTAGTAAAGGTGTTAGTCATGCATGGTTAGCTCATTGATAGGAAGAATTCCTGTGCTACCTGGCAATGACTCGAAAGTCAAAACAGGGGTCAGGTATACCTCCGCGGGGTGGGGGTCTCCCTCCTCGGGTGGGCAAAAAGGGGGAGGTGGGCGCCCTCTCTCTGTGATAGTCGTCCGGCGGCTGTGGCTAGGGGCTTGCCATATCACCAGTGTTTGTAATAACCCTCTGTGTATGAGACAGATGTGGGTGTCCTTAATACCAAAACCGAAGGTGCCTTAGCTAGCTGGTTTTACTCGGCTGGTTGTTAATTGTAGGGTTTGCTGGATGTGGTGGAGACTGGGTTGCTAACTCTGCCACATTTATCTGGAAGTATGGCAATAGAAGTTAGTTACTGGCGGGGCGGCTAGCCTCGCACCGACGACCATTGGGTGCAGGGTTGTGAATGGGTTGTAAGAGAATAGATGGCATGCAAGGGGCTAGTAAAGTTCTAATGTTGTTCTGGCCTACTAAGTGAAGGTAGGCTGGATAGGAGTATATATATAAAAGGTTGGGGAGTGTTAGCAACGGACAATTCAAGGATCTTCAAGAGGTATGAGAGAGAGGCTAGGTCGGACAAGAGTCGAGAAGCGCGGGTGTCTTTGTGAGAGGGGGGGGGAGAGTTCAAGGGCTACAGGGAAATTTTGCCCCTAAGGTCCCTGGGCGTGGGGGTGGCATTAGGCTACAATTGATATGGAAGTTTAAAAAAGGCAGTAGAATACGTTAGCCAAATGCTACCGGGGAATGCAACTATGGGGTGGTATAGGAGTCTGGAAAAGATAGAGTTATGTGATCAGTCCGAGGGTTATGGATACTATTAGTTGGCCCTGGGAACTGCGTTTTCTATTAAATATAAATACCAACAACAGCGGCAGTTCGTAGGGGTACTTAGTTATTGTTTCGGGGTACTTATGACAGATACTGGTAACCAGGTTATCTTATACAATCTCTGGTTGGGGTAAGAGGTGTAAGACACGAAGTAAATTGGCGTAGTGTGGGCTGTGGATACGAAGGAGGCAAGGGGAAGACGTATGACAATTGTGGAAAGTAAATGGAAAAAGGTGAACACAATGGCGGATAAAAATACTTAACCTAAGGATTGCATACATCGATGAACGATGACATTATAGTCGTCGTCCTAAAAAGGTGATGAAACCTGGTTGATCTGTACTTGGCACAATACGACACAAGGACAGTGCCGCTATGTCGCATCAATGCTGGTGGCAGTTAATATTATAGACTTAGTTACTAGAGGAACAATGCAAGGGGCGACTGAGCACGGGTTACATATATCTATACTCGTCATGGAAAATGATATACGAGGTCTAGGGACAAGCGTGGGTGTTTTTAATATGAATGTATATTCCTGTTCATCATCTTTGTAGCAAGGACAGTGCCGCTATGTCGTATCAATGCTGGTGGCAGTTAATATTATAGACTTAGTTACTAGAGGAACAATACAAGGGGCGACTGAGCACGGGTTACATATATCTATACTCGTCATGGAAAATGATATACGAGGTCTAGGGACAAACGTGGGTGTTTTAACTTCTAAGATATATAACATCTACTTCTCGGATGTAAGAACATACATAGATATAATTATGGCTGTCTGATGTGTTGGCATTGGCTCAACGTCGGGACAGGGCATGGGTGTTTTTAATATGAATGTATATTCCTGTTCATCATCTTTGTAGTTAGGAGTGTAGGACACGAGGGGGTTAGTGTACGTGAGGTGTGGAAAATGGTCAGTTTAGAAAAGGTAAATGGTGCGGCCTGGAGCTGTTTAGCCCTGCGGGCTTGGGCCTGTCTGAAATGGCTGGCTCGGTCAGCTGGTCCTTTCGTTCTGTGGACCTTTCTTCCGGGTGTTTCTGTGTGGTGTTCGCTCGTGGCTTCTGTGGTGGGCTTCTTGTTCTGGGGCATTTTAGTAGGCCTACTTGGGAAGTATTGATACTTCCAAACTTACTTCAGATGAGCTGGTGGAGGTACATTGAAATACACTTAAATCAGTGTTCGATCATCACTGTCCAGAAGTAGAGAAGAAAATCATTGTATGAGATGATTCACCCTGGTATAGCACTCGAGTTAAATTTCTTAGAAGAGCGCGTAGAAGAGCTGAACGTGAATGGCGGAAAAATAAAACAGACTCTACATGGTTGCAATATCTGTCAGCCAGAAGAGCCGTGGTCCATACAATCAAAGATGAAAAGAAAGTGTATTATCAGGGAAAAGTTGACTCATGTGGTAACGATCAGAGGAGGTTGGCTTCAATTGTAAACAGTTTACTTGGAAAAACAAGAGTCAGCTTAAGACCTTCTGTACCCGATGCCGAGTTGGCTGCCAACTTTGTGGCATTTTTTGCTGGCAAGATAACTCACATAAGACAGGAACTGGATGATGCTTCTGTTGGTGAAGAACTTTCAGTTGTACTCCAACCCCGACACATTCCTAATAATGTCCTCTCATCCTTTCACTCAGTAGAGGTGGACATGATCTTGTCCTACATAAGAAACCTCAATAAAACATTTTGCCCGTTGGATCCCATAAATGTTTCCAAGCTACCAAGAGTCTATGATCACACAGTCAAGTTTATTTCTAAAATAATTAATAAGTGCTTTTCTGAAGGTAACTTCCCACAGTCTGAAAAGCATGCACTACTCCGACCTAGTCTAAAGAAACCTGGACTTGATGTTGAGAACATGTTTAACTATCCTCCTGTCTCCAACCTGTCCTTCATATCAAAGATATTGGAGTGTGCAATACTTGACCAATTACAACCACTACTTCAGCAGAATGAAACTATCCCAATTTTTCAACTGAAACAGCATTGATTAGAGTACATAATGATCTAGTTGAGAACATTTGCAATGGTGAGGCCTCACTATTGGTCTTGCTCGATCTCTCTGCGGCCTTTGACACAGTGGATCACGAGTTGCTATTGAGTGATCTTTATGATTGTGGTGTGCGTGAGTCTGCTCTCTTGCTTCTCGGGTCGTACTTGTCAGGTAGATCCCAGAGTGTGATGGTAAATCAAATGGTCTCGGACTCGACATCCCTGCAGCATGGTGTTCCGCAGGGTTCAGTTTTAGGTCCTATCCTATTCATAATTTATATCAGCAGTTTGTCTCTTCTGCTTCGTGCACATAATGTCACCTTTCACTTTTATGCAGATGACTCCCAGATTTATGTGAGAATCACAAATATAGTTGATATACGGAGTAAGATGGAATTGTTGATGTCTCATATCAAGAAGTGGATGAGTGCGAGAAAACTTAAACTAAATGATGGTAAAACTGAAATTCTCATCATCTGAGGAAATAGAAGAGCTGATGATATAGTAGGTGCCCTCTCCATCAATGTGGGTGGATCCCAGCTGCGACCGGTCAACTCTGTTCGAAATCTGGGTGTATATGTGAACTCCCGATTAGATTTCAAAGAGCATGTAAACCAGATAGTTAAAAGTTGTTACTTGCACATCAGAAATCTCTATTTGGTGAAGCCGTTTATAACCAAACGTTGCCTCCTGACGTTGGTTCACTCATTGGTCGTCTCTCGTGTTGATTATTGCAATGCCCTGTTGGTGGGTCTTCCAAATTATATTTTAAAGAAAGTTCAGTCTGTTCTAAACAGGGCTGCAAGACTCATTTTTGGTGTTCCACCTAGAACTCCTACTACATCTCTTCACATAGAACTGCACTGGCTGCCGGTAACAGCAAGAATAGAATTTAAGTTGTGCTTAGTGACTTTTAAGGTTCTCAAATTTGGTGAGCCTAGGTACCTTGCGGAGCTGCTCAGGCGTCCACCGGCACGCCATGGTGTAGTTGTGCGTCATGACAATGACCTTTTTCGTCTTGATGAACCAAGGGCTTTCCAGCAGTCTTCATTCTTTGAGAGGTCATTCTCCTACATGGCTCCGAGGTTATATAACAGGGTGCCACTGTCCATGAGACAACTGAGTTCTGTTGAATGCTTCAAGAGACAACTTAAGACTTTTTTTCTTTGAGAGAAGCTATGATCTTGAGAGAGGTGTCATGACAGATGGCTATAGAGTTTAGGCTATTTTGCCACTGCTAGTGATTGTTAAATGTGTGTTGTATATAAGCTTTCTTTTGATGCATTGATTTTTGTTCTTTTTTCTTTCACTTTCTGAGCGCTAGTGAATTCTTCGGTAAAATTGGCGCTTATGAGAAATAAGTAACATGCTTATTATTATTATTATTAAGGTTCTTGTGGTCAGGTGGCTATCTATATCAAGGCGTCTGTTTATTACTTTCGTATAATCAAATTTCTGTTCCTGACAATTCCAAAATTCATCCAATTTTTTTCTTTCATGTTCATACACTGAATTGGCCCATATAACTGACTCTGGAATATTGTTCCAGTTATCCACTATCCTGTTTCAAAAAATATATTTTCTGAGGTCTAGTCTTGGCCGTTGTTTGTAAATCTTTTTACTGTGTCCTCTTATCATCGAATCATTATTAATTTCCAATAGTCCCTCGCACATATCACTATCGTACACTCCATTATCCAACATATAGCTCTCTATCATTGTTATGCCACGTATATAAGAAAACGTGAGATCAAGTGATTGTGATTTCCACCTTAGGAATCAGCGCTAATCATCAACTTAGTAACTCTCCACTGGGGAAGGATCAGCCTTGGCTCTATTAATCAACACTAGTAATAAGCAATGGACACAAAACACACAAATACAGGATATACAGGTTTTATTCCTTAACCTATAAACGGCGAGCAGGGGGTATTGAACTCGATGCCCCTGGGCGAGCATATTAGGCTCCATTCATGCCTATAATCGTCATTTTACGATAAATATCGTTATTACTTATTCATATGCGCCTATTTTACCTTCACTATGAAGATAGTAACCTGTAACAGATCTTTATAACCGGATCAACATATATATATATATATATATATATTTCCACGTCGAACAATACAGGAACCTGTATTCGAGGAAGTATATAAATATTTTCCGCAGGATAGATGTGTGTACTGTTCTCCCAAAGCAGAGTGACGAATAATAAATAAAGAAGGGAAGAATGGAAAATCTTCTTTAATTATGTTAACACTGTGAACCTTAACATACCTCAGTCTAGACCCTCACTAAAATCAACGTTACCATTACGAATAAGAAAAACGCTTAAAGGATTGTGAAGGGGAGAGGCACTGGTAGATCGATTTGGGAGCGCACCGTTGTCTTGGCTCTTGACTACAGGGGCCTGGGATTTCACACTTCCCAGCTAGGTTCGGGTCCAAACACTTCCAGATTTCATCCCGCTCTCTCTCTACCTTCTCTCATCTTGGCACAACGCACTCGGTCACTATTCACGCTGAACCTGGGGGATGATAATAAAGGATCCCCTATGGTAAACTTAACCCTTCCAGCCCGGGCAGCATTTTAAAATGACACCGCGGCAGCTGGGCAGGAACCCGGGTATCCTGTTAAAATCCGTAAGCTTGAAAGCCTTTTAACCCAGCAAGTGCGGCAAGACTTATATAAGGCCTACCGGTGGGCTGCGGGAAGCCTTATATAATCCAAGGCCTAATTTTTTTTTTTTTAAATCAGCCCAGTATCATTTTTTTTTATTTATTTTTTTTTTATTGCCCCTTGGCCATGCCAAATATCACTCCTCCACATCCCCTCCTTCCACCCTTTCCACCCCCCCCCTTCAATTATCACCTATTCTCCCTGTTATTCCCTTATTCTTAGGTATATATTTGTGGTAACATTAGCGAGTTGCTAGCAGGGCGTGGTCATCTGTGTTACCAAGCGTGGGAAAGAGCGAGAGAAAGACTACCACGCAACAGTGTCCGGCTGGCAGACTGCCTCAGCCATAAGTTATGTAACTCCCGGCCTCTATCGCCGATTTTGACCATCCAAACGCTGTTTCCACTTGTTTTATTGCTGTAACAGGTTAATACCTTTATAATCAACGTAAAATAGGCGCATATGGATAAGTATTAATGATATTTATGGTACGATAACGATTTGAGTTTAGGAAACAGTCTAAATACCTCCGCACAGGGTGGCCAATACCCCACCTATGCAGCGGAGAGGTTAAGCTTGTTTTGAAAGCCGTGCGTCTCACGTATGTGAACACAGCTGGTCGGAGGCGACGCGCGCATCTCCAAACACAAGAAGAAGATCAGAGTTTGTTGTGTGGTCGCTAAGACAGTTTTAGTGGGAGGCGATGTACGTAGCTCTAAAACATGACGTCATTCACCATCTGTGCATGCGTGGGAATCTAGGCCCCCCTGGCCCTGCCCCTCACCTCCGTTGCGTTTAAATATACTCTTCAAACCGTTACAGACAGAGCTCTCCGTAACTCACTCGGTATAACACCTGCCCGTCACTGAGGAAACCAGCGTTCGATCCCACTCGTATTTGGTATATTTTTTATTTTTTTATTTCGTTATATTTGTTATTTTGGTTATTTTTTTTATATTTTAGGGTTGGGTTAGGTTAGGTTAGGTTAGGTTAATCTAATCTAATCTAATCCAATATAATAGTTGTACATTTGAGGGGCGGGGCCAAGATTCTCATGCATGAGCAGATGGTGAGTGACGTCATTGTTATGCCCTGTTTTTCTACAGGATTAACTTGGGTAATGTGAGTTCTAACTGACTGGGTATAGAAGGCTGCATGCACAAAACAAGGTATGAGGAATAGAGAACACAAAATAAACACACGGTAACAAGACACACGATCACTTTTATTGATGTACACACTTCTGTAGTTTTCTTGATGATGATTAATATGAAACATAAGAAGATATGAATACTCGTACAAGACAAATGATAGAATTGAACAACACTAGCATTAAGTGGATCTGGATGGAGCCTAGTCTCCCACTTCCACGTTCAGGTATTAATCTTCTGATCACTGGCTTTATTCACAAGTTTATATACTGGAGACCATAAATGTTACTTATAGATTCATATTCACTATTAGATTTATCACTGGTAGCTCTAGTGCACAAGTAGTAGTTCACAGACTAGATTAGACACGCGTATTTTAGAGCACGGGAATTCTAGTAACCTCAGGGGGGTACTGATCTAAGTTTTATATTCTTGTATCAGAAACACATAGAACGCAAATCAGTGGGCGAACATCAGATATCACTAGGGTTTCACTGCTATGTAATAATATCTGGATATATGAGTAATTACGAGAGTTAATATCGCCTGTTAATTAATAAACACTGATACGCTTAGCACTTCCTAATGGAATGGTTATATATGAATTATACTGGGGCAAAGATATAGCCACTTCATAGAAATATTAATAAGTGAGTCTCTAAATAGCACTGTAACACTGTAGCACTGATAGAGTGAATCTTGGGTAGTATTTGATTGGTCTGGTCCTGGTTATCTTGCGTCTGTGATGTTGGGGGCTAACGACTGGTTCCGCGGCCGTCCAGATGGTCCATATGTAGAAAGTTCTCAAGACGGATCTCTTGGCGATCGTTGCTGGTTACACTCTTATATACCCTCTGGTTTCTTGACCTGAATCACAGATATTGGGATCTTCCTGTCAATCTGGATCGGAATTAACGCCAAGCGCATCTCACGTCGATCGCTCAGCTTCCCGGTCTGTATGAAGGTTATAAGGTGCACGTAGATTTCTTTTACGTGGACAGATCCTTCTATCTAAATCTGCCACGGAGTCTGCCGGCTCTGGAACTCAATTCTCAGGAACAAACAATGATAGAGCTAGAGGTCAACTCAAGGGACCAACCACTGGTTGGTGTCTATCTTTCAACTGATTTTACTGGGGGCTGGAGCTTGGTTTATAGGTTCGGTTTCGGATCCTGTAGGCAATAGGGATCTCGAGTTTTGATGGACTTATTTGAGCTCTCAATTGATACAGGAACTAGGTAAGGTGGTGATTACTGTTGTGGCACATGGCTGTATGGAGCCTTCATAATGTCATATAACTGAGCCTTAGTAAGAGGTACTATTTTGGCTATACTGGAAGTATTTAGGGGAGAGAGACTGGATCTACTTTGCGAGGAGGTTTGGGACATCTTTGATAGGAGCGTCTCTCTTAGATTGCTCAGTCTTCATTCTATGGTATAGCTGAGGTGCTAATTTGGTTATCGGAGTATGCAAGAAAGGTTAATGGGTTATTGTGGGTTAATAGAGGTTAGTAAGGGTGTTAGTCATACATGGTTAGTTCATTGATAGGAAGAATTCCTGTGCTACCTGGCAGCGGCTAGCGGCTCGCTTGGTGTAGTGACTAGCGTCTCGGACTTCCACCCAGAAGGCCCGGGTTCGCGCCCACGCTCGGCGCATTAAAGATTTTTCACAAGCACTGAGTCGTTACCATCCCTCATGAGCAAAGGGATGGGTAGTAGTACAGGACCCCAATGGAAATACGCCTAATCGGCCTTATTGAGCTATCCTTAGCTAGCTTAGCATGCGCTAGCTTTAAGAACTATTATTATTATTATTATTATAATGACCCGGAAGTCAAAACAGGGGTCAGGTATACCTCCGCAGGGGTAGGAGTCTCCCTCCTCGGGTGGGTTGAAGGGGTAGGTGCACGTCCTCTCTCTGTGATGGTCGTCTGGGCGGCTGTGGCTGGGGGCTTGCCATATTACAAGTGTTTGTAATAACCCTCTGTTTATGAGACAGATGTGGGTGTTCGTAATACCAAAACCGAAGGTGCCTTGATCAGCCGGTTTAATTGGTTGGGTTGTTAATTGCATGGTTTGTTGGATGTGGTGGAGACTGGGTTGCTAACTCTGCCACATTGATCTGGAAGTATGGCAATAGAAGTTAGTCACTGGCGAGGCGGCTAGCCTCGCACTGACGATCATTTGGTACAGGGTTGTGAATGGGTTGTGAGGGAATAGATGGCATGCAAAGGGTTAGTAAAGCTCTAATGGTGTTCCTTCCTACTGGGGGAAGGTAGGCTGGATAGGAGTATATATACAAAAGGTTTGAGAATGTTAGTAATGGAAAAGTTAAGGATATTCAGGGGGTATGGTGGAAAGGCTAGGTTAGGAGGGAGTTGAGGAGCGTGGGGGGTTAACGTGAGGGAGAGGGTTAAGGGGGGCTACGTGGAAGTTTGACCCTAAGGTCTCTGGGTGTAGGGGTGGCATTAGGCTACGGTTGGTATCTTAGACGGGGTTACCGACAGGGAAGGTAGGGTAATCAAACGCTATCGGGGGATGAGCAATAGGTGGTGGTATATGAGTCTGGAAATTATAGAATCATGTGGACTGTGGGGAAGATGAGGTTAGCTGTAGGTGTGTGCTTGACTGTGGATAAAAGTAGAGAAAAACATAGTGTACTATTACTCGTCAATACGAGGGGTTATGGACACTATTAGTTGACACGATTTCTTGCTGATCTAGTTGTCCCTGGGAACTGCGTTTTCTATGAAATATATAGCAAAGAAAGCGGCAGTTCGTAGGGGTAGCTTCGTTATTGTTTCATGGTAGATATGCGTCGAGACAATGGTAAAAGAGGGTTATCTATACAATCTCTGGTTGGGGTAAGGATTAGAGTTACTGCATGGTTGCTAACATCTTCATTCATTATCTCTGTCTAGGTCTTACAGGAATAATGGTTATATACAATGGTGTACCCGTGGGTATCATAGTTTCTTATCAATTATGACATGGGGGTTAACATATTACTTCTCGGATGGAAGAACATACATAGATTTATGGGGGCGGTTGGTCTTCAGAAACTTAGTCTGGCAAGACAGGGATTAACATATTACTTCTCGGATGGAAGAACATACATAGATTTATGGGGGCGGTTGGTCTTCAGAAACTTAGTCTGGCAAGACAGGGGTTAACATATTACTTCTCGGATGGAAGAACATACATAGATTTATGGGGGCGGTTGGTCTTCATAAACTTAGTCTGGCAAGACAAGGTATTTTAGGGTATGTTGATATTGATATCTTAACTTAGGGACAGGGCATGGGTGTATTAAATTAAGGTGTATTCATCTTCATCATCATGTAGGTAGAGTCTGACGGGTAAGAGGTGTAGGACACGAGGGGTAGTGGATACGCGAGGTGGGGGAAGGGTCAGTGGTTAGAAGCGATAGGCAGGTGTGGTTTGGAGCTGCTTAGCCCTGCGGGCTTCGGCCTGTCTGAACTGGTTGTCTTGGTCACCTGGTCCTTTCGTTCTGTGGGCCTTTCCTTCGGGTGTTTCTGTTCCCGTTTCTTTGTTGTTCTCGCTCGTTGGCTTCTCGTTCTGGGGCATTTTAGTCATGTTTTAGAGCTACGTACATAGCCTCCCGTTTTAGTGTTGAAAATTGTGTCATATTGCTAACATCACGGCAAAATGCGCTCCACGGAAATCGTCATCACAACTGAACCAGTTGACTTAGAGAGCTCTACTCAACGCCAGTCTACAGATTGGAAACCACAGTGCGTTTAGAGATGCGTAGGAATTTTCTAGCAGTTAAAATAACAAAGATACGGTAGCCTAGGCATTGACGTTTTTCGGCCATATCGCCCGGATCTCAACAATGTCCTTAGGAAAGTGCCCCCGGGGGGGGGGGGGGGGGGGGGGGGGTTAAGGTCTTTCCAGGCATAAGTGGACAATTAATAAAACTACTGTCATGAACCTCGGATAAGCAGAGGGATGCAAGCCTAGGCTTAGTAGTGTTAACTACCGCATGCTTGCATAAAAAGTACTTGCATCATCTATTATGATCTGATCAAAAGATATAGCAGCCAATGATTCGATCTTGTCCCTGTCTGTGAGTACGAAGTTACAAGAAAGACTCAAGAGGCTGCTTTACACAAGGTCATGAGATTCAATTGGAAGCGCACATTTGGAGACATTCCCAACTGAATTATGTTCTAGCCCCCCTTTTGTGTGGGTGAATGCTAGAAGATAAAGAAAGAAGTTCTTCACCAAGAGTATTGTGACTATGATTTTCCCTTCTACCCTGGGAAATCCGAGTTCAGAACCAAAAGTAGAGATCAAGCCCGAAGGCTGATTGCTTGATTCAACTTGGTTTAACGCGCATAGTGACTCTGTTTTTGTTGGCACTTTGGGAGCCCTGTTTCGGGGCAAGAGGGGCATGGGTGACACTCTGGCTTTGCGTTCTATCAGGGAACCAATCGCACTAAGGTTTGTTTGCACTTGGAGATTACTTGAGGATGATGCATGAGATGATTTAACTTTGTTATTTGGCTTGTGCTGGATCTAAGGGATATTTAAGTATGATATGTGAGGCTGTTCTGTTATTTCTTGCCTGATTGTTTCTTCACTATTTGCACTTTGGTGATGAGTTAGCCTGGTTCTGAATATTTAGTTTGCATCTTAAACCTCACTTCACTATTATTTTGGTACTCTATAGGGGCACATTGAGGGGTTTGTTGATGAATTAGCATAGTGTTGCTGGGGTCCCTGGTGTCCACTTTTTGGTTTGGGCGGCTATCATAGCTTCCCTTCCGAGCCGCGTTTTCTTTCTTAGACCTTCCCTTGTTGTTGTCGTTGTTGCTTCTTGAGAGTCTCTGGTTGTAATTGTTGGTTCGTATGGAAGCAATTACGAGGATGGTTTGATCAGAGAGGTTTGCTGTGGGTGGTAGATGGTGGGCAGGCATGTTGGGAATACTTTTAGCCCTCGTCAACTCAATCATATCACCTCGCGATCTCCTATATGCAAGGGTAGGAAGGTGTAACTTCATCAATCTTTCTTGATACATGATAGATCTTTCAAACTTGGCACTAATTTGGTTGCTCGTCTCTGTTTTGCTTGGACTGCTTCCATATAACTTTTCTTTTATGGGCACCAAACTTGATTTGCATATTCAAGGTATGGGCAAACTATAGTGCCACAAATAGTGCCTTGTGTAGTCAGTAAAAATAGGTTAGCCTAAGCTGAACAAGATGCGGAAATATACTTGAGCTGACCAGGCCAAGTGGGATATCTCCATTGGTCTAACTGCAGCCAAGGTGTCTGCCTCGTAACCCAAGGCCAAGGGTTCCGGGTTTGATTCCCGCCCTGTGTAGATTTTAGGGAGGCTAGTTTCGCACTAAATGAAATTTAGGTGTGTTGGTAAAATTGTCAAGATGGTTGAAAGTAAGATCGGAGCTCCGAGCTCCAGAACCCCCCTTTCGGGCATGGTGTAAAAACCTAATCCTACAGGACATGGAAGGGGACAAGAGAGAACTGGGAGTGTATAGTGAGACTCGCATCAAAGGCTGTGATTGTGAGTGGAGGAGTTGCTAGCTGGGCCGTTAATATGCGTGCGTATGAACGTCTAGTGGGCTGACTCACCACTCCCTACCAGTCTCTCTGACTGACTCACGGTCATTTCGGCTCAGGCTTGTTCCTCTCTGATCTTTCGGAGCCTTCGCTTCCCGGACGGTGAAGTGATATGTAAAGTCAGTAAAAATAGGTTAGCCTACACTGAACAAAATGCAGAAATATAAATAATAATAATAATAATAATAATACTTTATTTCAGACTCACACAGTACAGAGGGGACCATACTGGGGTCCATATATACCTTACAGTAACATAAATATATATAAGCTACTGTACATAGGCTACATAAAATAAAAAGAAATTAAATAATACCCAGCTTGCTATCATGTAGTTGTTGTTGTTGTTGTTTTTCCCCAAGCTGCCTGGCCGAACAGCCCCAAGGCCCCGAGCAAGGCCAAGGCCACAACCGAGCGCCCCCACAGAACCCTCCCCGCCGACCACAATAAAGCCTGGGTGACCGAAGCCACTCCACGGCGGGGAGCTGAGGAGGGCGCGGAAACGCCCGGGAAACCAAAGCCCCACCCAGGGCCCTGTGCCCCTCAGCAATTATGAAGAGAAAGTTGAGGGGCAAAGGAAAGATGTGACGCTTTGGCTTCCAATCTTGGTAGATTAGGAGGTCAATCCACGCAAGAGACGCCGTCACTTGAGATCTAGAAAATATATAAGTAAAAGGAACAGTCAGAGTAAGCTATGGGTATGGCAGAGATCGCTCAGTTCTCACTCTGATAGACCAGCCCATCACCAATGCTATCATGTAGTTCACAGCACTGCCTCAACCAAAAACAGTGGTCATCAAACTACTGTGTTACCAAAACCACTGTCCTAATTGTGTACAGTACCATGCCTCACATCATTTAGCTTCCGGTACAGTATGTTGCTACAGTACAGTATAGGAATATCGGTACTGTACTGCACTATGAGGATCAGTACCGGTATGCTAATTCTGTAGAGTAGCAGACCTGAAATCATTACTTAAGGTTAAATATAGAGCAACTTCCTCCAGTGTGCCTGGATCCTGGAGGTGTACACTATGCTTGGAGTTTGTAGCATTTTAATGATCCTGTTCTCAGAAGTGTTAAGGCGCTGAATGAATTTATATGTTAGCTTTCTAATGAGTGATTTGTAACAGTGTAAGTTCATATAGGCACATAGCGTACTTGTACTCTCATATTTTGAGAGCCCCAGAAACATTTTCATGATATTGTGATATGAGATACTTAGTCTATTCACTGTAATTTTCTTATAGTTCCACCATAGTTGTGCTGTATACATTGGTGAGCAGTAGGAGTTGAACAATGTTATTTTGTATCCCATGTGCACATATGAAATTTTCTTAATATTGAATTTCCCTGCATGTAAAGTTGCCTTCGCTGACGACCCATATCCTCATCATCTGAGCGATCACATGAAATATAGTGTCCTAGATACTTTACTTTACTTACTTCTTCTATAATTTCTTCATACAAATGGAATTTAGGTAGCTTTGATTTCAATAGAAGGTTAGATTTAAATATTGATATTGCTCTTTATAGGATTAAATTTGACTGAATGTTCGATTCCAAATTTTTCACATACTCTTAATAATTTATCCAGTCCTGCTCCAGAGGGCGCGATTAAGGCTAGGTCATCAGCATACATGAGATGATTTACAATGGTGCTGCCAATACAGCACCCAGTGCGAGTCTTGTTCAGCTCCAGACTAAGATCATCCATGTAGACGTTGAAAAGATACAGAGACAATATCCCCCCCTGCCTAACACCATTGGTTACGGCGAAAGAGCCTGACAGGATGTTGCCCCATCTTACACACATTTTTTGATTAGCATACCAGAAAATAAGTATCCTAACAATATAGCTAGGCACTCCCCTGTTAACTAATTTTTCAAATAAGGTTTTGTGACACACCCTATCAAAAGCCTTACTTGCATCAAGAAAACAAGAGAAAATTGAGCTATTTAGTTTGTTGTATGTATCAATCACTTCTTTCAGCACATATATGCATTGGTCTGTGCCGTGATTTTTCTTAAAACCAAACTGATTGCTGCTGGTGACAATATATGCAGACATTCTTTCTAGCATTATCATTTCAACTACCTTACTCACCACACTAGCAAGTGCTACTGGGCGGTAGTTGTCTTTTGCTGTAATTTTACCTGATTTATCTTTAATGACAGGAACAAGTATTACGGATATCATAGACTCCGGCAGGACACCATGCGTAAATAGACTGGTGATGCAAGAACTAAGTTTATCTATTAACAACTTATCTGCATATTTAAGATGTTCTGCATATATACCATCCAGCCCACAAGCTTTATTTAGGTTAAGTTTTCTTATGGCATTCTCAAGATCACTTTCAGTCACTTTAATGTCTTCATAATTACTATCTTTCACATATTGAATTGCACCATTAGTAGACCTTTGGTTTACACTGTTAAGTAGTTCCTTAAAATGAGTTTTCCATACGTCAGCAATGTTCTCTTCACCCGTAACCCCCTCAACACTGACAGGTAATGGTGTGTTACAATTTTGCATGGATCTGATGTCCTTCCAAAAACAGTTAGTATCCTTTTCTGCCAGACTCTTTGCAAGGGCTTCCTTCCTTAATTGGTTTTCATTTTGCTTAATAAATCTAATGGCATATTTGGTCCTAGCCTTTGCTCTTTTGTGAAGTTCAAATATAGGCCCCTGTCTAGGCTGACCTACTTCAAGCCAATGAGACCTAGCATCTCTGGAGGCCTGATACAGGTCAGCCACATAGTCTTGCCAACCTGGCTTATTGAATGAGGACTTATATTTACGGCTATTAAAAATACTTTCCCCCGCTTTTGATAAAGAATCTATTATACTATTGTAAAATTTAATAATGTCCTTTCTGTGTTGTGCATCACTACATTTTGGATCCCTGCATTGTGCTACACCATTACCATCATATTGCACCCTATTTAATAAGTCCTTGGTTTTATCACAGTACATTTGGCACTCTTCATTTGAGATTACATTCCATGGAACTTTTGCCTTGATGCTATTGCTAGTTTCTGTTATTTCCGGTGCTTTATTAATTTGGATTGTTAATTCTATAGGTATGTGGTCGTCATCCGTAATGTCGTATCTTATGGCCATTTCTGAGATAGAGTCATGAAAGTCAGAGCTAGAGATTGCATGATCAAGCCACGACTTGGTCTCCCATGCTTCACTAACATATGTATAGCTATTTTCTGGAAGCAGGTTTTTGGAGAACAAAATTAAACCTTGCTCCTCACAAAACCTTAACATATGTTTAGCAAACATGGAGCCACCCAACTCGTGAGGGGTAGCATTCCAATCACCTACCACTGAGTAACACGTTATCTCTAATTCAGAAATTAGGCCACCAAGCTCCCCTAACTTTTCCAAATAAAGTTCTTCATTTTCTGCACACTGATACGGTAAGTAAACACAAAATATTGCAAATTTTCTGTGTCCCACTTCCAGCTGTATTCCCGCACACCAGCTTAAATTTGTCTCAATGGTTTTAATTACACTATCTAGGCACGATCTCCACATTATTGCAACTCCCCCTGGGGGGTGACCTGCCACAATACCATCACGTGTGTCCGTAGTGGAGACCCCGTACCCATGGAAATCTTTATCTAATATGTTCAAATTACCTAAGTCCTGTTTTGTGTACCAGGTTTCCTGAAGGCAGACTATGTCACTGGTCCTTAATGTAGATACGATGTCAGGTCGCAACAGGAGATTCCTCTTTGTTTTGGGGAGTCCTCTGCAATTGTATGAAGTTACTTTTATACTTGCTGCTGTTGTTGGTATCCCCTCCATTACTGCGAGTTGGATAGACTTGAGCTGACAAGGCAAAGTGGGATATCTCTATTGGTCTAACTGGTAAGGTGTCTGCCTCGTAATCCAAGGGTCCCGGGTTCGATTCCCGCCCTGGGTAGATTTTTAGAGAGGCTGTTGAAATAACTTAGAAAAGTTGACAGAATGAATATAAACACCATATGAGGAGGAGCACTTTATTGACTCGACTGAGCTGCCTGTATATCCTCCCTATGGTGGTCTGTGGCAGAGTTTATTGGGCCAGTCCTTCAATCAAGAACATTGGCACTCTGAGAGGCAGGGGCAATTTGAGGGAAATATTTGAACAAAATGACTTAAAAAGGGTAACAGAGACTATAAGAACAGTTTTAACCCTCGACTTAAGTAGGGTGAGAGAACCATAGCCTAACTATAGCGGGTCTCGACTTAAGTCGCAAGGGATTTTGAGCACATTATCGGCTCTGAGAGAGAGTCCACGGGGTGGGAGGACCACAGGCGAGCTCTGACCGCTTGGCCCAAGCCTAGCGAGGTTACTGATGTGTATGAAACATACCTACGTACACCTCCCTCGCCTCCCTAGACAGGGTAAAATCTCGGGAAATTACCGTATTTTAGGGTTTTTGTACTCGCGTTGCAACATCGTTGCAAGCTAACCCGTTGTCGTACAAGGATGATTCAGGTGTCATTGGAAAGCTCTATTATCGCCCTTTCACGGATACATAATTTTATTATGCTCTGGCTCTTGTTTATGCATGAAAAAGAGCATGGAATGATGCTCGTTTAGGGTAAATCTGCCCGCCTGCCAGGTAGTAAAAGTTACAAATGTCCCTGTCCGACAAGGGTTAAAAAGGAGGGAGACAATCATTAATTTGAGAAAACAAATATATAAGTAATATGATAATGTTTAACAAATACTAATAGCAATAAGGAAACAGCCATCGTTCATAGAACGAACTCCTGGATGGGAGAGTGCGCCAAGAACAACAACAACAACAACAACAACTCTTAATTTTGGTGAAAAACGCGCCTCAAGACATGACAAATGAGGCTTACGTTAGTTGGCACTTGGCAACAATGTCGATAAAAGAAGAAGAAGATTGTACAACTATTTTGACCTCTGTGAATTGCAAGGTAAGATTCAATTTAGAATATTTCATGAAAGTAAGAGTGCAGCAATTACAAAATTGGATAATATTCAAGGACACTAGTGCGACGTTATGAGAAACAAGGAAAAACTAAATAAGATGGTCACCAATTTCCCCATGGATTTTTTTTATTTTTCCATGTTAGTTATCAATATATAGTGTTTGGAAATAATTACAACCCTCGGCGAAACCGTTTTCCCCATTATACAACGATCTTAAGACACGCCGCCCGATAGTGGGGAGGGCTATGAAGTACAGGGAAAATGAGGGGTTAACCAAATGAGGGGTTAAATGCGTAAAACGGCGATTAAAACGTATTTTAGTAAATCTTGGCTCGGGTTTTAAGGTATTTCAAAGGCCTGAAACCCAATATTTCGAAAACCCGAGCCAAGTTTTGGCCAAAGCTGGCTCGGATTTTGAGAGTTTGTAGACAACAAAATGACAGTAACCTCATTTAGAAATTTGGCTCAGGTTTCCCGAAATTGCAAAGCCATAAAACACGAATTTTGGAAAACGCGAGCCAAGTTTTGGCAAAACTTGGCTCGGATTTTGCGAGTTTTAAGAATAAACAAATTACAGTAACCTAATTTAGAATTTTGGCTCCTGTTTCCCTAAATTGCAAACCCCAAAAAGCATAATGGTAACATTCAAGGAGACTACTGCAGGACTCTTCTTCTTCTTACCTCTGACTGGGTATAGGCTATCCTAGTGTTTACTAGCCTATACCCCTTTGAAAGGACATTAGCCTAACCTAACAACCTTACCTAACCTAACCTAGTATTATAGGTGGGGGCTGCCGCCCCACACCCCCGCTTTGACTTAGATTTTTGGTGTATTTGTCTGTGAAGTGGGTATTTTTCAATTTGTTGATAACGAAAATCCTCCATGCGGACTATATGGAGAAAAATATGACGAATCTATTGGTGTCTATTTTCCCTAATAAATTGTTTCTCATAACGTCGCACTACTGTCCTTGAATATTATCAGCATAATTTTGGAAAACCCGAGCCAATTTTTGGCAAAACTTGGATCGGATTTTGAGAATCGAAAAAAACGGTATAGGCCTATAGGCCTATTAAGCAAACCACCCACCAATTTTCATGACAATTTTGAAATGCATGTTGGAATCCCTATAAACTGTACTTCATTTTTATGTAAGTTTGATAATTTGGAAAAATC
The DNA here is from genome assembly GCA_032716605.1 of Paralithodes platypus. NCBI lineage: Eukaryota > Metazoa > Arthropoda > Malacostraca > Decapoda > Lithodidae > Paralithodes > Paralithodes platypus. The sequence continues at coordinate 59,304,803 of CM064582.1, forward strand.
GATTAAGGGAGAAAATTAACATTGAAAATGATATGTAAAAAGTCTCCCATAAACGGCGGCCCGCTATGTTAATTTGCGGCCTAATTTCGTCTGTTAATTAACTTTCTCCTTAATTGGACCCCCTATGAAGTACAACAGATTATGATGACATAAGTGACGGGTGTTTAGAGGGGGCAGAGCTCCCCCTTCAACATATTACGTGTCCCACAGTAACTTCGGTCAATATTTACGAGTCACACCACAGCTGGGATCTCATTTTTAACGGTAGTTTTGGGTTCCTACCATTCTATGCTTCATTGCTATATACTTTTTATCCACCGGAAAATATTATTTTTTCTTGGCTTTTTTTTTTTTTTAGCATTAACCTAACCAAAAAACCTAACCTAACCTAACCTAATCGCCCCCAAATACATTTAGGTTAGGTTAGGTTAGGTTTTTAGGTTAGGTTAATGCTAATAAACATTTTTTTTTTTTTTTTTTTTTTTTTTTTTTTTTTCCCGGTGGATAAAAAGTATATAGCAATGAAGAATAGAATGATAGGAACCCAAAACTACCCTTAGAAATGAGATTCCAGCTGTGGTGTGACTCGTAAATATTGACCGTAACTTCTATTATATAAACAACCCAAGAATTTTCACAAATTTTTAAAATTTCATTTAGGATGTAATATAACCTATACTCCATGTTAAAATAAGTGTCAACCCTCGAAAAATTCTATTAAGGGAGATACAGAACCTAGAACCTGTAACCTGTAACGATATTTGTCCAGTGTTTCCCACAGACGCCACCCCGCTAGGTCAGCCATGTTGATACTATAATTGAGGAGCGCTTTTATCGTAAATATTCGAATATAACGCCCTCTGCCTTTCTCTATGTGAACTAATGATCAACACGTCACTATGTTTCTGCCATATTATTGGTTATTTTTTTGTATACGTCACCATACGTCACGGTATTGAAGGAGTCACCCAATCATGGATCAATATATGGACAATTACGTCATTTTAGTCAGCCAATGAGTGCATTGAACTCCAGCCCACCGACAGGCAGCATGGTTTTAAATGTCAGTTGCAGGATGGCCAGTGTCTGTAGTGGTTGTGCACTTACCCCTGAACAATAATTATACAAATTTCTCAAAACAACCAGGCAGCCCTTAAGATACTTACAGACCACGGTATATTGCCTACAAGTGTTGAGTGTCCTAGGTGTGGACATCCTTGCCATTACCGGCCAGATGAAGATCACTGGCGGTGTACACACCATTATTACGAGGAGAAGTCCAGAACACGCCGTCACTGTCCCTTTGTTACATAAGGTTGGTTATTTTAGTATAACTCCATTTATTGGTCACCAATTATTTTGACATATTTGAAGACAGATATGGAATCTATATGCTCTAAGCATCATATTAAAATTAGTTTCAACCCTCGGCAAAACCTATTAAAAATACCGGTAACAACATGTCTACCTACCGTAAAACGGTTGTCAATACTCTCTTATAGACGGCGCGGCTTTCAGCGACGCCATTTTTTCGTGAACTGGAGAGCTCTATCCTTCAACTTTTGTAATACTATCACGCCATCTGCCAATCCTCATTGGAAATACTGAGTTTCATTTCCTAACTCCTGCGCAATACGTCACGAGACACTTCTGGATTCTTATTGGGTTTTTTTTCTGACCACGTCATTAAACTCATAGATTCCGTCACGCATACAACCAGCAACCTATCAGGTGAGTTTATTGACCTTGATTACATCATTGCACTGAACCAATCACAGCTACACACCTTCATTTAAGTCTCTCCTCACTTTAGTCATGGACGCCGCTTGTAATGGTTGTTCACCCCTCCCACATTCAGTGATTATTGACACTACAAGGAACAATAGTGCAGCCCTTAAGGTTTTTACTGACCATGGTTGTTTGCCTACCTCTGTTTCCTGCAAACTCTGCTCAAACGAATGTTACTATTATGAACCGGCAGACCAGTGGCGATGCGGTCATTATTGGTTTTTAAATAAAACCACTACTCGTCGTAACTCCTCGTCGAAAACGGGGACGCATCTCTTCCTCACCTACTCCCTCCACATCTCAATATGGTATGCAATTACGCTTTCTTATTTTCGCGGGTTTAAAAACGGCGAAAACAAATTTATTTAAGCAAAACTTGGCTCGTGTTTTAAGGTATTTCCGTAATTGTTTAATCGAAGTACTTTTTTTTTTTTTTCTAGTTATTAAAAACGTATTCTATGGTGTATTATATGATATATAGAAGCAATATAACTGTTCAAATGACCTGGTAAGTGTATATTAAACCAAATACAAAACTTTGAATAATGAGGTAAGAGATATGTGTTTTTTATCACTTTTCATCCCAAGACCAGCGGGGGTCTGGGGGCAGCAGCCCCCAGGATGCCCAGGTTACCTTAGGTTAGGTTAGGTTAGGTTAGGTTAGGTTAGGTTAGGTTAGGTTAATGACCAGCTATGTAAATACAGTAGTGAACATTTGGTTTAGTCTGTGCTCAAAAATCCATTTTCTTTAGCAGGCCATACACTAAACAATTACCCCCTTTTCACAGACAAATACACAAACAATCTGTCAAAGATGCAAATAGCGGGGGTGTGGGGGCGGCAGCCCCCACCCATAATACTAGGATAGGTTAGGTAAGGTTGTTAGGTTAGGCTAATGTCCTTTCAAAGGGGTATAGGCTTGTAAACACTATGATAGCTTAACATGAGCCAAAAATCGAAATTAGGTTAGTGTAATTTGTTTACTCTTAAAACTCGCAAAATCAGAGACAATTTTCCCAAAACATGGCTCGGGTTTTATGGCTTTGCAATTTCGGGAAACCTGAGCCAAATTTCTAAATGAGGTTACTGTCATTTGTTTGTCTACAAACTCGCAAAATCCGAGCCAGCTTTGGCCAAAACCTGGCTCGGGTTTTCCAAAATTCGGGTTTTATGGCTTTGCAATTTTGGGAAACCTGAGCCAAATTTCTAAATAAGGTTACTGTCATTTGTTTGTTTACAAACTCGCAAAATCCGAGCCAGCTTTGGCCAAAACCTGGCTCGGGTTTTCCAAAATTCGGGTTTTATGGCTTTGCAATTTTGGGAAACCTGAGCCAAATTTCTAAATGAGGTTACTGTCATTTTGTTGTCTACAAACTCGCAAAATCCGAGCCAGCTTTGACCAAAACTTGGCTCGGGTTTTCGAAATATTGGGTTTTAGACCTTTGAAATACCTTCAAACCCGAGCCAAGTTTTGCTTGAATACGTTTGTATCGCCGTTTTACGCATTTAACCCCTCATTTTCCCTGTACTTCATAGCCCTCCCCACTATCGGGCGGCGTGTCTTAAGATCGTTGTATAATGGGGAAAACGGTTTCGCCGAGGGTTCTAATTATTTCTAAACACTATATATTGATGAAAACTAACAGGGAAAAATAAAAAAATCCATGGGAAAATTGGTGACCAATAAATGGAGTTTTTCCGTTATTTTTATTATTATAGATGTAAAAATGTATATAAAGTTTATTTGCACCTATAGTGTTTTTTCGGTATTATTCTAGCGTTACTTACACAGCGCACCCATCAATTTCTATGACTTCATTCCTATATATGTCAGTAGCGGCGGAAATGCATTAAAGCAATTATAGCTACTGTAAAAAACATAGACGGCACACAACACGACTCGGCGGACCTCTTTCTCCCTGCATTTCAGTCTAATTAACACTAGGAATTGACCTAATTTTCTATCCAATGTACTATCCAACCAGCGGGGGTGTGGGGGCGGCAGCCCCCACCCATAATACTAGGTTAGGTTAGGTAAGGTTGGTAGGTTAGGCTAAAATCTTTAATGTTGCTTAATTGTTGGATAATGGATAATGAGCTTACTGGGTAAGTTCATTTTCTATCCCATGTACCATCCAACCAGCGGGGGTGTGGAGGCCCCTATTTTCATCTTTTACCCCACAATTTCCCTGATCTTCATAGCCCTCCCCACTATCGGGCAACATAGATGATGATTTCAATTAATCACGGGGGTGTGTGGGGGGGGGGGGCGGGCGCGGGCGCAGAGCTCTCCCACACCCCATCCTGTATCCAATGGCGAAGAGTTGACTGGCATTTTCTACATTTTCAGCTTTTATGAAGCCTAACAATTGTCCAATCCGAGCCAACTTTTGCCAAAACATGACTCTGTTTTTTTTCATTTTGGGGTTTTCTTAAGTTGAAAAACAAGAAAACCTGAGCCAAATTTTTTTTTTGCCACTTTCTGACTTTTATGAAGCTGAAAAATCTTAAAATCCGAGCCAACTTTTGCCAAAACTTGGCTCGAGTTTTTAAATTTTGGGGTTTTCTTAAGTTGAAAAACAAGAAAACCCGAGCCAACTTCTTTTTTGCACTTGCTTTCTTTCATGCAGCTGAAAAATCTTAAAATCCGAGCCAACTTTTGCCAAAACTTGGCTCGGGTTTTTTCATTTTGGAGTTTTCTCAAGTTGAAAACCAACAAAACCCGAGCCAACTTTCATCATAAAGACCATTATATCGCCTTTTTATGTCTTTAACCCCACATTTTCCCTGATCTTCATAGCCCTCCCCACTATCGGGCGCCGTGTCTTAAGATCGTTGGATAAAGGGGAAAACGATTTTTGCGGAGGTTGAAACTAATGCCAATCACATTATATTGATGCAAATAAACTAAAACTAAAAAAAAAATAATGAAAATAATTGGTGGGTGGTTTCCTTAATATTTTCCCAAAAAACTAACTAAATGTCGGTAATCGGCTCATGATATCCCTAACTGCCAAGCCATATAACCAGATTTATCGAAAACGTAGCACTTATTTAAATCATAAATATCCAGTAACATAGACCTAGTACCGGTACATTGGATACAAGCCTAATCCACACCTAACGCCTACAATGTGTCCGTAGTACCTAGTAGGCCTACGTGGGATACAACATGGCGGTTGGGCCGCCGCCCATTTACTAGCCTACCGGTATTCGGCCGTATCTGTAAAGAATGCGAGTCACTTCGAGCGAATTCCTGATCGAGCGGATGCACAATCTAACCTAACCTAACTTAACCTAACTTAAATGCGCCTCCGCTCGAATATGAATTCGCTCGAAGTGTTCAGATACCTCTGTAAATATACCGTAACTACGAATCTTGTTTCTGAGACCTAGTATATCGTGACGTGATGCGCAAAGCTGTGGAAATGAACACCTGTAGTTTCGACAGAGATGGGCAGGTGGAGTTAATGTTGACTAAAAAGCTGGTGGACAGACCTCGGGAGACAGGTGAAAATGGCGTGTGTACGAATCGGTGCCGTCTATAGGAAGGTATTGACAACCATGTTACGACAAAATTCCATTTTAGTACCATATATTTTTATTAGGTTTTGCCGAGGCTTAAAACACATTTTCATATTATGTTTAGAGCATACAAAATCCATATTTGTTTTCAAATATTGCAAAATAATTGGTGACCAACTTATTTAGTTATACTAGAAACAATTTATTAGGGAAAATAGGCACCAATAGATTCGTCATATTTTTCTCCATATAGCCCGCATGGAGGATTTTCGTTATCAACAAATTGAAAAATACCCACTTCACAGACAAATACACCAAAAATATAAGTCAAAGCGGGGGTGTGGGGGCAGCAGCCCCCACCTATAATACTAGGTTAGGTTAGGTAAGGTTGTTAGGTTAGGCTAATGTCCTTTCAAAGGGGTATAGGGTAGTAAACACTAGGATAGCCTATACTGGACTGGATAAATTATTAAGAGTAGGCCTATGTGAAAAATTTGGAATCGAACATTCAGTCAAATTTAATCCTATAAAGAGCAATATCATAATATTTAAATCTAACCTATTGAAATCAAAGCTACCTAAATTCCATTTGTATGAAGAAATTTTAGAAGAAGTATCCTAAGTAAAGTAAAGTATCTAGGACACTATATTTCAAGTGATCGCTCAGATGATGAGGATATGGGTCGTCAGCGAAGGCAACTTTACATGCAGGGAAATTCTACTCTACTAGAAGACATCAGTAAAGGCAAGAACGTCGACGTGATATACCTGGATTTCGCCAAGGCATTTGACAAAGTTGATCACGGCCTCGTTCTTCACAAGCTGAAAAAGCTAGGTATAGGAGGAAACCTCGGCAAGTGGCTGCACAGCTTCCTAACACATAGGGAACAGAGAGTATCGGTCCAAGGACACCTTTCAGACCCAAGCGAGGTAATAAGTGGCGTTCCGCAGGGGTCTGTACTGGGACCACTTCTGTTCCTTATCATGATAGGGGATATTGATCATGATCTCCAGCACTCCACGGCCACCTCATTTGCAGATGACACAAGAGTAATGAGGAGGGTAGAGACAGCTGACGATGTGGCCCTGCTACAAGAAGATCTGAATCGCCTACTGGACTGGGCAGATTCCAACAACATGAGGATGAACGGCGAGAAATTCGAATTGCTAAGGTACGGCCCTCTACAAACCATCAAAGAGAGCACCAGCTACCAGGCAAATCAAGAAACCATCACTCCAAAAGAACATGTGCGGGATCTGGGAGTAACAATGAGTACAGATGGAACTTTTTCTCGCCACATCAACCAAACCACCGAGAGTCCGAGACAGCTAGGAGACTCGCAGGATGGATACTCAGGACCTTCCAAACTAGAGAGAGGGCCTATATGCTGACACTCTGGTCCTCCCAAAGGTGGAATACTGCTGTCAGCTATGGACTCCCCACAAGATAGGTGACATTGGCAAACTGGAGTCTCTACAGAGGACCTTCACCAGCAGGATCTGGGGTCTCCAACACATGAACTACTGGGAACGCCTGAAGGAGTTGCGGCTCTACTCCCTTCAGAGACGACGAGAACGTTACCTAGTGATTTATGTGTGGAAGACCCTAGAAGGGCTGGTACCTGACGTGGGACTAGTCATCAACAATCACGTTAGAAAAGGGCGACTGTGCTACATCAAGAGGACTGAGGCTACCTCTCAGAAAATAGCAACAGTCGCCCACAACAACTTCAGCAAAAATGGGGCTCGCCTCTTCAATACTGTACCAAAGGCCGTCCGGGAACTGACGGGAGTCACGACAGACTCCTTCAAGCGTCAGCTGGACCGATGGCTGGCTACAGTACCAGACGAGCCCCCAATACCAGGATATCCCAGCACCGCATCCAACTCGTTAGTAAATAGACGGAATGAGGGAGTTGCGGAGCTGCCTGGCTGCAGCGGAAGTCCACTTTAACTGCGTCCACAGAGGACGGAATTCTACCAAGTATGACCAAGTAAGTAAGTATAAGAAAATTTCATATGTGCACATGGGATACAAAAATAACATTGTTCAACTCCTACTGCTCACCAATGTATACAGCACAACTATGGTGGAACTATAAGAAAATGACAGTGAATAGACTAAGTATCTCATATCACAATATCATGAAAATGTTTCTGGGCCTCTCAAAATATGAGAGTACAAGTACGCTATGTGCCTATATGAACTTACACTGTTACCAATCACTCATTAGAAAGCTAACATATAAATTCATTCAGCGCCTTAACACTTCTGAGAACAGTATCATTAAAATGCTACAAACTCCAAGCATAGTGTACACCTCTAGGATCCAGGCACACTGGAGGAAGTTGCTCTATATTTAACCTTAAGTAATGATTTCAGGTCTGCTACTCTACAGAATTAGCATACCGGTACTGAACCTCATAGTGCAGTACAGTACCGATATTCCTATACTGTACTGTAGCAACATACTGTACCGGAAGCTAAATGATGTGAGGCATGGTACTGTACACAATTAGGACAGTGGTTTTGGTAACACAGTAGTTTGATGACCACTGTTTTTGGTTGAGGCAGTGCTGTGAACTACATGATAGCAAGCTGGGTATTATTTAATTTCTTTTAATTTTATGTAGCCTATGTACAGTAGCTTATATATATTTATGTTACTGTAAGGTATACAGTATATGGACCCCAGTATGGTCCCCTCTGTACTGTGTGAGTCTGAAATAAAATATTATTATTATTATTATTATTATTATTATACCCGGCCAGAGGTAAGAAGAAGAAGAAGAAGAGTCCTGCAGTAGTCTCCTTGAATGCTACCGACTTGAGTACGGACCACACTTTCCTAGGTTATTATTTTTGTTGTTTTCATAAAAATACCTGGCTCACCGCTCAGGGTAGCTGTGCTGGCAAGAATATAGTTACCGGGTGTACCGCCCGTCTTGTTTACACTACGCGGACGCTCACCATCATGTTCCCGTCTATTTTTACTGCCTTTGGATACAAAAATACATTACCCTAACCAAACAACCTAACCTAACCTAGTATTATAGATTTATAAGTAGGCTAGGCCCTATTTATTTTATAAGTATTTAGGCTATAGATGATTTATGTTGTATGTCGGTAGTGGTACACCCGGTAACTACATCCTTCCCGCTGTGCTTCTAATGTTAGGCCTATGTATACCAATTTTAAATATAAACTAGCTAATTTGCTTAGTTTTTTCTCAGAGGTATATGAAGCAGTAGATAATGACAAGTCATATGATATAATATATTTAGATTTCAGTAAAGCTTTCGACAGAGTCCCCCATGAGAGATTGATGAGAAAGGTTGAGGCGCATGGAATAGGTGGGGCGTTGTTGGGATGGATTAGGTCATGGCTAATTGGTAGGAAGCAGAGAGTCAGCATAAATGGTACGAAGTCAGAATGGGGAGCAGTCAAAAGTGGTGTCCCCCAGGGATCTGTATTAGGTCCTCTGTTGTTTGTTATATACATAAATGACCTTGATTTAGGTATAACTAGTAGGATAAGTAAATTTGCAGATGATACCAAAATGGGGAGAACAATTGATTCAGATAGAGATATAGAGTGCCTCCAAAGGGATCTAGATACCTTACACGAATGGTCAGTAAATTGGCAGATGAAGTTTAACATTGACAAATGCAAGGTATTAAAGATAGGGAAGATGCATACAAATGTTAAATATAAACTAGCTAATGTGGAATTAGAAAACTCAAATTGTGAGAAAGATCTAGGTGTGTTTGTTAGCAATGATTTGAAGCCTAGACAACAGTGTATAAGCGTTCGAAACAAGGCAAACAGGATTCTCGGGTTCATCTCAAGGAGTGTGAGTAACAGAACTGCTGATGTTATCTTAAAACTTTACTTGTCATTAGTGAGACCCCATATGGATTATGCTGTTCAATTTTGGTGTCCTTATTACAGAATGGACATAGATTCATTGGAGAGAGTACAACGTAGAATGACAAAAATGATCCATAATATTAGAAATCTTCCGTATAAAGAAAGGTTGAAGAAATTAGGCTTACATTCGTTAGAGAGACGCAGAGTTAGAGGGGATATGATAGAGGTGTTCAAGTGGGTTAGTGGGATTAACAAAGGGGACATGACAAATGTACTAAAGCTCAGTGATAGCGAAAGAACTCGTACCAATGGTTTCAAATTAGATAAATTTCGTTTCAGAAAAGATAGGCAAATATTGGTTTGGTAACAGAGTTGTAGATGGGTGGAATGGACTACCAAGTGCTATAGTGGGATTAAAAACGATAGGGAGCTTTAAGATAAAATTGGATAAGCATATGGACGAGAAGGGTTGGGTGTGAAGGGGGATCAGCAGGGTTGGGCCAATCAGCACTCTGCAGACCCCCGTAATCCTGCGTTAATCTCTAACCGTTTTGGTAAGATGATCCTCAGGGTATTAGAGTGTTGAGCCTATAATTGGGCTTTGTAATTGGGGTTGTGTGGGACAGGGATCTGCCTTGCTTAGGCCAATCGGCTTTCTGCAGACTCCCATTTTCTTATGTTCTTATGTTCTTAATATGGAATTAGAAAACTCAGACTGTGCGAAAGATCTAGGTGTGTTTGTTAGCAATGATTTGAAGCCTAGAAAACAATGTATAAGCGTTCGTAACAAGGCAAACAGGGTTCTCGGGTTCATATCTAGGAGTGTGAGTAACAGAACTGCTGATGTTATCTTAAAACTTTACTTGTCATTAGTGAGACCCCATATGGATTATGCTGTTCAATTTTGGTGTCCTTATTACAGAATGGACATAGATTCATTGGAGAGAGTACAACGTAGAATGACAAAAATGATCCATAATATTAGAAATCTTCCGTATAAAGAAAGGTTGAAGAAATTAGGCTTACATTCGTTAGAGAGACGCAGAGTTAGAGGTGACATGATAGAGGTATTCAAGTGGGTTAGTGGAATTAATAAAGGAGACATGAAAAATGTACTAAAGCTCAGTGATAGCGAAATAACTCGTACAAATGGTTTCAAATTAGATAAATTTCGTTTCAGAAAAGATATAGGCAAATATTGGTTTGGTAACAGAGTTGTAGATGGGTGGAAGAGGTTACCAAGTGATATAGTGGGATCAAGAACGATAGGGAGCTTTAAGATAAAATTAGATAGGCATATGGACGAGATAGGTTGGGTGTGAGGGGGATCTACCAGGTGTGGGCCAATCGGCGCTCAGCAGACCCCCGTAATCTTGTGTTAATCTCTGACCGTTTTGGTGGGGTCAGTACTCAAGGTATTAGTGATGGGTCTATAATTGGGGTTGGGTGTGACAGGGATCTGCCTTGTATGGGCCGATCGGCTTTTTGCAGACTCCCATTTTCTTATGTTCTTATGTTCTTATGTAGATTATATACAGTAGTTAGGCAGTTATTATTACAGAAGTTAAAAAAGGAATGGAAAAGTAAAGGAAACACGAGATGGAAGATTAATAGATGGAATCTAAAAAGTGAAAGATGGGTAGAATACAGAGGATACTTGGAAGAAATAGGGGAAAGAAGAGAGGGGAGCATAGAAGAAATGGACGGAGAGTTGATGATGGACATAAATAGAGTGGCAGAAAGGAGCATAGGAAGAATAAGAAGATGGACAGGAAAAAGAAAACAAAAACCATGGTGGAATAGGGAAATAAAGCAAGCAAGAAGTGAAAGAAGGGATGCGAACAGAGAAAGGAGAAGGATGATAGAGAGAAATAGGAGGGAAGGCGGAGAGAGGGAACGAGAAGAAAGACAAGCGGTGAGGGCATACGAGGAGAAAAGGAAGAAGGTAAAAATACTAATACAAGAGGCAATGATAAAACACGAGAAAGAAGAAGTAGAAAAGATCAGAAACAAGGGGAAAGAGGGACAAAAGGAGTGGTATAGGATGTTAAGGGGTGAGACCGGTAGAGAGGAAGAAAGCGTGGAACTAATAGTGGGAGATAGAATAATAAAAACAGAAGAAGAAATAAAGAATGAAATAAAACGATACTGGGAGGAAATAGGGGGGTAAATGAACAAGGGGAGGGGAGGGAATGGAACTTGGAAATGAGAGAGAGAGAGAAGACTACCAGAACAAGATAAGATGGAAATGGAAAGGGAGCTCACAATCGAAGAAGTAAGGAGAGGGATCAACACCGTGAACGACCGCAGCAGTGCAAGTACTGGTACTGAGCTGGATACACAGGCATAGTTTGCCTTTTTCCAGAGGATCTACTATAAGAAACTGTAAGAATCAAAGCGCTAAAATAGGGAAAGGCGACCGGCCCGGATGGGATACCAAATGAAATGTACATAGAGGGGAGGTGGGGGGGGGGGGGGGGAAGAAATGGAAAGAAGGCTGAAGAAAATGTTTAATGAGGTGCTGGGAAATGAGAGTCCCAGAAAGATGGAATGAAGCGAGAGTAACGCTATTACATAAAGAAGGGTACAAGAGTAAAAAGGAAATGAAAAGCTACAGGCCAGTGCCAGTGACAAACACAATAGGGAAACTCTTCTGCGGGATATTGAAGGAAAGGATGAATAGAGCCATAGAGGGAAACGGAATAATAAGTGACGAGCAAAATGGGTTCAGAAGAGACAGGAGGGGGACAGATAATATCTATATACTAAGCGAAGTGATAGGGAAAATGAAAAGAGGGAAGAAAATAGGTTACTGTGCATTCCTGGATATAGAGAAAGCTTATGATAGAGTAAATAGGGAACTGCTGTGGAAAATAATGGCAAGGAGTGGAATACCAGAAAAGTATATAAACATCATAACATCGATGTACCAGGGAACAAAGGCGAAGTACGCGCTAGGAAATATAGAAACGGGATGGGTAGAAAGCAAGAGGGGAGTAAGGCAGGGGTGCGTATTATCGCCATTATTATTTGCGCTATATATGGAAGAAATGACACAGAGGATAAAAAGAGTGGGGGAGGGATCCAGATAAACAAGAAAAGACTGGGGGTACTCCTGTTTGCTGACGACGTAGTTCTGATGGCAGAAACTGGAGGAAGCAACGAGATTCGGAGAGGAACTAGAAGTAAGATTTAGTAAAGAAAAGAGCCAAGTGATGAAAATGAATGGACAGCTCCAAGAGGACGAGGAATGGACACTGGAAGGAAACAGAATGAAGAAGACAAGAGAGTATAAATACCTGGGGGTAACAATTACGGAGAAAGGGTTTGAGAAGGCGAAAAGTGAAAAGATTGGACAAATGCAACAATGGCATGGGAGATTATGGAGCGTGACAAGGTTAAGAGCGAATAGCTATGAAATAGTGCGCGGGCTGTGGAAAGGACTAGGAGTACCTGCAATTATGTACGGCATGGAGGCGGTAGAAACGACAGAGGCAGAAACGAAGAAATTAGAAACGGTACAGAATAAAATCGGGAGGACAGAATTGGGGGCAAATAAATACGTAGCACAAGAAGCAATCCGAGGGGAGATGGGGTGGAGTACGTTTGAAGAAAGGATAGGGAAAGCAAAAGGGAAGTACAAAGTGAGGCTAGAGGGGATGGAGGAAGGTAGGTGGCCAAAGAAGGTATACAGATGGGCGAGCGAGGAAAGTAAATGGAACAGAGAGTGCAAAAGAAGGTTGGGGAGGATAAATATAAAACAGGACCGTGTGGGAGGGGAATTTAGAAAACGAAATGGGAGAGAGGAGTGGGTCATGCTGGAAAATGGGAGAGGATGTATCAGAGAGATAGAGAAAGGGATAAAAGAGGAGGGAAGAAGAAAGTGGAGGGAAGGGGTAGAAAATAAAGCCACGCTGTCATATTACAGAGAGAAGGAAAAACCAGCTAGAGAGCTTTTCTATGATGGAGGATGGGGATCTAAACTGCTGTTTAAAGCAAGGACAGGATCGCTAGAGACGAATGAGAGAACAAGGAGATGGAATGGAATGGGACCGCACTGCAATCAATGCGAAATGGGAGGAGACCCAATAGTAGAGGACGTAGAGCATATAATAACGGAATGTACAAGATATGATGAGGAGAGAGACGAGTTGGAGGGATACATGAGGAATAGAGTTGGGGAGAGGGGGTGGGAGGAGGTAAAGCAGAGAGACGATAGACGGGTAGGGGCACTGTTGGGGGTAACACAAGAGATGGAAATACAAGACATGGAGATGAAGAAGATACTAGAAAAAATGTGGAGGAAGAGAAATGGGTAAGGAGGCGGGGGGGGGGGGGGGGGAACCGCGGTGAGGGGTAGGTCTATAACAAAAAAAAAATGTCCCTTAACCCTTAAAGAGCGGCGCTCGACTTAAGTCGTGCACCAATTTGCAGCAAGTTAGGAGCATTATTAAGGCTTTTAAAGGGTTAAAATCGAGTGCAAATGGCCGGGAGAGCAGCGGGCCAGACAGCCGACTCCCAGGGCTTACCGCCGCCCATTAACTCATGTTCCCTGTGTTCTCGAGAGGCCGGCAGTGTAGCCAGTAGTGAGCATAGCTGGGAAAAATATACCGATATATGCTAAACTTCCATGTTCGTGGCACCACTGCAAGAGAACCACGAGTGCTACGTAGCTCATTCTGGTCTCATTTTGAAGCTTTTAGTGCCTAGTTTTTTGCTAAATAATTTGTTTTCATGCAGATGCCTGATTTATCATGCAGGAGGGCCTGAATATGCCCAAATGAGCCCAAAACACCCCGCTAGACAAGGGTTAAACTATCCTTCTACTCTAAATTTTCCCTCCTACTAACGTTTCTGAGCCAGTACCGATTCAAAGGTCAGCCCTGTGGATCTGCACGGTCTGCGGGCGGGTTCTAAAGAAGAAGAAGAAGAAGCAGAGGCTACCAAAGTAAAAAGGTTTCATTACCCTAACCTTACCTAACGTGGGCGCTGCTACCCCCAGGCCTCGCTGGTCTACCGTCTTAGCATATAGCCTAGGGCCTAGGCCTAGGCCCTAGGAGATGAGCTAATAGGTTTATGCTGTCCAATTTTGGTGTCCTTATTACAGAATGGACATAGATTCATTGGAGAGAGTACAGCGTAGAATGACAAAAATTATCCATAATATTAGAAATCTTCCGTATGAAGAAAGGTTGAAGAAATTAGGTTTACATTCGTTAGAGACTAGAGAGACGCAGAGTTAGAGGGGATATGATAGAGGTGTTCCAGTGGATTAGTGGGATTAACAAAGGGGACATGACAAATGTACTAAAGCTCAGTGATAGCGAAAAAACTCGTACCAATGGTTTCAAATTAGATAAATTTCGTTTCAGAAAAGATATAGGCAAATATTGGTTTGGTAACAGAGTTGTAGATGGGTGGAATGGACTACCAAGTGCTATAGTGGGATTAAAAACGGTAGGGAGCTTTAAGATAAAATTAGATAAGCATATGGACGAGAAGGGTTGGGTGTAAAGGGGGATCAGCCGGGTTGGGCCAATCAGTGCTCTGCAGACCCCCGTAATCCTGCGTTAATCTCTAACCGTTTTGGTAAGATGATCCTCAGGGTATTAGAGTGTTGAGCCTATAATTGGGCTTTGTAATTGGGGTTGTGTGGGACAGGGATCTGCCTTGCTTAGGCCAAGCGGCTTTCTGCAGACTCCCATTTTCTTATGTTCTTATGTAATAGGCTACTAAGCCTAGGCTAAGCAAATGGTAAAAATGTGAGAACAAAAATTGATAGTCTTCAAGGACACTACATCCGCCAGTATTACTGAATTTTATGGTCACAAATTATTTTGCAATATTTGAAGACAAATATGGAATCTAGGCTATATGCTCTAAACATCATAATAATAATAATAATAATAAGCATGTTACTTATTTCTCATAAGCGCCAATTTTTCCGAAGAATTCACTAGCGCTCGAAAAGAGAAAGAAAAAAGAACAAAAATCAATGCATCAAAAGAAGGCTTATATACAACACACATTTAACAATCACTAGCAGTGGCAAAATAGCCTAAACTCTATAGCCATCTGTCATGACACCTCTCTCAAGATCATAGCTTCTCTCAAAGAGAAAAGTCTTAAGTTGTCTCTTGAAGCATTCAACAGAACTCAGTTGTCTCATGGACAGCGGCAACCTGTTATACAACCTCGGAGCCATGTAGGAGAATGACCTCTCAAAGAAAGAAGACTGCTGGAAAGCCCTTGGTTCATCAAGACGAAAAGGGTCATTGTCATGACGCACAACTACACCATGGTGTGCCGGTGGGCGCCTGAGCAGCTCCGCAAGGTACCTAGGCTCACCAAATTTGAGAACCTTAAAAGTCACCAAACACAACTTAAATTCTATTCTTGCTCTTACTGGCAGCCAGTGCAGTTCTATGTGAAGAGATGTAGTAGGAGTTCTAGGTAGAACACCAAAAATTAGTCTTGCGGCCCTGTTAAGAACAGACTGAACTTTCTTCAAAATATAATTTGGAAGACCCACCAACAGGGCATTGCAATAATCAACACGAGAGAAGACCAATGAGTGAACCAACGTCAGGAGGCAACGTCTGGTTAAAAACGGCCTCACCAAATAGAGATTTCTGATGTGCAAGTAACAACTTTTAACTATCTGGTTTACATGCTCTTTGAAATCTAATCGGGAGTTCACATATACACCCAGATTTCGAACAGAGTTGGCCGGTCGCAGCTGAGATCCACCCACATTGATGGAGAGGGCACCCACTATATCATCAGCTCTTCTATTTCCTCGGATGATGAGAATATCAGTTTTACCATCATTTAGTTTAAGTTTTCTCGCTCTCATCCACTTCTTGATATCAGACATCAACAATTCCATCTTACTCCGTATATCAACTATATTTGTGATTCTCACATAAATCTGGGTGTCATCTGCATAAAAGTGAAAGGTGACATTATGTGCACGAAGCAGAAGAGACAAACTGCTAATATAAATTATAAATAGGATAGGACCTAAAACTGATCCCTGCGGAACACCATACTGCAGGGGTGTCGAGTCCGAGACCACTTGATTTACCATCACACTCTGGGATCTACCTGACAAGTACGACCCAAGAAGCAAGAGAGCGGAGTCACGCACACCACAATCATAAAGATCACTCAATAACAACTCGTGATCCACTGTGTCAAAGGCCGCAGAGAGATCAAGCAAGACCAATAGTGAGGCCACACCATTGCAAATGTTCTCAACTAGATCATTATGTACTCATATGAAAATGTGTGGCAAGAATGTAGTTACCGGGTGTACCGCCCGCCTTGTTTATACTACGCGGACGGCCGGACGCTCACCATCATGTTCCCGTCTATTTTGACTGCCTTTGGATACAAAAATATATTACCCTAACCAAACACCCTAACCTAACCTAACCTAGTATTATAGATTTATAAGTATTTATTTTATTATATGTATTTATAGATGATTTATGTTGTATGTCGGTAGTGGTACACCCGGTAACTACATCCATCCCAAATATGTTTTAACCCTCGGCGAAACCTAGGCTAATAAAAATATATGATATTAAAATGTTTTCCTTTGAAACATGGTTGTCAATACTTTCGGGAAGGATGTACAGTAGTTAGCGGGTGTACGGTCGCTATACTTGTGGCGCTTACAAATACAGTACCGTATCACCTACACCTCGTAATTGTAAATAGCACGTAAATAATAATAACGGGTATATGATTGATAATTGAAGTTTGGTGTGCCATGCTATATACAAATATATGTTTTAAGACATACAGTAGGGTCTCACATAAAACGAGTTTATGGTCGATAAACGAGGGCGTTTTATGCGATTTCGTTTTATGTGAATACAGCATTTTGGTGGCCCAATATCGTCAATGTTCACTGGAAGCGTAAATTTTCGTCAGGAGCGTACGATATTTCGGCGTTTTATATGAAAGCGTACGATATTTTGTACATTTTGTACGATATTTCGGCGCTCTATATGAAAACTCCTCGGATTTGCCCCACTTTGGTGGCGGACTCGTTTTATGTGATCACATTCGTTTTGATCGAGACTCGTTTTATGCGAACACGTTTTATGCGGGACCCTACTGTACATAGAGAATAACACTGATTTTAAATACACGTAGGCTATTGTTATTCGCGTGTCCAGCGTCCATGTCAACAAATGCGACTCACAACACCAGCAGGAACGCTTCCGAACACAGTCAGGGGTGTCTGTCCATATGGTATAAGAGCTCTGTTTCTATTGGATTACTGTGATTACTGCGATTACTGTGATAAATGGCTACACTACTTCTGCTCAGACCTCCCTACCTACCAAATTCTCAATTATGCAAAGTCGGCAAAGAGATTAATGTGCAAAGTCTGCTGCCTAACAAAGTTTTACAACGAAGGTGAGTGGGTGGCCAATGCAAAAGCAGCCGTTCTCCAACACAAGGAACTACTAGCCAAATCTGGAGCAATAACCAAGGTAAGAAATATCCCTGTTCAGCCCCAGAGCAATAAAGCCAACAGCAGCACTAACACGGCAACTGTAGATATACAGTACCTGCACTCAAGAAACAGACTAGCCCAGGGGATAATGGCCTAGGCTAAGGCCTACACAAAAGCCCAGAAGCAGCCGAAGGCAAGAGTGACGCTGACAACTACAATACCAGTACCACAACAAACATGGCAATAAATTTAGGTCTGGGGAGTACACCAGAAGATATCAGCCTCACAATTATAGGTGATCACAACAACTCCCTGATCTCCAAAAAGACAGTCCAAAGTCTCCCCCCTGCAACACCAGCAGCCACGGCAGAGACTCCTCAAACCTCAGCAAGACAGGAGGAGAGGTCGGGGACCTCAACGAGCTCATACCCCACAACATCCCCTGGCTCAAGAGCAACATTCCCAGGGTCCACAGGGGAACGATCGCATAAGAAACCGAACCAGCGATCCCCCTCGGACCCAGCACAACAAAAGCCAGGACCAGTGTGCTGGTACTACCAAATAGGAGTATGCAACCATGGCAGAAAAGGCAAAAATTGCCCTTTCGCACACCCTAGGCCATGCCAGAAATACAGAAAGCATGGTCTCAACGACAGAGTGGGTTGCAAGAAGGGGCAGGAATGTAAAGACTACCATCAAACACTGTGCAAATTTTCCCTTGAAAGCAAAATTTGCCGCAACAGTAACTGCAAATCCCCTCACACACTGGGAACCAAGCCCAGGGGGCCAAACCGATCGTGGAAGCAACAACCCCCTCCAAGGTCACCCAAGCAGAACAGGGGGTACCCACAAAGCCATTATCGAGGGGAATTGACCCATTCTGGCCCACTGCCAAAGGGTGCCGTAACGACCAAGCCGGCTAACAACACAGGCGAAGGCAACCAGCAGCACAACGAATCCACTTTTTTATGGAAAATTGTAGAAAAACTAACAGCACAACAAGAACAACTACAGAAAAGGATGACAGAAATGATAGAAAAGATGGATTGGCAAGACAGATGGAAAAGAGTGGGCTGGAGCCCCCTCTAACAAAACTATTCTCAGCAAACATAAGAGGCCTATATCCAAGGTGTAGCCAAAACAAAGTTCCCCTGCTGCAAGAAATGGCCAAAACTGACAAAATCTCCCTTCTTGTCCTTACAGAGACACATCTGCATAAAGATATTCTAGATGCTGAGGTGAAAATTCAAGAATATGAAATTTTACGAGCAGACAGAAAGGACAGGAGCCACGGTGGAGTTGCCATATATGTTGAAAATAACCTTGCGGTAGAAACCTTGGACAGTTACTCAAACGGCACATGCAAAATTCTTTCCTTATTTATAAGGGAAATGAATCTCGTAGTAACGGTAGTCTACAGGCCTCCAAACACCACCCATGACCTTTTTGAGGATGTCATAAACAAAATTAAACATGCACTCAAAAACCTGCCAGCAACTGACACTGAATACCTCCTTCTGGGCGACTTCAACTTCCCACATGTGAACTGGGAGACACTCGAGGTAGCAGGAGGAACAGCAGACGAGAAAAGGCAAGCAAGGCAGCTGACATCACTCACAGAGACAAAATTCCTCTCAATTCATAACAGAACCAACAAGAGGAACGAGCATCCTAGATCTGCTACTAACAATAACCATGGAATACTACACAGCTATAAACTATATGAAACCTCCATGTCAGATCACAGGATTTGCGAAGCTACAGTCGTAAGTAACGCACTAATGAACGAACCAGCACAGCAGGGCCAGCAATCCAAAACACTGATGGCAAGTCTAAACTTCCACCACAAAGACATAGACTGGCCTACGATAAAAGAAAAGCTAAGGATCAACTGGGGGAGGCAGCCATCGCAGACGACAGTGTCGAAGGAATGCTATCCACTTTCACCGGAGTCTGCGAAGAAATATGCAAGACCCATGTCCCACCAAAAAGCACGTCGAACAGAAGAAAAATACCAAGAGATCGTTGTGTCCTTATGAGAAAGAGAAACCTCTACAAAAATAAAATAAAAATAAATCTTCCGCAGCATAGAGTCACAGAAATACAAGTGGCCCTAAAGGAAATTGAGTGTAACCTACTGAAGTCCCACAACGACCAGAGGAGAAGAGAAGAACTACAGGCCATCCACAACATAAAAGACAACTCCAAGTTCTGCTTCACAAATGCAAACAAGAAGGCTAAAAATGTAGCATCTGTAGGGCCACTAGAAGACGACGCAGGAAACCTAGTGGGGGACCCAGAATGGGAGGTTTGACGTACCTCCCAACCTACCAAATAGGAAACCTACTATTTGGTAGTAGTCTTGGAAAATCCAACGTCAAGGCTATTAACCTAATTGCAATGACGACTTGTCTATTTTGACTGCTATGTCGTCATTCCAACCGCGGTTAAAAAGAAAACGTCTAGAGTCTACTCCTTATCTTGCTCTAGGAGACGTTGTACATTAACCAAAACTACCACCGAAGGTGAAAAAAGCATAGAAGAGAAGAAAAAGGGGTTTACCTTAGTTACCGCTTAAGGCCCATCCCGTGTTCCGTCATGTGCAGATCCCTGTCGAACGTGCGCATGAGCGACCCTCTCTTGTTATCACATCTCACGTCAGCAGAAGAATGCGGATGGGCAGGGGTCCGGCGTGAGGGAGGGTATTATGTACGTTGGATTTTCCAAGACTACTACCAAATAGTAGGTTTTCCTATATGGTAGGTTGGGAGGTACGTCAAACCTCCCAATTTGTTAGTAGTCTTGGCAAATCCAACGTCAAGGCTGCGTAACAAATAGGAGGAGGACATCCAAGCCCAACATACCAAAAAAAACAATGCATAAAACAAAATTATGAATGACAAAGAAACACAATTTAAACAAGAGAGTTTAATAAAAGAGTGAAAAACTGAGGAGTAGCTAAAAAGAGCAGTTTTAACACATGCCCGTCATTCATAGTAATGCAAAAACATAGACTTGTCTTAAACCAAAAAAGTACTGTACCCAAAATCCCTTTTCTTCCAAAACCAACAAAAACATTGAACACAATAACAAAACACAATTTTCAATTTGGCAAAAACACTTATGTACTGTATACATAACACATAATCCCAAACTTGCAATCAAGTGTTGCAAACCCGTACTCCCCCCCACCCTTTTTCCAAAGAAAACAAAGTAAAAGAAAGAGTGACAAGGGGGGAAGACCAGGTATCTTCGCCAGAGCTCTAGGAAACACGACTCCCGAGAGCTATCACAGGCCGAGGGGGTCTAACAATGGACATGGAGAGGTAGGAGGAGACGAAGGTATTGACAGAAGACCACAAACCCGCCGAGGCGATGTCAGGTAAGGATCGACTTTGCAGGAACCGTAAGGAGGCAGCAAAGGATCGCACATCGTGCGCAGAACCCCTACAATCAGGGTTACTGGCACGAATGACCCGACAAATGTGGCGTCCTATCTGCACCTTCGAGAGCCTCCCACCAGTCCGAGGAGACACCCACACAGCAGTACCCAAAGTCGCCGCCACAGACTCAACATAGGAGTGCAAGGACTTGCACCGGGCACAACACATGGTGAGTATGCCCACGCTTTAAAGCCTGGATGGTGAAAGGCTTGAAAACGTGGGTCTCTCTCTCATTCTTGGCAACAAAATGAGGGGAGGGGGCTAACGTGACGACATTCAAGGACGGGGAGAATCGCATGCATTCCTGGGACCGTGACATGGCTGCTAGTTCAGACACCCTATCCCCAGTGGCCAGAGCGACAAGGAAGAGTGTACGCTCGAGCAACTGAACCGGTGTAGTGTCCCGTGTATATGCGTGTGAAGCCAGAAGGTCCAGAGCTCGCCCCAGATCCCACTGAGGAGGGATCTGGCGCGGAGGCGGTCGTTCCCTGAAGGCAGCTTTCATGAAGGAATCCAGCTCCTTCGGCGGAACGACCAGCCCAGTGACGGACTCAAAGACCTCCCGGATGGCAGACAAGTGGTTACGGATAGTGTTGACTTGAAAGTGACGTGTACGGAAGAGGTGAAACAAGTAGTGTAGTATGAGGGAAGGAGAGCTAACTGTCTGGCGAGTGTCCTGTATCCACCTAGTAAAAGACCTCCAGTGGGACTCGTAAGTCCCCCAAGTTGAAGACGTCCATGAACGCTTCAGGAAGTCAGTCAGGTCCCGTCCGTGGACTGGGAGCCACCGTGCCTCACGAACATCCGCGATGCGAAGGCCAACGAGGTCCGCAGGTCGCCAACCTGGCTCAAGTGGAAGTTTGAGACAGGGAGAGGGACCGAACTCGGGCACCACCGCTTCAACTGGGCGTACCAAGCCTGGGCCGGCCACAGAGGAGCTATGAGCCAGACTCTGCCGCGGTACAGCCGCAGCCTCGCGAGGACTTTGCACATCAACAGTGCGTCTGGTGGCGGAAATATGTATATCGACTGCCACCTGTTCCAGTCTTCCATGAAAGCGTCCGGACCCCCCTCCGGAGTGCGAGTCCGGAGGGATAGGTACTGAGGCAACTTGCGCGTCTCCTTCGATGCGAACAAGTCGACCTCCGGAACACCCCAGGAAGCTGCGAGGTCGTCGAACACAGTCTGTTTCATTGCCCATTCTACAAGAACGCCCTGTCCTTTCGACAGGGCGTCCGCCCACAGGTTGGCAGTCCCGGGCAGGTAGGAGGCGTGCAGGGAGATGTTGTGTCGGTTCGCGAGGAAGAACAACTTCTCTGAGATCCCCAACAGAGTCAATGACCTGGAGGACCCCTGCTTTTGGATACAGTGGACAGCTGTCTGATTGTCCATCCTGAAGACCACCGACTTTCCCCGAAGGGCCAGCGCGTGGTCCCTCAGGAAGAACAAGGGAACCAACAGTTCGAGGGCATTGATGTGTAGGTGTGTGTGTCCCACCCATCTGTCGTGATGTTGATGTCCCAGGTTGGATTGGTAACCCCACCCTACCTCGCTCGACGCATCTGTGTCTACCCAGATCGTCGGCGGGGGGGCGGTCCAGGGCACAGCCGCAGAGAGCGTGCCCCGAGCAACCCAGTGTCCTAAGTGTCTGTGAATGGTATGCGGGATCGGCATGAGCCGATCCATAGGGGCCAACGGAAACACCTTGTTGCCCATGAGTATTAGGCGGCGTAGCCTGAGCCTCCCTAAGGGAATGGTCAGAGCGGCCCAATTCAGTGAACTCACTAACGAGTCCCAGATCCTCCTCGTGAGGGAGACTGAGTGCAACACGGCGAAGACCTTCCTGCGAAGTTTCACCGCGTTTGGCTGACTCTGGGTCACTGTAGCGCTGGTCAGATCCCATTCGAGACCTACCCACGTCACGACGCGCGACTTGGGAATATTGATTTTGAACCCTAACTGTGTGATGTGGTGAACTACTGTGAGGGTGTCGCGGACGCACTGTTCTAGGGTGTCTGAAACTATCAACCAATCGTCCAAGTAAAACAGGATCTGGAGCCCGCTCCTGAGGAGAGGATCCAGAGCCTGCTTCACCAGTTTGGAGAAGATCCGCGGCGCGATGTTGAGACCGAAGGGAAGTCTGTCGAACATGAACACACGATCGGAAGTCTGAACGGCCAAGAATCGCTAGAAACGAGGATGGATAGGAACGTGCCAATACGCATCCTTGAGATCCAGCGACACTACTCACGACAGAGGTCGCAGGGCCAGTCGTACCTGGTGTACCGTCAGCATCCGAAACCGTGTGTTCACGATGTGCCCGTTGAGGGCCGACAGATCCACCACCGGTCGCATCGCGTCGCAGTCCTTCTTCGGTACCAGAAATACACAGGAGAGCAAAACCGGGTGACCGGCTTTCACCTCCTTGACGATTCCCTGTTCGTGCATTGACGTTATCACGTCGGCCACCTCCGAAGAGACGGGCCGGCTTCGTTGACAAGAGCTGAGTGGGGGTCTGGACTTTCATCTCCAGGTTAGACCCCTCCATGCAATCTTCCGCCCCCACGTCCCTCGCAGCCAGCGAGGGGCGCAAGGGCGAAAACAACCTGTGGTAGCTCCCGAGATGAGGTGAGCGACCTCTTCGGCTAGGCGAGAAGGAGAACAAGGAGGAGACCGACCCGGAGAACCTACACATTTTTTGACGTGGAGGGTCCCCCGGTACGGTCCTTGCGGTCATAAGCGCCACGTTGACCCCCCCTACCCCCCCCCCCCCCCCCCCCCCCACCTCGCCGAAAAGGGCGGGTCACCCCATCCCCTGTCCGTCGCGCGTCTGACCCCGTCGAAGTGCGGCCGGAAGTGGAAGGCTGGCCAGCCCCTTCTCGGCGGGGATGAAAGGGAGCAAGAACAGAAGTGCGAGGCGGAACCGACGCTCTGGCCGGCAACTTCCCTTTCCTGCACCCTTTCTTGGCGGCAGCACTGGCGGCAGCACCCCGAAGAGGACCGTCAGAAGGACGGGACTGAGAAGACCCTGTTCGCGACACAGCGCGTCGTTGCGTGTCGTAAGCAGGGTCCGCCGACAGAGAAGCGTAGCGTTCCCAAGCATCCTGCGCAAAAAGCCCCGATGTATAGAGCTCAGAGTACAACAAACCCTGACGAATATCCAAGGGGGCTTTCCGGCAGAACGAGGACCTTACCGTCTGGCGTTGCCGAGTTGCCTCGCACAAAACCGCCTTCAGCTCGGGAACCAAAGACACCGCGAGCTGAAGGTGGATCTGCCGAACGTGGGCCAAACCCTCGCGAAGATCACCCGGTGCAGTCGCCTCGATAAGCCGCAGGTGGTGAACAGACGTCTGGAGGGAACCTAAAAGACAAGATAATAAGTTCGCCACCCTCTGTCGCAAGGTAAAATCCTTGTTGACAGAGGACTTATCTGGGTGAGAGAAGAACGGGTTAGCAATAGAACAAATTTCAAGTTTGGGCGCGCTTATCCAGGACCAGAACTTGCCGTCCAATCCGCCGACAGATACAAGAGGAGGCAAAAGCAGTGATGACTCCGGGGGAGGGACTGAAGTAGATCTGTCGACAGAACGGTTGGCGAATTCTAAGGCCTCACCAAACCAGGCCTCCAATGGGAGAGGGTTATCGAGCACGACGGCTAAGCCAGGCTTACCGTCGTCGCACAAACCCGTCCCATAGGAGGACAGTCCCGTCAACACAGCCAGGGACTTAACATCCTGAAGGATGTCCTGGCGGCTGAAGTCTGACCAGAGCTTAGTACGAGGAGCAGACGGGGGCTTGGGCTTCACCGAAAAGTACTGAAGGTCAGTCCTCGTCGGGTAAGCCCGCACCTCCACGTCGGCCACCTGACCATCCACCCTGATCGCCCTGAACTGCATCTTATCATTAATTTGCACCGACCAGCCAGATGGGAGGGCCCTCTCACCTGACGGGAAGCCGGTAGCACGCTCCGGGTGGGAGGCCTGCACCCCCTTCCAAACAGCCAAGGGGCCATAGAGGAGCGGCATGGTCCGCGACGGGACCTTGGCCTTCTGGATGGGGGGCAAGCGCGGACCCTGCGCTAGCAGACGCAGAACCCCCGCATGGGAGACAGCAGGGGCAACCTCCCGAGCTAGGGCAGGAGCAGTACTAGCCGACGACCGGGCAGGCGGAGAAGCTGGGCGAGAAGGAATGTGGTCCACTGCAGAAGGGAGGGGGACCGTAGCAGGGGTAGGTTGGGTGAGGCGCTGAGGTTCTGTCACCGCCAAGAAGCGCGATAAGAGGGAGTCTTGCATCGCCTCCAAGCGCTCGTCGATGCGTGACACAACCCACCCCTGCATAGCCGAAAATCGATCCGAGAGAGGCGAGCCCCCCAAAGATTGTTCGGCCCGCAGGGGCGAGCGTGAGCAGGAGCGAGACCCATGACATGGAGAGTCCTGCCCATGTCTCGTGCTCCAACAGCGATGGGTTTAACCCTCGGAGGTGTAGACCGTGTCTCGTCGATCTTGACCTTTGGGTCTCGTCCTACGTTCCCGGACGCTGTAGAGGCAAGGTCTCGCCTCTGCGCTCCATGTTCGGGGTTTCGCTCTCTCTGTCACGGACCGCCTCCGACGGTTTCCGCGCTTCCTCAACGAAGGGGTGCGTGCCATGCTTCCCCTTTCCTCTGCTGTCTCCCTGGCGCCTGAACGCTTTTCCCCTGGTGCCTCGTTCGGACGTCCCTACTGTTTCCGAGGACGCCGGGTCGTACGGGAGACGCCGCTCTCCTTCACAACGTCGCCGACGGTCTCCGGCTCCACTCCGCCCTGTCTCTTCCCCTGTACGATCTCCGGGCGTGCTTCCGTACTGGGCGGTGTTCTTGCCTACGTAACCTGCTCTACCTGTGGTTGCTGCTCCGGTTGTCCATCCTCCCACTCGCTCCCAGGCGGCATCGACTTTTTTAATCATGCTCCCTGCGTGTAGCCTGGGGCTGGTTGGTCGGCCTGTCCACGTTCCGTCCCTCGGGACGTTTCCGGTCCCTAACGGACGTCGCTTCCCTTCCCTTTACGGGAAGCCGTCATCGTGGGGGTACGTTGCGGCATCCCTCCCGGAACGAGCTCTTACCCATGCACAAGGAGTGCGCCCGGTGCCTGCGAGTTGGCAGGTACAGCTCGAAGCCTTTGCTCAACACGACGTACGGGTCGACGCGCCCACTTTGTCGGCGTCGTATGAGTTTCAGTAGTGTCATTCCATAGTTTCTCTTTTACTGTTCCTTGTGGCTGACGGAGGGCGTCGACTTCGGGGTTCGGTCGGAGATGGGCTCTTCACCACTCCCTCCTGTCGGCTGCTCCTCCGTGTCGAGCCTCGTCGTGCCTTCATCCGGGGTTTCACCTCCATTTTGGGCCTGGTTCTTTGCCCCTACGTTATCTTTCTGAACGTATTCCACGTTCTTTCACGCCGCCAGAGAACGGTGCCCTGGAACGTGTTCACAAGCCCTGGCGGCGCACTGCTCGCATGCTCTCCACCCTCTTCGAGCATCTGCACCTAGCTCGGCTTCCCCTCAGGCTTATTGTAGCCCCACCGACTAGGGTGCTCGGGAAGGGTGGGGCCCAATTCGGGCGTCTGCAACTGCGGCTCGCCTCCGTCGGCTTCATGCAGTGTCCCTTCCATGAGGCTGCGCGTTGTTGCCAGTCTCTGTGGTTTTCCTTCTGTACACTGGCGCCGGCTGAGGTCTGCACGTCGCTGTTGCTTTCTGTGCTCCCTCCGGAGGGGCTCTTCTCTGCTCCTGCATGGCAGGGGTCTTCCCTCTTTGCTGCTGCGGGGCTCTTCGCTCCCCGTCCGCCTGGGATGTCCCGACCCTCCTCAACCGCTTCCTCTTCGTTGAGGTCGGCAGGCCGGCTCGTAACGAGGCCGCCAGACTCGGGACCCCTCCTGGCTCTTGCGTCCCCACTCTCGGTTTCGCTTCACCGTTCGTGGGCACGCCGGATCTGTCCTCGGGGTGCCGGTCCACGTTTCCGCTCCGGCGCCCTGCGTGTCCTCGGCCTGTCTCCCCAGACGTCGCCTCTGTTATTCTGTCCATGGGATTATTCGGGTAGTCTCGCCTCACCAGCGGGACTTCCTGTCGCATGTCTTTCTGGTCTCCGTGACGGACTGCGTGGTGTTGTGACCGGTGGTCGACCTGTCGTGCCTCGTATTGATGACTCTCATTATGTCACGTTCGGTGGTTTACCCTTCGGTCTCCATGTCGCCCCTCGTGTCTTTACGACCCTCGTCGGACTGGCCTTGCCTCCCCTGTTCACTCGGGGTCTTCCGCTCCTCTTTTCCTTGGTGGGTGGGATCTTCTCTGCGAACTCTCCCGCACACTGTGTGCACGCCGCTCTCCTTGTTCCTCCTCGTTCCTCGGTTCGGATTCCTAGTCGCCGTTCCCGAGTCCTGCCTTCCACCGTCGCAAGATGTGCCGTGGGCGGGCCTCGACAGGTCGAGCACGCCTGTCACCCTGAGTCGGGTGACTGCGTAGTCTTTTCATTCTTCAGGACCTGGCGGGGTACCTGTTTTGCCACACACGCCTTTCCACCGTCGCACTGCGTGTACCCTGCCTACCCGGGACTGCCGACCTATGGGCGGTTGCTCTGTCGATGGGACAGAGCACCCGGGTAGTTTGGTCTTTCCAACACACCGTATTCGATGTGTTTCCGCCACCTGACTCCCTTTTTGATGTGCAAAGTCCTCCGCAGGCTGAGTGGGTAAATGAACTTTGTTTGGTTGTTCGCTTCCCTCTGGATGGCATACGCCTGGTCCACTCAGCTGTGGCGGTGGCGCCCGAGTCCTGTTCCCCTATCGTTCCCCGATTTCCACTTGGGATCGATTGGTGGCCTCGGGCCCTCGTTGGCCTTCACATCGTGGATGTTTGTGAGGCAGGGTGGCTGCCAACGTTTAGTCGTTCTTTGACTGTCAAATCCTCTCCACTGGCCACATTCTCAGTGGCAGACTTCCGTCTCTCACTGGCACGGTTTTCCTTCTGGGATGACCAACACGTCACGGACACGCCTGTCGGTGGCGTTCGTGTTTCCCTACCTCATTTGGTTATTTTTGAGATGCGTCCCAACATATGCACCACGCTTAGGACCCGCCTGTTGGCCATTTGGGTACCGTTTGAGTCATTCACGGGGTTGGTCGTTCCTCACAGGGCGTTGGTTTTCCTCATGCGGGCCTGCTTTGGACTTAGGCCTACCCCGCGTCAGATTCCTCCTCAGTGGTCTCTGGCGGAGGCTCTCGTCTGCCTCTTACGCTATTTACCCCGCGCCTGAACACTTCCAAGCCATGACACTGTTCCTTCTGGCTTTGGCGGCGGGTGACGGCGTCTCGGAGATGGCTGCCATGTCTAAGACCCGGCATTGCTTCCGTTTTCTCCCGTTCCTTGGGTCAGTTACTTTGGCTCCGTCTGTTCGTTTTGTGGCTACAACCGTACGCGACACTCCCGTTTTTGGCCTTTCCTGTACCGGCTTCCACACGTGGTAGGGTTCATCATCCGTTCTGCCCGGTTCAAACCCTGCATCCGTATGTGTACTCGGCCAGGCCAGTGTCGGGGTTGACATTACGGGTGGCGCCTACGTCCGATAGGAGGCTTGATCGCCGTGCTGTGGGACTTCACCTGTGTCGGGTTCTTCAGGCCAGTAACCCGTACGTTCAGGGCACAGCTCATGCCGTCCGTTCGTACGCTGCTCCATTCAGGTTTTACTTGCTTTTTCTCACCCGGACTTTGCCGACACAGGGCTTTGCCGACACAGGGCTTTGGTCTTCCCCCACCACGTTTGTCTCCTCCTCTCTGTCGTTGTCCACCGACAGACCGGGGCGTCATTGTAGTGCGTTGGGCCTGCAGGTTCCCTCAGGGTCTACCTGCGGGGTTCCTTCTGTCTCTTGTCCTTCTCCTGTCCTGTCCTTCCTTATTGGGGGGGGGGGAAGGGTATTGCACTATACCCATACCTGCACCTATGTTAAAGATTAATAACTGGGCTAAGCTTTTGTGATACTTTCTAGTCTTAAATATACTACATTCTTTCGGTATGTCTTGTCCTCATACCACTGAACTTTTCTCATATGGCTTTTAGTGCTCGTCACTGACACTGCTCATGTAGTTGCTCGTCACATCCTGTACGGTACTCATATTCGGCGTATGCCAGTATTTACTTGTTCCAGTATGGGTCGTCCTGCTTTCTTCCAGAAGGGGGGGGGGGGGGGGCATCCTGGACTTTATATTTATCATTATGAAATGCATCATTCTTTGTCTTAGGCTAAGTTATCTCATTGAATAAGACTTGACTGTACTTGACCTCTCTTGATATGCACCTGTCTGTACACTCTTTATATAAACTCTCTTGTTTAAGTCGGTCTTTCCATGGTCCTGATATTTCCTAAGGGCTAAGTTTGTGTTTTTTCGCTTGGATGTCCGCCTCCGATTTGTTACTCTAGCTCTACGTTGGAGACGTAGAGGCTACTACTAAATTGGGAGGTTTGACACTCTCCCAATACCAAAGAAGGAAAACCTATTTGGTAGGTAGCCTCGGAGTATCCAACGTCATAGTATCCCGCCCTCACGCCGTACCCCTGCCCATCCTATCTTGTCTAATTAACTTGATACCTGGATGATCTAATGAACCCGGTCGGGTTGTGCGGTGGACCCGTGACAACGGCTTAAGGAGCCAGATAGGATGGACAATGTTCTGCAATTTTCTTTTTTCTTTCTCATCAATATTTTCATTTCCTTTAAAATAGTAGCCTCAAAAGTGTGTACAACGTACCTAGTAGAGAGAGTAAGGTGCTACTCTAGATGTTATCGATTTAATCGCGCTAGTGATTACGATAATTATCCGCTCCAGAGCGGAACGGAATTATACGATAGGTATATAGCTCTACGTTGGATACTCCGAGGCTACCTACCAAATAGAAGGTTTTCCTTCTTTGGTATTGGGAGAGTGTCAAACCTCCCAATGCAGTGATAGAGTATTCATACCTATATATTTTCACTAGGCCTAGTTAATTTTCGAGTTACTGATTTGACAGCATTGGTTATTTTTCCTGCTCAATATTTTCTAATAGTGAGTTCAATGCATAATGAGAACAGATCCAAAAAGAATATCTGTTAAACCTTTCCGCCCGGGCAACACTTTAAAATGACACCGCGGCAGATGGGCAGGAGCCCGGGTGTCCCCTTGAAATCCGTAAGCTTGAAAGCCTATTAACCCTTCCCGTCCGGGCTTGCCTTCCTAATGATAGCATTGAGATCCGGGCAATCTGGCCGAAAAACGTCTTAAATAGGCTACCCGTATCTATGTTATTTTAACTGCTAGAGAATTCCCACGCATCTCTAAACGTAGGTGTGTTTCGTATCTGTAGACTGTCGTTGAGTAGAGCTCTCTAGGTCAACTGGTTCAGTTGTGATGACGATTTCCGTGGAGAGAGTTTCGATGTAATGTTAGCAATATCAGACACTTTTCAACACTAAATCTGTTCTAGCAGACAACACAATAACAAACTCTGACTCTTCTTCTTGTTTTCGGAGGTGCGGTGACGCAAAGACAGGCTTTGTTTACATACGTCGGACGCACAGCTTTCAAAACACACTTAATAGGCTTTCAAGCTTACAGATTTTAAAATGACACCCGGGCTCCTGACCATCTGCCGTGGTGTCATTTTAAAATGCTGTCCGGGCGGGAAGGGTTAAGCAGCTCCTCGTCATATCCGACTCATAAGACGTTCAGTTATTCACAATTGTAAATCATGTGTGGAAATGCTGATACTGAAGCTACATTTTCCATATTAGCCTATAATATGACGAGACCGAAAGGCCGCCATTTCTTAACCGCTTAATGAGAGATACTGGCAGTTCTAGAACAGTGAATTAAGTTCTGAACACAGGCATCTATCTTCGATTATATATGAAAACTACTAGCTTAAATGGTCAATCTACATAAGAGCATGTCAATAAATAAATATAACACATATTTATTACACAATTAGAATACAATTAATAGAATTTGTGAGATTTATAGCCATTATTTCCCAAGGTACTATAAACCTGTACTATAAATCACCACTAGACATCGTGACATCGGAAAATGGCTATGGCTTCGACTTGATAATCTTATTGTGACCGTATCTTACTTTGGAATATATAAAATATAACATATAAGAGGTAGATTTATGCCATAAAAATAGCGTCAGACCACCCAAAACAATGGCACTTTTATCGACGCGCCTCACAAATCGCGTACGGTACGTTTTTATAAAAATCCATAGTTTGCCACAGGATGCATTTCATAACTCAAGGAATCGAACACACTCAGCTGATTAGTACCCAGTACTGTCCCTACCACAATCTTGAGACAAGGTAGAGTAGTTTTATCAATATTTAGAAAGTTTCAGACCTTGTCCGCACCGATGAATCGGCGAATCTTGTTCTGTTGCGCACACATATTCACTTAATAATTAGTAAGACCTATGGAAATACTTAAATATGATATATTTTACCTTTAAAGTGGAGAGTGTTAATGGGTTATCTGAATGGCGTGTGTAAGTACGCCGAAGAAGAAAGACAGAAAGAATACCACCCAGCTGAAGTTGGGGGTACTCAATTACGGAAGAAAAGTACCAAGTACAGTCTGGCCTGCCAATACGCGAGAATATGGGCGACACGCGAGGGCGCGGAATGAAAATTCGCGTATTAGCAATAGAGTATTATATGGGAATAAATCGATATGGGCGGCACTGACTCCAAGTTATCTACTTTAGGCCTATTTATCTCCGTCAATTGCCACAAAAGGTACATATATGTATACATAAACATCCAAATCATAAGAAAATATAACAATAATAATAAACTCACCTTAAAATTAACAGTAACTGTAGATATGAAGGGTGGGGGCTCCGAGGCAGGCCCCCTCCGAGGCAGGGCGAGTTCAGCTAATGTGCCCCGGCCCCGGCCCCAGCCCCGGCCCCAGCCCCGGCCCCGGCCCCAGCCCCGGCCCCGGCCCCGGCATCATCATCGTCCGACGAACTATCCCTGGCATCTAGCACTCTGTTGAGGGCCAGGCGCCTTTGTTCCACCTGAACCTCCCTCATGAAGCCACCAAAATCATCGTCGGGCATGTCAACCTGAGCAGCCGAGCCTGCCGAGGTCGAAGGTTGGGGTTCGTCATCATCTTCTTGTTGAGGTTCTTGGCGGGCAAGGAATCTTGTCATTAAAGTTTGTCTCCTCTTGTTGACTTCCTGATGATGTTTGTCAGAATAAAAGCGGAAAACACTGTCAACGCCCAGCAGGACTTCATGTGTTCTCACAGGGCACTGCTCCACCGAGCGAAATCCTTCCTTGAGTTGGTCAACTAAAGCCAAGATTTCGCTCAGTTTACCTACAGACAGATCCATGTTAGCAGGTGCAGGGGCTGGTTCAACGTCGTTGTTCGGTTGTCGTGCTTGATGTGCTTGATCTTCGGCATCAATCTGCTCAATTGTGTCACCTTGAGTCTGTTGTTCACCTGCCTCAATAACCTCACGAATCTCCTCGGCTGTCACTGCCCCGAAACCAGCCACTGCGCGGGCCGCTTGAACTGCCTCTGCCTCTGCCTCGGTGACTGACTGGACTTTGTTGGCCTTGGGAGCACATAAATGAGGAGTAAGTGCTCGCCAGGCATGATTAATTGTGGCATCATTTATATCAGCCCATGCTAGAAGAAGGAAGTCGATTGCGTATTTGATGGTAAAACACGCCAGAAGTGTGTCACGGTCATCTCTGCCTCTGCCTGTGGTGCCTGGGGTGCCGCTGCCTGGGGTGCCTCTGCTGCCGCTGCCTGGGGTGCCGCTGCCTGGGGTGCCTCTGCCTGGGGTGCCTGTTCCTCATCAGACGATGATGCGAACTCCTGCTGCATAGCCAAAATCTCTTCATTGCTCTCTGTCTTCTGGCGTAGATAATTGTAGAGTCGTGTCTGGTAAAAGAGCTTCACATTCGATATGACTTCTTGGTCCAGTGGCTGTATGAGAGATGTTGTTTTTGGTGGCATGAAAACAATCTGTACGTCGGGATGTAGAGTCTCTAAATAGTGTGGGTGGCAAGGGGCGTTGTCCATCAATAACAGGGCCTTGAAAGGTAGGCCTAGTTGTTGGCATTTGAGGCGGGCGTCAGGAACAAATTGCTTGACAAGCCAGTCAGACATAATGGCACTAGTCATCCACCCATTAGCGCTCTTGTACCAATAAGTTCCAGTGTCATTCATGTCGCGCAGGTTCTTGTAACATCTAGGGTGGGCAGCTGTGTGCACCACTACAGGCCGCATCTTGTGGCTGCCGGAAAGGTTCACAGTAAACATGACAGTGAACCTTGACTTGTCTATCTTGCGGCCCTTTGCCTGTTTCACAGATTTGGCAAGATATGTAGATTTTGGCATACACTTGTATTGCAAGCCACTTTCATCCACATTATAAATCTGATCCTTTGTGTAGCCACCATCCTCGATTATGGTCTTCAACACCCCAGGAAATGTGTCGGCTGCCACCACATCTGCAGACCCACGTTCTCCGGACACCTTGATGTTCCTTAGGTCCTTCCGTTTCATGAAGCCATGGAGCCAACCGTTGGATGCCTTAAAATTAAAATTCTGGCCAGACTTTGTCCTAGCACTTGCGGTGGTGTAGAAGAGTTTAGCCTGCTGTTTGATATAGGCCTTATCCACCGGGACTTGCTCACGGTGTTTGCGGGCTAGGAATGCTGCCAGGTATCGCTCCATGACCACCATAGCTGGATTGTTGCTCCTGCAACGTTGGTCCATCATGGCAGCACCATAGGACTTCACGATGGTGTTGATCTTTTCTCGGTTAGCCCAGATTGTTCTAACTGTCGATTCCGCTAAACCCATTGCTCGACCGATGGCTGAGTTTCCTTCTCCTTTTCCTTTTCTTTTGATGACCTCCAGCTTCATCTGGTGGGTGATAAGTTTGTTCTTGCGAGGGGGCATGATGATGGGGGCAAAAAACTATATCACTGCACACGAGTCGGACTGCTGTTGCGCGAGCGAGGACTGAGGGTAGACTGGCGTATCCCACAATGCCCTGCCCTGGCGTCCCTGCGCAGATGGATGCGCGGAATGGTGGGGGGCCTCGCGTATTAGCTGAACTCCCCGGAATTGCCCTTATATCGGCCCCGGATTCGCGTTTTAAAGGTACATCACGCGTTTTGAAAGTTTTGGGTATGATTCGACCCCCTCCTCGCGTATAAGGTGAATCGCGTATTAAAAGCTCGCGTATTGGCAGGCCAGACTGTACCTATTTCGGTGTTTTACCCTTTTTGGGGTACCCGTAAACTGGGGTAACTTCGGACTGCGGTGATAACTTCGGACATCGGCGATAATAAGTAATTAGACATTGTCATTATATAATGGAAATGCTTTTTATTCTTTTTTTGTGGGGTCCGTTTAGAGAAATGGCAAAGGAAGAGCATGTAAAAGTCCTAGGGAACTGACATGAGTATATGTACACTAAACAAATATTATATTGTATATATGACGAAAATATGTAAATTTTTCGCTACCCTGCCAAACTTCTATCACTCTGAAGAAATTTGTTTGTATGAATGATGTTGTGACTGATATAATTTTGTAGTAACATTACCAGAGACAACATCAACCAAAGGAAATTTGTTACACTTGTATAACGCTCTAGCTAGAACACTATCATTTAACCGTTTGTGTTTAAAAAAAAAAAACATGGTAACTTCGGACATGGAACAAAACAATTGTTTGTTATTATTTGCCCTATGAAAATAATTCATAATACTTGTACATCATTAAAATGGTAGTAAAAGATCAAATAATCATTCTCTGAGTCCAAAAACCAATAAAAATATGCTAATATGCTAACCGATTTATGTATTTTGGATAATTCTGGATATATAATATATATAAATTAGGAGAGGCATATATTTTGTCCAAATTTTTGTTATCTGCCGAAAGTAACACCAACAAATACGTTATACCTATAAATATGCTCAAATTCATAAAAGTGTACAGTATATACAGTGATATAGTATACATACCAATATATTTTCACTAGACCTAGTTAATTTTCGAGTTATTGATTTGACAGCATTGGTTATTTTTCCTGCTCAATATTTTCTAAGAGTGAGCTCAATGCCTAACGAGAACAGATCCAAAAAGAATATACAGTTGGTCCTCCGGTAACGCGTGTTTTGGAAACGCGGATTTGGTGGCACACGGTACACCCCACCGACCGACGCCCCTCCTCCTCTACGCGCTGTTCGCCACTTCAACCGTATTGTCTCCATAAGAGCACCACGGACTGACCCCTACAAGAACAGTGCCATTCCTTCAATAATTAAGGTCTTAAATAATCAATAAATTATATACGTATTTTTAATTGTAAATTAGCCTGTTAGCTCCTGTGTCAATTTTAATTTTAATTTTAATTTTAACTATGTATCAACTTCCTTGTACATTTTCAGCCTTCGGGCTGCTTTTGTGAATAAGCCGTTAATTATTATTATTATTACTGTATTATACATATCCAACATATTGCTAGCACGGTCAATACTTACACTGACGCGGGGTCCAGCTGGGCAGTTTTCTCTCCTGGGCCGGGCGAGGCTGTTCCGTCTCCCTCCCTGGTCCAGTGACATCACTTGCAGCTCGTCCGGGTATGTCATTCCCTCCCCAGCGTCCTTGTCCAGTTCCACCATTGTTCGCCTCACGTACCGACCCCCCCCCCCCCCCCCCCCCACCACCCACCCCCCCCACCCCACCCCACCCCACCCCACCCCCCCCACCCCCCCCACCCCACCGTGTGTGTTGTAACACAGACCGTGGTTCTCAAAGTGCCTTTTTTTCTGTGACCTAACCTCGCCGCCATGCCGCCCAAGAAGCGCCGTATCTTTACGTACGCACAGAAATATGACATCGTGAAGGAGTTAGAGAAGGAGAAGAAACAAGCTGAGTTGGCAAGACGACACGATGGTAACGAGAGTACAATTCGCACCATTTGGAAGGACAGGAAGAATATTGCCAACATTATGAAGGGAAACCCTGCAGAGGGTACTCAGGCGTCGATTAAAGTTGGAAATGTCATCCTAATAATAAATAAAATAATAATAAGCATGTTACTTATTTCTCACAAGCGCCAATTTTTCCGCAGAATTCACTGGCGCTCGAAAAAAAAACCCCACAAATCACTTAAATCAATGCAATACAAAACCTATGCGCATCACCCAGCCACCAGCAGCGGCAAATAGCTTACACCCTATAGCCCTCCATGATGACACCCCTCTCGAGATCGTAGCTTCTTACAAAGAGAAAAGTCTTAAGTTATCTCTTGAAGCACCCAACAGAACTTAGTTGTCTCATGGTCAGTGGCAGTCTGTTATATAACCTTGGAGCCATGTAAGAGAATGATCTCTCAAATAAAGATGACTGCCGGAAAGCCCATGGCTCATCAAGACACGGGGTCATCGTCATGGCGCACGACTACACCAGAGACAGAGAAGCTAATGGTGCGTTATTTGGCGAGGCAAAATAAGAATCATGTACCAACAGACGGACGGATGATCAGAGAAAAAGTCAAGAAATATTATGCAGAAGTGGCTCGAATGAACAATGTGCAGAACCCCAAACCCTTTAACCCTTCCAGCCCGGGTGTCATTTTAAAATGACACCAAAACAAAAGGGCCGGAACCCGGGTGTCATTTTAAAATCCTTGTGCTTGAAAGCGTGCTTCAAAATTTGCGCGGCCAATTTTGGCATGGTAGGAGCGACCGCAGCGCCACCAAGCCTCAACTACTAGTGTTATCAGTTCGTACATGGCCGCCATAGCGAGTAATACTGAAAAAAACTTTCCGACGTGTCCGATTCGTTGCAACCTCCCGCGGGCCCCAGTGCTACCCCACTCGCAACTTCAACGACTGTTCCAACCGAGAAGAGAGCTCAACAAAAGAAAGTTAAGCGTTTGTTGAGTGATAGCGCTATACAGCGACAACTTTTTGAAAGTGATGAAGAGAGCAGTGGCGAAAGCTTGGTGGACAAGGTACAATTTATAAGTGAAAGTGAAGACGATTTCGTGGGCTTTGGAGACGACGATAATGTCGATTTATTTGAGGGGGGAGACAGTAGTGATGATCCTGATGTGGAAGTGTTTCAGGAAGGTGCCATTGAGCTTCCCAGTGTGCTAGAACCTAGGCCTACCCCCTCGCCATCTTTGCTAGGTCAGCCTAGGCCTAGCCCTAGCCCTAGCCCTACCCCAGGACCTTCCCCTTTGCCTGCCCGTACGCCCTTGAAAGTGGGCAAATATTTCTACAAACAATCATTGATCAAAAGTGCAGCTAAAAAAGCACGCAGGGCAGCCGCAGAAAAGCATAGGGAAGCTGAAGATAGCGATAATGACGCCGACCCTGGCCTAGCAACCACCCGCATTCCAGTGTCCCGACGCCTTGACACGGGATGCCGCGTGGGTCACCCACAGCCCTCGCCTTCATCTCTCGTTCAGGATGACCAAAGGGCCTCTTCAAGTGGTATTGGTGATGTGCCACAGGCCTCAACACACCGCAGAGCATTATTTCCTGCTGAAAAGCCCTCAGCTCGCCGCAAAAGGAGCCCAACTCCCGAGGCCTCGGCTCCCATTCTTGAAGCTCCCGCAGCCTCCCGCGCCCCACACCGCCGACGCCCGGTCACTTCTTCACCAGAATTGTCTCCTGAGGAGGATGCTGACGACCCCAACATTGCCCCAGATGACCTGACGTCGCCTGAGGAGGAAGAGGAACAGGAACAGGAACAGGAAGAGGAAGAGGATGTGCCGACAAATCGAGGGAGAGGGCGAGGTCGTGGACGTGGTCAGCCTGCCGACGCCGCTGGGCCTGGGCGTGGGCGTGCAGGGCGTCCGCCTGGGCGTCCGCGTGGCCAAGGGCGTGTGCCAGGGCGTCCAGGGCGTGTGCCTGCTGCAGCACGACCTCGAGCATCAGCATCCGACCTGTTTGTGTGGACAGATGTAGCTGATTTTGAGCCAGATTGTCCTGCCTTTGACGAGGTACAGATGGGTTCTGGGGTGTCACCAGCATATCCCTGTGGCCCAGATGCTACCCCCAGTAAACTTTTCTGTGGCTTCTATGACAATGAAGTCATGGAATACCTCGTCAAAGAGACAAATCACCACCATGCTATCTGTGCCAACTTTCTTGGGAGGAAGACCAGTGCCAAGATGGTGGCATGGAGAGCTCTCACTGTGGCAGAACTATATGTGTTCTTGGCACTCACAATGCTGATGACTCATATAAGGAAGCACGTTCTGGCTGACTACTGGATCACTGGCGACATCATAACGACTCCATCATTTGGCAAATACATGTCCAGGGACAGGTACTTCGACATCCTCTCCTATCTCCACCTGACAAACAACATGGCAGTCCACCTTCCCGACTCATTATGGAAGATCAGGAAGCTGTATGACAAGATACGTCATCGGTTCACCACATACCTGATTCCTTTCCAGAAGATGTGCTTCGATGAGTCTCTGGTCCTGTTCCGTGGTAGGCTGCACTTCCGACAGTATGTCCAAGAGACCGCTTCGGCATCAAGCTCTTCGTCCTCTGCGACTGCTTGACGGGGTATGTGCTAGACTTTATAGTCTACAGCGGCAAGGGTGGAGAAGTTGTGACTGACCCTCTCATTGGTTTTGGTGGCGCTGTAGTGAAGAAGATGATGGAGAGGCACTTCAATAATAACCACATCCTCTACACAGATAATTATTACACGTCGCCTCTCCTGACCAAGTACCTCCATGACCGCAAGACCGGAACTGTCGGCACAGTCAAGGGCAAAAGGTAGGGCATGCCAGGCTACCCAACCAAGACGAAGAAGGCTGAGTTCTTCCACAAGAAGAGTGGCCCCATCCTCTCCATCCACTGGCATGACCAGCGCAAGGTCAACCTCCTCACCACATGCCACAAGGCCCAGATGGTCGCCACAGGGAAGGTGGACCGAACAACCAAGAACCCCGTCCAAAAACCAGCTGCTGTCCTGGATTATAACATCAACATGCGCCTCGTTGACAAGTCCGACATGCAGATGGGCTTCATCGACTGCCTGCGAACATCTTGCAGGTGGTACAAGAAGTTTATCCTGCATACGGTAGATATGTCGATCCTCAATGCCTACAACATCTACCGTCTGAGGACTCCAGGAGCCAAGAAGTACAAGTCCCTGCGGAAGTTCCACAAGCAGGTGCTACTTGAGCTCCTGGCTAAACATGCGGGTACACCAGGCAGGCCAATACAAGGACCAGGCCAGCTTGACAGAACGGGGTGTGCTGAATTCTTCAGGAAGCACCAGCTCAGCGCCCTTCCTTTCAAAGCACCAGGTAGTAATGTTAGGAGTCAGAAGAGGTACCATGTGTGCAGCCACACAACTCGCAGACCCCGCAAACCCACAAAAACCACTTGGGAATGCCTCGAGTGTCAAGTTGGACTGTGT
This sequence comes from Paralithodes platypus, assembly GCA_032716605.1. Lineage (NCBI taxonomy): Eukaryota > Metazoa > Arthropoda > Malacostraca > Decapoda > Lithodidae > Paralithodes > Paralithodes platypus. The sequence goes on from CM064582.1 coordinate 59,344,391, forward strand.
GCTGGCACCTGCTTCAACGACTTCCACACTCTAACAAACTTTTGAAGTGGAAGTGACAACAGTGAAAGTGACACTCAAATGTAGGCTAAGAATAATAATATAACTAAGTATAAGTGAAAAGGACACATAAGTAATAATAAGTACCTTCAATAACAATATGAACAAGTGAAAGTGACACTAAATATATATTTCTAACAATAAATAAGTGAAAATTACACTCAATAAGCCTAGGCCAGTCAAAGTGACAGTATAATAATAATAAAACTAAGTATAAGTGAAAGAGACACACACAAGTAATAATAAGTGCCTTCATAACAATATGAATAAGTGACAGTGACACTATATATATTATTAGCTTACCTAACAATACATAAAAGGGGAAATGACACTACCAATTATCAAAGTCCAGTGAAAGTGACACTAATAATCATAATAATAATAATAAAACGAAGTACAGTAATAAGTGACAGAGACACAAATAAGTTCATATAAATAACTTTATTGAGTGAAAATAACATAATAACTATAATAAATTACATAATAAACTATAAAACACTATCAAATCGCTTCCCGGCATAATTGCGGGTGGAGCGACGAGTGCAACTGGGCATCGTAGCCGGGGCCGCGGTTGAGTGTTCGGACGCGCCGAGGTAAATACGCGGCAAAAGTTACCTCCACTTCCATCACCATCACTCCGGAACCAGTTGAGCTAGGGAGCTCTACTCAATGCCATTCTATGCAGGAAGGTAAGGCGCTCATTTCTATATATGTTTGATTAATGTAGGTAATATATTAACCCGTACAGCCCCAGCGACGCGCCTGACGCGTCGGCGATGTATGTAACGCACAGCCCCAGAGACGCGCCTGGCGCGTCACCCTAATTGCGCCGACCGTAACCTCAGGTGTAGCCACTCAAGAGGGCTCAGATTTGTATGGGAACTGTGTACGTATCCCACGCAACCGTGCCGATGGTTGAAAACTCTCAAAGTCCACGTGCGTGCGCGCGAGCGTGCAATAACCTGGTTTTTTGGGATAATTGCCTTCAATTTTTTACTCTTGTAAAATCCATTTTCGGGGGCTCTGTAGGACCATTTTTTAAGCTTTTTGAGCGGTTTTTCGTGGTTTTTCCTTCATTCCTAACCCATTCGCTATTGTTTCTGGAATAAAACCATTTTTTGAAAACCGGCCGGGTTCTGGTGCGCAAACATTACAAAACTAGCCGGGGCTCCACGGGCTAAGCGAGATTAGCCTTAGTTTACTTTTGTTGATATTCGACCAGATCGCCCGGATACGAGCTCCGTCATTAGGAGAGCCTGCCCGGGCCAGGAGGGTTAAACCTCTATAATCTGTTTACACTCAGGAGAAATTGTTAAAAAACCTCGAAAACTGAAGTTACCCCAGTTTACGGTATATATAAGGTCCAGTCTAGCTGATGGCTGAGAACCATCGGTGGGACTGTGCATTACATAACTACACTATGGCTCGGAGCCATCGCTTGGGCTCAACTGGTTAATAACGACCCCAAGTATATTCTTGAAATTACCCAACTCTCAAATGCTCCTGTGGATGCCATATTCAAGCTGTCTAACTAGAGACTATTCACCCGATAGCAATAAACAGTCCCTTTATTTTAGTCATTATTTGATATTGTTACTTTCAATACTTCCATAACTAAATGTCTCCATCTGTCTACTCATCGCCCCCTTCCAGAAAACTATGAGCTACTCTTCAGCAACATACAAATTAACCCTTCATCTTCTCTTAATATTCTCGGTGTCTCTTTTACCTCTGATCTCTCTTGGAAAGATCATATTACCACTCATGCTCAAACAGCTTCCCAGAAGCTGGGTGTACTCAACTGCCTCCGGGGGTTCTTTACCCCAGCGCAGCTTCTTGCTCTGTACAGGGGCACAGTGCATCCATGTATTGAGTATTGTTCACACGTGTGTGGAGGATCCTCTCACACAGCACTTCTAGACAAAGTAGAAAAGAAAGCCTTCCGTCTCATTAACTCACGTCACCTCACCAATTCTCTGCAGTCTCTTTCTCTTTGCCGCAATGTTTCATCTCTTTCACTATTCTACCGCAAATTACAATGATCAGTGTTCTCAGAGCTCTCTCAGTGTATACCACCCCCTTTTCTAAGAGCACGTCGTAGCACCCGTCATACAACACAATCCCACCCCTATTCTGTGCAGCTCTCCAACCCAAGAGTAAAACATTATTCTCATTCTTTCTTCTATTCAACGACTGAGCTCTGGAACTCTCTCCCAGAATCAGTCTTTCCCTCTTCCTATGACTTAAATTTCTTCAAACTCCGTGTGTCCAGGCATTTTGACTCGAATGTCTCTTGATTTTGGCCCTGTCATTCTTTCAACTCTGGGGAAGGCACTCGCTACGAGCAGTTCTGCCTTTTGTCTCCCTCACTAACATAGAAAAAACAAAAAATGCAAAACTATGCTATATAGGCTAGTTGCCTTATGCCCCTGGAAGTGATTAATTGACCAAAACAATGCAACTTCATTCAAATTTTCTTGTATTCCCTCTTACACTCAATCCTGTCTCAAAACACCATTGCCCCAGTTGGACACACTGGTTCTGAGCATAAAAAGGTTACACCAGTTTGTCATAACCAACAGTACGTCTCATTGTTATCATAACCAGCAGTACGTCTCTTATTATCAAAACCAACAGTACCAGTGTGTAGGCCTATTAATGCAGTACACATATTACCATCAACTATTAAAGCCAGGAATATACCCCCAGGGGGTAAGGGGGCCTTCATCTAATGGTGGAGGAAAAAAGAATATGCCTCACGCATCCTACTGCGTGTCATACAAGGAGACTAATAGGGGGGATGGCGATAGATTTGTGGACCAACAGCCATTACTAGACAATAAAGTCTTTATCTTAGCACTGTCTTGGTATGGCACTGCTGAGGCTGGTGGGGTGCGGATAGGTGCCACAGGGGACTGAGTCTTACCTGGGGGCCGTTTGGCACCACACCTGTGTCGGCAACAGTGTTTGCATGTTGGAGCAGTGTTGGAGCAGGACTTTATCGTTCTATAGTCCAATTGCCTAATATACAGTAGAGTCTTGTTATGGTGCTGTCTTTTTGTAACACTGTTAAGGCTGGTGTAGTTGCAGATACTGCAGGTGCAAGTGCTGCAGGGGGACAGCTGAGGCACGGTTAGCACTATACCAACATCAGCCACAGTGATGACTTGGTGGGGCAGTGCTGTGGCAGGACTCTATTGTACTACAGTACACTCCAACTACTGAAAAGCAACCCCGTCTGAGCCGTTACAATGCATGTAATGGAAAAATTACATTAAACCAATGTATGTACTGTATGTATGTAATCTTTGAACCTTTAAAGCAAAGTTCTGAAGCACCTTGGCTATAATGTATTATATTGTCTTGATTACATTTGGTACTGATTCAAATGAGTGCATCACCATTTATGTTCTTGACTGTATTGTGATATTTGGAAGTGAACCATAATGCTATAACTCTCAGATGGCTTTCATAACCTGAATAAAATTGCCTAGTCAGAATTTAAAGAATCTATCTATCTATCTATTGCCGGATGTCGTGATCCCCGATGGGGTGGCCACGAACGAAACACCCCCATGCACCTCTGTCCCCAGTCAGTTGATGCCCCTCCCATCCAGCACCACTTTCACACATATACCTTTTAACTCCATCCTTCCACCTCTCATTTGGTCTACTTCTCCCTCTCTGTCCTTCAAGCTCACTCTCATACACTCTCATACACTCTCTTAGTCATTCTCTCGCTTGTACTTCCTAATTCGTCTATGTATCCCTCCATGTAATAATAATAATAATAATAAGCATGTTACTTATTTCTCATAAGCGCCAATTTTTCCGAAGAATTCACTAGCGCTCGAAAAGAGAAAGAAAAAAGAACAAAAATCAATGCATCAAAAGAAGGCTCATATACAACACACATTTAACAATCACCAGCAGTGGCAAAATAGCCTAAACTCTATAGCCATCTGTCATGACACCTCTCTCAAGATCATAGCTTCTCTCAAAGAGAAAAGTCTTAAGTTGTCTCTTGAAGCATTCAACAGAACTCAGTTGTCTCATGGACAGCGGCAACCTGTTATACAACCTCGGAGCCATGTAGGAGAATGACCTCTCAAAGAAAGAAGACTCTGTAACTCTGCTCGCACTTCTCAAGTAACTCATTTCCACCCCTCTCACTCTTGGTTTGAGTCTCTCCACCAACATCCATGCTTCGCTCCCGTAAGTCAATATCGGGATTATCACACTGTCATTCAAGGACTTCTTTACTTCCGTGCTGATCAACCTATTTCTTGTTACTGCTTTCAGAGTTTCTACAACCATCTTCCCCTGTTGCACCCTCTCCCGCACGTCTTCATCCATACTCCCATCTTTAATAAACACACTGCCAAAAATACTTAAATGAGCTGACATTTTAATGAAAGAAAAGTTTAATTATTCTTCCAGGATGTAATGTTTTGTTTTGTTTCAGGTCCACAACAACAATGAAGCATCATCAAGAAGCAGCAAGTGTGTGGCTGTCAACAAAACCTGTACCATCATTACCCAGCCCACGTTAATTAGTTGTGTATTAATGCAGTACACATATTACCATACACATACTACAATCAACTATTAAAGCCAGGAATATACTAGAAATATTGGTATTTTCATCTGTTGTACTGGATGCAGTAACTCACCATTATGTAAACAAGTATTTATATATATTCTCTTAACCGTGTCAGCCTCTGGAGGTATCTGGAGGCACACATTGCTGAAAGGTTGCCATCTTTCACTAAATATTTTGTTAAATTCTGAGTAATATTATTTAGTTGCCATTAGAAACTGAACAAGAGATCTGTCCAATACTTGTGGTATAAAGAGAGGATTTTGAATGAGGAGTTTAGAGTAAAAAATAGGCGTGTCACCTACATCATCAAAGTTTGGCACAGACCCAAAATAAGGGTATACAGATAGGCCTCATCAGTTGCTGTTAACATAATATACAAGTAAGTCTTAAACTGAACAAAATAGGAGAGCATTACAATAGTCAGAACTATTTCATGACTATCAATCTTCTCTGTACAGATGATATTTGTAATAAATTATATTCTCCTTTTGAACATTAAGAGAGTCAGAAGTTTATAATGGATCCAAGATCAGTTGTCCCGGACTTTTATGGTCATGGAAATCCCAGTGCCTATATGTATCTACTACAGCACCACTATGGCTATGGCCAGAATGAGAGACATACTGTTGGTTATGATAACAAAGAGAGACGTACTGCTGGTTATGATAACAATGAAAGACATACTGTTGGTTATGATAACAATGAAAGACATACTGTTGGTTATGATAACAATGAGAGACGTACTGCTGGTTATGATAACAATGAGAGACATACTGCTGGGTATGATAACAATGAGAGACATACTGCTGGTTATGATAACAATGTAAACTCTGAACCTTCATGGAGATATGCAGAGAGAGAAGTGGGCCAATGTGAGGTGAACCCTCAGGAAGCTACTTTAACTGACAGAGCAGCTACTAACAATGAGGGAGCCACCTCACAGTCTGAGACCGTGACAAAATCAGTAAAGAAGTACACGTGTGCCGTGTGTGGTAAGTCATTTAAGAGTAACAACCATCTTACTCGGCACTCTGAAGTTCATTCAAAAGCGAAGAACTATGCTTGTGATATCTGTGGGAAATACTATGCTCATAAGAGTGGCCTCACAACACACTCACTAGTTCATACTGGGCCAGTGGTCTACAAGTGTGAGGTGTGTGGACAAGAATTTTCTCTAAAGAGAGACCTGAGAAGTCATTCATTAATTCATATAGGCATGAATTTATCTATCTATAAATGTGTGGTGTGTGGGAAAGAGTTTTCACGAAAGGATAACCTGAAGGCGCACTCATTAGTTCATTCGGGAGTAAAAAAACACAAGTGTGATGTGTGTGGGAAAAAGTTTTCTCTAAAGAGTAGCCTGAAAATGCATTCATTAGTTCATTCAGGCGTTAAAAAACACAAGTGCGATGTGTGTGGGAAACAGTTCTCTCAAATGGGTAACCTCAAATTACATGCATTAGTCCATTCTAAGGAGAAAAACTACAAGTGTATGATATGTAAGAAAGACTTTGCTCAGAAAAGTGGCCTCAACACACATTACTTAACTCATTCAGGAATAAAGAACTTCAAATGTAAAGTGTGTGGGAAACTGTTTGCTCAGAAAAGTCATCTCGAAAAACATTCATTGAAACATGGAGGATTGGAATGTAGTAAATGTGGTGATGTTTTCTCACAAAAGAGTAAACTGAAAAGTCATATTGCCAAAGATCACGCTGAATCTGACTCTGACAATGTAGCTGGTTATGATAATGAGACACATACTGCTGATTGTGATAACAATGAGAGACATACTGCTGGTTATGATAACAATGAGAGACGTACTGCTGCTTGTGATAACAATGAGAGACGTACTGTTGGTTATGACAACAATGAGAGACGTACTGTTAGTTATGAAAACAATGAGAGACATACTGCTGGTTATGACAACACTGAGAAACATACTGCTGGTTATGATAACAATGTAAACGCTGAACCTTCATGGAGATATGCAGAGAGAGAAGTGCTTCAATGTATGGTGAACCCTCAAGAAGCTACTTATACTGACAAAACTGCTACCAGCAATGAGGGAGCCACCTCACAGTTTGAGACCGTGACAAAACCAGTTAAGTGGTACACTTGTGCCGTGTGTGGTAAGTCATTTAAGAGTGAAAGCAATCTTTCTCGACACTCTGCAGTTCATTCAGACACAAAGAACTTTGCTTGTAATGTCTGTGGGGAACGCTATGCTCATAAAAGCGGCCTCGCAAGACACACACTGGTTCATACTGGGCCAGTGGTCTACAAGTGTGAGGTGTGTTGGCAAGAGTTTTCTCTACAGAGAGACCTCAGAAGTCATTCATCAATTCATTTAGGAGTGAATCAATTCATCTACAAATGTGAGGTGTGTGATAAAGAGTTTTCACGAAAGGATACCCTGAAGGCGCACTCATTAGTTCATTCAGGAGTAAAAAACCACAAATGTGATGTGTGTGGGAAACAGTTTTCTAAAAAGAGTAACCTCAAATTACATTCAGTAGTTCATTCAGGCATTAAAATTCACAAGTGTGATGTGTGTGGGAAACAGTTTTCTCAAAAGGGTAACCTCAAATTACATTTATTAGGTCATTCAGGTGTAAAGAATCACAAATGTGATCTGTGTGGGAAACTGTTTTCTCAAAAGGGTAACCTTGATTTACATTTATTACGTCATTCAGGGGTAAAAAAACACAAATGTGATGTATGTGGGAAACAGTTTTCTCATAAGGCTGGCCTCAACAAACATTCGTTAGTTCATTCAGGGGAAAAGAAATAGAAATGTTAAATGTGTGAGAAAGAGTTTACTCAAAAGACTGGACTCTAACAAACATTTATTAATTAATTCTACAGAGAAAAAATTACAAGTGCGAGGTGTATGAGCGAGTTTACTCGGAAAGATGGCCTCAACAAACATTTATTAATTAATTCTAAGGAGAAAACTACTAGTATCAGGTGTATGAGAAATAGTTTGCTCGAAAGGATGGCCTTAACAAACATTTATTTTTTCATTCAGAAATACAGAACTAGAAATGTAAAGTGTGTGGGAAACAGTTTACTCAGAAAAATGGTCTCAATACACATTCATTGACTCATGCATGTAACATGGAATTTGAATGTAGTCGATGTGGTGACGTTTTCTTACAAAAGAGTAAACTGAAAAGTCATATTGCCATGGATCACACTGTATCTGACTCTGATTTTTTTGGATTTTGAGAAATGAATCGAGAATGACGAAGTAGCTATGTACTGGTTCTCACAGGTAGCTACAGTAATGGTTCTGACAAGTATGTATTGGTCCTGCCAAGTAGCTACATAGTGTTCTGACTTCTGTCAAGTATGTATTGGTCCTTACAAATAGCTACAGTAATGATTCTTACAAGTATCTCATAGTCCTGACAAGTATGGTTCTTCCTGGGTTACCTTGTTGCCACAGGGAATCCTTTTTGGTAAACCTGTAGACTCCAAGAGGCCAGCCACAGCCAGGGGGTGTTTCCAGAGTTCCTTCAGTGTCCAGCTTCTTGGGAGTTAGATTAACCCCTTCAACATGATGCTTTTTATCATTGATTGTGGTTAACATTGGATGATTCTTTGCAGTTTAACCCCCTCAGTCTGATTAATTAAACTTATTTATCTGTGGACAAACGACACACTATTTACCACTATTTAGGTGAACTGTTATTTCTGGTACTGCCTGGCTTGGTAGGAAGTTGCCAACTAGCTCCACATTTAGTGTTGCCTTTCACCAAGCACATGGACGCGATTATACACGCGATCGCATGTATAATAACTTAAGTCAACACTAAGTTTCCCAAATTTATACACACGATTGCGTCATAATCGATGTTTGGGCCAAAATAATTATACACGCGATCGCGTCATATCTGACTGAGGGTGTTAAGAAGGACCTATGCTATTCAGAGGGTTTATTGAGATTATATTTACTCCTTTGAGTCATAATGATAGATTATAAGCTAAAGAAAACAGTTTCATGGTAACCAGAATATGATGAAAATTAGATAATTGTGCTGAAGGGATTATGAAAACAAATAATGCTTGAACTGACCCCATAGACTATTGATTGTGATGTGTGTCTTGGAAAATTTAGGTATATTTGTTGGTTCTGTATCATCAATGTAATATTTTTAAGTAATTAAGTTCACAATAGAGAACTTCTCTATTATCTGGTTGTAATTATGTATTTGTACAGTACAGACTTACTGTTAACCCTCTCACATCCTGACGCGATTTTTGAGCCTATTAGGGATACTTTAAATCCTTTGTTACTGTCAGGGGTATCTATAAACCTTTAGTTTGTTTACTTCAACCTCTGCAGTTATCTTTGAGTTAGCTGTGGGCAGAAAACTAATTTTGGAGAGGTAATTATAACAGTGAGAGTAATCTATTTCTTATTGCTAATCTGGCAACCTCTGCGTCCTATGGTCGTGAGAGGGTTAATGATAAATTGTGATAGATACATACATACATACATAAAATTTTAAGACCGAGTGCTCCACACATACGTGCAGTTTCAGTCTCTTGTCCTAATGGCGGCATTCCAGGCAACCCTGTTAAGGGATGCTTCACTTGTCAAGGTTTTGGATTAGAGATTGGCACGTATAGTCCGATCTCAGGTCTTCCTCAGTCCACCCCTTGGCGCAGCTCCCTCCACAATCACAGACCTACATCTTTTCACCCAATTTTGTTCATCTATTCTCTCCACATGCCCATACCATCCCAGTCTACTTGTACGCATCTCCTCGCTAATACTCTTTACACCTAAGCATCTCCTCAGCTCATCATTAGTTATTCTATCCTGCAGTTTGGCCCCACACATCCATCTAACCATTCTCATTTCATTATGTTCCATTCTGTTGACATCCTCTACTTTAACGGCCCATTATTCTGAGGCATACGTCATTGCACTTCTAACACATGAGGCATACACCTTTCCCTTCAGGGGGTAAGGCATTCTTTTCATGGTCAGAATTGGCAGCAGTTCTCTGAACTTCACCCAGCCACATCTAATTCTAGCGACAGTGGCAGCCTTGGCCCCACCACCGGTACAGATGGTATCTCCTAGGTAACAAAACTTGTCCACCAGTTCCAATGACTCATTTCCAAAATTCACAGCCACAGGATCATCATTTAACACAAGATCGCCCTTGCACACTACACACTCAAATTTCTCGATTTCTGACCCATCCTTCGGCAGGGGTTATTTTATTCTACTACAGCGCTTACTCGCATGGTGCACCCAACATTGACAGACGCTACACCGAATCGAGTTAGCGCCCACACACTTTCCACATGCTGCACATACTGTAGGTATGCAAAGCTCTTTTCCACATTGTCTTGTCTCAGTCTACAATGCATAACCTTGGTTTTGTTAATATTGACTCTTAAACCCTTACTCGCCATGCCCTCTCTCCATCTGACTTTGCCCTCAGCATCTTGCACATTGTCAGCTCTTAGGACTAAATCGTCAGCATAAAGCAGTTCCCACGGGAGTCCGGATCTAAAATTTCTAGACAGTGCCTCCAGGACCATAATAAGGAGGGGGCTTAACACTGAACCCTGATGAACTCCAATACAGACTGTGAACTCCTCACTCCGTACACCTTTCACCCTCACCGCAGTTCGCGAATCCTCATGCATCTTCATTATCACACGCACCAGCCACTCTTCCACACCAAGTTTCCTCATAGCCCACTGCACAACATCTCTAGGCACCCTGTCAAAGGTCTTCTCCAGGTCTACAAACACAAAGTAAATATCTCTGCCTTTTAGTAAGTATCTTTCCTGTATCTGCCTGACTATGAAGATAGCATCGGTTGTACCAGGTCCTGGCATAAAACCAAACTGTATATCATCAATGGAGATGCTTTGCCTGATCAAACCCTCAAAGACTCTCTCACAGACGTGATTTGGTCAAGCAATTTCAGGCCCCTATAATTACCTCTATCTAGCGCATTCCCCTTTCCTTTGTATATATATACTATTACACTTTTGTGCCAATCCTCAGGGATTTTCTCCTCCTTAATAATGGTGTTTCTCATCTGAGTGACTAAGCTGACACCAGTATGCCCTGAGGCTTTTATCATGTCAGCGACAATGTCAGAGCACCTTGGAGCTTTACCGTCCTTCATTTTATTGATTACGCCGCTCACAGCAGCTGGTGTTATCAAAGGAGGGGGTCCAGATATTGGTTTTTCGATACTAAGCTGTTCCTCATCCCATTCAAACTCTACATTTAGCAATTGTTCATAGTGTGCCTTACATGCTTCTCTGATTTCATCTTCTGCATACACAATCGTCCCATTATTGTTTCTAACACACTGTTCACCTATAATATCCCTACTGTAATTTTTAACTCCCCTGGCTAGGTTGAAGATCCCATTGGGATAGATGTGTTATTAAGTGTGAATTATGTTGAACTCTAGACTATTTACCTTATGGGAAAAATACACGTTGAGCTGTAACATAATTACTAATTGAAGTACAGTTGTGGTATATTCATTAATACATAAATAAAATGCAACATATATTTATCTCAGAAAACTACTTTATTATTATATTTTTGTTTAATATCAAGGTATACTGCTTCAGTTTGTTATATTAATGTAGCTTGAAATTTGCGAGTGGTAAATACAGTATGGAGAACCCATAATTTACTACTTCATCTTGACTTTAGTTACTATAGCCTATATCGCGTCCCCTACTCTTCTCGCCACGCTTAACTCTGTCCATCACTTGGGAGTTCGTATAAGTTCGGGGGCATTCCGTTCCTCACGCATATGTAACCCTTCTCGCTGAGGCTGGCGCGTTGCCCCTTCACCTACACCGTCGACTGGTCATGATGCGTTATGCTACCCGCCTTATATCCGACCCTATTCTTACCGACCTCTTTCATGAAACCCAAGACCCTGCTTGTTTCACCCATGATACTTTCCCCGATATGTCCTGCCAACTGTTTGAGTCGTATAATGTTCTCTTACCCTCACCGCTACAGGCCCGTAACGATTTCACACCGTGGTGCATTCGGTGTTCTAATTTGCGTCTCCTCCTTGCTGACGTGCCTATATCGTTACCCCCCTATGCTCGACACACAATGGCCCTCGGTCAACTAATGGGACATACTCCAGCCACGTTTATTTACACGGATGGATCCAAAGATGACTCCTCTGTGGGATATACTGTGGTCTCGGAGTATGGCATTCGACAGCGTGCCCTTCATCCCTGCTCATCCATCTTCACTGCTGAGCTTCAAGCCATACGGTGTGCCCTCGATATGGTGTTTACTTTACCCGATAATGTCCCTCATATAGTCATTTGTAGTGACTCTCTGAGTGCTCTCCAGGCCGTACAAACATTTGCGCCCAAAGAATCTCTCATCTGCGACGTCATCCGAACACTCCATGATTTACTGACGTTAGTCCATAAAGTTCCTCTGTGTTGGGTACCGGCACACATCGGGATCCAGGGGAATGAGAGGGCTGATTCCTTAGTAAAACGTGCCTGCAGGGGCACTCCCTCTAATGTTATACTGCGCCCAACTGATATATTCCCTGTTCTCCGTGAGCGTGTATGGGCGACTGGCAGAGGGAATGGGCAAACATTGATGCTGTACTACCAACCACCTCTGCCTCCGGCTGTTCGGCCAGGCAGCTTGGGGAACAACAACAACAACAACCACCTCCGCAGTATACTAGCCGATGTACACCCTTGGCCGTCCTCCATTGATCCGTGTCGGGCGAATCAGGTCATCCTGATGCGCCTCCGTATAGGGCACACACGTTACACGCATGGCCATTTAATGACAACGCCTCCGACTCCGCCTTCATTTTGTGTTCATTGTCGAACGGCACTCACCGTCCGTCATATCCTTTGTGAGTGCCCTCGGTATGATTCTGAGCGCCGGCTTTACTTACGCACCGCATCCCTCCGCATCCTTGCTCCTTCACCATCTTTTGACTTTTCGCCCATACGTAGTTTCTTGATTGCAATACAGTAAACCCTCGCTATCTCGGACTAATTGGGGGGACACCCAGTCCGAGAGGACCGAAAATCCGAGATGTCCGGAGTCCGGCTTGTGTCCGACCTAACAGAGGATAAAATCCGACCTAACCAATGTACGTTCGAGGCAACAATGAACTCGGAGACTACGGAAAAAATCCGACCTCAAGAGAGAAGTCCGCATCAACCTAGAAAACGAAGACAACCCTATTCGAACCCTATAATCTGTAATAGAAAACACAGTACATGTATTTTAGTTTTACAATATGTATTGTACAGTAGGCTATATTACACTTACCCTTTCATAGCTCTTGTCTGTAGTCTTGATTTCCTCCCTCCCCCCTCCCCAACACTGCATTAATTACTGCAGCATCCCCTTTTCACCCCAGACCTCCATCTCACTGTCCTTCTCCACCTCACTGTCCTTCTCCACCCCACTGTCCTTCTCCACCTCACTGTCCTTCTCCACCCCACTGCCCTTCTCCACCTCACTGTCCTTCTCCACCCTACTGTCCTTCTCCACCCCACTGTCCTTCTCCACCTCACTGTCCTTCTCCACCCCACTGTCCTTCTCCATCTCACTGTTCTTCTCCACCTCACTGTTCTTCTCCATCTTACTGTTCTTCTCCACCTCACTGTCCTTGACCACCTCACTTCCCTTCTCACTGTCCTTCTTCACCTCACTGTTCTTCTCCACCTCAATGTCCATCGCACTGTTCTTCTCCACCTCAATGTTCTTCACACCCCCACTCTTAGGACCATATCCCTTGCCTGTCATGGAACCCTTACCTTTACCCTTACCCACACTGTCCTTCTCCACCTCACAAACAATGTCAGGGTCAGGTATATCCATGGGCACAGGCGTGCTACTCATTAATTCATCCAAATCCATGTCTAAGTCTGAGAGTGGCACAGTGTCTACAGTGCTCCACGAGGTGCTAGCAACTGAGGAAACACTTGGGAGGGAGGTGGTGCTAGCAAGCGACACCCCACTGGTAGCAGACGAAGTACGAACTCTGGGAGGAGCAGAGGGTACAAAGAAGGAGCTGATTTTCTGTTGTTTTTTTCCAATTAAGGTGTGCCCTCTGTATATGGAATCGACCATTACACAGTGGTTCATATAGGGACTGCAACTTTGGGTCATCTACTTGAGTCAGAAACTGAAGAATGGTGTCAAAAGAGTCTAGGGCATGTGAGACTGATATCTTGGCCCCCTCTGTCTCTTCGTCCGACTCATCCTGGGTCTCTTCCTCGGCTACCCCTAACACCTCGGCTGCAATTTGTTCGTCAGTCTTATGCTCGTGTCCAGGTAGGTCTCTGTCCTCTTGCAGTCAGTCGTCAACTTCTTCTTCGGGGAGGTCACCCTGGTTACCTTGGTTCAAGAGGTTCCTGAAGTCAGCTGCCCCAAACCCTTCAAAACACGGATCTTGCACCTTCGGGATATTTAAGACCTTGGTCCACCCATTCCTCAGTGTGTTGAAAGAAATTTCTCGCCACGCCTCTGCCCAATTGTAGATGCAGTCTTTCAGGGTATACTGCTTCAGTTTTTGTAGAGATTTCTTCCCGCGTGTATCCACATAACCTTCTTCGTCCATCCCATCTTCTATGATGACAAGGCATTGCTCCAGGAACTTCCTCTTGTAATGCCTTTTGCAAGCTTCAATTATTCCTTGGTCCATAGGCTGAATAACACTTGTGGTATTAGGAGGCAGGAACACAGTCTTAATTTTGCCGTTGCTACTCTCCAGTTTCGTGGTACAAGGGTGGGCAGGTGCGTTGTCAAGCAACAAGATGGCAACCGCTTCGTCATAGGGTACACCATACACTCGATTCTGGAACGAGCGAACGTCGGGTACAAATCTCTTGTGAAAGAAATCCTCAGTGATTACCTGGTTAACCCCTCCAACCCGGATGGGCTCTTGAACGCCCATAACAACCTCGGCCCGCGCAACCCGGAAGGGCTCTTGAACGCCCATTGCTTGCATGCGTGCTTTCGAATGCCGCGCGTACATTTTCGGTATCGTGGGACGGTAGGTGGCGCCACCAGGCGTAAACTCCGCCACAGCAACAGTATCTACCCCGACGCCATCATGGACAGTACGCCAAATAGTGATTCCGCTGTGTCCGATACCGTGCTTCCTACGACGCCCTTGCTTGTTCGTCGCGCCTTACCCCGACGCCATCGCCTAAATGTGTTATCTCCCGGAGGTATTGAGACGACATTGAGACTTTATGAGCGAGCTGATGCCAAGCATAATGTTGATGATGAAGTCAGTGACGACTCCAGTAATTATAAGTCGAGTGATTATGGCCATGAGAGTGATAAAGAAGAGCAATTCCTGGGATTTGCGAGAGAACATGACAGTGATGAGAGTGATGAAGGTGATGTACCAGTTGTTGAGGAAGCTGGTTTACCTAAAGACAGTGAACTTGAGAGAGTGAGCGAGTGGGAGAGTTCAAGGTCACTCACCAAATTTCGCTTAAGTGACACGACGCCAAGCCCTTCCCCTGGTAAATCGCCTTTCAAGCTACATTTGTATAAGCAGAAAATACTTAAGAAGGCGGCCGCGGCAGCTAGGGAACAAGCAAAACTACTTGGTGAGGATGAGGCTGTGAGTGAGGGTCAGCGTGGTGACCCTTCTCGTCCGCCATTGTCTCCCTTATCTACCCACGCCACCCAAGATGACCCGGATGCCCCGCATTCTTCCCCACCACCCCCACCATTGCCAAGGGTTGAGGACCCCACACTTTCGGCCTATTTGCCTCCTAGGTCCCCCGACAGGAGACATACTGCTGCCGAAAAGGGGAAAGGTAGGAAATATACCAAGAAAATTAAGAAAAGTAAGAGAGTTTTGTTCGAGGCTCCCGCGGCGTCCACCCCGGCCCGCCCCAGCCATACGTCCCCGCAACTTTCCCCACGGTCCTCCCCACCTCTCCCGCCTTCAACATGTCTTCCTGAAGAAGTCTTTGAGCTCGCATCACCAATACCTGGCCCTAGTGACAGTGAAACATTGCTTTCTGTCACTCGTCGCAGGCCAAGGAGCCCGGGACCTCGGGGGGACACAGCCTCACCTGCCACTCCTTCCCCACCTCGCCCACCCGCACGCCGCCCACGCATCACTGGTTCCCCGCCAGATTATGTGGGGGCCACTGATGATGAAGGGCACCTCTCTGAAGACTCTGGCCATGATTACATAGGTCCACCGTCAGGGCAAGATGACCACTCTGACGATGACTATATGGACATCGACGACCCTCGACCCATCCGCTTGGCCCGGCGTCGTGCTGCCCGTCGTGCTGCCCACCGCCCTGGCCGCCGCCCTCGCCGCCCTAGGGCGCGCGCCTCCCGAGTTGGCCGTGGGCGTGCTGGGCCACCAGCTGGAGCTCCTCGTCAGCGTAGACAAGACCCATTCTACGTTTTTCAGTGGCAAGACGTAGTTGATGAGGATGCATACAACCCTGATGTGCCAGCTTTTGATGAGGTACTGGAGGGTTCAGGCGTTACCCCCAATTTTCCTGCAGGCCCCAATGCTCCACCACACAAACTGTTTGAGGCCTTCTTTGATGAGGAGGTGGTAGGCTATGTTGTCAAAGAGACAAATAAGCAGCACCAATTCCAGGTCCACTTTTTGGGAAAGGTGACCAAGGGCCACATGAGGCAGTGGACCCCAGTGACTCATAAAGAGTTCATGGTGTTCCTGGCACTCACCATGCTAATGCCTCATGTCAAGAAGCATAGGTTGCCTGACTATTGGATCACCAATGATCTGATATCCACCCCTGCCTTCGGGAAATATATGTCTCGCGACCGGTACCTTGATATCCTCGCAGCGCTCCATCTTGTCACCAACCTTGACGTCCACCTCCCAGACAAGCTGTGGAAGATTAGGACGTTGTATGAGATGATGCGAGAACGCTTCACCTCCTACTTCAAGCCCTTCCGCAAGGTCGTCATTGACGAGTCTCTTGTGCTGTTCCGGGGAAAACTCAGCTTCCGGCAGTACATCCCCTCAAAAAGACATCGCTTTGGCATAAAATTCTTTGTGCTGTGCGACTGCCAAACTGGCTATGTCCTGGACTTCCTGGTCTACAGCGGGAAGGAAGGGGACTTGCTTGTGGACTTGCTTTGGCTTTGGCGGAGCAGTGGTGCAAGCCATGATGGACCGCTACTTTCATAAGAATCACGTCCTCTACACGGACAATTATTACACGTCCCCCACTCTCTCACAGTACCTGCATGAGCGCAAGACGGGGACTGTAGGCACAGTACGAGGGAAAAGGAAGGGCATGCCACCTTTCCCTCCAAAGACCAAAAAAGGTGATGTGTTCAAGAAGAAGTCGGGGCCCATTCTGGCTATCCACTGGCACGACCAGCGGAAGGTCAACCTCCTGACCACCATCCACAAGGGGGAAATGGTGGAGACTGGCAAGGTGGATCGCCGCACCCAGGCCAGGGTGACCAAGCCCGATGCTGTCCTGGACTACAACATCAACATGAGGCTGGTGGACAAGTCCGACATGCAGATAGGCTTCATTGACTGCCTGCGTACCTCGTGCAGATGGTACAAAAAGTTCTTTCTGCATATGGTGGACATGTCAGTTCTGAATGCCTACAACATATACAAGCTTCGGAATGTGAACACACCCATGAAGTTCAATAGCCTGCGGAGGTTCCAAAAGCAGGTGTTGACGGAGCTCCTGGAGAAGTATGCTACGCCACAGAGGGCAGTGGCACATCCTGGGCCCGCCGTTATTGACCGCTTGCAGTCTGCTCAATACTTGATTAGGCACAGGCTTGGTTCCCTGCCTCAGAATGAATCCGGAAGAACACAGCAGAAGCGGTGCCATGTCTGCTACAACAGCAGGGTGAAGCCGAGGTCAGGTAAAAAGTCAACCCTGGAGTGTGTGGAGTGCAAGGTGGCACTCTGTGCTGTAGATTGCTTCTTTGATTACCACTCCAAGCTGGAGTTCTAATAATCATACTGAAATTGCCAAATAAAATGACAATATGTACACTATAATTATATATAGGCAAAAAGTGGAAGAAAACCAATGTATTGTAATACAAAAGTCATGTATTATGAGAACATTGATACAAATACAATTACACCATAATAATATGTGAAAGTGACACATATGTATATACCAAGTGACATTCATATGATTAGAACCTATAGAAATATATAAATCAGTGAAAAAAGACACAATAAATTGTATATAAATCGTTTACAAATCATATAACTAAGTGAAAGTGACACAAGACCTAATATTTGATGGCCAAAGTATAATAAACACCTGTGATAACGAATAATCAGTGCCTAATACAACAATAACCTACCTCAATTACTAATAAAATGTACGGTATCGAGTGAAAATGAGCATTATCAGTGACAGTGACACTCTAAAGCATATTTGTCAAAGTGAAAGTGACACAAGACCTAATATTTGATGGCCAAAGTATAATAAACACCTGTGATAACGAATAATCAGTGCCTAATACAACAATAAGCTACCTCAATTACTAATAAAATGTACGGTATCGAGTGAAAATTAGCAATATCAGTGACAGTGATACCCTAATAAACATATTTTATATAATTGGCCTCAAAATAACTAGAAAATATCAAATAAACATCACATTCTCAATATCAAACACTAAAATCGTCTAAGGGAGATAAATACTTTGGCGCGGTGAGCGGCTAGGTGCGTCGTAGCCATGGCCGAGGCGACGCGTCCGAACGCGGGAAGAATTTGCCGCCGAAAAGCACTCGTCTTCCCGCGCTCACCATTATGCAACCAGAGGGGCTAGAGACCTCTACTCAACGCCATTCGACAGAGGAAGGTTTGTGGAACATTATTCTTTTTTATTCACAACATTACATGACATATTCATTGACTTACAGAGTAGTTAACATAGGCCAAAGATCGTCAAAACACCCGGTACCGGAGCACAGTCGCAAGCTATAGCCCCCGGGGCTGGAGGGTTAAACCAAGCTTTCTTTGATCCATAGTAGTCGACTGGGAGTTGCTTGTTAATGATGAGGTCCTTAATTACTCTCGGCTTCTGAGATTTTCCGACGATAGTAGGGGTCACACGGTGGCTTGCGTCGGCATTAGCACAACAAAGCACTGAAATGCGCTCCTTCACAGTTTTGTGGCCAGGTGTGGACGTGATTTCTCGGTGGGCCTGTGTTGGGTAGAGAACGCCAATACAAGCCAGTCTCGTCACCGTTATAGAGTTGCCAATGTTGAAGGTGTTCCTCGGTTATAAGGGCGTGGAAGCGTTCAGTGAAGGGTTCTATGGCCGAAGTATCGGAACTTAAAATTTCACCACAAATACTCCTGTTTGTGAGGCCATGGCGGTTTCGGAACCTCCACAACCACCCCTCGCTAGCCTTGAAGTTTGGGTGATGAAGATGCTGTCCGAAGCGTTCTGCTGCATGTTGTATCTCGATGCCTCTCACTGGTACGCCCTCAGCACGAAGTTGTCTGTACCACTTCAGCACTGCGTCGTCGATGTCTTGATAGGCTAGCTTAGCCTTGCGAAAGATCTTGGCGGTAGAAGGACCATGAAGCACAGCTGTGCCATGATGCCGGACTTTTTCCTTGTCTCGGATGAAGTCGTAGATTGTCGATCTGCCTAAGCTATACTTCTGAAGTTGCTTGGCTTTCATCCCACTGTCCAGATCCTTTAACTTCTGTAGCTTTGTTTCTAGTGATACAGAAGTCACCTTACGCTTAGACTTATCCTTAGGAGGCATGGTGCACAAAATAAATGGCACGCGTCAATGTGTAACACAACAGAGCTTGGTGCGGACTGACGCTCCCAGCCTCCCACGCTCGGTCCCCGGATGTAAGATGGCGTCGGACCTCCCTTCTGTTTCTCGGATATTCACCCTTATTGTCCGGTGACGTGAGATCGTCATCCGACACGTCATCCTTTGTCGGACACCGTTACGACACATTTCGGAAATATTCGAGATATCAGAGGACGGTTATGACGGACATTTTCCGAATACTTATATAAAGTCCGACAACGTCAGAGACTGTCGGAACGATGACGGAAATGTCCGAAATACGGAAGTGCATGTCCGAGAGGCCGTAGCCAGTCCGACTAGTACGGGTTTCCGACTTCTAGAGGTCCGAGATGGCGAGGGTTTACTGTACAGTAAACCCTCGCTATCTCGGACCTCTAGAAGTCGGAAACCCGGACTACTCGGACTGGCATCGGCCTCTCGGAAAGTTCGCCGTATATCTCGGAAAATTCCGAGATGTAAGGGGAAAACTCCGAGGGCCCACATGGTCTGTCGGACAGGTGTCATATGTCTCGGAAAATTCCGAGATCTAAGGGCAAATTCCGAGATCTAAGGCTACAGTGAGGTGGAGAAGGACAGTGAAATGGAGAAGGAAAGTGATATTTATAATATATGTCTGCTGGATACTGTACAGGTAGTGTAATTTATCTTGAATCAACGTTGTTAGTGATAGGGAAGTCTCCGTTTTCTCTGGTGGCTCGGACTCCCCTCTTCCAATTCGGACATTTTCCTCTCTTAAGTCGGACATAATTCGGACTTCGGACATCTCGAATTTTCGGTCATCTCGGACTGGGTCTCCCCCCAATTAGTCCGAGATAGCGAGGGTTTACTGTACACCTATTTGATGAACTTTAATTATCTTTGTTTTCACGCATTTCTGATGCTACATTTCACTTATCGTGTCTGTACTTTAGTTGCCAGTATCTATTTTGACTCCTGATGTGCCAATCTCACTATTGTCATTAGTAATATCTGTTCCGCAGATTAACCAGCCTTATGAGGGCTGCAGTCCAGTAGGCTGTTGAAAAATAGCTCCGTCTCTCTCTCTCTATAGCCTATATCAATAATATTATCACATATACAATCTTTATAATGAGATATGGGAAAGGAAATAGATGCCGTAATTGAAATACTGGGTGTGAAGGGAATTTAACCCTCCTAAAAACTCCCCAGGTTTTGAGATGCCTGGCGCGGGGCTCGAACCCTGGAGGGATTTTAACCCTCCTGAAAACTCCCCAGGTTTTTAGATGCCTGGTGTGGGGTTCGAACCCTGGTTAGTGACCATATCCCCTCAGTAGGTCAACCAGACCCGCGCGCTAACCCACTGTACTACCACGGACGTACAATAGGATAGTAACCTTAGTTCTCCTTGAAAGAATCCGGTGATAGTCTCGTGGTGATTCACATGATGGGTTTATTAGACTTCGCCATCAACGACTATTGTACACTATCCCAGACGTCAACTCGGGTAGTACAGTATTGGGGTTGCGGGATTTTTTCGAGGGCATTACAGTAATAAAGGCAATAACTTGATAGAAGATTATGTTTGTTATTACAAAGCAACAAAAAATGTCAGCGATACTGTATTATATTTGTCAACTTTTCTGGGGCCTCCTATACTCGATGCAGGATTTGTGAAAATTGGGTACTCTTGATAAAATTATATTAATGCTGGCAGATAAGATTATATATATATATATACACTGTATATACACCTGTATATATGAAGGTAAATGTTGGTGTCACCAAAGGAGGTTTTACTGTACATACTACAGTATGTGACACTGCTTTTGCAGTTCATCTTGGCTCTTCTTTGTCTCATTCAGGAATTATGTTTTCCTATTTAGCTGTTTTTATTTGTATATTTTCTTCATATAAAGATCTGGCCACTTGGTACAGGTGATTCATTCCTTTGACCTGTTATTAACCCGGGAACTGCGGGGAGACTCTTAAGAGTTCCCCCGGCGGACTTCGGGGAGACTCTTAAGAGTGAGTGAGAAAAAAAAATCAACTTTTGACATCGAAAAAAAAAAAAAAAAAAAAATTTGTTTGGCCCCTGGGCCATGCAAAATCTCAGTCCTCTACCTCCCCTCCTTCCCCACTTTCCTCCTCTCCTTCAGTTATCACCTATTTTCCCTGTTATTCCCTTATTCTGAGGTATATTTTCGTGCTAACATTAGCGAGTTGCAAGCAGGGTGTTGTCATCACTGATGGCAAGCGAGTGCAAGAGAGAGAGAGAGAGTATCGATCGACTGTGTCTCAGTGGCCTTGGGGGAAATTGGCGGGAAAGCAGCTTGCCTCACCCATACATTATACAACTCGCGGGCTATATCTCCGATTTTGACCATCCAAACGCTGTTTTCACTCGTTTTATTGTTGTTTCAGGTTAATACCTTTATAATCAACCCATAATAGGCGCATATGGATAAGTATTAATGCTATTAATGGTACAATGAATATTTTAGTGACGGAAACACCTCAAATACATGCGCACAGGGAGAGGTGTCTAATTACCCCCATGCGCACTTCAGAGGTTAAGTAGCATATTGTCTTGAACACTAACGTCTTTCCTAAGATTACTAAAATCTAGTTTTAGCCTACCTAGATTAAATATTATTGTCATCATTTGGTGTATTGTTAAGTCTGTACTTTAGTTACTTGACCACTTGCGAGTATAAATGAGTTATAGCTGTAAATATTACTATTAATAAAACAAATGGAGTGATAATGAAGGTTTCTAATAGATAGAACAAATATTAAATCATATTTCATGTATTTACAAATGCTCTATAACTGTATAGTTCTTGGTTATTATGCTAAAAATTGATGTCGACAACTACAAGTTCCTTTTAACCCCAAACTCACAAGTGGTCAATTGTGTAAGTTGATAGTGTGGCTTCTCAATAAATGGTGTTTACTGTAGGTCTGTCCAAATTTGTTTCTTGTCCTTGTGATTGTGTGAAGCTGTTCTGTCAAGACAAAAGTAAGAACTTATTATGGTTAAGTACCGGTAACAGTTCACATTAGGTAATGTAAGGATTTGATATGGCTGTCAGTTGTTGTTTCTTTATGATAAAAGTAAGGACTTGGTATGGTTATCAGTTGCTCTGTCAAGTTAATGGTTATGTCCATCACTCTAGATTATTACACTAAGTCTTTATGATCACTGAGTTTAGTGAACTATACTCCCTCAGACATATTATGTTCCAGTAAGTCCGAGGAGGCGGGAGCCCCGGTATCATTGCCACTGCCTCGGACTACACTCACAACAACACTGCGGCCGTTAGAATTATCGGAGGTGACTGAGGTTGCCACCAACGGTTTTATCGTAAGCTAACTTATCGGACTTACTGAGCTCATATGACGCAAAATCGCGTCATAAACTTATTGGAGAGGTATAGAGATAAGTCCATATGACGCGATCGCGTCATATGAATTTTTTGTTCACTTATCCATATGACGCGATCGCGTCATATATGTCTGAGGGAGTTAATTGTGTTTGTACAAAAACTAAGATTCATTCTCAAATATTTTTAGCAATCCGCAAACGAGACACAGCTTACATCTTGGAATACTGTGTAAAGGTCAGAAAAACTGTGACAAGAGCCTAAACGGAAAAACCAATGCGGAAATATACTTGGACTACCAGTCCAAGTGAGTTACCTTTATTGGATTCATGGTTAAGTGTTCACCTTGAATGCAGGGGACCCGGGTTCAAATCTCATCCTGGGATAAGTTGTCAATACATATTTTTGGAGGCAAATTTCCGCATCTAAAGAAGTTTAGCTGCTCAGGTAATGTTGTATAGAGTAAAGGTATTTATGAGTAAACAAAAAATGGGGTTACATTCCTGTTTCAATAAAACGAAGGGAAGGAGGTCTTGGAAGTTGACGCACATGTGGTTGTGTAGAGCCGAGAGTTGCCATGTCCAAGAGGTAACTTGTGATGTTGTTCCAGTGCCTTTCTGCCATATCTCCCTTCCCCCCTTATCTGCCTAACCCACATAATTTGCTTAGACTTGTTTCTTTTTTTTTCTTTCTTTTTAAGTCTTTGCATCCCGGAGGATGAAGTGATGTAAATCTCAGAAAACTGTGACAAAAGCTTAAACGGAAAACATGATGCAGATAAATACTTGGACTGCCAGCTCCTCAAAACATATTTTCATAGGTCAATTTCCACATCTAACAAAGCTTAGCTGCTAAGGTGGCATTGTAAAGAGAAGTAAAAATATATTTGTGAATAAGCAAATACCGGGGTTTCACTCCCGGTTCAAGTAAAAGTATAATTATCCTTTCATAAACATCTGTGACAATCACATAGTTCAGATATAGGCCTACAAACCTGCTTCAGTTTGCCCAGCTCACCGGACTAAATTGGCCCTCACGATGAGCTCAGGACAAAGCCCCTGGGAAACCTCTGCTCGGAAGTGTGTTGGGCCCCCTGGGCGGGTGCCCAACCCCAAAAGGGTTGAAATAGGGGAGCTATCCCCCCGCCAAAGGCGGCTTTCTAGGGCCTTTCCTAGCTGATGCTGAGAGGATTGGGTTCTAGTCATGTGGTGATGGGCTGGTCTATCAGTGAGAACTGAGCGATCTCTGCCATACCCATAGCTTACTCTGACTGTTCCTTTTACTTAAATGTTTTCTAGATCTCAAGTGACGGCGTCTCTTCCGTGGATTGACCTCCCAATCTACCAAGATTGGAAGCCAAAGCATCACATTTTTCCTTTGCCCCTCAACTTTCTCTTCATAATTGCTGAGGGGCACAGGGCTGTGTGGGGCTTTGGTTTCCCGGGCGTTTCCGCACCCTCCTCAGCTCCCCGCCATGGAGTGGCTTCTGTCACCCAGGTTTTATTGTGGTCGGCAGGGAGGGTTCTGTGGGGGCGCTCGGTTATGGCCTTGGCCTTGCTTGGGGCCTTGGGGCTGTTCGGCCAGGCAGCTTGGGGAACAACAACAACTTTTACAATTTTTGGGGTGGTCGCAGCAGTGCAGAAGTTTCATAACCTAGAAGACACACTTCAGGAATAATATCAGGTCGGGTATTGGAACATCCTAACACTCCCGGATGATGACGGACTGCCCTTTCTATCTGGAGAATTTTGGAGATTAACCCTTGACAGCAATCTTCTCTTAGGTAAGGCAAGATGACAGAAAAATATCAACAGCTGAATTGGGGGAAGTGTCTTATTATCTCCAAACTAATGAGGTAAAACATCTTATAATCTCCAAACTAACAGAGCAAACTATGGAAGTCCAAAAAATATCTGCCTCAGATCAAATAGTGTTAACTACTGGTAGAAGTTCAGCCACCTAAGAGAAGTATGAGGTACACCACCATCTACAGCTATGACATTATACTGTAAAGAAGAAAGTGCCAACTGTAGGGTTACAGAAAAAAACATTAAGAAAGAGGGAACCTCTGCTATGTGAAGAGTGTAGGCTATATATATAATTAAAGTAATCATATCTATATTCCAGACTAAAAATACATTTTAATTAACGGACACATTAGTCCATATCTTAACCTAAGAAGTGCGCATGGTGGGTATGAGACACCACACTCCTGTGCGGACGTATTTGAGCTGTTCCCATCACTAACATCGTTATTTTACCATAAATAGCATTAATACTTATCCATATGCGCCTATTATAGGTTTATTATAAAGGTATTAACCTGTTACAACAATAAAACAAGTGGAAACAGTGTTTGGATGGTCAAAATCGGCGATACAGGCCGGGAGTTACATAATGTATGGCTGAGGCAACCTCCCTGCCCTCCTCCCCTCCCCTTGTCTGGAGAGACACTGTTACGCAATAGTCTCTCTCTCTCGCTCTTTCCCACACTTGGTAACAGTGATGACAACGCCCTGCTACCAACTCGCTAATGTTAGCACGAAAATAGACCACAGAATAAGGGAATAACAGGGAAAATAGGTGATAACTGAAGGAGGGGAGGAAAGTGGGGAAGGAGGGGAGGTGGAGTGATATTTGGCATGGCCCAGGGGCAAACAAAAAATAAAAAAATAAAAACAAAAAACACATTTTTTTTTGGGGTGTTTTAAATGGATTTTTTGTTTTCCCTTACTCTTAAGAGTCTTCCCACAGTCCGCCGGGGGAACTCTTAAGAGTCTCCCCGCAGTTCCCGGCTTAAGAGAAAACTACTTTATAGGGCTAATAATACATAGTAAATTTACTGTACTGTATTTAGCCTATGTTACTGCAGTGTTCAACAACTTCATCCAAAACTTCCTTAGTCTACCTATCTATCTATTGCCTGACGCCGTGATTCCCGAAGGGTTGGCCACGAATGAAACGCACCGATGCACCTCTGTCCCCAGTCAGTCGACGCCCCTCCTCCCAACCAGCACCGCCTTCATCCATATACTTCTTCACTCCATCCTTCCACCTCTCTTTCGGTCTACCTCTCCCTCTCTGTCCTTCGACCTCGCTCTCGTACACCCTCTTACTCATTCTCTCGCTTCCCATACGTTCCATATGGCCGAACCATCTCAAGGTGTTCCTTTTCACACTTTCCAGCACATCTACCTCCACACCACACCTTACTTCCTCATTCGTCTGTCTATTCCTCCATGTAACTCCGCACGCACTTCTCAAGTAACTCATTTCCACCACTCTCGCTCTTGGTCTGGCTCTCTCCACCAACATCCATGCTTCGCTTCCGTAACTCAGTGTCGGGATTACCACACTGTTGTGCAAGGACTTCTTCACTTCCATACTGACCACCCTATTTCTTGTTACTGCTTTCAGCATTCCTACAACCCTCTTCCCCTGTTGCACCCTCTACCGCACTTCTTCATCCAGTCCCATCTTTACTCAACACACTGCCCAGATACTGAAATGAGCTGACAATCTCCATAGCCTGACCGTTCAACTTCACCTCACATTCTGTGGCTTCACCCCTTTCGAAGACCATAACCTTGCTCTTCCCCGCATTTACCTTCAGATGCCGTTTTTCGCACACTGCTCCAAACATATTTACCAGACCCTGCAACTCCCATTCATTATCGCTCATCAGAACTGTATTATCAGCAAACAGTAGTACAGGTAGCTTCCACTCATTTCCCTCCCTTATCAGCGATACACCAACATCCACTGCTCTTTCTTGTATTTCTTTCATGACTTCATCCATATATACAGTAAACAACCAAGGGGACATCACACACCCCTGTTTCAACCCAACATTCAGATCAAAGAACTCACTCTGCTCATTCTCCACAAGTACTGCCGCCTTTGCACCCTCATACATGCTCTTCACTGCTTTCAGCAATTTGCCATCTACTCTGTATATTCTAAGTACTTTCCACATACTGTACCTTCTCTATCCACTCTGTCATGGGCCTTCTCCAAGTCCATAAAGGCAACATACAGCTTTTGTTACTTCTCCAAATATTTCTCCACAACACATTCATTTCAGGGTAAAAATCTTATCTACAAATCCTCTTCCCTTCCTAAAACCGACCTGCTCGTCACCTATCCATTTCTCCATTCACGCTCTCACTCTCTCAATCACTACCCTACTGTACACCTTCCCTACTACACTTAGAAGACATATTCCTCGGTGGTTACCACACACTGCTCTTTCCCCGTTACACTTATATAGGGGGACTATTATGCCTGTCTTCCAGTCATCAGGTACACTCTCCTTCTCCCATGCTATTTTGCAAATTTTCCATACCCATTCGATCATTATCTCACCACCATACATACCTCAGCATTTCCCCACACACTCCATCTATTCCTGGTGCTTTCCCCAACTTCACTCTTTTAATGGCTTCACACACATCTGACCTCCTGATCCCCACCTCCTCTATTACTAGGCTACTCTTCTTCTCCCTTCCATACCATATCCAACTATGTTTGCTGGCACTTCATTCCTTACATTTAGCAATTTGTTGAAGTACTCCCTCCGTCTTTCGACTCTCTCTTGCTTCTCGGCTAGCACTCGCCCATTCTTATCTTTCACACCCTTACTGTTTCCCTTGCTACCTTCCCTAACTTTCTTGACTTCTTTCCAGAACAGTTTCTTACACTCCCTCCATTTTACACTCAGATTCCTTCCAAATTCCTCATCTACTTTTCTCTTACTTTCCTTCACTACTTTTTTTTTTTTTTTTTTCTCTCTCCACGTACCTTGCTCGTTTCTGTCTCTCCAAATCTTCATTCCCTCTACTACCCAACCACTCTCTATACGCTTTCTTCTTGTCTTCCACAGCTATTTATACCTCTTCGGTCCACCATGCTGTACCCTTCACTCCCCTCCCTCTTCTCCTTACTCCACACACCTCCTCACATGCTGCACAGATCTCTTCCTTAAACACTTTGCTCATCTTCTCCACTTCCTCCATACCTTCCAGGTCAAAAACCTACCTAGTCGTCTTTCTACTGCTCTCTTGTACTCTTCCTTGATTTCCTCCTCCTGTAGCCTCTCCACCCTCCTCACCACCTTAGTTTGGAGTGGAATCTAATTCTCAAGGAGAGCATTTTCTGGATGAGTCCATTTCCTGTTGCTTTCGAGCGGCAAAGCAAGGTTCCCGAGTTCTCTCTCACAAGTTCTAAGGTTAGTGGAAGCAAAAAAAAAAAAAAAATATATAGGTTTGATTCCCAAAGGGAAGTAGAGAAAACCTAATATTTAGTAGGGCCCCGTAATCATTGACGACTTCGCCTATTAATAGGAATAGTCTCCATTCAACATCCTGCGCCATCATTTTGAATAGCCCGCGCGGAAGCATCATGGAGTACTCATCATAAGTGCACGCCTAATTCCCTTATGGAATCGTCATTTTGATTGGGTACCCTACAGAAAAAAATTCTGTAAAAAATAAAAAATAAAATTTAATTTAATATCTGTTATTATATGACATGGATTTCTTATGCTTTGCTTGCCTGACACCAGGCCCCCTGGCGGCCATCTTCGTCCTTCATTGATATATCAAGAATAAACTTATAGAAATCAACGAATGGGAAGTGGGATGGTTGGGAGGGCCCGAGTCGTCAATGATTACGGGGCCCTACTAAATATTAGGTTTTCTCTATTTCCCTTTGGGAATCAAACCTATAATTTAATAGGGCCCCTCCATCATTGACGACTTCGCCTGAATATCAAGACTGGAGGCGGGACATTCGTAAAAAATATCCTCACCTTAGGGAAGAAAAAATCTGGATAAAATTTTCTTCAGATTTATTGTATGTAATACAAATATAAGAAGGTATAAAAGATTTGCTAGCAGTGCGTGGCATTAAAAAACTGCTTGCTCATGGTTAGATCGGTGCACCCGATCGTCTGCATGAAAAAAAGTGACACCTATGTCCTATAGAACGATAACTCTGCCGTAGGTATACGTTCTGTTCTTAACTTAATTGTACATTCATATCATTGTACACTTTGGTAAAACAGACATAGTTGCAACTATGCGATAAATTCTTAGGATTTAAAAATAAGTCAACTAATCCTGGACTGTAGAACCCGTCCTATCACAGCTCGTGATTTATCACAATTCTCCAAGGGTACAGGGGGATATGGACTATTCCGCACCCCCCCCTTTTTAAAACTAAACAATACCATGACCTACTGTACCCGTTGCCGTAAAGCTACACAGGTACGCTTTGGTTTATCTAGGGCAACCGACAGGTAGCGTGTTAGGAACGTATGATTGGAAGCCCAAAGTTGGGTTTTAGCAATATCATCAATCAAAAAATGTTGTAAAAATCTGAGGGACACTGCCCATTTCCTAATGTCGTGAGCCCTGCCTATCACGCTGGGATTGCTTTCCCTGATCACGTCGACAAGCAAGGAAGCTAACTTCCGTTTTGTAATGCGCTTACCTAGTCGGTTAACCCATAAAGCACCTAGTTGGCGAGGTTGCGCAATCCTCATAAACTTTGTGAGGGCTTGCACAGGACATAAAATGTGATGAATGAGGCCTATTTTTAAGGCCGGGACGGAAAATTCAGAAAAAACATGTTCCGAATGTTCGTTCTTAGCAATAAAGGAGGGAGACGACGCGATCTGAACATTGTCGTGCAGTCTCCCAAACCTGAGACAGTTTGGTTCGTTGCTCATCGCCGCCAGCTCAGAGACCCGGTTTCCGGTGGCAAGTGCCATGAGAAAAACGTCTTTCTTTAAAATTGAATCAAAGTCCGGTGCATTATTATATTTGCGTGATTGCAGCAACTCTAGAGCTTTATCTAGGGACCAGGTGGGCATGAACTGGTGGGGAGGTGGACGAAGCTTAAAACACGCCCTCATAAAACCCTTCTCCTCCGACTGCAGAACAGACAGGCCGGTGAGGTCAAGGAAGGGGGTCCTAATGGCAGACAGATGATTTTTTAACGTTATGACCGAAAAATGTTTCTGCTCAAAAAGATAGTCTAAATACTTGAAGATTAAGGCTGCCGAGGCAGTCTTTTGCTCTGACTCAACAATCCAGGTTGTAAAGGTTTTCCAATGTGATTGATATTGTCGCCTGGTCGACGGTGTGTATTGATTCATGAGCTTTTGGGTGACACTTGGTCCAAACTGATTTAGCCATTTGGCATAGTAAATATCCACAAGGCAAAACTGAGCGAGGTCCGAAGGTTGCCAATCGTTTCCAAGTGGAAGACGGAGACCGGGAGGGACGTCGGGTTCTTGCACCACTGTTGCAATTGGTGGTACCATACCTGAGCCGGCCAAAGCGGTGCGATCAACGCTACCCGGCCCCGGTAATCCCTCAGTTTGTGAATGACTTTGCACATTAACACAGAGTCTGGTGGCAGAAACAGATGGATTGAGGTCCACTTGTTCCAGTCCACCAGCAATGCATCGGGTCCCCCCGCCGGGGTTACCCCGTGCCGGGTCAAAAAGAGTGGCAGTCTGTGGTTCTCTGCTGACGCAAACAAGTCTATCTGTGGACGGGCCGGCTTTGCAATCATCTTGTTGAAGATAGCCTGTTTGATTGTCCATTCTACTACGAGTGCTCCGCCGGCGAGATAGAGCGTCTGCCCAGACGTTCGCTACGCCGGGGAGGTAGGTAGCATGTAGGGAAATCCCTAGCGAGTCGGCTAGGGTAAAAATTTGTTCTGAAACTCTCAAAAACTCTTGTGACCTCACTGAGCCTTGCTTCTGAATGCAAAAAACTGCGGTTTGATTGTCCATTCGGAATGCTATTGATTTGTTCTTTAATGTTGTGCCGTGAGTCTGGAGAAAAAACAGGGGAACTAAAAGCTCTTGCTTGTTGATATGTGACTGTTTGTCTGTCCCCCAAATGCCTTGCCCTTGGTGGCCTAGACTTGACTGATACCCCCAACCCAGGGACCCCGAGGCGTCCGTGCCTATCCATACCGTAGGCGGGGGAGAAACCCATGACGTGACTGAGTAGAGGACGTCTTGCTTGGTCCAGGACGATAGCTAGGTATGGATTAATGGAGGAATTGGCCATAATTTCTCCTCCGGCAAGAGAGGGAAGGCTTTGTTGGAATTGTTACCTTCCATGATTAACCCTTCCAGCCCGGGTGTCATTTTAAAATGACACCAAAACAAAAGGGCCGGAACCCGGGTGTCATTTTAAAATCCTTGTGCTTGAAAGCATGCTTCAAAATTTGCGCGGCCAATTTTGGCATGGTAGGAGCGACCGCAGCGCCACCAAGCCTCAACTACTAGTGTTATCAGTTCGTACGTGGCCGCCATAGCGAGTAATACTGAAAAAAAAAATTCCGACGTGTCCGATTCGTTGCAACCTCCCGCGGGCCCCAGTGCTACCCCACTCGCAACTTCAACGCCTGTTCCAACCGAGAAGAGAGCTCAACAAAAGAAAGTTTAGAGTTTGTTGAGTGATAGCGCTATACAGCGACAACTTTTTGAAAGTGATGAAGAGAGCAGTGGCGAAAGCTTGGTGGACAAGGTACAATTTATAAGTGAAAGTGAAGACGATTTCGTGGGCTTTGGAGACGACGATAATGTCGATTTATTTGAGGGGGGAGACAGTAGTGATGATCCTGATGTGGAAGTGTTTCAGGAAGGTGCCATTGAGCTTCCCAGTGTGCTAGAACCTAGGCCTACCCCCTCGCCATCTTTGCTAGGTCAGCCTAGGCCTAGCCCTAGCCCTACCCCAGGACCTTCCCCTTTGCCTGCCCGTACGCCCTTGAAAGTGGGCAAATATTTCTACAAACAATCATTGATCAAAAGTGCAGCTAAAAAAGCACGCAGGGCAGCCGCAGAAAAGCATAGGGAAGCTGAAGATAGCGATAATGACGCCGACCCTGGCCTAGCAACCACCCACATTCCATTGTCCCGACGCCTTGACACGGGACGCCGCGTGGGTCACCCACAGCCCTCGCCTTCATCTCTCGTTCAGGATGACCAAAGGGCCTCTTCAAGTGGTATTGGTGATGTGCCACAGGCCTCAACACACCGCAGAGCATTATTTGCTGCTGAAAAGCCCTCGGCTCGCCGCAAAAGGAGCCCAACTCCCGAGGCCTCGGCTCCCATTCTTGAAGCTTCCGCAGCCTCCCGCGCCCCACACCGCCAACGCCCGCTCACTTCTTCACCAGAATTGTCTCCTGAGGAGGATGCTGACGACCCCAACATTGCCCCAGATGACCTGACGTCGCCTGAGGAGGAAGAGGAACAGGAACAGGAAGAGGAAGAGGATGTGCCGTCAAATTGAGGGAGAGGGCGAGGTCGTGGACGTGGTCAGCCTACCGACGCCGCTGCCCCTGGGCCTGGGCCTGGGCGTGGGCGTGCAGGGCGTCCGCCTGGGCGTCCGCGTGGCCAAGGGCGTGTGCCAGGGCGTCCAGGGCGTGTGCCTGCTGCAGCACGACCTCGAGCATCAGCATCCGACCTGTTTGTGTGGACAGATGGAGCTGATTTTGAGCCAGATTGTCCTGCCTTTGACGAGGTACAGATGGGTCCTGGGGTGTCACCAGCATATCCCTGTGGCCCAGATGCTACCCCCAGTGAACTTTTCTGTGGCTTCTATGACAATGAAGTCATGGAATACCTCGTCAAAGAGACAAATCACCACCATGCTATCTGTGCCAACTTTCTTGGGAGGAAGACCAGTGCCAAGATGGTGGCATGGAGAGCTCTCACTGTGGCAGAACTATATGTGTTCTTGGCACTCACAATGCTGATGACTCATATAAGGAAGCACGTTCTGGCTGACTACTGGATCACTGGCGACATCATAACGACTCCATCATTTGGCAAATACATGTCCAGGGACAGGTACTTCGACATCCTCTCCTATCTCCACCTGACAAACAACATGGCAGTCCACCTTCCCGACTCATTATGGAAGATCAGGAAGCTGTATGACATGATACGTCATCGGTTCACCACATACCTGATTCCTTTCCAGAAGATGTGCCTCGACGAGTCTCTGGTCCTGTTCCGTGGTAGGCTGCACTTCCGACAGTATATCCCGTCCAAGAGACACCGCTTCGGCATCAAGCTCTTCGTCCTCTGCGACTGCTTGACGGGGTATGTGCTGGACTTTATAGTCTACAGCGGCAAGGCTGGAGAAGTTGTGACTGACCCTCTCATTGGTTTTGGTGGCGCTGTAGTGAAGAAGATGATGGAGAGGCACTTCAATAATAACCACATCCTCTACACAGATAATTACTACACGTCGCCTCTCCTGACCAAGTACCTCCATGACCGCAAGACCGGAACTGTCGGCACAGTCAAGGGCAAAAGGAAGGGCATGCCAGGCTACCCAACCAAGACGAAGAAGGCTGACATCTTCCACAAGAAGAGTGGCCCCATCCTCTCCATCCACTGGCATGACCAGCGCAAGGTCAACCTCCTCACCACATGCCACAAGGCCCAGATGGTCGCCACAGGGAAGGTGGACCGAACAACCAAGAACCCCGTCCAAAAACCAGCTGCTGTCCTGGATTATAACATCAACTGCGCCTCGTTGACAAGTCCGACATGCAGATGGGCTTCATCGACTGCCTGCGAACATCTTGCAGGTGGTACAAGAAGTTTATCCTGCATACGGTAGATATGTCGATCCTCAATGCCTACAACATCTACCGTCTGAGGACTCCAGGAGCCAAGAAGTACAAGTCCCTGCGGAAGTTCCACAAGCAGGTGCTACTTGAGCTCCTGGCTAAACATGCGGGTACACCAGGCAGGCCAATACAAGGACCAGGCCAGCTTGACAGAACGGGGTGTGCTGAATTCTTCAGGAAGCACCAGCTCAGCGCCCTTCCTTTCAAAGCACCAGGTAGTAACGTTAGGAGTCAGAAGAGGTGCCATGTGTGCAGCCACACAACTCGCAGACCCCGCAAACCCACAAAAACCACTTGGGAATGCCTCGAGTGTCAAGTTGGACTGTGTGCTGGCACCTGCTTCAACAACTTCCACACTCTAACAAACTTTTGAAGTGGAAGTGACAACAGTGAAAGTGACACTCAAATGTAGGCTAAGAATAATAATATAACTAAGTATAAGTGAAAAGGACACATAAGTAATAATAAGTGCCTTCAATAACAATATGAACAAGTGAAAGTGACACTAAAATATATATTTCTAACAATAAATAAGTGAAAATTACACTCAATAAGCCTAGGCCAGTCAAAGTGACAGTATAATAATAATAAAACTAAGTATAAGTGAAAGAGACACACACAAGTAATAATAAGTGCCTTCATAACAATATGAATAAGTGACAGTGACACTATATATATTATTAGCTTACCTAACAATACATAAAAGGGGAAATGACACTACCAATTATCAAAGTCCAGTGAAAGTGACACTAATAATCATAATAATAATAATAAAACGAAGTACAGTAATAAGTGACAGAGACACAAATAAGTTCATATAAATAACTTTATTGAGTGAAAATAACATAATAACTATAATAAATGACAGAATAACCAATAAAAAACTATCAAATCGCTTCCTGGCATAATTGCGGGTGGAGCGACGAGTGCAACTGGGCGTCGTAGCCGGGGCCGCGGTTGAGTGTTCGGACGCGCCGAGGTAAATACGCGGCAAAAGTTACCTCCACTTCCATCACCATCACTCCGGAACCAGTTGAGCTAGAGAGCTCTACTCAACGCCATTCTACGCAGGAAGGTAAGGCGCTCATTTCTATATATGTTTGATTAATGTAGGTCATATATTAAGCGAGATTAGCCTTAGTTTACTTTTGTTGATATTCGACCAGATCGCCCGGATACGAGCTCCGTCATTAGGAGAGCCTGCCCGGGCCAGGAGGGTTAATCGCTTGGCTTTCAATCGGCCCAACTTGACAGTTATTTGTACCCAGTTGATAGAACCGATCAGGGAATCCCACGTTTTCCTGGTCGTATCCAGACTGTGGAGGAACCGGAACAGTTTCCTTCGAAATCTGTTGCGGTTGTCCGCACTCTGAGTCAGAGTCAGAGCGGCGGTATCCCAGATCAGCCCTAACCACTGAATCATCCTTGAGGGGACAAGGTGCGACTTTGCCAAGTTCACCTTGAACCCTAGGGCTTGTACATGATTTAACACCTGGTTGACATGGTCTAGACATAATTCTACAGAGTTCGCCACTACTACTAGCCAATCGTCCAGATACCAAAACACCTGTATTCCTTGAACTAACAGGGGGAAAAGAGCTTGCCGGACGAGTTTTGTAAATACTCTTGGTGCTAGGTTTAACCCGAACGGCATCCTTTGAAAGACATAAGTCTCGTGTCGGATCCTGAGAGCGAGAAACTTTTGGAACCTCTTGTTGATAGGGACATGCCAATAGGCATCTTTGAGATCTATCGAACACATCCAACCTTGCGGCGGAAGTGCTAGTCTGAGCTGCTGAACTGTCAGCATCCTGAAGGGTGAGTTCTCTATAAAGGTGTTCAGATGCGAGAGATCTAGAACTGGTCGCATCTGCCCACTGTCCCTTATTGGCACTAAAAAAGAGTCTTGACGTGAACACTGGCTGAAGGAGATCTATCTGTATAAGGACCCGTTTGGCAATCATTTCTTGTACCATGACCTCCGCCTTCTGAGACACAGGGGAGTATTCTTGCGGCTGACGCAGTCGAGGCCGCCGGAGCCACCGCCAGGTGATTCCCTTGCTCACTGTCTTCCCGGCCCAGGTACGTTTGGGCCAAGCTGAGCGGAACGCACGGAACGAACCCAGGTGCAGCCGGGGTTCGTCCTGCAAGGTAACTCCCCAATCCTGGGTCTTTGAGCTTGGCCTTGGGATGCGGGGAGTGTGAGTGGCTAGTTTTTTGGAGGTGGAGGGGGGTTGGAATCGGACGCTTGACTAGCTTTGGCTGTTGTAGTGCCCTGATGATGTTTATATGGGGCTTTCCCTTTATACCCGTGCTTACTTTGTTTGGGTTTGTACTGATTACCTCCATGCTGAGGAGGTGGTCTGGGGTCTCTAGGTGATTGTTTAGGGTGAGGCTGGTACGGTTTGCTACCGCCCTTTGGTTTATGAAAGGGTTTCTTAGGTGGATCCTTCCTAGCTTGGGAGGTAACCTGCTTCCACCCACTTACCATATTAAAAACTAGACTCCACGTTTCAGTGTCAAGCAAGGTGGGTGTCAGAACCGGGGAGAGGGTTACCCGGCGACCTATGGCCGCCGGCAACTTTCTCACCAGATGTACTCTCAGATCTTGGCGAGCCCGAACCGCCTCCAAAATTGCAATTCTAATGTCCCCTAGGGACTGAATGGCGTTTTGTAGTGAAAGTCTGCGAGAAAGCTCCACGGCTTTTCTTATTTGGGGTTCATTGATGGCCGAGATCGTGCGTGCAAGAGAGGCGGCTATTTGATGACTCACCAAGTACTGCGAGAACATCCGGTAGGCTTTATTGCGTAACTTAAAATCTCGGTCCAAGTGAGTAGCCGGTGGGGGAGAGAAAGGCTCATCAAGGGCATGCAATGACACTTTGGGGCCCGCCAGAAATGTTAGTAAGGCACCCCTTCTGCTTGGGATACTGGTAGGGAAAAATAATTATGATTCTCCGGTGGGATTTGATGTGAAGCTTTGGTGGTGATAGTCTTGGCAAATACCTGTGCTTCTATCTCCCAGTCAACCCAAGGGCCTACTCCCAGCTGCCGCATCTGCAGTACCGGAGTCTGAGCTTGATCCAGAGCCGGAGTTGTAGCCAACTCCGGCGTAAGAGAATTTAAGGCTTTGACATAATTAATGCCATCAGCCTTCGACCAGTCAGCAAAAAGTTGTGCAGAAGCGGCAGAAGGAACGGCCGGTGCTGCAGAATACACAAAATATACCGGGTTAAGTGAGCTTGGGACACCCTTAATTAAGACATCTAATACCCGCCCTGTCTCGTCTCTGGCCCGAAATTTACGGTTCTTATTAATTTCAATGGACCACTCGCCTGGAACGGGAGGGTCCCCTGATACTGAAGGTTGAGCTATAAGGGGGTTCTCTGGCACTACAGGTACCCAAGAGCAATCTGTGCCATAAAGGAGGGGCATGGGGCCCTTCCTCATAGGCTCCTTATCTAAGGGAGGGGGTTGAACATCAGTCACCACCCTAAAGTTGGACAAAGTGAGTGCCACCGGCCCTGTGGGGCCTGGGGCAGCTGCTACCGACTGAGCTGGACAAGTAGGGGGAACAGCCGGCGACTCTAAAGGTCTAAAAACAGACGTGTTAGGGGGCTGAGCCGAGGCCACCGAGAGTACCAGGCCGCACGGATGGGACCTTTAAATTCTGTGACGTAGGCAAAGGTAGGGCTCATTTTCGCACTACCCTCCCAGGTCAGTATACATTTGAGTGAGAGGGGGAAGATCGCGCTGTGTTTCCAAATTATTTCCCCCTTCTAAATACTTTATAAGTATATTATACCCAGTAATAGCTTCTCCATGATCACCAACGATATCATGCACGTGTTCAGTGCCAAATTGCAAAGGGAATTATAGATCAGGACCAAAGGTACACGTGTTCAAGTTCCCCAAGACCTATCCAGGAAATGGCTTACAGCCATCAGACGAGCCGACTTCACACCAAACAAAAACAGCAGGGTGAGTAACAATTTTTGTACTGCGTTATTCAGTTATTCACGTGTCTAAGTATTGAGTAGGCCTAATACTTAAACATTATATTACTAAATTTTACATCAGCATTAGTATTATAATCCTCCCAGTTCTTCACATCATAAGTCCATATTATTGGCTAAATAATTTGACCTTTGGATGTTTTTACTTAATTTACTAATCTCTTTTAGCAAGTTGTAATAATAATAATAATAATAATAATAATAATAATAAACATAGACAGCTACTCGAGTAGCTCACCAGTGGGAGTATATTGATTTCCGGGAGTTTAGATACAACGATGACTTCATTAACCCTTGTCTAGCGGGGGGTTTTGGGCTTATTTGGGCATATTCAGGCCTTCCTGAATGATAAATCAAGTATCTGCATGAAAAGAAATGTATTCAACAAAAAACTAGGCACTAAAAGCTTCAAAATGAGACCAGAACGAGCTACGTAGCACTCGTGGTTCTCATACAGTGGTACCAGTAACATGGGAGTTTAGCGTATAGCGGTATATTTTTCCCAGCTACGCTCACTACTGGCTACACTGCCGGCCTCTCGAGAACACAGGGAGGGTGAGTTAGTGGGCGGAGGTAAGCCCTGGGTGTCGGCCGTGTGGCCTGCTGCGCTCCCGGCCATTTGCACTCAAATTTAACCCTTTAAAAGCCTTAATAATGCTCCTAACTTGCTGCTTTTTGGATACGGACTTAAGTCGGGCCCCGCTCTTTAAGTGTTAATGATATTAGATGTGTCACCTTTAATTTTATATATTATTATTATTATTTGTGTAAATAATCTGTGTGGTAACCCAGGTTCGAATCCCGGTGGACCACATGCTTTCATTAATTTCATTGAGAGTTGTTTGTTGTTGGAGTGAAATTAATAACTTTAATAATTATTATAATTATTATTACCGTAGTATTATTATCGACGAAGCAAATTTAACTGTAACCATAGAGTGGAAGAAGTTATTATATTTTGTTTGTTGTGTATGCTTGATGACGACGTTGGCGGATGCATTGAATTGGATACTTGATCAATGCTGCATAATTAAATTCTTTTGTATTCCCAATTATGGACAAATATATTTTCAAAATGTAAGCCTACCCAATACTAACATTTAAGAGTGGTATATTGAAATGTATATAATATTATTAAGACATATGTTACACTGCTCAAAGTCAGTTTATTTACTACCAATCACTAATATAGCAAGTACAATGACTTTCGCAATACAATTATGCATTTGTTTTTGTATTTTAGCCTAGCTATATCGAGCTTTTTAATTTCTTACAAGTGTCTGAGCTTCATTTTAGACCTGATGAAATAAGGCGAGAAACTTCTTACTTTGATGAGAAGAGCGCAACTAAATTTATCGCCAAGTTGACGTATCCGCAGCTCTGTGATGGTGTAATTCCATCACAATTGCCAAACTGCCCATCTTACCTTTCTGGCCCATCACATGTTAGAGAAGCCCCAGACAAGAAGAGGAACCGAATGAAAGAGTGTGCCATTTAAGGTGCGGTAGCATAGAGTATTACAGATGACAATAAGTACAGAAAAGACAGAGAATTTCATTATTTAGATGAACTTAAAGAAAAACTAGTTCATTGATAAGAAATACTGGACAGTTATTGAAAACGAGGAAGATTTTCATATAGCCTATGTCACATTGTTCATTCCCCACAACCCAAAGTTATTTTGTCCTTAGTCATCAACTCAGACTGTAATGTTGTACAAGCGGTGCAAATAAATCATCTAGGAGATTATAAGATTCCTTCAAAGGTCACTGACATTAATACACTTGAAGTGTTGCTTGATGCTTTGCGTAAGTGCGACATCAATATTCATGCCTTAAACACAATTAATGCAGTTGTTATAATTCAACTTGTGATCTAATTTTTGTCAACAATTGTTCAGGATAATGGCTTCAAATATCAGAATACTCTCAAATTTGTTTATGAACAGCTTCATCTAATGACTCTCACTAAATTTGATTACTCCTCAGAATGTTTGATATTCTCCTCTCTCTTGCATAATTGCTCACCTCAAGGTTACAGACTTCTGAGAGATAAGAAATGCCTAATTCTACCTAGTTATTTAACTATAAGACCATTTTTTTTTTCCAAAACGTTTAACCCAGCTATCGAACAGCGTACCAGCCATTTTCTTATGTACATTAAGAACAAATTTAAGTCCCTGACAACCCGAGATAAAACGGTAACAATGATGGTAGATGAAATTCACCTGAAGCCTTACTTGGATTACAAAGCTGGAAATATCGTAGGTTCAGCAGTTGACAGTGATGCAATTGCAACAAGTGCATAATGTGTTTATGCTAAACAGCATTCGGTCAAAATACAGATATGTTGTTCACATACTTCCAGCAAAGATCATGAAGGCAGAGACATTATATATCATTATGAAGAAGATTATTTTAGGGCTTGAGAAGATAGGATTTAGTATCATTAGCATTGTAACAGACAATAATGCTATCAATGGCAAAGCTGTATCATATTTTGCCAATCCTGTATTGTATAATTATTGTATTGTGTACTTACACTAGTTGTATTTGCGGGAGTGAGCATGCTCGTTAATTCCCGCCTCCTAAGATATGTTTGTCATACCGTGCTTTGAAACTATGCACTGATGGTGCAGACACTACTTCGGCTGGCAATTTGTTCCACCCACTAATCGAGTTGGTAGGAAATCTTTTACTTTTCAGATCAGATTTACTATTTAGCACTTTTAGTTTGTAGCTGTGACCTCTTGTCCTCTCACCTCCATCCCTCTCTATGAAGTTTTCTTGGTCGATTTTGTCAATACCTCTAACACATTTATATATCTGAATTTGCTGTCCTCGTTTCCTTCTCTGTTCCAGTGTAGGTAGATTCAATCTCTCGAGCCTCTCTTGGTACTCCAAATTTTCCAAACCTGGGA
This sequence comes from Paralithodes platypus, assembly GCA_032716605.1. Classification (NCBI taxonomy): domain Eukaryota; kingdom Metazoa; phylum Arthropoda; class Malacostraca; order Decapoda; family Lithodidae; genus Paralithodes; species Paralithodes platypus. The sequence goes on from CM064582.1 coordinate 59,384,845, forward strand.
TCATCCTCGTAGCTGCTCTCTGTACCCTCTCAATTTTGTGGATATGTTTCTTCATGTGAGGGGACCACACTACAGATGCATATTCCATCCTGGGTCTTATTATTGCCGTTATTATTTGTTTCATGGTGTTTTCATTAAGATAATTGAGAGACATCCTGATATTTGCCAATAGTGCTAGTGATTCTCTCACTATCTTATTTACGTGGCTTTCTGGAGACATGTTATCCTTAAATTCTATCCCCAAGTCTTTTTCTTTTTCTGCTTTGGGAATCACTTCGTTTCCTAGTTTATAATCTTTTCTAGGTCTGTACTTGCTTTTACCCATTTCTAGAGTCTTACATTTCCCTGCATTGAACTCCATATTCCATTTGATGCTCCATTCATGGATCTTTTGCAAATCTGCTTTGAGCTCAAGGCAATCCTCCTGGGTTCTGATCGTTTTAAGCAGCTTAGCATCGTCCGCAAACATGCTCATGTAGCTTGTTAGTCCCTCAGGTAAGTCATTTACAAATATTAGAAACATGATTGGGGCTAGGACAGATCCTTGTGGTACCCCACTCGTAATTTGAGTCCAGTTTGACGATTTCCCCCTTACTGTTGTTCTCATCTGTCTTCCGCTAAGGTAGCTCTCCATCCATTTCAGCAGTTTGTCTTCTACTTTTCCCTCGTGTTTTAATTTCCACAGCAATCTCTTGTGTGGAACTTTGTCATATGCCTTTTTTAAAGTCTAGGTAGGCACAGTCTACCCATCCTTCCCTCTTGTCCACTGTGTCTATTACTCTAGAGTAAAAACTCAACAAGTTGCTTACACATGATCTGCCACCTCTGAATCCAAATTGTCGGTCAGTAATTAATCTTTTGGATTCCAGGTAGTTCACCCATTTGTCCCTTATTAATCCTTCCAGAATCTTCATGACATTTAGCGGAAAAGATAAACAAAGCCAATAGAATTGTAGGGCTGATAAGGAGGACATTTGTGTCACTTGACGAAGAAATCTTCAGGAATCTCTATACAGCGCTGGTTAGGCCGCACCTGGAATATGCGAACCAGGTGTGGGCTCCATATATGGTAAAGGATATAGAAGCAGTGGAGAAAGTGCAGAGGAGAGCTAGCAAGCTGGTACCAACGTTGAAGAACGCGGGCTATGAGCAGAGGTTGAGGACACTGGGGCTTCCGACACTGGCATATAGGAGAAAGAGAGGGGATATGATAAGAGACTTTTAAGATAGTGTCAGGAAAGTACGATGAGGATGTGTGTGAAGGTATCTTCTTGATGCGGGAGGGAACAAGAACGAGAGGACACTCTAAGAAAATTTACAAAGAAAGAAATAGGCTTGAGAAGGCAAAGAACTCATTTTGTGATAGAGTGGTAAATGAGTGGAACGCACTGCCCCAGTATGTAGTCGATTCCGAATCAATAAGGGAGTTTGAAAGTAATCTTGATAAAGCATGGGGAAGACAAGATTTGAAGTTTGATTATAAAACAAAAATACAGAATAGTAAAAATGTTGCGTCTGCTACCGCCGCCGCCAACACCGTGAACGACCGCAGCAGTGCAAGTACTGGTACTGAGCTAGATACACAGGCATAGTTTGCCTTTTTCCAGAGGATCTACTGTAAGAAACTGTAAGAAACTAAGAAATGAGGATGCTCAATAGTGATACAGGTCTATAGTTCAGTGGTTTATCTCTGCTTCCTCCCTTAAATATAGGAATAATCTTTGCTCTTTTCCATTCTGTAGGTACTATCCCTGTGTCCAATGATTTGGTCATTATGTCATATAACGGTATACTCAGTTCCTTAGCATTTTCTTTAATAATCCAGCCTGATACTCCGTCCGGTCCAGCGGCTTTGTTTGGATCCACCTTACTCATTTTGTCTATGAGCTCTGGTCTGTTAAATGTGACTTCTGGCATTTCCTCTGTACCTATCTCATTGGTTTCTGGTGCAATGAATTCTCCTTCTTTTGTAAATACTGATGCAAAATTTCTATTTAGTTCTTCCGCAATCTCTGTATCCTCTTCTATGATTCTGTTTCCACTTTTAATCTTTACGATCGTGGCTTTTATCTTCCTTTTGCCGTTTACAAACTTGAAAAACATTTTTGGATTCTTTTCATAGTTCTCCACTATCCCTTTCTCATGGTTTGCCTCTGACCTCCTCCTCATTTCTGTGTATTTGTTTCTCTCCTCTTTATACTTTTGCCTGTTATCTTCCGAATCCCAGTTTCTCATATTTTTCCAGGCTTTGTTTTTTGCTTCCTGTGCTTGCCTACATTCGCGTTTTTTTTTTTTTTTTTTTCTATATTCCAACTACTCCCTCTCGGGCATAGGCTGAGAGCCTGTACATTCCACCGCTCAACACGGTGAAGCCCGTGAGGTCTTGTTCCAGTCTGGGGAGTGAGACATGCGAAGCATCCATCATGGCTCGAAGCAGCTCCATCTCTGAAGCGGCTGGTTGCTTCGCTCAAGTGCTTCACCGTCTCACCCTCCAGACTCAGACCCTCACTCTCAGAACGCCACCTATTGAGCAGTGAACTCACTAGGCATTGTCCCCCTGTAACATATTTTGAATATGGGAATATTCATACAGTGTTATTTAATCAGGGAACAATGAGGGTATTTTTTTGGCATTTCGGTGGGCTTTGTGGTAATGCACTGATACTAGGTACAGCACAAATTCAATCTCAATAATATCTTCCCATTGACATATCGGGATTTGAACCCGGGTCCATTGGATTACCAATCCAGTGGCATGACCACTCCACCACACCTCCCCTAAAAAACTTTTGGTTAAACCATACTTTGCGATTACTTTTTTTCCTTTTGTTAATGTACTTGGGGACAAAAGTTTTTATACCAGTATCATAGATCTCCATGAATGCCTTGAGTTTTTTGTCTACCTCACTTTCAGATAACACCTGATCCCAATTTTGTGACTTGAAAAAATTCCGTAGTCCTTCGAAATCGGTTCTGGAATACATCCAGTGATTTTCCTTGTGCTTTTCCCTTCCCTTGGGTAGATTATACTTCAATAGTAAGTCTATGTCTAGAACTGCATGGTCGCTTTTTCCTCCTAGTGGGCATAGGTACTGAATACTTTGAACCTCCTCCTCCCTTCTTGTAAATAGAAGGTCCAATCTAGCTGGTTGATCACTTCCCCTTACTCTTGTTGACTCTTTTACATGTTGGTATATAGAATTTTCCATGGCCATACTTAAAAATTCATAGCTCCAACTTTCCTCCCCTGCTCCGGCTTCAAGATCTTCCCAATTCACTTCCTTGCAGTTAAAGTCCCCACACATGACTATTTCATCCTTTGAAGCCAAGATATTTCCTAGCACACTAATTGTTTCCTTACGCATTAGGCTATGCTCCTCCTTACCCCATGTCTTCGTCTTGGGAGGTACATAAGCTACTATCACCACTATTTTTTCGTTTCCACCAATCTCTATTGCTAAAACTTCTGCTGTTGAAGTTACTAGTTTTATCTCAGACACAATCAAATCTTTCCTAGTAAGGATGCACACTCCACCTCCATGTCAAAATTTTCTGTCCCTCCTCCAAATCCTGTATTCAGACCATCCTAGCAAATTTATATCGAGGTCTTCTCTTAGTTTTGTCTCAGTGAGACATACTATTTCTGGTTTCTTAGTATTGAGTAAGTCTGTTAGTTCTAGTTTCTTAGAGATTAGCCCATCGACATTGCTATATAGAATCCTTATACTTTCTAGTCCCCCATTACCTGCTCCAAGCCCCTTATCTGTGGCGGTCTGTTCCCTACCCTCTTTTACTTTTAGTTTCATTTTACTGAAAGTTTCATAATCTTCCCCTTTCTTACTCCGTAAAAAAACTTATTCTTTTCTTGTTCTGTCCTCTTGCTATTTTCCTCCTTGGCAGTTTTCCTTAGTTCAGCCTCCTTCTTTCTCTCTTCTTCTGGTAAGTCTCGCCTGATGTAGATTTTGTCCTTACCCTCTAACCCTTTTAGCCTAGCCGCTACTGCCATGATTTCATCACATGTCCTTCTTGACTTAAATTCGATTTTTACCAGTCTATTGTATTCCTTTGTATATTTTCCCAGCCTAAACATGTCTGATATTTCCTCCTTCCAGGTGTCCTCCTCATCTTTAATAGATTCCAGAATCTTGTTGATGCGACCTTCATCCTGTTCTTTTCGTTTTGTCCAGTCTAGTTCCTCCTTTTCTTCCACCCCTGATATTATGAGGCAGTTAGCCCTACGACTTTCTTCCTGGATGGCCTGAGAGTTTTCGTGGATGCCTTGCTTAACCATACTTTTTACCTGGTCCTTTATCCTAACATCTTGCTGTTTCTGTTCATCCAATATCTTCCTGAATTCGTCACTGTGTGCCTTCCTTACACTGTCTAAATCTTTTACCACTTGGTCTCTAGTCATGCCCCAAGCATTTTTACCTTCAGAGATACTGGTGTCTAGCCTAGTCGTTATCATTGCCTTTTCTCTCTCCACTAACTCCAACCTGTTCTTCAACTCACCATTCTCTGTAACAATTTCCTTCTTAACTATCTCCAAGCCGGTCACTCGGTCCTCCAAGTTCTTGATTTTGTTCAACAGCATGAAGCAAAATTTACCTGTGTCCTCAGTCGTCCATGTTGTCATGAAACCGGGAAAATCCGGCTCTCCCTCCGATTTGTCACTCCCGCCTTTATCACCCCTCCCCCCCGTCAGCCCCCTCGTCACCTTCATTCACCATCTTCCCCACCTATTTCCTCTTGAAGTTGGAACCAAATATCTTGCCTCTTGTGCTGGGTAATACTTACATAGGCCAAATACTTTTACCCACCATACTGAGCCGAGAACTTCCCGCGCCGAAAACAACAATATTGTGCGGCCTCTTCGGATTGTTCACTCACACCCTATAGTATTAGTCACTAATTTCTCACTTGCCAGCCGAAGTTTACTTGTTTTATATCATCATCCTAATCCCTGGAATCCCTTTACACATGAATAAGATATATAATATAGCTCACTCCCGCCTGCAACCATGTAAGTAGAAATCAGCTGGAGCCTGTGGACCGCTTCCTCTCGAGTCAGCTGTTGTCTCGTGTGTGTGTGTGTGTGACTGCAGGTGTGTGTATGTGATTGTGAAGGTGAGTGTGTCTGCAGGTGTGGTCAGGTAAGGGAATCGGATTTAAAAAGTATAATCCCGGAAAGGAGATTGGATTAGGCCTAGTACAAAGGTCATTCCTTTATGTACTTACACTAGTTGTATTTGCGGGAGTGAGCATGCTCGTTAATTCCCGCCTCCAAAGATATGTTTGTCATACCGTGCTTTGAAACTATGCACTGATGGTGCAGACACTACTTCGGCTGGCAATTTGTTCCACCCACTAATCGAGTTGGTAGGAAATCTTTTACTTTTCAGATCAGATTTACTATTAAGCACTTTTAGTTTGTAGCTGTGACCTCTTGTTCTCTCACCTCCATCCCTCTCTATGAAGTTTTCTTGGTCGATTTTGTCAATACCTCTAACACATTTGTATATCTGAATTTGCTGTCCTCGTTTCCTTCTCTGTTCCAGTGTAGGTAGATTCAATCTCTCGAGCCTCTCTTGGTACTCCAAATTTTCCAAACTGGGATCATCCTCGTAGCTGCTCTCTGTACCCTCTCAATTTTGTGGATATGTTTCTTCATGTGAGGGGACCACACTACAGATGCATATTCCATCCTGGGTCTTATTATTGCCGTTATTATTTGTTTCATGGTGTTTTCATTAAGATAATTGAAAGACATCCTGATATTTGCCAATAGTGCTAGTGATTCTCTCACTATCTTATTTACGTGGCTTTCTGGAGACATGTTATCCTTAAATTCTATCCCCAAGTCTTTTTCTTGTTCTGCTTTGGGAATCACTTCATTTCCTAGTTTATACTCTTTTCTAGGTCTGTACTTGCTTTTACCCATTTCTAGAGTCTTACATTTCCCTGCATTGAACTCCATATTCCATGTGTGTGTGTGTTTGTGTGTGTTACATTAATTATATGTTTATATTAATTTATATAGTAATAAATTTAGTTAGTTACTTATATGTATTTGTTCATGAATAATAGTGGATGTCGCTTATAGTGTCTCTCCAGTAAGGCTCTCTTTATTGGCCGTGTATAAAATATAGTAATGTATAATAGCATTTTGTATTATTTTTTCCAATAGAAAAAAAGTAATATTGATATACTTGTAATACGTTTTCATCTTG